>OY998238.1:35747324-36403410 GCA_963922005.1 Cornus suecica | reverse complement strand
CAAAGGTAGCGCCATTGTGCAACTGCAAGAGACGCGCAGATGGAGGTTCCTCTGGTGGAAAATCCAGCACCAAAAACACCAGAAGTGCCACCAATTTTGCTACAAGATTTGCTCAGCATCCATGAGATTCAAAAGGCTCCTCTATCCATTATGGAAGCCTCTCGGGAAGCGGTACCATGCTCAGAAGTACCATGAACCAAAAATCGAGCTCCATCGAAAACCGTTACACCAGAAGCTTTACCAGAGGTACCCCATGTACAAACAGAGTCACTAGAGAATGAGATCTATATCACTAGGGATCAGCTGCAAGCCATTTTAAGTAAAAAGATTGATATGGAAGAAGTTGGGATATCACCACCATATCATCTAAGTATCATGACCTTGCCGTATCCTAAGGATTATGTTGCACCAAGTTTTCAGCAATTCGATGGCAGAGAAGGGAACACAAGATAACATGTTTCCAGATTCGTTGATGCTTTGGGGCCTCATAGAAATAACGAATACTTAAAACTTAGGGAATTCTCTAAATCCCTGATATGTGGTATATTAGCTTGGTTCCGGCCTCGGTAACAAGCTGAACAGATTTGGTAGTAAAATTTTACACAAAATTCTTTCATACAGATGAAGAAGTATCGATGCTCTCACTCACTAGGCAAAGACAACGTCTTAGGGAATAAGTCGTTGCTTATGTTAGAAGATTTCGTGAGACTGCTTTACAGTGCCATGAGCCTCTTTCTGATCTTCACTTAATCAAAATCTACATAGAAGGAAATTTGCGCGAGTATAGAGTGCATTTGGTCAATTATGAGGTCAATTTTTTTTCAGCATTAGTGGATAATGCACGAAGATTGAGAGAGATCCTAGCACCTCCGACACGTCCTAGCATTACCACGAGGCGAGTATCGATGGTGGCAGATACACAGAATGAGAGGACAAGGGGAGACCATGGGGATCGTACCAGAAGGTCTGAGCCACCTCCTTTGCCTTTTGGTGAAAAAGAAGCAATTACCTTGCCCAATCAGTGGATTGTTGACGAAGTTATAACACTACCCACCGTCTAAAGGATTTCATCAAGGGAGGAAAAGATGAGGAGTAATTACTGCCCTTATCATAGATCCATTCGACATTCTTAACAGGGTGCTGGGCATTTCGCGGGTTAGTGCACAGAAATGTAGCATTAAGAGCCCTGGATGTGGCTAAAAACGTGGCTAATGAGCCTTTTCCAGCACACATAGCAGTAGTAAGTGCTCATGATGATATTGAGATGGTGAGTGTTGTCAAGTGTGAGAATACTCCGGCTCGCGAAATAAAGGAGTCCACTAAGTTTGAAGCTTTCTTCAACGAACTCCCAATTCAAGAGCATGTGAAAGAGGTTTTGAAATAACAGATGATCGCTGCTCTTAATCACACTATTATTATCCCACAGCAGGCAAAGGCCACAAAAGAAATTACATTCTCGGATAATGATAGACAAGTCTTGTTTCCTCACAACCAACCCTTATATGTACCTGCTACTTTCAATGGTCGTGAAATAAAATGAGCTTTTCTGGATGGTGGAACATCTGTCAATCTAGTACCTTTCGCGACCCTGTGAATGATTAATTTTCCTGAAAGCAAGATCGTGACCCATGCTATCTCAGTTACTGATTTCAATGGAGACCAACAAACGACTATGGGTTTCGCGACATTGGATCTCAAGGTTGGAAATATCAGGGCTCCTACTAAGTTTTATGTCATTAAATATGAGCCTTCATATCATCTACTACTAGGAAGATCATGGTTACATGCATATGGTGTAGTGCCTTCATCATATCATCAAGTGATGAAAGCCAATTGGGGAGAAGGCATAATGACACTTAAGGCTATCAAGAAACCCTTCTGTGCTTCTGAGGCTCACTTCGTGGATATAATTTACTTTTCTGAATACGGAAAAGAAAGTGGTCCGGGTGTCTATGCCATACCCTTACCAAAATGGGAAAAATTGGAAGCTGAAGACATGCATAAAAGAAAATCAAAGGAGGTGAGTTGGTCACGAGTAAAAATGCCTGACGGACGTGTAGTATACAAGTTGTGAAGGGGTTGGGGGTCAGAGGCCTGTACGGTTGGCACTGGCCCCGAGACATAAAATCAAATTCGCAACCAGAGTATGGCTTATGCGAAGTTGACATTAGAGATGGAATCATTCCGCGACCAACCTTCATAAGTCATAGTCTGACTAAAGAAACCAAATAATCCTTGGTAAGTCTGCTCAAGGAATATCGCGATGTATTTGCCTGGGAGTACGACCAAATGCTAGGGCTCAGTACTGGACTAGTCAGTCATCATCTTAATGTACACTCGACGTCAGAATCAAAGAAGCAAAAACAACGGGTGTTTCACCTAGACTTGGAAATACAAATCAAAGCAGAAGTGAAAAAATTATTAAAAGCAGGTTTTATTAAACCTACTCAGCATCCAACATGGCTCGCGAATATAGTACTTGTGAAGAAAAAGAGTGGGTAGATTCAAGTCTGCGTAGATTACCGTGATCTCAGCAAGGCCTGCCCAAAATACGATTTTTCTATACCCAACATTGATGCTATGGTGGATGCGACTACAGGGCATGAGATATTTTTACTTATAGATGATTTCAGTGGTTACAATCAGATCAAAATGACACCAGAAGATGCTGAGAAAATAACATTTTGAACCCCAATGGGAAATTTTCATTATACAGTAATGTCATTTGGACTAAAAAATATCGGAGCTACATATCAACGTGCTATGACAACCATTTTTCATGATCTGATGCACAAGATAGTGGAAGACTATGTGGATTATTTGGTGGCCAAGTCCAAAGTAATACATAATCAAGTAGATAATTTAAGAAATGTGTTGCAATGATGACGTGGGTACACTTTAAAGATGAATCATTTGAAGTGTGTTTTTGGGGTTCTAGAAAGAAAGTTTTTGGGATATGTTGTACACCAATAGGGAATAGACTTGGACCCCACAAAGGCTAGAGCAGTGTTAGAAATGTCACATCCAAAGACTCGCAAGTTGCTAAAAACATTTTTGAGGAAAATTTCATATCTCAGAAGATTTATTCCAGCACTGGTAGAAGTCACTCGCTCGCTCATGCCATTGCAAAAAAAAAATTGAATATATTTGGGGGGAAGAACAACAAAAGGCTTTTGAAAAAATCAAGCAGATTTTGACATCTCCAAAAACAATGGTGGCACTTCTACCAGTAAGTCGATAGGAGCACTATTGGCTCAGGAACATGAGGGAGAATAAAATCCAGTGTATTATATTAGTCGCATGCTCAGAGGGCCTGAGTCGTGGTACACATCCTTGGAGAAACATTGTTTGACTTTGGTATTTGTGGCTCAAAAATTTCGACATTATCTGTTGGCTCATCCTTTAGAATTAGTAACTAAAAGTGACCCTATTCGTTTATCTGCACGAAACCCATTTTGAGTGGAAGAACGACACGCTGGCTATTGGCATTATCTGAGTACGAGATCACATGTTCTAAGCCAAAGGTAGTGAAAAGTCAGGCATTGTCAGATCTATTAGCTTTATTTTCAGGAGGTTCTGAGCCCAAAGATGAGGAAGTAGGAAAGGTGGGAAACACATAGTACACATTAGAATTCGATGGTTCTTTCACAAAATAAAGGGGAGGAGCTGGTTTTGTGTTAAGTAATGAGGAAACAAAAGAAGAAGCAGTGATGGCCTACAAGCTTGATTTTCCTTGCACCAACAATGTAGCTAAATACGAAGGTTTGACACTAAAGGTACAAATGGCCCAAAAATTGAAGGTAAAGGTTCTCCATGTGAAAGGGGTTTCAAAACTTGTCATAAAGCAGGTTAGGGGGAGTATGTTGTGAAAGAACCCCATCTTGTGCTTTACAGAACTTTCATTAGACAGATGTTGGTAACTTTTGAGTCTATAAGCTTTCAACATGAGATGCGAGAAAACAATAGACGTTCTGATGCATTAGCAACATTGGGTTCGCGGTTACAATTTCAAGGGACAGACTCCAATTTACAAATACTATGGAGAACTAGTTCGATAATCAGTCATGAAGCGAAGCCACAATTTTATTCAGACTGGAGAAGGGTTATAGTTCAAGCCTTGATTAGCAATGATAATACTACCCTGAGGCGGGGCTATCAAATCATAAAGGGAACATTGTATCATAAGGCCGCAGAGGGAATGCTAGCAAAATATGTACCAATAAAAGAAGCACATGGGCTGTTGCACAAAGTTCATAAGAAAATATGTGGACAAATGGATGTGAGTGTATACAACGAGAAGGATATTTTTGGCCAAGTATGAAAAATGATGGCACAGAATTGCAATGCTTACCTATCCGCAAATGAGGGAAACTTCACAGACATTGCTCACTGGCGGGATAAGTATGTGTTTTACTTAAAGGAATGGATTTTGCCTGAAAAAGATAAGTCGCGGTTTAAAAGATTGGCTTCGCGGTATGTCCTTCATGATGAGAAGTTGTTTCGGAAAAATATTTGAAGGGAAATTGTGGAAAAGCATTGGTGAGGATGAAGTAGGAGAGGTGCTAAGGCAAACTCATGAGTTTGGACATCAGGGCCAAAGAAAAGTGTTTCAACAACTTTTGTTGTCTAGGTACTATTGGCCAACAATGGAGAAAGATGCTAGAGCTTTTGTCAGAAAAATATCATACCTGTCAGGTACATGGGGATCTTATTCACACCCCAGCAACGGAGCTACATAGTTTATCTACTCCTTGTCATTTTCACACTTGGGTTTTGGATATAATTGGGTCAGTGACGCCACAGGCTCAGGGACATGCATGGGTATTAGTCACAACTGAATTGTTTACAAAATGGGTGGAAGTTGTCCCATTATGACGAACAACGGTCGATAATGTGGTCAGGTTCATAAAAGAGAACATTATTTGCCAATTTGGAATACCAAATGTTATATTGTTAGATAATGGGGATCATTTTTTCAACACTAAGGTCGCGAATCTGCTCGAAAGATATTCCATAATTCATCACAAGTCAACACCATATTAACCTAAAGGGAATGGACAGGTAAAAGCTTCAAACAAAGCTTTGATCAGAATATTGAGTCGTTTGGTGCATGATAATCAGAAGAGGTGGATGGAAGAGCTTTCCATAACTCGTTGGGCACATCGAACATCCTACCGTACTGCTACAAGAATGGCCCCGTACTCCTTAGTCTATGGGGTGGAGGCAGTATTACCACCAAAGATAGAAATCGCGGCTAAAATATTGACCGCAAAAAGTAAATTGAAGGAAAGAATGCTACAAGTTAAAAGTATGGAAGAGAAAATGAATGAAGTATTTATGAATCAAATAGCCTATAATAATCAACAAGCAAAGGGATACAACAAGAAGGTACGATACCGATGGTTCAAAGAAGGGGATAGAGTATTGAAGACAATACAAACAATAATGCAGGGGTAAAGGGTGAGAAAATTTGAAGTAAAATGGGAAGGTCCCTATATGATTACCAGTGAAAACAGTAGTGGGTACAATGACTGGAACGTGAGATCACTCGTGAGAAAACAAGTTCACTCAATGTGAAGTGGATAAAGCTTTACCAGTCATGAAAAAAAAGAGAAAGAAGGCTTTGCATATATGAAGTGTGAAAATACAATATGTACATAAAAGAAATAAAGTGTGTATGATGAATAAAAGATGTGGTTTATGTATTAAGCACAAAGTATAAAAAGATACAATGAAGTTAAAAGAAATAAAGTACAAAAATGTATCTATCAAAATAGCAGTCAATAAAGGCATCTGCCAGCAGGGGAGGAAACATGAAGACTCTCATACTCTTCTTAAAGCTCACGAGTATGGGTAAAGTGATCCGCGAACTCTCTTGATTTACGGCTAACCTCTTTTGCAATAGCCAACCGCACTTTGGCTTTTTTAACCTTTGTTCTGTCTTCCTCAACCTTTACAACACTGGCTTCATATTCTGCATGATATTTGGCCTCGGTATAAAGTTTGACATGGAGGTGCTGCACTTGCTCTAAACGAGCCTCCTACCAAGATACATTCATCTTCATGTTCTTCCAGTCTTTAATCCGAGCACAGTAATTAGATAAAGTTTATGGGGAAAGATCTCGGATAGAAGTGGTCATAAAGGATGTAAAAGTATTTGCAATAATATGTAAGAAAGTTGGTTGAAGAAGATGATCATAAAGCTCCATACGTGCAAAAGTTTCTTGATGATGACTATGGACACGATCCAAAATAGTCATATCTTGCAGATAACACAATCAATCATGCCAATACGCAAAGCCCTGGTTGGAAGGATTTGATGTCACTGGTATTGATAATGGCCCTGCAACTGAACTATGAGGAGGGTGGCTTAGAGGAATGTGTTCTTGAAAGGGATGGCTTGAAGGGGTTGGTTGGAGTTGATGTGTTCGTGTTGGTTGGGGAGTTTGAAAATGTGGTTGTTGAAGGTGAATAAGAAGGAAAAATGATTTAGAGTTAGGGAATGAAAGATTCTGTAAGGTATTCTATAGAGAGGGAAAATTATCAAAGCAATCTCATTGAGTAAAGACTCAGGATCTTGAAGTACTGATTCCGGGAACAAAGGACCATGAACAATGGTACCCGTGACATGAGGAGATCCCGCGACATGAGCAGGTTCCGCGGGATAAGTGGACTCAGTATCAACTGCGCGAGAATGAGAAATAGTGTCTGTATTTGTGTCTTCATGCTCTTGATTATTATTGGGATTTGTGCCAATAGAGGGATCTTCAACAGCAGTTTCAATGTCAACAACAACACCCCCAAAAAGTGATCTTTGGATTCGCGAACCATCTTCTAGGGTAGCTATTATCTCTACTTCGAGGTCACCTCCAAGAGGTTGCATATGGCGTGTATATGAGCTTTCACTGTTTTGCACCTCTTCTGCATTATCTTCTTCTTGAGAAATGTGAGAACCAAAGAATTTGTCATGAAAGAACCTTCCATGGATGGTTGTAAGATGATAGGATTGGGATTATCTTGTATGTTGGTAGCTCCCGTGGATTGAGCATTTCCTGTAAAAGTGTAGTGGTCAATATGGAACAAGTTGAGTATCTTATGTGCTAATAATAGTAGCATAATAAATATTGAGTACCTATATGGCCCTCGCATGAAGTTGCACCCTCCGCGGAATAAACATTTCCTGTGAGGTTGTCGCGATTAGTCACATTCGCGGATTGTACCTTCAATGGATTAATCACTTAGAAGCTGGTCATCACGAATAACAGAGTGGTCTGAAGTATGAATATTGGAAACCTCTACATTGAATTCGGTATTCTGTGGTCAGTCACTGCGAAAAATAGAAATGGGGAGATTGTCCTCTTCATCTAAATTGGTCAGAATAATTTTTTTCGTGAGTCTAAAAGGATTTTATGATTTCTCTATTCCATGGTCAGGAAAGTCAGAGAGAATATAAGCAACTTCACGATCCGAGGAATCAATAGAGGGATCATTGTCCGTAAGGACCTCTTGGTTTACGGATTGGGTTGGCAAAATTGTAACTTCAACAATTTCGCGACCCGAAGTGTTAAGAGAATAAATTAACAAGAAAAAATAATAAGGTATAGATCTATGGATTATTTAAAAGTTATAGGTCTATACCTGAAAATAAAGGATTTGAAGATTGGATGTCTGCCAGCACTTGTGCAATAGTATCTAGTAATGGTCTCTGCTGGGTTGGCGACAAGGTTGTGGTACGAACCAATCTCCCTTTTCACGGATCTTGTCTAGGCCGCGGACACTCATCCCTTTGAGAAGTAATGTTTTCCATAGTATCACTTTGAGTATAATTGTCTTCCTGAGAAATATCATTGTCAGCTCCAGTTGTATTATGGGTAGAGGGGTCTGGAGCATGAATGTCCAACTTATTTCTATGAGTTAAAGACATTTCGTCTACCTCATCATCTGAAGACTGTATGGCAAAGGCCAGAATTTTAGCTTTTTGAGCATCTCTCCTTAGAGAAAGGGGGATGTAATCTAGAGCAACAACAATATCCCTCCTCTGAGTCAGAGGAATATCGTTTATGTCTTCATTGACCAAAGATTGATCACCCTGGGTAGCTATCACGGAAGTGCTTGCAGATCGCTTAAAACAAGGAAAAGAAAATGAATTAGGGGAAATAATGAATGAGGGAAGTAATGATGAACAATAAAAATGATAGGTACCAATCTCTTGGAAATAGGCTCTTCGCGAACAGGTAAAACAACAGGGACTTCGACACATTCTGAGCGTCTTCGTTTGGGCGCGGGAATGAGAAGTTTTCTTTACTTTTTGAAGGAGCTTTTGTGCCTTTATTCTGTTTCTTGGGGAGTGGATTTGAGTATGTTGGTGCTTCATAATGTTCTCCGCGATGGTCAGAAGACTCAAGTGCCAACTTACTATAAAACCCACGGGAACCGTGAGCTTTATGAAGTTTAAAAGAAGAATCTTCTAAGAGTATTGTCTCGGGCTTAACTAGTCTATGAGGCCCCATCATGTAGGTCAGAAAATCTATAATGACTTAGAGCCAGAAATCCACATAGGCCGCGGTTCGACCTCCTGCCCACGATCGTGAGGGAATGAAGATTGCAAACGAAAATTGTTGATTTGTTTTCTCATACTCTTTGCGAAAACATACCAAAGCGTCATTATAAGCATCAGGAGAACTTCCATCAAATGGGGCAACATAGAGAGGGACTGCTTTATCAAAACCCAGTTGACGAGCAACCCCTGAAGGATTATAGATTGAAACCCGTGAAAAGGACTCGTAAAAAATGGGCAGACGACATTCAAAGGCAGCAACAACAAAAATAAGCTCTTCATGGGATGTATAACTATATGAAGACATATCATCCTCAGGATAAAAAGAAGGGAAATAAACCCACTTAAAGGTACTGAGTATGGTTTCCACATAAAATTACGGTTGTTATCTATGAAATATTCAAGCCTTTTAGTGGAAAAGAGACCTTACCAACGGGCAGTATGAGATTTTAGAAGAGTAGCATCCGTGAATTGAGGATCAACCACAGTCGCAGAAACGTCCAATGGTTTGGGGACATACTTGGGGAATCTTTCAAATAA
This sequence comes from Cornus suecica, assembly GCA_963922005.1. Taxonomy (NCBI): domain Eukaryota; kingdom Viridiplantae; phylum Streptophyta; class Magnoliopsida; order Cornales; family Cornaceae; genus Cornus; species Cornus suecica. The sequence goes on along the minus strand of OY998238.1, from coordinate 36,394,313 downwards.
AAATAGCATAGAAAAAGGCATGGGACATGAGTACTGATATCATATCTGCTTACTGATCTGGAAAAATCATTAGCTAATGTACCTAGTTGAAAATAGAATGTGCCTAGAAAAAGGGGGGCCAGGGGTAGACGAATACCCCGCGACAGAATTGAGGCCATTAAAAAGACTAACTTGTTTGGGCCATCCTCAGGACACCCCTGGAAAATATATTTGTCTAACCAATAAGCTAAAAATCCTGCCAATTCGAAATCACCATTAAATTCTGGGCCAGGTACATATCTGCGATCTTGACTGCGGAGAAGATGAAGTTTTGGTTCATACTCCACAAAGAAGTGATGACACCAATTTGAGTACTTGAGTTTGGCACTCTTAATAATGGGGGCTTCATCAAGTATGACGCCCTGCTTAAAACAACTCCCGTGCTTAGAGGCGTAAGCAACACAGGCTTAGAGATGGAGGTGAATACGTTGATATTCACCATCAAATGGACGAGCATCTGATCGGCGCAAGTAAAAAATTGGGAGTCTAAACAAAACATAAACATCCTCCAGAGTAAGAGTAAACTTTCCCTAAGAAGCTATAAAGGAATGAGAGACATGACTCCAACATGATGCTAAAAAAGTGAAAGCATCAACGTCGTGACGGATAGACAGATCAGAGAACAATTCTATTAAATCCAATAAGCCTGCCTCACGAAGAGTGTTGCGATGTCTATCTTGGCTTAGGATATGAATGAGCAACATCTTCCAATTTGTAATGGGGGCCACGTGACCTTCATATTCAACAAAAGATAAGGGAATGTCTCCTCTTTCGAAAAGTAACCTTGGCAGAGAAGAAAGCAGAATAGTAACTAACGGAGCCTCACCGTCAGAGTGAATGAGTGAAGGATCTTCAGTAATATCCCCCGCAGGAGGAAGGTTCTCGATAGAAGTCGAGAAGCGGTCATGATCATTATCAAAGAGTGAAGCTTTTCTCCATTCCGTTGGTAAGGGGACAGAAGGAGCATCTCCATAATGAAGGGCTAAAAGTTTGAAGGAAGAAGTAAAATAGTTTTGGACATGGTGAGAATAGAAAAAGGGAACAAATATGAGGAAATGAAAGATAAGATGAAATGGGTATCGCGGATATGAATGAGGTTAATGGGTATAGCTATAAGAAATGGGTACATGGATTAGGGAAATGTGGAGATTGGTATCGCGGATAAGAATGTGATTGAAATATATAATAGAGACGAGATTAGTAGGTATAGGCAGAAAAAATTGGTATATGGGTTGGAAATAAGTCAAGTGAGTATAGGCAAAAGAATTGATAAAGAGTGATTGGAGGAGTAGGATAGAAAATTTGGAGAAGGAAGGAAAAAATGGAAAAAAATGAGTATGGAGGATTTTATAAAGGGAGGGGACACGAAAATCTAGGAGATACAATTAATGCCCGCGGAAGCCGAACCGACGCCAAGGTTGCCACAAATCAGAATGTTGTGAATCATAATAAATGGGAAATATTGGCAAGGCATAAGCAGGTTTCGAAAGAGAAAAATGAAGAGAAACATAAAAATGGTCCAAAAGGCTAAAAAAGGGTATGTGAAAATACATATATAAATATTTTTCTCGCGGAATGCATATGGGAATAATTGTCTCTGCAAAACTGAAATGAGGTTTTTTTTGGTGGTTTATTCTTTAGTACTTGACTAAGTACTAAAGTGTAAAAGGGAAAAAATGTAAAGGGGGATTCACGTTGATATAATTCACGAATCCAGGAGTCTGATAAGGGAAAGATGGAAAAAGGCTAACAGGGTATCTCTGGATGAGATTGGATACGCGATAAAACTCTACAAAGAGGCAATCGTTGAGGCCTGACAAAGGGGGTCATAGCCAAAAGTCAACCTTGCGACCCTATGAGCTTATCGCGTAGGGAGTACTATTTGGATGACATAAGGAAATACTTTGAGATGGTGAATGGTGGGTCGCGACCTCATTCATCAAAATCACTCAAAGTAAAGTATTTGGAATGCGTCAAATAATGGTCAGGGTCATGTAAATGGAAAATATGCATAAATGACATAATCCAGGAAACTATGACATCAAATAAAGGAATCCGCGAAAATTAACCTCCTGATATCGCGGGATGGTAAGGTCACGGATTGAATATTGTGACCTAGGTAAATTATGGAGGCCACCCGCGGATCTATATCACGGATAATCATGTTGACGTGACAATAACTTATGCCTGAACAAGTGCCTATAAATAAGGGGTCAGAGACTCAATAAAAGGGACTTTTTCGGAGACTTAGAGGGAGAAATTTCTAGAGAGAAAGAATGATTTTCTAGATCTTTTGTGGTGTAATTGCTCTTCTCTCCCCTTCTCTTTTTATAATTTTGTAATCATGAAAGGCAGTCAATAAATATATCATTTTTAGCGAGTATTAAAGTGTGTAAATACTATTTTCAAATCATATTAAACACGAACCTCAATAGTCGTTTAATAACCATGCTCTTTCTATAAAAATTAAAATATTTAAAAAAACTATTAGTTAAATTAAAGAAAATTATTATTGATTAAAGTTAGTTTAGCATGCGGAGTGTTTCGAGATTTAACTAGACACTTAACACTTAACATTATTAATAATATAATATAACATGCACATTTAAATTTAAATTTAAATTTATTTGAATTAGTTTCAATTTAATAATAATAATAATATATATACATATATGTATATAGATATATGAATTTAGTTTACAAATAAAATATCTTTCTAGAAAAAAATGTCTAAAATAAAAAAGAATTTGATTTTTTACAATCACTAGCAAATATAAGTAAAAGGGCATTACAGTTATCTTAAAGATAAAATATGTTATCAACTAATGGAGTAATTTATCAAGGGCAAAAATGGTAATTCATGGGCCTAAAAGTCACTAGAGGATTCTTTGTCAACTTTTTGAAACATCAGGAGGTTAATCGTTTGCAAAATGCAAACGTTGCATCTAGCTGTAATTTAAGCAAATCTCAGGGGGTGTCACTGTAAATAATCTATATATCTATACTGTTCTAAAAGTGTAAGCCCCTTGAATTATTTCTCCCCACTTTAATATAATAATTTAAATAAAAAAAACATTTGTTTTATTATTTATTAAATATATTTCATTAAAGAAATATATTAAATCTATTTCATTAAAGATGATATTTAATGTAACTTAGAAGTTGGATAGTCCTAAACATGTAAAAGAAAATTTTCTTCACATTGCATATATATGTATATATGTATAATATATTTGTTCATTTACTTCCTATAATTAATGGATTATTTTATCACAAAATGTTGTAACCAACAATTTAGTATAGAATTCTAATATAATTAGTGGTGTCTCTGATAAATTCAAAGCAATTTGAAGAGTTTATTTAAACTAATCATAATTGTGAGAGTGTATCAAAAGTAATCAAATTGCCAAAATGCATTTAAAATTCAATAAAAGTACATTATATTTATTCAATCGGTAACTTTTAGGGTTCTTGAAGTCTATTGAGTTATAGCGTTTTTAGAACTCTTCAAATTTTCAAACCTATACTTTTATAGGCTTTTGAAATTATCTAGCTAGAGTTAACTTTCTCTATATATAGCTATAAATACATACATCTACATTCATATATATACTTTTTCTCTACACTGATCATTCTATACGCCTATATTTTCTTCTCTATACTAATCATTCAGTGTAATTTGCTCTCTCTAACTAATTTTTATTTTTTTTTGCTTTTGCAGGTTTGATTTTATTATTCCAGTTGTTTATTTGAAGGTATGCATATAATGGTTTAAAGATTGATTCAATATATTTTTAGTTTTAACATTTCTCTATTTCTTTTTATATCACAAGAATTTATATTGATTAATAGATAATTTATCCGACTATTACATAAATCGACATCTCGAGAAAAATTATTAACAAGAATGTTTTAAAATAAATATAGTAAAACTTTGATCCATAGTGATGACTAAACTGTTAATTCTTTAGTCTAAATAAATACAAACATTTTTTCGTTTATATATTATGTTCATGTATACCATCCCACGAAGCACAATTTCAAATCATTGACCTATCCACTCTCTTAATCGGGATAACATATGTCATTGGTTAAAAATATATACCTTTTTATTTGTTTATTTCTTGAATTTTAATGTATATATGGTGTATTAAAATTCCTAAAATACGATGTAAATGGATATATGAAAAAGAAAATAGTTCATGGTTCCACGATTCATATATCATAAGATATATGGTTTATTGTAAGATGTTAAGATGAATTTTCTATTTAATTATACTTCAGTCTTATTTTAAAGTGAATTGCATGAAGCTTTTATTTTTTTATAAAATATTGCGCACTATATAGATTAATTCTGGTTAGTCCATATAGATACACAACTCTTGAATCTAATTTACGATACGTGCACAATATAAATCTGTATACAATTCTTGAATTTATTTTACGTTACGTGCATATCATATAACAAAAAAGTATAAATCAAGATTTACGCCATGTGCATTCGCATGTGCTCTATATATATATATATCACAGACACATAGATACACCGTCACGGTAGAAGCAATAACCACATACTGACCCAAAATTGATTTGTTATTCATTAACAAAAATTAATGGATAATAAATCATAGCAAGCTCTAAATTCTAACAACAATGGACTTTTGATTGCAATTGCGATGGTAGAGCACATAGTTGAAGTGAATGCAACCTTTTTATTTGACAAATTTTGATTCATTTGCGTTCGTCTTTATGGTATTGAACAATATATATATATATAACTGTAATATATATAATATAATTATATATATAGAGAGAGAAAAATCTACATATATATAATACAATTATATATATATATATAGAGAAAAATCTACAGTTGAACAAAACATATATAACTGGAATATATATAATTGTGTCGTAGAGAGAGATTTATATGGGAGTTGATATACATATATATATATATATAGTGACGATTCTAATTGTATTGTAGAGAGAGAACACACATATATTGTAGAGATAGAAAAAGATTTATATGAGCGTTGATATACATACATATATATACATGTGTGTGTACTAACATTTTTGAGAATACTTGAGAGAGAGGGGGCCGAGAGGCTTTAGTTAGGGTTGCAAACGAACCGAGCCGAGCCGAGCCGAGCTTTGGAATGTTCAAGCTCGGTTCATTTACTAAACGAGCCTAAAAAATGTGTTCAAACTCGACTCATTTGCTTAACGAACGAGCCCGAGCCGAATGCCAGATTTAACGAGCCGAGTCCGAGCTTGTTCACGAACGACTCGTTTCAGTGCAACATATATTAATCTTCCTAATAGTTGTCTGGATTGAGTTGTTGCATGTCTGTTTTAACATATTTTACTAGTATAATTTTTTATGAATGAATTTTATGTTATGACCGCCTAATTTCTATAATCTTTTCACAATAATCTTCATAATTTGTTCAATTTGAACACTTTCTTTTATCAAATATGATATAATTTTACTATTTAACTTAGACGATCATGTTCACGAGCTTGGCGAGCCGAGCTTAGTAATGTTCAAGCTCGGCTAGTTTACTAAACGAGCCTAAAAATTGTGCTCAGGCTCGGTTCGTTTACTAAACGAATGAGCATGAGCCGACCCCGAGCCTGCTCACGAACGGCTCGGTTCATTTGCAGCCCTAGCTTTAGTGTCTCTAAAAGGATGGGAGATGGATAAACATGAGTACCCTCAATCCAACCCGTTAATAAATCGTAAAATTGAAGAATGTTAATAACCCAATTTGTTAGTGACCCGTGTCTCAAATCGCTCACTCAATAATTCAAAATTTGAGGGCGGGTTGGTAAATTTGGATAAAATTTGTCAACTTTACTTGTGTCCTTTAAAATAGGGTAATTTCCATGTGAGTCAATTTTAAGTAGATGTTGGTCAACTCATTTTTAACAAAGTCACCCATGGTCAATTGCTGACATAAGTGTTGACCATGCCGGAGGTTCACCGGAGGGGATTTTTATTACTAATTACTAACTAGAGGAGTCAAACCGTAATTTACCAAACAAAAGGGGGTTCGAGTGTAATATATCATATATCAAGGGGTCAAAGTGTAATTTACCCTATAGGATTCTGCAGGAGTTACCTTACAGAAATCAACGGCGTCGTTTGATGTGTTCAATTCAATTTTATTTCCACAAAGCGTTCCCGATCAAAGTTTACTTGTATACTGAGAAAACCTTCAGGCTGTGAACAAAAGCACCAAACCCTAGCGATAGATCGAAAATTTTGAAAAATTGAAAGATGAGTCGTGGAAGCGGAGGTGGATACGATCGTCACATCACGATCTTCTCTCCCGAAGGTCGTCTCTTCCAAGTTGGTACGATTTCTCAACCACATCTCAAATTTTTTCCCTTGATCTACTTCTAGGTTTCCAATTACCTACTTTCCGTTTGGTTCCTGAGAAAATTTTCTGGAGAGTAAAGTAAAACAAACTATTACATATTATGTTTTATTTGCTATCTATGAGTAGTACCAAAATAGTAATCAGAATCCTATATTTTGAATGTGTAATGATTTGGGTTTTTAAATGAACGAACAGAGTATGCGTTTAAAGCTGTTAAATCAGCTGGAATTACTTCGATTGGTGTCCGAGGTAAGGACTCGGTCTGCGTTGTAACTCAGAAGAAGGTTCCGGTGAGTATTGTTGGTTATTGAGTATAGAAACTATGGATTTTTTTATTTTTTTTGGTTGGATTTATGTGGTTTTTTAAAATCCGAATTGGAATGCAGGACAAGCTTTTGGATCAGACTAGTGTAACACATCTGTTTCCCGTTACGAAGTACATCGGCTTATTAGCGACTGGCATGACAGGTTTATTTCAGATACTATTTTTTCATACCTAATTTGAAGTTTCTATAACCATGAATTACATGTAGTTCATTGTAGACCCTAGAGGGTTGAGAACTTTCATTTGGTGCCTCATTTTCTGAAACCGTAAAATTTCAATTGTCTATGCAATTTGGGTTATCAGTAATATTCCTGTGATTTAACTCTAAAATTTGGATTTGGCGAGGTATTGGGTACAGGTGTGAGACTTATTTGATTTAAATGTATGAAGTCGATGTTATATTAGTCTATAGTAAAGATGACCATGAAAGCTGTTACTTTTTAGTGAAAAGAGAACGGAATGAGGATATGAGATGAAAACATTAGTGATCTATGTCGTGCCAACTGGAATGGAGAGAGATTGGATAATGCAATCCCAATAAATAGGAGAGCATTCCTTTTATAGGTTAAAGCAGTTTGCTGAAGGTGCCAACGGGTTGCAACCCGTATGGAATGGAGCATAAAATAGGTAGCAAAACCAGAAGAATAGAAGTTGATGACATAAAAGCAAAAAGCATCAAACAGAAACTACCTTCAGAAAAGTACGCAAAACCTCCCAGATGGAGCATGCCCTTCCTTTTACTAGTGTGCTCAACTACTTACTGCTAATCCCCACGTGTCCAAATGTACTTTTTTCCAGGTCTAGATTCTAGAAGTAGAACCCCCCCACCATGCTCTTCGACTTTAGAATATTTTTCAATCCTATCAATCCTAACTTGTTTATATATATTCCCGATTTGTAAAATTGCTTTATCCTCGACTCCTTTGTTGGAAATTCCAAGTATGTTGACATCCGCTTTTTAATCGGTCTCGTATGCTTAATCTCATTAGAAAACCTGTTATTTAAAAGTAACTTTATATGTGCTAATGATTAGAACTGCTCAATTGCCTATTGCAGTGAAGAACACTCATACATGAAAATAGAATGTCCGTTCAATTTGATGAAATCAGTCCGCATAAAATCCAAATGTAGCACTTACTGATTCTCATTTGTGTATGATATTCAAATGTCTGTATTGTGGGTGGGGGGGGTCTTTCATTGCTGTTTTGGATGAGTAAAGCTCCAATCATATTTGGCACGTTGTTTCAGCTGATGCAAGGACCTTGGTTCAACAAGCAAGGAATGAAGCAGCTGAGTTTCGACACAAATATGGATATGAGATGCCTGTTGATGCGTTGGCTAGATGGTATAACTATATATTCTCACTACAATCATACATACATCTATATATATGTGTGTGTGTGTATAGAGAATTATATGTATTGATCAGGCTCACTGAAATCAAAATTTGCTGCTATTTAATTTTGCCATGCACTTGTTTCTTTGTGAAGCATTAGTTCAAGTAATTGAGTTGTTTTGATTTGAGCTAAATTGTTTTATGTGTCATTTGTAACTTTCCTATAATTTTATTGTGAGATCATCTTATAACACGGGAATACTTTTCATTTTTTCACTTTCTGAAGAATTGGGAGCTTGATATTTTAATGAACTTTGTTACAGCACATATTGTATCATGCAACAAGTTTATTTCGAAAGAAAAATCTTAAAATATCATTTGATTCATTCATACAATTAGTATATATATATTTTTTGTGAGTGCATATGGAAGTGATTTTGTTTTTACTCATGGTTGATGTTGTTTATGTTCTGAGTTGGCAATAATTTGGACCATACCCATTTATATTGCAAATGACATGTGGTATTCCATGAGAGAAATAACATGGTTTTGAAAGTTCGAGAATGAGGATGGTGATATGGTGGGCTTTCTTACATTATTACATCTAAACAAGCAAGTCATGTATGTGGTTGAGCACATAGCACATGCCGTTGTTTCTCAAATAACATTTCTTTATATATATATATATATATATATTGTAAATTGGCCAAGGTTTTCCCTAAGCTATCAAATGAACTTTCTCTGCTGGGTTTCACCATCAAAACCAATGCTAGAGACAACTAATCCCCTAATTGGGGATGCTGCTAGATAATAACTACTTTTCTTTCTTGAGATATGCTAGTATGATTATTATTTTTATTGAATGATTTAAATATTTAAGTGCCACCCTAAAAAACAGCGTAAGCTTTCAGAGTAGTTAGGTTGTTCATATGGTATTAGAGTTAAATGTCTTGTTTCAAACCTCATCGTTAATTAGATTTAATTTATTTTTTGTTAAATGTGTTGGACAAAAAGAAGACCATACGTGAGGGGGCGTTGAAGGATTTCAATATTGAAGTTACACCCTCTCTAATAGCTTAACATTTTATAGTGGGCGGTTTAGTTTAGATCTGCTGATTACTCCTTTGTTTAAAAAATAGCTATTTATTTTTTCCAAAATGATTCGCATGTACTTTGTCAGCTTCCCGCTTACCATTTTCTTTTTACAAGAAATGCTCAAAAATTATGATATTGCAGTCGGAATATTATTTATTTATTTTATTTTTCCTTGGACGTTATTGTAAAGCGATTTCATGCAGCCTACTACATTGTTTGAGTTTATTTTCCATTTTTTTTTTGGTTATTTTTTTGCAGGATTGCAGACAAATCACAAGTTTATACTCAACATGCCTATATGAGACCTCTTGGAGTAGGTTTGTGTTAGTCGTTTCCATAGCCGTAAAATACTCCTTTTATTATAGAGTTTCAGATACTAATCATATATTTGGGTAGGTAGTTTTCACTTTCATTTGATTCTTAACTTATTTACATGATTTACTATATACTGTTGGCAGTTGCTATGGTTTTGGGTATCGACGATGAATTTGGACCACGGCTCTTTAAGTGTGATCCAGCTGGTCATTTCTTTGGTCATAAGGTATGTACATCAGTTTTTATCTATTTTTTCACATCATGTTTCAATCTTGTACTGGTAGTTTAATTATTTGTATCTTCACTTAACACGAGAAGCAGACAAATTGCAAGTAGTGGACAGAGTGCCATGTCATTTGTCAGGGTAGAAGAATTAGTTTTTATTTTACTTAGAACGGTCGTCATATTCATGCGCTTCCAAATCATCCACTGCCTTGGCCTTCTGAATGCAGATCATGTTTTAAGACACTCCTTTAGATTTCGTGAATATGTGATTCTAATACAATGATAGTCTGGATTGCATGATATAATAAATCAGAAAGTCATACTCTTTATATATTCCATGCCCCTTCTTGTACTTACCCCTGACCTTGGCCAAGAGCTGGAAACACATTCATTACCTTAGGTGTTTGGCCTGCAATCTCTTCTTGGAAGATCACCATGGCTTGCTAGTGGGGGCTGTCTTAGAAGATTATGGGAGGGACAAGTACCTTTGAGAAATACTGGTTCAACTATTTTCACCTGTTTGTTCCAATATGAATAATGGACTCTCTGTCTTGGAGCTTAAAGGGTTCCCTCGTTCCAGGGATGGACCAAGAAAATACTGTAAGATAGGCTTTAAGGGTTCCCTCTTTACAATTTTCCTCACGATTTTGCATATCTTGAAAGTGTCGTATGATAATTTCATTAATCTAGATATATCCTTTTCAATATAGCTTCAAACCATCACTCATCCATTCACAAAGGTTGATATTAAATTGCAGTTGATATTAAATGGCAAACCAGCATATACAAATTTGCTCTACGAACTTGGTTTTTCACATTAGGATTGCAATCCAATATTGGACGTCGTAGTCACTGGAAGATCATCGAGGGTGATATATAGTATTCACATCACTTTGCTTTGAGGAGTGGTCAACCCTTTAACTTGAACATGGTAGTCCTCTTGTGACAAATTTATCCATAAATGAATCAACTAAAAGTTTATACAATTTGGTAACCAAATTTGGAGTGTGAAAAACTAACTTGTTTATTTCACGCAACACATCATAACTATGTTAGAGAAACATAAATGCACCTATACATTGTGCATAATCCTACAACATACGTAATTGGGCGCCTGTGTAGGCTGCATATTCACTTTCATTAAAACAAATAATCACAATGCACGCTAAATTTTAAAAAAGTTAATTAATAATTTAACAACATAATTGTGCCTTTGTGCAGTATTTATATCCAATATATATAGCACAACGCCATAGGACAATTGTGTGCCTGTGCAGTGTGCATCTTCACCCTTATTAAAACAAATAATCAAAGAATGCACTACAAACTTATTTTGCAAGTATTCTATGATATTGTTGGGTCATAAAATTTGTTGGGACTAGAATTTGCATGGTGTTGGGCAACAATAGGAAAAAAAAATATTCAACCTAAAAAATGTCTCATAACATCTTCTCCCGTTGAACATGATCCTTTTAGGGAATCCAACTTATTAAGATGATGACTTTTAACATTTTTTTATTGTAGTGGTACTGAATGACATACTAATTTTACACATGGTCCTGCCATACTGATGGTGATGGTTCCCTTTGGTGCGATGAGAGTCTGTTTGTCGATTTGTTCAGGATGGAAGGTTGGGCATTCGCCGTCTAAAGTCTTTCAATGAGGTTCTTTAGGGGAAGTGGTTGTGGCGTTTTGGGGTTGAGAGAAACCGTTTGTGGAGGAGAGTGGTTGCTTGTCATTATGGAGAGGCTTGAGGCGGTTGGTGTTATGACGAGGTCAGGGGTCCGCGTGGTGTGGGGGTTTGGAATGGCATCCGGTAGGGATATGATTCTTTTGCTCCATTTATCAATTTCAGGGTGGGTGATGGCCGTGATGTGGGCTTTTGGACGGATTGGTGGTGTGGGGAGATGTCTCTTGCGTCCGCGTTCCCTCAGTTGTTTAGAATCGTTCGGGATCGACATGCTTTGGTAGCTGACTGTTATCGCCTTGATACTGGGAAGCTCGAGTGGGATGTCCGATTTGAGCGTCACTTTTAGGATTGGGAGCTGGAGGAAGTCTCTGATTTGTTGGAGCTCTTGTATACTTGGAGTGTTGGGGGAGGGCAGGACTCCTTGGTCTGGAAACCGACATCTTCTCGGATCTTTTCCGTTTCTTCTTTCTTTGGGTATATCGCGCCGAGGATGGATGTGTCTTTTCCTTGGAGGGCGCACGCACAAAGTCCCCCCCCCGGAAGGTTGCTTTTTTCACGTGGTTGGTGACATGGGGTCGCATTCTTACATTGGATATTTTGAGGCGGCGGGGAATGATTCTAGCCAGTCGGTGCTTTCTATGTAAAAGGGAGGGTGAATCCATTGGTCACCTTCTTGTGCATTGTCCGATAGTCTATGACTATAGGTGTCTTCTTTTCACGTTATTTGGGATTCATTGGGTGATGCTGACCTCGGTTCGTGATGTTCTGGATTCTTGGTGGAGTGCGGCGATCGGGTCTCACGCTAGATCGGCTTGGAGGATGGCCTCTCTTTGTCTTTGATGGAGTCTTTGGTTGGAACGCAATAGGTGTTGTTTTGAGGGAGTGGAGTCGCCCTTGGGGGTGATAAAAGATGTTTTTATATCTAGTTTATTTAGTTGGGTGGAAGGGTGAAATTGTAAATCTTTAGATGAGAGATATATTTTTTGGGTTATCTTGGCCCGTAATTTACTTGTGAGGGGTTGCCCCCTCGTTTTGGGTGCTTTTTGCTTATAAAATACTTACTTGTCAAAAATAAAATAATAGTTTAGATGTTTTATATGAAAGTTAAATTGATAAAGGGTTAAAGTACATTGACTATTCAAATGGGACACTTATTTTGGAATGGTCAAAAGAGGAAAGGTGGACACTTAAATTGGGACGGAGGGAGTACAATTTTTTGATTGTGCAATTTTAGCCTTCATTTTGGTCGTTGCGATTATGATCTATTCATTCCATTCGTTATTATATTCTGTTAAATTATTTGAGAGTGGGGGGCAATAAGAAAGAAATTTTAATAATTTCATGGGGGGCAATGTGAATATTTTACTTATATTTTAACTAAAACAAGAAAAGAGTAATAGTATGAAAAGAAAAAATTGTTTGCAGAGGGGACAAGTGGATCCCCCCAGCTCTTTCTAGTAGTTAAAATGAAAGAGACCAACAGAAGCATCATAGATGTTCCCACTCTTAGGTTATATGGAGTTTATTGTCATGACTATGTGTGTGGGAGAAGTTTTGGAAACCGCAAGCAGTTAAGATAAAGAGAGACACAGATTTTTATTACTTTGGTGATGGAGCAATTTTTCTTATTCTTTTGTATTAAATTGGGCCTGGTATCTTAGTAAAAGCTGTTTCATGAGTATTTCAACTTATTCGCAGCTATGGACGTTGATTTGATTAGGTCTCAAAGAAGTGTGCTATTGACTAAATTGTAGCATGATGACATATCAACTAGTTATGAATCTCTATATCTTTCACTAGTTAGTCTTGATTAATTTATTTACCAGAAGCATTTATTTACAAGATAACTTATCCTTTTGACAATTTTTTTTGGTGTTTTTTTGAATATCTTCTACGTGAAATTTTCAACTCGAACTGTTGGCGGTTAGTTCTGGTTTAATTTGGGCAAATATATATTGCTCGTATACTGGAACTTGAGCTATTCTTCAGGATTTGTTATGTTCTTTTTACTACCTAACTGTTATTTTTCAAACGAATGCTTGGAACTCATTATGAACTGCTATAGGCAACAAGTGCTGGATCAAAAGAGCAAGAGGCAATTAATTTCCTAGAGAAGAAAATGAAAAATGATCCTGCATTTACCTATGAGGAGACGGTGCAGGTAGATGCTACTTTTCATATTTTTGATGTTTTGTACTGTTGAATGGATCCCAGTTTTCTCTGTGTGTCTCTCTCACACACACATATTTGTGTGTATATAGACCTATCTCACTTGTGATTGTTTTTTTTTTTTTTTACTTCCAATTGTTCACCTGTTTGATGTTTATTGTTTACAATGTGATCTCTATGCATATGTTAGCACCCGGAACTTGACCAGTATTGTTTAACCTCCCAGAGTTTCCTTCATTTTCTCCTATTTTATCCAAAGACATGCAATGTTTTATATGTTTTGGCTATTTACTTATTTATCTTTCGTGTTTTTTTTTTAATATATATATTTTTTTATAATGCGAATTTCTTTGCTGATAAGTACAGGGGAGCAGAAACAAAGAGGGATCTATTGGCTTTAGTAATATATCGGTTGATTTGGTGTGATAATAGTAAAATTAGGCAGAGCAATGATTACATGAAAATGTAAAACTTGGCACCTGTATTTAGTTTCTACCTCAATCTTTCAAGAGGAATGTGACAAGGAGATGAATTGGGATTTCTGCTGTTAAGTGGAGCATTTGTAGTGTTCTACTTTGTTGGGTCAAACTAAAATTGCATTCATGTTTTGGGTATATAAGTTCAAGAGAGAAGTATAACCATTCTTAGGAGTTGCGTGATATTCTCTTTAGATAGAAGGGTGATATACGATAGCTTGAGTAAATATGTATGTACTTATATATGGATATTTGGTATACGTGTCATTGTTTCTGGTAGTATTTCCTCACTTTTTGTTGTTTTTATGCTGTTTGAATGATTGCATCAATGCTTCTTTTGTCCTACCTACAGTGTCCTGTCCTCACCCCCCTTCTCCCTTCCCCTTCCCTTTCTGAAAATATGTATAAATTTAATGAAGACAATGTTATCCCCAGTTATTGGGAATAAAAACTGAAAGATCATAACATTGTTTTAAGAGAACTATAAAAGACAGTTCCTTGAAAATAGACATTTCTTTTATTGAGCTTTCAGAATACAGTGGTCAAACACTCAACCAAGGAGCTTTTTGTACATTTTTTTCCGATTTTCAGTTAGCAGAAAATAGAAAAATGTTTGCAGGAAACTGAATGAAGCATGTCCTTCAATTAAAACATCTTTATTTTTTATTCTTTGTTAGCAGTTACAGTTAGCCATGAGAAACTTGATAGACCCCAAGAAAATATTCTAAAATTTGTTTAAGCTTAAAAAAAACTGAATCAAGCAGGTGCTTCAATCAAAACATGTTAGTCAATGATCCCTTTGGTGGCAGTTAGCCCTGAGAAATTTGCCGAACACCTAAGAAAGTATTTCGAAACATGCCTAAGCTTATCCATAACAGTTTCTTAATTTATTTTTCAGATGGTAGCTTTTGGTGTTTTTTCTCGACATTGTATTGGGATGTCACAACGGATCCGTCATTTGTTTTACACTTTGTGAATACTAGCATATGCATATATACATAATTTATTTTCTTCTAATTTTTGAAGTTTAATTTCTGCAAATCTTTTCATTGTACAGACAGCAATTTCTGCCCTGCAATCTGTTCTACAAGAGGACTTTAAGGCGACTGAGATTGAGGTATGAATGATGCTCCTTTCTAGTTAAATTATATGTTGAAATAGCAAGGAGACTTCCAAATTATGCAGCGCCTACCAGAGTTATTATTTATTAATTTTTTTTTTCTCTGAAAGTTAAGCATACTCACACACACTGCCTCCACTGAGGCTTGAATCCTTGACCTCCCAATTGGGAGGAAGGGTAGATACTGCTTGGCCATTAGGCTTTTGGTGAGTTTATGAAGATTTTGGATACTTCAAGTCGGAGTATATGATGTGGCATCATATATAATGGCCACGGAAGTTGACTCTGCATGGCAGACTATTCCAATCCTCATCTCAATCATCTTTCCTATAATCATGTGAAACGGAACTGAAATACTCCTCTTTAAACCCTCTCCATGTCACCCTGCATTACACACTTCCCCCATCTGCTTTTGAAAAGATTATTCCAGTTGTGGTTGATTGGAGCGTACTTGTTTTACCTCTCAGTCTGTAATTATACCTCGATAAATAGAAAGAATTACAATCCCCATCCCACCTAAAAGGATGAATTGAAATATAGCTGCTACACCAAAACTAGACGCAAAAAAACCAACTAGACTGACCTAGTGGATAAATCAGGAATACAGAATCGAAAACCGCAATTGGACTAGAGAATGTGATTGCATTATAGTACTAGTGCTGACCTGTCATTTGATATGAAGTGGCGGGCTAAGTTTGAGTTCTCTATTGTTGACCATGTATATATGTATATTTCCAGAGGTCCTCCTTGGTAGAGAAGGCAACAGCTGTTATACTATAATATCAATTTCATTATTGTAGTGAATATTTGTAGATATAGGAGGATCCTTCACTTGTTACTACTTTACCCGCTCCATTTTTCAAATGGCCTTTTTGAATTGCATTTAATATGGACACCACTCTTTTGTTATTGTCATCTTTAACAATTACCATGTTTTGACAGGTTGGAGTTGTAAGGAAGGAGAATCCAGTATTCAGAGTGTTGGCCATGGAGGAGATAGACGAGCATTTGACTGCCATAAGTGAGCGGGATTAGAGTACGAGCCAGAATCTGAAAATGCATTAGAGTAGTTAATTCAGATACTATAAATTGCACGATGATGCATTTTCATTCGAGTATTTATTAGACCTGTTCCTTTAACTAGACTATTGCCCGAGGTCTAATTGTGCCAGTGTGTTCTTGGCCTCCCAATGTTTTTCCTCTGAGAGATTATTGGCCTGCTAATGTTCTATATATATGTTGGATTATAATATAATCGAATCTAAATTAGAAGGCTGTGCATGGAATGGGTTGGGCCTTTCTTTTCCGTTTGTGTGTTTATATTATTTTTTTCTTTAACGAATGAGCGAGCAATTTTGATATACTTGCGTATATGTATGAAAATGATGAAATTCGAAATTGATATAAATAAAAAAGTTGTTGTTTAAAATTTAAAAATCATATATAAGTGTTATTGTGATAGGTGAGTATGAATTTTCTTGCTCGGTAACAGGGGTTACAAAAAGGCTTTTAGCTCGGCTGCATAACGAACCGGCTTGAATAAAGTACATGTTTTAAAAATATTTTACACCCAAACAAACTGTAGCTTCCTAAGTTTCCATATTCACTATTCAATTTACTCTAAAATAATAAAGTCAATGATACTTTATTCGATTAATTTATCAATTTACCCTTCAATAATTCAAGGTATAAAATATCTAAATTACAAATATTATATCATTTGGTGGTGGGACTAATGTAAAATTAATTTTTCACTGTGAATTTCCCAAATGGACTTAGATTTTGGGAGAGAGGGAGTACCAAATTGTTTTTGAACATGAAAATAATAAAAAATAGTGAAAATGAAGGAATTTATTTGTCAGGAATGTGGTAATCGATTGTCTCCAAGCCAATCAGTTCCCGGATGCATTTTAATTACATTTATGATAAAACATTACATTTGTTGCTCAGACAATTATATTGCGTGGGTCATGTTAGATCTTCTCCAGGTGGTCCTAGATTCCCAAATGTCGCCAGCAATTAATAGGCTTTTTCAAGGATTGTAGGATCTTAAATTCCATCCGGTTTCTATCATTTTTGACAAGTATATATATGCATCAAAAGCAGAATCATCATTGGAGCCCATTTGAGATTACTGTTAATTTTTTTAATACATATATTTTTAGGATTAATTTCATTTACACCCCCTGAACTATGTATATACATCAGTTGCCCCCCCTCACTATGCAAAACGTCATTTACACCCCTTATTTTTTTAAAAATGTACTCATTCACACCCCTTCATCACATTTGGCAGTTGACCGACGTGATATAATTTTTAATTCCTAAACTACCCTTGGCCCTATCCCTACTTTAATATATCAATTTGACCCCCTCAATTTAGAAAATGGTTATATTATTCAAAATTCAGGGAGGGGGTATGAATGAAATTAACAAAACTTGTAAACTAACACATTTAACATATTTATATATATATTAATCAAACTGGTAAACTAACACAAGCTTTCACAAAATACCTATTTCCAATAATATTAGACATATTAAATATACGTCACAAAATAAAATAATAACTCAAAATAAAAATACAAAATATTTGAATTTGCCAAAAAAATACTAAATTATACACATAAATAGCAATTTTTTATCATACAATTTTTTTTTATGTATATAAAAGATTTAACTTGTTAATTGTGAATTTAATTTTATTATTATTGTACGAGTCACACACATAAATTCTTAAATAATAATAATATAAAAAACATATTATATTTACATTTATCAAACTTGTAAACTAACACAAGTTTTTATTTTTTTATTTTAATCTTGAAAAATATTTGACTTTACTAATACCTATTTTCAATATTATTAGATACACTTCACAAAACAAAATAAAAATTATTTTATTTTATGTCAAAATAAAAATACAAAATATTTGAATTTACTAAAAATATACTACATTACACACATGAATAATAAAATAAATAAAAATAATTACCACCACTTCTCATCCTCCCACCACCACAAAAAATATACTAAATTTGTGTGCGATTATTCACAAAAAATATACAGTTTTTTTTTTTTTTTTTGAAAAGAACAAAAAATATACCGTTCACGTGAAGGATTAAACACTTCTCTCCCTCCTCACCACCACCATCACCATCAAACATTTACACCATTCAATGAAGTTGAGTCTATTTGGGCTTAGGTTTTCAAAGATTCATCGTTTGATTGAATTTTTTGATTAAATTTGAATTTGAATGGTGTGAAACAGTAGAATAAGAGGAGGAGGTTTTGAGTGAGAGGTCGAGGAGGTGGCGAAGGAGGGGTAGTCAGTGATGATGGTGGCGGCGGTGGCGGAGTGAGGTGGTGGAGGGGAAGGACGGAGGAGGGGGGGTTGAGGTGCAGTGGTGGCGGCCGAGTGAGGTGGTGGTGGTGGTGGTGGCGGCGACGGCGATGGAGGTGGCGGCAGTGGCTGTGGTGAAATTAGGGTTAGGGTTAGGGTTAGGTGTAGAGTGGGGGTTGAGGAAGAAATGGGTGTTTGGGTATAGGGATAGTGGGTGTTTAGCTAGGTCTAACATATCCCAACTATTCCTATTCTGAATATACTTATTCTTGGAAATAAGGTGTTTTGGTAAGGGTATTTAAGTCATTTCCTTCAAAGTCAAAGTCCAAAATAGTTAAGGGGGTGTAAATGAGTCCAACTTTCTTAATTAGGGGGTTTGATTGACGTTTTGCATAGTTGGGAGTGCAACTGATGCATAGACATAATTCAGGGAATGTAAATAAAATTAACCTATATTTTTATTATTTGGAGAATTTTATATATGTGGAAAAGATAGATTTTTAAGTCAATAGTGATTTTGAATGAAATTAATCTATATATTAGAAATACGTTTTAAACTTTTTTTCCGAATTAGAACTTACTGTATCTAATTTTTCTCTCCTATAAATATTGTTTGCTTATGTAATGCAAGACACATTATTTAAGAGTAATACACCAAGAATGGATGTGTTTTTAACCTTTCAAAAAAAATAAAAATAAATTAGAATTGATGTGTATTTTGCGTCAAGGACTCTTGTCATTATTTGATAGGAAAAGGAAAGAGAGACAATTCTCTATTTATAAGGTATTAACATGATGATTATGAAAAATAAAAAATAAAAATATATTTTTTCTATTATTTAAGATTCTGTTTGGTTTCATTTATATCTATCGATCATTGTTACTATAAACAAATTTATCTAAAACACATGTTTGGTATTGTTCATTCTGTTTATCAAGTATCTAAAATACATAGTTTCATAAATGTCAAAATAATTTTACATAAAAGATGTATGTTTTTAAAATTTATGTTTATTAAAAATAAATAAGAAGCTTCATATGAAAAATATATTACTAAAAATTTATAAGACTTTCTCGGAAATGTAATTTTAGTAAAAAACTTAAAAGTTATTAGGTAATTATGTAAACTAAATTTTCCGTAGAATTTTTTTATTTCCCTACTTTTCTAATTAGTTCCATTTATAAAAGAAAAACGAGTCACCGCGTCGTGGATCACAGATCTTAATCTCATATTAGTTCAAGCCGGTGTTTCGGTTTACAAGTAGTTTGCTTCAAAGACTATTTTATTCATTTCATCATCCATACGTGTCTCCCCAAAGTTCCAAACTATACATACATATATACGCGTATATATATAATATACATATGTTTTTGTGCTTCGAAACGCGTTATGTTGGCAAACCGCAGTTGGAATTGGAAGAGAGAGTCCTCCTCATATATACCGTTTTGATTCCTTGACTTTACTTGCTAACTTCTTCTTTGCATGCCTTAGAATCCAAGCTATCCTCCAATTTCTATAAACAACATCGGTCTCTTCAGGTACGTGTTTGATTCTCTCAATTCAAAACATGAAATCGCTTTCCAAATTGGGATTTTTAGGGTTTTCTTTCTTTGAGGTTTTGCTCATATTAAGGTCTATTTCGTAATCATTTCCTGATTATGCAACCAAAGTTAACGCTTTTTGGGTTTTGTTCTCTAAATTTTCGAATTTTCCAGTTGGGTTTTTAACCCGTTTGGTTGCTGAGAAAATTTTGGAAAACTAGAGGGTACCAATATTTGGGGTTCTTATATTTTGTGCTATGTTGCTCGCAACTTTATGAAACTAGAAAACAATACAAGTGATAAATTTTGACAAGGCGTTTTGTGCACTTATCAAAATGAAAATTTGTATTTCTTTTGTTGCCTTGATTTTCTCGTCAGCCAAACAGAAGGTAGCAATCATTAGGAAAAATAATTGATTTTTCTTGCTTGGCTTTAGGTTTATTTAGTCCATATCAATAGGAAGGAAAAGACTAAGAGTTCTCGAGGATCACAAGAAATTGGGGTTGCATATTTTTGAAGATTTGAATTAATTGTGAAGCTTTTTTTAAATGGTATGTTTGGAGTATTGTTAATGAAGCTGTTATTTGTGTTTACGTACAGATTTAGGGATAGTAAAGTTATGGCAACTGCAACAATGGCGACTGCAGCTGGTGCAGCTGCTCTTCTTTATTATACGTTGAACCGGAAGTTACAATCTTCTGGAACTGGAGAAGATGACGACGAAAATGGTGTTGATGTGCACAGTCATGCTCTTTTAGGAATTGATCGGGTTTCGCATAGACTTATTCAAGCCCCTGCAACATGGCTGGATACGATTTCGACCTTGTCAGAGACTCTTAGGTTTACTTACTCCGAGACTCTTGGGAAGTGGCCCATTGGGGATTTAGCATTCGGCATCAACTTTCTTTTGAAGAGGCAGGTAAACATATCTAATCTAAATGATTGTGGTTCTTTTACTGAGCAAGATGTAACGAATGAGGTTACTGGAAACAATGCGTCTTTTGACTTGTCTTATTATGGAAAATGCATGATTCCTAGAGATTGGCTCAAGTGGGTAAGTCACTTGCCTTGATGCCTCATGAAGCATCAAGTGCAAGGTTCGACTCGTGTTGGGTGCAGACAATTTCTTGGGAAAACCACTAAAAGAAATGGCTACAAATTAGATATATTTTAGAAAACGGTAGTAAAACACCACTATCAGCATCACATGGCATTTGATATGTACAATGAATTACACAGTGCAAAGAATTCAGCTGCGAACGTTCAGATTGCCATTGCATTGCCGCATCTTGCACCATTAATATTAATCTTGGAACCATTAATTTTTTACATTTTTCCTTCTCTGGGGTGTCCTGTCAATCAAATTCATGTATGACCTCTAGCCCTTGTTCCTTTCTGAGTTCCTACTCTTTGCGAGTTCCTTCCAAATAAAGTTGTTGCTCCTTTCTTGAATTCATACCATTGCATGCCTTTAAAAGCGATTGATATTAATGACCTGGGATATTGAGATATGGATTCTCAATTAGAAGCTATTGGCGTTGTAGTTTCTCAAAATGTCAAAGGTTATTTTTGCGCAAATAAACCAACTCGGGAAATAATTGTACCAAATCCTTGATTCGTAAAAACAGGATTAAAACAGAGATGAAAAATCCCTCAGAGATCTGGGACATTCAAATTGTATAAGTGATACAGAATGATCATGAATAAAAAAGAGAAGACGATATAGTGAACTATGCAAATCTATATAGGTGAACTCTCAAGATTTGCCATTTTGGCTCATCCTAAGCTCATTGGAGTATGAGCATTGGTTCTTGTCATTTTTCCTCCCTCATCATGTGAATTGCTAAATATATATGAGGGGAATAGTGTAGGTTTGAAGGACCAAACTTCCTTTATGAGAGTACTATAATTTTGTGAACCATCCAAATGGCTCTGCTACACTAGAATCTGTGTAAGTAAGATGATAGCCTATAGTTTGACTGATGTTAGTATCTGCTGATTCATATATCTTTTGTTAAGACCTTATTGAGCACTTTTTGTGATGTTATAAGTTTCCATAGATATATGGCTTACATTAGCACCTGAGAGGTTTCTAATTTTTGGCTAATCTTCTTAGCATATGAACTTATTTTGCAGGGTAACCTACAGGTTGATAGTGTTTTTGGTGGTAAAGATAGTTTACAGCTTAAAGGAGCTGAAATAATTGCTGAGCTTAGATATCTGTTGAACTTGTTGACCCTTTGTTGGCATTTTTCGAAAAAGCCGTTTCCATTGTTTTTGGAGGAGACCGGTTATTCTAAAGAAAATGTTCTTCTTCAAGAACCCAAAGCTGGAGTAAGTCCGTCGGAACTGAAATGATTGTATTTTTTCTGTTGATTAATTCTCCTTCTTCTGTCTGTCTGTCTCTCTCCTTACACACCCCGACATATATATCTATTTATCCTTTTTTCCCCCTTTCATTTCCTTTTTTCTTTTCGGGGCGGTGGGGGTTATCTTAGAAAAGGAGAAAGGAAGGGGGGTGTTATCTTAGGTTTGGGTTTTGTGAATGTTTTGCTACACAATATACATACATTTCTGAATGAGGGGTAGAAGGAGAACAGCATGTCGGTGGTCTTTTCATGGAGATCTGATTTATTTGTCAGTATATAAGTATGGAGCATGAGTTACTTCTGTTTTTCCATTTGCCTGAACTTTTTTCATTTATCTATTCGTATTCCTGAGCTTTCTCATTTGTGTATGTCCAGATTTTGAAGCCGGCTTTTACAATACTAGTTGACCACAAAGCAAGATCTTTTCTCTTACTAATACGTGGAACTCATAGTATCAAGGATACCTTGACAGCTGCGACTGGAGCAGTAGTGCCATTCCATCATACAGTTGTATATGAGGGAGGAGTCAGTAATTGTGTTTTAGGATATGCACATTGTGGAATGGTTGCAGCTGCTCGATGGATTGCAAAGCTCGCCACTCCTTGTGTTGTTAAAGCTCTCGGAGAATTTCCTGATTATAAACTCAAGGTAGTGACGACTAACAATAAGGAGTTTCTGCTTTTGGCATTTTTGGTCTTGTAAAGAAGATGAATCATATTTTTCGCTATGTAATTATGTCCTGTATGAAAGTCTCGTAGTCCCATCTACTCCTTGTCTTGTTATATAACTTAGCGAAGGTTGCAATTATAAACATGAGGTAGTGGACAATCTGGGCTCTCTGCTTTTGTCATTTTCTGCAAGGGAGATTGGACATTTCTTTTGTAACGGTATTTGTTTGTATGTAGAACATTTGTTTTCCCGCTACGACCTTTCCTAGGAAGTAACTATTGATTTATAGTATATGACTGCTTAGAATATCTTCAAAGCCTTCACCCAAATAACCTCTTGTATTGCAGTTCCTTTTTTTTTTTCCCACTTGATTTCCTAAATGGCGTTCATTATGTTTCCTTTTGTAAAAAGAGAGATAAGTAAATTATTATCTTCTGGTTATAGATTGTAGGACACTCTCTGGGTGGAGGAACTGCAGCCCTCCTAACATATATATTACGTGAGCAGAAAGAATTGTCAACAGCTACCTGTTTTACATTTGCTCCAGGTCAGTGTTATTATATGCCTTATTTTGAAATCATCTGTCTATTCAGGATTAGTTTTTCATTCTTCTCTATACTCCCAACTTTGTTACTGTGATGCCTTCTTTTGCATTGATCTTCTGCTTGACCTTTGGGTGCACTAATTTTTTTCCTTTCCAAAGATTGGTTTAGTGCTGACTGGTACTTTGGTGCAGGTGCTTGTATGACATGGGAATTGGCAGAATCAGGCAATGAATTCGTTACTTCTGTAATAAATGGAGCTGATTTAGTTCCTACATTCTCAGCTGCTTTAGTGGATGATTTGCGTGCTGAGGTTTATTCCTTTTTTATTTGTGTATTTTTGGTGTTGCTATTTATTAAATTTATGCATTGATGGTGGTGATAGATGTTTGTAGAGATTAGGTTTAATGTGGCTGGGATAGAGTAGGACCATACTTACACTGTGCTGAAGTAATTTTTCTTTGTTCTTAATTTTGGTTCTAGCTCTACTTTCAATTCCATTTGATTAGTATAAAAGCTGGATTTTATAGAAACATTCAATTAAATGAACTGTATATGATAGAGATTATAGCTCCTCCACCCACCCTGCCCCACTCCACTGCACATTTTCTTCTCGTTAGTGTCTTGCCCTCGTTGACTAGTTCTCACGTGTTTCCTTATCCTTGCATGAATTTCTATGGTTGGTCTGCATGAGGAACTTCCTTATGTCCTTGGCAGGGTCTTCTATGATGGTTATGATTGGCCGTCTCTGAAATTATTCCAATGTGTCCCAAGTTGTTTCTATGAACATCCTCCACCCTAGTGTGATCCACTTGATACGTGGTGGGGCTGAAAAGCAGCAGAACTAATCTTCTGAGCTTGTTGCAACTTGAGAATCGTTGGTTTAGATATTGGTTTTCCTACTATGTTATGTATTTCATTGCTTTTTTTTTTTTTTTTTTTTTTTTTCTGTTTTTGAATATTTATATTTTTGTAGGTGACAGCATCTGCTTGGCTAAATGATCTGAGGAATCAGATTGAGCGTACCAGAATTCTTAGCACAGTCTATCGTTCTGCATCGGCCCTGGGTTCTCGTCTTCCATCCATTGCCAGTGCTAGAGCTAAAGTTGCTGGGGCTGGTGCAATATTACGACCAGTTTCCAACAGTACACAGGTATGTCCTTTCCTATTATGTTAATCCCTGAATTAGTGTTTATACTATCATCATTCCATAAGTGGGAGGTTTTGGATGCAAGTGACAAGGAGTTTGTATTACCCACATCGCCCCTATGATTTACAGCAAGTGATTCCTATTTTCCCATTCTGCTTGCATTACACAACAAAATTATTAATCGTTGGCTTTCTCCATTATATCTTCTCAAACAAGAAAAAAATTACTGAACATATTTTATCTTGTCTTTCTTGTTATTCAAGCATCACGAGAGGTTGACTATCATTTGCTTTCTTTCTCTCATGGCATCTTTTCCTTCCTTCCATCTCAGTAGTCGAAATGCTTTGTAGGTTCTCAGTGAGCAACTTGTTCCAGAACGTTTAGAAGTAGTGGCACATTTGGTGACATTAAGCCCCCATTTTTATTTTTTATGTTTAACAGGTTGTGATGAGGAGAGCCCAAAGTATGGCTCAGGCTGCATGGTCACGTCCTTCCCTCAACATATCATCATGGTCGTGCATGGGCCCCCGTCATCGAGCCAACGCTGTTCGTACAAACTTGAATGACAGGGAAAACTCTACAGAATCTTCCTCCACCATGACAGAAACTTCTGAGCCTCTTCTCACATCTCCTGGAAAGACCACAACTACCTGCGAAACAGTGGAACTTCCCATGTCTTCATCGGAAGGGATTGTTTGGAATTCAGAAATTGAATGTTCTTATTCAGATGAAATTGGTCTTCCTGGTGATGTAGATGCTGATCTCCCTGTTGGCGAGGATCCCGCAGAGCACACTAGACATGAAGACCGCATGACTGAAGCTGAGTTATGGCAACAACTTGAGCATGAGCTTTATGACCAGATGGAAGGTGAGGAAGCTGACGTGGCAAAGGAAATAAGGGAAGAAGAAGCAGCAGCCATTGCAGAGGTAGGTGAGAGCCAGTCAGGGAGCTCGTTGCCTGAAATGAAGGAGGTACATAGATTTTATCCTCCTGGGAGAATTATGCATATTGTTACCTCTATCTCCGAGGAGGTAGTGTGCGAAAGTGATGAAACAACCTCCTCTAGTGACGCAGTCAGAGACCAGCTGCCAGAGACCAAGATTGGGATTTTTCTCACCCCTAGATCACTGTATAGTAAACTGAGGTTGTCACAGAACATGGTCAGTGATCACTTCATGCCAGTTTACAGGCGACAGATTGAAAAGCTAATAAAAGAACTAGAGAAGGAAGAAGCTCACGACAACGATCATTGGAGTGAAAAATCAGAGGAGGACATTTTGTAGGAAAAAATAGATGGTCGAACCAATAGTTTTTGAGGTACAAGCTCTTGCTTCCAACACGGAAAAAGTAGTCTTTAACTGCCTCTTATGCAATGGTGAAGCATGGTGGTTGAACCCGTGACTAATGCTTTTGCTGAGCCCTTTTCGGGGAATTCCTGTCAGTGAAAATGTCGGTGGGTTTTAGTTTGACCTCCACACGGCCTCGTAACAATCTGATTATTGTACATATTTCCTGGGTTGGGATGTTAATTCTTTTGTTCTTCGCTGGTATCAATCATCACATATTTGCATTGGTCAATGAAATCTGTTTGTAGAGTTTAGATATATGTGCAGCTTTTCCTCTTGATTTCTTTCGTGTGTTCCTGTGCACTTGCATTTATTAGTAAATCTGGTTAAATATTTGCAATACAGTGGTATTTGAATACAGAATGTGGCCAATTTAACCTAGAACAAGAAATGGGCTCACTTACTTCCTACTAGAAATAAGTGGGTCATTTTATTTGAGTCTCGTCCTAACTTGGGTTGCACCCATCACTAGTCTCATCTGGATTTCATCCGAAATTGCCACTAGAACGCGCAACACCCTCAAGGCGGTTGGGCGGGCTACCCTTCCTACTTTGCGGGCCACCCTTCTTATCTCATTCGGATTTTTCACTCGAACTTGGCAACACCCTCGTTATGGTCGGCTAGGCTATCCTTCTTACCCCTTCTGGCCACCCATCTTTACCCTGAGTGAGGAACTTGGTCACTTCTGGGCCGCTTAGGTTAACATTCTTATGTAGGACTTGTAACAGTAAGAGAAGAAGTTGTCTACATTACCTAGCTTTTTTAGGCCCGAATGGTGGGTTTTTTCTTAGTAGGTGCTAAATTTGTCCAACCTCATATTCAAGAGGAATTTTGACTTTTAGGTACAGCTACTTCTTTCTTCCAATTTTCTCTCTGTTCAATTATTCATCATTCATATCAAATGAGGCAGAAAAATGGGGACGAGGAATGTGTATTCCCAAATATGCCCACGACCCCACTGTGGAGAATCCTGTTTTTCTTTAGACATTGCAATTGCTGGGAAAGGAAACATCTTTGAAAACTTGGTATTTGCTGTTGTATGAGATGTTATCCCAAAAATAAATAAATAGAGAAATAAATAATATTCAACGCGCTTTTAGGAGGAAAATGGCGTCTGAACTTCGGGGGGACTGCATTGCTCTTTTCCTCCGGTATTTGTCCTTTGACGGTAAGAGAATACTGCACTATTCTGCTTGTTTGTATATATTCACATATATGTATAGAGGGAGATATTTTTGTAATTAACATTCATAATAACCACTAGTTCATAAACATTGAAGAGTTAGAACTACTGTACGGTTGTACCTTTTCCTACCATGGAGCTGCCAGAAATTGCATCGATTACATTTGAATCGGCCGAGAAACTCATATTGCAATGGGATGCAAGTGATTCTCGGGGACAAATGATCTTTGATGGTGACCGCGATGAAATCAACGAGTATCTGCAAGCTGTTGATGTTATTCTCCGTTGGATGGAGTTGAACACTGAATCTGACAATCAGAATAAGGTCTACAAGGTGATCGGGCTAGCCATGGAACGACTGGAGGACGAATTCGCAAACATTTTGACTGGCCACACAAGTCCGAGGTATTCCACTTGTTCTAGTTCATTAACTGATATCACCAACTATGAATTACAGGAAGATGATTACTTAGATTATGCGTCACCATCCGAGCACGAAATTGATGATCTTCGTAGCATTGCCATAAGAATGAATTCCGCGGGATATCTTCGTCAGTGTGCTGAGGCCTACAGAAGAGTGAGGAAAGCTATATTGGACCTGCGTTTTCAACTTCTTGGCGTTGAAAAATTGAGCATTAATGGTGTCCAAAGGTTAGAGTGGGAAGTGTTGGAGGCGAAGATCAAGCAGTGGATACGAGCAGCTAAGGTGTGCGTTCGAATTCTATTCACGAATGAAAAACAGCTCTCCCAGCAAATCTTTGAAGGTCTCCAAAACGTTGCTGACTTGTGTTTCATGGAAACAATTAAAGAAGCTGCAATTCAATTATTTGACTTTGTCGATGCCATAAGTAGCAGTCGGAGATCGGTAGAGAGGATGTTCAGACTTTTAGACCTGCACCGGGCTTTGTCAGATATCTTCCCAGATGTGGACTATCTTTTTCAGTTGAAATCAGGGGAAGCGATGAAATTCAACCGAGCTGTTGAGGTATCTGTGCCCGTCTGGGCTGCTGCTATACTTCTTCGGGTTGAAGAGGCGGTGAGAGGGATTCTATCACAACTAGAGAAGGATGTACTTCAGGAGCTCACCACAATTCTGGATCGGAATGGTACTGTCCACAGCTTGACTAGATACGTGACAGGCTATATCGTTCAGATGTCTGATTACAAGCAATCGTTAACTGAATTGATTGTTTTAAAGCCACCAACAGATTTGAGATATTTGGAGGATCAAACTATTCCTGATATGGACTTTATGCGATACGAGGAGCGAACGCCATTGGAGCTTCATTTAATTTGGATCATTGTGATTTTACAGTTCAAATTGGAAGTGAAGTCGAAGCAGTACAAAGATGCCTCATTGGCTCAAGTGTTCATGATCAACAATGTCCATTACATTGTTCAGGAAATCATGAAATGTCCGGAACTGAAGAGGATGGTTGGTGATGATTATTTTAAGAAGCTGGTTATAAGGATTCGGCGTGCAGTTAGAAGCTATGAAAGAAGCAGTTGGGGAAGGATGTTGTCATGTTTGAGCGAAGAATCGCTTAATTCATTTGAAGGGGCGGTTCCAGTGTCACAGCTTAATTTGAGGCTCAAGACGTTCAACAGCTTGTTTAAAGACGTGTCTCAGACTCACGTGAGGTGGTTGATTCCAGATATTCACCTTCGGGAGGATCTTCGTTTAATGATAGCAATGAAGTTGATCCAAGCTTACAGGACATTTACTAGTCGCCATTTAAAAGTGGCATACATCAAGTACTCTGCTGAGGAGCTTGAGAATGTTGTGATGAACCTTTTTGAGGGGCATAATAGAATTGGTGGACTACCAAAATAGTGAAAAAAGGAACCAATTTTTTTTTCTTTTTGGCTTTTGTATTTTAACTTTTTTGGTGTTCTGAAGTGAAAAGCAAAGGTAGGGGTATGGGTAGTGTTGGAGTGAATTGTAAGGGAGGGAGAGTTGTTTCAATGAAAACAACCTAGAGGGGGTGAATAGACTTTTTGTCGATTTAATGATCAATTAAAATTATCTAGCGGAAATTCAATTTTAATTAGTCACAAAACCCTAAATTCTCAAATCAAATTAATCAAACAATTATGAATATAAGTTATGAAAATAAATTATGAGAAGACACAGAGATTTTTATGTGGAAAATCTTGGAAAGACTCAAAGTAAAAATCATGGATACACTCGGGTATTGATATACTATGAATCAAAGAATTTGTACAGACTTTATGAAAATAGAACTTATAACCGCTGTAATTTGTCGTTCTTCACTCGACGTCTGAAAGTCTTTATTCACTCGCGCTTCACGAAACTCTCGCTCCGATCTCCGTATTTTGACGGCTCCGCTTCTCAACGGATCAAATAACCACAAAGCCTCCTGCTCCGATCTCCGCACTCAAACGGCTCCATTACTCAACGGATCAAAACAACCACGTTGCACAAGGAGGTGTGTTGATTTTTCCCAAATCTAAGTCATTCAATTGTGCATAAGATCGTCGATGTAGAAGCACAATAGAATCAACCCCAAAACAAGAGAAAACTAGAAGATATGAAATCACTCAATGATATTTCTCTCAATATCTCTATCTTTGTAGATGAATATGAATCTGTAGAAAACTTGTAGAGATTTCTCAAAGGCTCAAAGGTTGCCTCACATGTGTAGAAGACTTTGGTATTTATAGACAATGTTGAGGAGAAACCCTAGGTTTACCCTTTCTCATAATTTCACATCAAACTGAGTAAAATCATTTGATTTGGTCTTCAATATGTATATATCACGTATATCAATATTCAGAGTCGCAGCTACATCAAGAGAAATCAAATCGGGGTCAAAATTGGAATTTCACAACATGATTCGCAACCCTAACTACAAGCGGCCCGTAGAGACACGCGTGACGCGTAGGCCTAGGCTACGCGGGGTGTGTAGGTCTTCCTAAAGGTGGCGCGTAGACCTCTTTTGGTGGTCTGTAGATGGTGTGTAAAAATAGTACTTTCTAACCACTTTTAGCTACTAGGTTCATAGATGGTGCGTAACATTTTTTATGGAAACCACTTTTCTTGGGAATATCACCATTTGAACCCCCTCGACTCCATTGGAATTTTTCTCGAAGTTTCGGCTTCGGAAAATATCGTTTAAGCCCTCTGGGAGGCACTCTTTACTCAATCTTGCTTCTTCTTCACTTCTCTTATATTCTTCACTTCTTTAGACTTGATTTGAATTTTGACGAAACTTGTCAATGCCGATTAAACCTTCCTAACTCCACAATTCACTCAACATGACAAATCACTCAACATGGTTATTGTCTAGAACATGTCAATCACAAATAGTACTAAAAATGTTCTTATACACACTATAAATGTTCTTACAATCCCCCATTGGAATTTCTGAGACAAAACCATGTTCTACAAAGCCTCACAAATAATAACATAATATCTATACATATGAACACACACCAACAAACATAGACATAGAATATCAGATTGTCCTCATGACGATCTTCCAATCTTGCAACCACAACACTGAACATACCATGAAAAACAAGT
Source organism: Cornus suecica (assembly GCA_963922005.1). NCBI lineage: Eukaryota > Viridiplantae > Streptophyta > Magnoliopsida > Cornales > Cornaceae > Cornus > Cornus suecica. Next base: position 36,363,442 of record OY998238.1, on the reverse strand, counting down.
GTGGAAAATAGATATAATGATCATAAGAAAATCATAATAACAATGCAAGCATAATGATCATCAACATATACACAGTATAATCATACTCCTTCTCCCACTGAGAATATACTCCTCCTTACTAAAAGCTTTTCCCTCTTATCCAAACAATCTCTCCCCCTTACTAAATACATCTCCCTCTTTTTGTCACTGAAATGACAAGCAAAGATATATCAATCAAAACATAGGGAAAAGATAACAGAGGAGACACTAGAGAATCTAAGACCAAACACTAAATATGAAGATAAAGTACTCTATAAGATTATATCCAGATACTCGAGTAACAAATATCTCTACAATGCATGATCCTAATACTAAATGTCTGAATGCAAAATGTCATGAATAAAATAAGACAAAAACAAGACCAAAATATTTTTGTATTTTGAAATATGTGAGTAAGGCAGTAGAGACAACAAGCTAATCATTAACACATCATATTCTCAGATCTATCTCAACCATTATACTAGAGCTGTCAAAATGTGACACGACATGACACGTTTGACACGATTATATTTATTGTGTTATTTATTTACAGATGTTTTCTATTATTTAATTGATCATGGATTGAAATACATTAATAAACTATTACTGGATCATATCAAATTCAATTTAAATTTTAATTTTATTTTTTATTTTTCGTGTTGGATTGTGTCAAATTTAAATTATTTATTTTTCGTGTTGGATCGTGTCAGATTACATGGTCGACACGTGGGTCGACATGCCGATATGAATTGCCATCCCTACATTATACACACAGTAGTGAAGAAAATCAGCACACATACCTTGTAAACTCAAGAATGCACAAGTCAAGTTTTGCAAATATATATATATATATATAAATTCTCATATGCAAGCACTAAGGTAAGATGAAAACAATACACACTAATTCTGATAATCTCCTCACCAACCGTGATGATAACTCAGTCAAAGATCCAAACTAGAAGTCAAATCGTTAACTTGAACCTTATTGCTTAAAAATAAAATTCAAATAATTTATTTTATCGTATCTTTTCACCTTATCCCTTTTTAGTTTTCTAAACTTCGGAATTTCCAGCGAGGATTTTTAGTCCCAATCAACTGGGCCCAATCTTCTTCCTTGGGATTTATGCTCATTAGTCTTCTCCAATTTTTACGTGAACACGCAATGTTTACAGAGGCAAGATGCTCGGTTACTCAAATCGAAGAACTACTTTTTGCATTTCTATAATTTAAACAACTTATTCTTTCCTCCTTTCAACATCATCACAACATTCATAAGCATGTAAAAAGTATGTAAAAACATAGACCAATCTAGCATAGCTCAAGAACCATCATATCACTTCGGGTTAAATGAAAAGATTAACAGTTTCAGCAGACATTAAGATCATCTCCGAAGTAAAACATGCACCTAAGATTAAGATTCTTCAACATAAAATAATCATGCCAAGTGACTATCCAAAAACTCTTAGGTCAGTATGATATCTCTACTCCCATATGCATAATTAGACAAGTAAATATAAGAATAGAGTAAAATATGACAACTGTTTGTACTCTAGCCAAACTCATTATTCCAAAAAAAAAATATTTTATGATTTTTTAAATAAAATGCATGCATGAATAAATATGATATAAATGCATAATTATCTATCAATTCCAGGAAAATAATGCAATGTGCTCCTAGAATGAAAGATAATAAAATATATATTCTAAAGAAAGCATACCAATAGATTTCCTAAGACTAACATACTTTTGAAAATCTAGTGATTTTGTAAATATATCTGCCAATTAAGAATCTGTGGATATAAACTCTAGAGACAATATACCATATTCAACAAGATCTCGAATGAAATGATGTCGAATATCTATATGCTTTGTCCTAGAATGTTGAATAGGATTTTTAGAAATGTTTATCGCACTCGTGTTATCACAAAACACAATCATCGTGCCTTGGGAAAAACCATAATCCTGCAACATCTGTCGCATCCACAAAATCTGAGTACAACAACTCCCAACTACTATATACTCAGCTTCAACAGTGGAAAACGAAACATAATTTTGCTTCTTGCTATGCCAAGCAACTAAGAAATTACCAACATAAAAACACCATTCATTGGTACTTTTCCTATCATCAACATTTCCGTCCCAATCAACATCAGAAAAAAGATACGATTTCAATGTTAGCCCCTGATGGATACCACAATCCATAATTCATTGTCCCTTTAACATACTTGATAATCCTTTTTACCGCAGTAATATGAGACTCCTTAGGACTTGCCTCGTAACGTGCACACAAACCAACACTAAAAGCAATGTCAGGTCGACTGGCAGTCAAGTACAACAAACTCCCAATCATACTCCTATAAAGTGTAGGATCAACATCTTTGCCTTTAGTATCTATGCTAAGCTTGACACTTGTACTCATAGGAGTTCGAGCATCCTTAGCCTTTTTCAAACCAAACTTCTTCACCAATTCCAAGGCATAATGAGTTTGAGAAATGAAAATTCCATCATTCAACTGCCTAATCTGAAGCCCTAAAAAGAAGTTCAATTCACCAATCATGCTCATCTCAAATTCATGTGTCATTTGATCTCCAAATTAATGAACAAGTTTATCAGAAGTGGAAGCAAACACTATATCATCAACATAGATTTGAGCAACAACTATATCACTTTCAATTTTATGAATAACAGTATTTTTTCCACTCCCCCTTGAATAAAACATGTTCCCAACAAATAGTTGATCAACCTTTCATGCCAAGCTCTAGGAGCTTGCTTCAGCCCATACAAAGCCTTTGTAAGCTTATACACATGACCAAGACAATGAGGATCTTTAAATCCTTTTGGATGCTCCACATATACCTCCTCATGAAGAATGCCATTCAAGAATGCACTATTTACGTCCATATGATATAACTTGAATCCAAGATGACATGCAATAGCAAATCAAATCCGAATAGATTCAAGTCTAGCCACTGGAGCGAAAGTCTTATCAAAGTCTATACCCTCCAACTGAGTATAACCTTGAGCAACAAGCCTAGCCTTATTCCTAACAAATGTACCATTTTCATCCTTTTTATTCTTGAATATCCATTTGGTACCTATCACATTTATCTCATTCGGTCTAGGCACAAGATACCGCACATCATTCTTAACAAACTGCTGAAGTTCTTCTTGCATAACATTTATCCATTCACTATATTGAAGAGCTTATTTGACATTTTTAGGTTCCAAGGAAGATGTATAACATGAATATGAGACTTCATTCCTAGCTTTTCTTCGGGTTACCATCATCTGATCAACAGATCCTATGACATTATCCAAAGGATGGTACAACTTTACCATTGCAGATGGTTCTTTAGAAGGAGTAGCCTGAACATCACAAGTTTGATCATGTGATTTTGTAGGACTAGAAGTATCATCATGAACCACGGTGTCCTCTTTACCAATATCTGAAAAATCATTTACCAACAGAAAGAACGACTCACTATCTTCCTCCTCAAAATACATTGGCGGCTCATCAACACATGAATCATCAACCATTACATTAGCAGGTTCCATCATCGTTCGAGTTCTAAGGTTAAAAGCCCTATATGCCCGACCTGTCAATGAATACCCAAGAAATATTCCTTCATCACTATTAGACTCGAATTTCCCAATGGACTCTCGATCTTAAAGAATATAGTATTTTGCTCCAAAAACCTTGAAATACTTCACATTTTGTTTCTTGTGATTCTACAGTTCATAGGAAGCTTTTAAGGTGCCAGGCCTAAGATAGACTATATTTAAGGTGTAACAAGTTGTGCTCACCACCTCGGCCCAAAAATACCTAGGAACTTCCCTACCATTCAACATAATATTAACCATCTCTTGAAGAACTCTATTCTTCCTCTGAACCACTCCATTTTGTTGTGGAGTATGTGGTGTTGAAAATTCATGCTTTATTCCTCTGTCATCACAAAAAGTATCAATCCCTGAATTTTCAAACTCTTTTCCATGATCATTCCTCACTCTAGTAATGGGATAATTCTTATTAGTCTGAATTTTTAAACAAAATTTTCTAAAATTTTTAGCAGCTTCAGACTTTTCACTCAAAAATCCAACCCATGTAAATCTAGAGTAATCATCTACCATGACAAAGATATACTTCTTACCACATTTGCTCATGGTCCGAGTGGGGCCCATTAAGTTAATATGCAACAACTCTAAAGGTCTAGAAGTACGAATGGTATTTATTTTCCTATACTGACATCGAACTTGTTTATCCTTCTGACATGGTCCACACACATTCCTTTTTCCATAATCAAGCTTAGGAACACCTTTGACAATTTCACTCTTAGTGATTTTTGTTAAATCTCAAAAATTAACATGTCCCATTCGCTGGTGCCAAATATCAACTTCATCAAGTTTAACTTTATTGCAAGATAATTCAGAATCAGGAACAATGCAATAACAATTATCAGACGAAAGTATATCTTCCATCACACAATTCCCAGAAGAGTCAATGATCAAACACTTATCAGGAAAGAAATTAACAGTATGATTATTATCACATATTTGGCTTATACTTAGCAAATTTGCTTTTAAACCCTCAACATATAACACATCTTCTAGTTTAGGTAGACCAGAAACCACAATGGTACCTTTTCCTAGAAGTTGCGACTTCTCTCTATCACCAAAAATAACAATCCCACCATGACACTCCTCGAGAAATCCAAACAATGACTTATCTTTAGTCATATGCCTCGAACATCTACTATCTAGATACCAAAAGCTAGAATTACGTACTCTAAGTGCAGTATGAACTACAAAGCAGTGAAGCTCACCTTTTCTGACCCATGCCTTCTTTATCATTAGAGCTTTATTTGTCAATTTTGACAGATTCTTCACCTCTTCACTCAGCACTCTAATTTGATCTTGAACACAATCTTCCTGTTGAACTCTTGGTTCCTTTACTGATTGCAGAACCTTTCCTCTTAGCTTTGAACACAAAGGTCGAATGTGACCTTTCACACCATAGTGATAACAAATAGGAATAAACCTCTGAACTCCATCAGTCAACCTCCTAGGATATCTTTAGATAAATGAAGACTTGCTTTGAACAATTCTTCTGACATTGGATTGAGCATTAGAATTCCAATTCAAATTTTCTTGAGAAAAACTAGAAGGTACATGGGAAGCTTTTACAAAGGTGGTTTTCAAAACAACGTTCGAATTATACAAAACTCCATCAAAACCCAGTCCCTTTGTATTTCCAACAGATTTTCCCATACTCAACATATGATCAAGCTTAAGAGTTCTACTAGACCATTTATGAATAATTGAGGTAGCATTCTTCAATTCCTTTTCCAACATTTCAATCTTAGTAGATTTCTCAACTAATTCCTTCTTGAGACCATCTACTATCTTCAAAGCTTAAGTCCTTTCTTGTTCAGACTTATTCAATTCCTCAAACAATTTTGCCTTTTAAGTCTATAGGAGATTTAGAGTTTGAGAACTATTGGCTAGAATTTAATTCTTTGTCCATGGTAAGACTCTTAGTCAACAGTTTCATGTGATTTTTGTGAAGTTGTGTGGCCTTACCAAGTAATTTGTCATAAGACTCTTGAAGCGTGTTAGCACAATCTTCATCACACTCAGAATCTTCCTCTTCAGACATCGCCCAACTTGTAGTAACTTTTCTAACCTCCTTGCTTTGAGCAACAAACACAGTGAAATTCTCAAAAACATCACCTACCTCTGAGTCTATCGCATCACTAGCTGATCCATTATCAGATTCATCATCCCAATTGACAGCTAATCCTTTGGATTTTTTGAAAGTGTTTGTACACTTTGCAACTATGTGACCATATCCTTGACATTCAAAACATTGAGGTATTTTATTTTTAAGATCAGACTTGTTTTTCTGAGTTTGAGTATTATTTCTATTTCTAAACTCACCCCATTTTATCTCCAAATTTTTATCCTTGGCTATTCTGTTTAGTTTTAACAAATTTGTTCAACCTCTTAGGAAATATGGAAATATCATTTAGACTCAACTCACTTTCTCCATCAGATTTGACCCTGTGCCACTAGCCTTCTTAGGGGGATTTTTGAACGTCTCCATTTCATAGGATTTTAAGTTCCTTGCCAATTCTTTAACTTTAATTTCTTTAAGACTCATGAAATCTGATATGACAGTAACCTTAGACCAAAAACGTTCAGGTAGAGACCTAAGAATTTTCTTTACTATGGTTGTATCAGGAATGGGTTCACCTAGATTGTGACAACCTGTGATAATATTAGTAAGTCTAGCTTCAAAGTCAGCATAGACTTTATCATCCTCCATCTTCAATTGTTCAAATTGAGAATTCAAAATTTGAAGTTTTGATTATTTAACTTTTGAAGTTCTTTCATGAGTTACTTGAAGAATATCTCACGCTTCTTTGGCAATCTAGCATGTGGCAATTCTCTTAAATTTACTTAAAGTCACAACATTATTGTAAATAGTAAAAATTGACAGCCCCAAGCCCGTTTGTGAAGCCCAAGGTTGCCTAGGCCTATGTACACACGAATGATTGATTGAACTATGATTTAAAATCCATGTAAAAGGGTGAGCCCATCAGCATTACACTAATTCCTAGAAGATAGGAGGTAACAACCCACTAATAATAGGTAGTGAGTGGTTAACAACTAAGTGGGTCATGACTCCATATAATTAGGAGCATGACCCTATAAAAGAGGGAAGAAACCCATGAACTTGAGCTATATATTAGGCCATTGGAGCCTCAATAAAATGATCCTTGATGTGAGCAAAAATACACACTTACATTTGGCACCGTCTGTGGGAACGAAATTATTTTTATTTCATTTGTTTCCACCTTTAGAACTCTTTCATTCTCATTCGGCAAATAACCATGGTATCTACTCGATCCACAAACAATGAAGTTTAGTTTGAAGAGGTAATGAGGCGATTGTAAGCTGTAGAGCAGAGAAACGCCGCCTTTGAACAATAAAATACCGAGCTAATCCATCGGGTGACGCAGGGGCTATTTCCCCTTCGAAGTTCCAATCCAGTCGAGGGTGCAGATAAACCAAGGAATGATGGACCAAAGCCCTTTAATTCTCATCATGGGCAAGACGTATCGGCCACTCGAACAGACAAAATGCTGAGGGAAGAAGAAGAATCCTCCCATCCCATAACGAGGGAGGTCTCGATGGCACATGTCCCGACCCTGAATGACCTGCACGAAATGGCTGCCAAGATCCAGAGAGATGTGATGAAGGATTTAAAGATGCAGATCCCGGATGACCTGGCCATCCATGCAACAACAGACATGACCTAGTCCCCGTTTACAGAAGAGATTGAGATAACCAAATTCCTAAAGAAGTTTGTGTTACCAATCTTCACACTCTACGATGGTACGAAAGATCCACTTGACCATATCTACCAAGTGCAGACTAAGATGACCGTATATGGGAGAAACCAAGCACTTCTGTGTTAGGTATTTTCAACCAGTTTGACAGAAGCTCCACTTTTATGGTTCAGGAAACAGTCCCCCAGATCAATCAGTAGCTGGAATGACCTCTGCAGGCATTTCATCGCTTAGTACTTCAGCAACCGAAGATAGAGGAAGACGATATCAAGTATTTTCACCATGATACAAGAGAAGGGAGAGAGCCTAAAAAGCTTTTTATCCAGATTCAATGTGGAGATGTCCTCTATTGATGACTGCGACCAATTGTTAGCAATAGAGGCATTTCGTATGACAATCATCCTTGGCACGAAATTCCACTCTTCGTTAGTGAAACGCCCACCTGGAAATATTGGCAAAATCAATTTCAGAGCGCAAGGATACCTCATAATAGAAGAAGAAGAAGCTGTCAGGCAAATAAGGGCTTCCCTGGTAATTGTGGAAGCAAAATCCAAAGAAAAAATGAAGGATCAGAAGTCTCAACGATCCGGACCATCCCAGCTAACCTCATCCTCCAGACTTCTTGAAAAATGTTAGCGAACTGAAGAAAGAGCAACTCTGCTCAAGACCATCTTGGGAAAACTCTTTCATGAAAATAAGAGCAAAGGGATCTTCAGACCTCCTCCACCGATCAGACAACCGATGGAGTTGAGGGATATGACCAAACACTGTGCCTTCCACAGTGAATATGGGCATCATAAAAATGATTGCAGGAACCTCTGAAGGCAGGTTGAGGCAATGATCGCCAAAGGGGAACTTGCAGACTACTTGATGAAGGACCAACCAAGGCCAGACAGATCAAACCGAACACCACAGAACAACCCTGTAATAGGATAACCAGTGAGGGTCATCCACATGGTCTAAGGGGGTGAAGAGGACATTGAGTCCGAAGGAAGCCGAAGGTCAAAACTGCGACAGACACATAAACTCAGGCGTATTGGTGAAATTTGTCAAACAACCATCAAACAAGAAGAATCAAGAATTATATTTTCAGAGGCCGACATGCAGAATGTTCAGACACCCCACGAAGACCCTTTGGTAATTACTTTTCTGGTGGCTAATTGTTTGATCAAACATGTGATGATAGATCCAGGCAACAACACCATCATCATGACCAAATGGGCTTTCAACAAAATCAGGATTGATGTGTCGCAGCTATGCCCGGTTCGGATACCTTTGGTTGGTTTTGATGGACAACGCATGGAGCCAACAAGAGTAGTCCAGTTGTCAATATCAGCTACACGGCGAACCCTGAAAGAAAGTTTTGTAGTGGTGGACATGAAGCCATCATACAACCTATTGATGGGATGAGGCTGGATCCATCGGATGTAGGGAGTTCCTTCAACTCTCCATCAGGTTATGCGGTGTCTTGACCCGAATGGGGTAGATGTGACAGATATCCCTAAAGACCAAGTAGCAGCAAAGGAATGTTACTCAGTAACTCTGAAGAATCTGAATCCTAAAAACAAACAAGTCATGGAAGCGTCAGAAAGACCCCTATACAACGAGAAATAACAATTACAGTCAGACCCTTCCATCGAGGGTCAGGAAACCCATGCAACTACAGAGCCCTTAGAAGAGGTGAACGTGAGTCAGACGGACCACACCAAAGTTATATTCATTGGTTCATACCTTCAAAAAGAAGAAAAGAACAAACTGATCCACTTCCTCTAATTAAATTCAGACATATTCGCCTGGTCTCATCTTGATATGCTAGGCATAGATCCCTCAATCACTCAGCATAACTTGAATGTGGATCCAGAGATCAGACCGGTGAGGTACAAACAGAGAAGGTTCGGTGTAAAAAGGAACCAAATCATATCTGAGGAGGTGGGAAAGTTGCTGGAAGTTGGATTCATAAGGGAAGTCAAGTATCCATCATGGCTATCAAATGTAGTGGTGGTTAGAAAGAAGAATGGGAAATGAAGGGTCTGCATGGACTTCACCAACTTAAACAAAGCCTGCCCAAAAGATTATTTTCCTCTGCCGAAGATAGATCAGATGGTTGATGCCACAGTAGGATATGAGAGACTCTCATTCCTTGACGCATACTCCGACTACAATCAAATCCCGATGAACCAGGCTGATGAGGAGAAAACATCCTTTATTACTGAAGAAGGTACGTACTGCTATAAAGTAATGTCCTTTGGACTTAAAAATACAGGTGCCACTTATCAAAGGCTTGTCAGAAGAATATTCAAAATTCAGATGAGGATCACCGTTGAAGCCTACATAGATGACACAATGGTAAAAAGCAAAAGGAATGATGAACACCTCCGGCATCTCGAAGAAGTGTTCGATGCACTCAGGAAATATGGGATGAAGCTCAAATGTTCATTCGGAGTCTCATCCAGGCAATTCCTTGGCCATATCATCAATCGAACAGGAATTGAAGCCAACCCCTCACAAGTCAGGGCTCTGATAAGCTGTGAAGAGCCAAAGACGCAGAAAGAGGTCCAGATCCTGATAGGAAGAGTAGCTGCGCTGAGCCGATTTGTATATCAACTGATAGATAGATGCAAGCCATTCTTTCATGCAATCAGAGGAGGAAAAATGAAGCATATGGGGGCCAGAACAAGCCGAAGCTCTTAAAAAATTGAAGCAATATCTCCAGAATCCGCCAATCCTAACCTCACCGAGCCCTGGAGAGCCATTACATCTCTACCTTGCGGTATCAGCAGCTTCGACCAGTGCGGCTTTGGTGAAGGATGACAAAAAATGCCAAAAACCAGTCTTCTTCAACAACAAGTCTTTATCTGATGCCGAAACCAAATATACTATGGTGGAACGAGTCGTTCTTTCACTGATCAATGCAAAGAGACGCTTGAGGCATTATTTTGAGACCCATCCAATTGTGGTGCCAACCACCCTACCCATAAGAGCCATTATGACCAAGCTGGATCTGACTGGAAGAATCACCATATGGGCCTTGGAACTCGGCACATTCGACATTACATATGTGCCAAGAACAGCCGTTAAGGGTCAAGCTTTAGCTGACTTTCTGCTCGAAGCAGAACCTGAGTCAACTTTGATCGAGTCAAATGAACCTGAGTAGACACTTTTTGTAGATGGCTCGGTTTGATCAGTGGGGTTAGGAATAAGACTAGAAATTATAACACCGAATGTAACCCATATCTAGCAGTCAATCCGTCTAAAGTTTCCTGTTACCAACAACGAAGCTGAGTACGAAGCGCTCTTAGCAGGACTAGACTAGCTTAGAGCCTCTGTATTCGAAGACTCCAGATATTTAGCGACTTACAGTTAGTGGTCAAGCAAGTTCAAGGCGAGTATAGCGTGGGGGAAAAGTTGCAACCTTATAGGAAGGTGGCTCAAATGGAGTTAGACAGATTGGAGCAGTACACCCTCAACCAGATCCTTAGGAAAAAAAATGAAAATGCAGATTGACTGGCTAATATGGCATCTGTCAATGATCATAATCTGACCAGAGTTGCCCCGATCGACTACCTTGATGTCCCGAGCATTCAGCAGCCAGATACCGTGTGCATAATACCTTGGGAGCCAAGTTGGATGGACCCCGTAGTAGAATATCTGAGGAATGGCATCCTTCCAGAAGATAAAATAGAAGCTTGGAAAATTCGCATGAAATCAGCCAGATAGGCCTTGCTGCATGGGTAACTCTACCGAAGATCCTTTGGTGGTCCATACCTTCGGTGCCTCACACCTTCGGAAGCATCAACAATAATGAAAGAAATACATGAAGGATTGTACAAAAATCATTTCGAATGACGAGTGCTGGCCCATAAAGTCCTAAGTCAGGGGTATTTCTGGCCTTATCTCTCTCAAGATATTGAAACTTATGTCAGAAGGTGCAAGAAATATCAATTCCATGGAGATAACATCCACCCACCACCAGAGTTACTGAATCCCATTTTCAGTCCACATCCATTTGCGCAATGGGGGATCGATACGGTAGGGCCACTCCCAATGGCCCTCAGATCAGTAAATCAAGCTCTAATAACAACTGATTATTTCACAAAATGGGTCAAGGCGGAGTCCTATTCCACTATCACTCACAGACACGTAATCAAGTTCATATGGACAAACATCATCTGCAGATTCGGGGTGCCAAGGGAACAAATCTGGATAATTGGTGGACCAGGTAGTTCTGTAATGAACATGGAATTCAGCTAAAAATTTAATCAGTTGCATACCCTCAAGGAAATGGGCAGGCCGAAAGATCCAATAGAACAATATTGAATACCCTGAAGAAGAAGCTGGAAGATCTTAAGGGCGCGTGGCCGGATAAACTTCCAGAGGTACTTTGGTCCTACAGGACCACATCAAGACTCCCTACAGGGGAAACACCATTCTCGATGGCTTATGGAACAGATGCAGTCATTCCAACAGAGCAAGTGGTACCAACTTCCAGAACGGAGCTGTACTAAGAGGAATTAAGCAACCAATAACTCGTTGATGGGATGGATTTGATCAGAGAAAAATGAGATAAAACATCTATCAGATTGGAAGCCTACCATTAGAGGGTCAGAAATGCCTTCAACATTAGAAGGCGTGAATTCCAGGTGGGCGATATGGTTCTAAGAAAGAAGATCGGATTAGTCGGTAAACTCAGGGAGAATTGAGAACGGCCATATACAGTCATCGAAGTCAGAGGACGTGGGGCTTACCGACTCAGGCATAATGATGACAGAATGCCTCACGACTGAAGATGTACTATCCTTAACAAGCCCATCTCGTTTTCTGAATAAAATAAATAGGCAGAGGTATTCAAGCCTACCTTTATTTATGTGTTTTAAATTTCCAAATTTGTTATTCTGGCTGTGCCAGATGTTGCTATTTTTGTAATTTCCTCATCATAATAAAAGATCATCATCCTTTATCTTATAATTAGTCGGAATAGCCTGATTCACACTGCCAGAGGAACAAAATGAAAAATATTTCCTAAGTGTTGAAATGACAAAGGCAAATAGTCTAATTCACATTGCTAGAGGAACAAAATGAAAAATATTTCGTAAGTGTTGAAATGACAGAGGCAAATAGTCTGATTCACACTGCCAGAGGAACAAAATGAAAAATATTTCCTAAGTCTTGAAATGACAAAGGCAAATAGTCCGATTCATACTACTAGAATAACAAAATGAAAAAATATTTTCCAACTGTGGAAATGATAGAGGCAAAAAGCCTGATTCATACTATCAGAGGATCAAAATAAATGATGAGACGACAAAGATCCAAATTTATAAAAATACGGATGGAGGTATAAGTAGTCAAAACAGTTGCTGTCATTTGAATGTTACAAAATCGTCCGAAGGGCACAATAAAGATTACAATATTGGACAAAAAACAAAAATATAAAAGGCCTAAGTATGGCTTGGACCGCTGAAGTCCTTCCCGAATGAGTCGACGTGTTGGGTCAGAGGGAAGAATTCCACAGAAGGGTTGAGAGGGTCAGCAGGCAGGTATCCCTTGATAAATTCAGTGAAGAGATTTTGAGCATGACTAGCTTCAGGACTGGCGTAAGGCTTCTTGACCCCTAAGAAAGCATCCATGGCATTAGAATCCTTGAACTGCCTCTTTGCCGGATCTTTCACACCAGCGTTAAAACCTTTTCGCCAGAAATCCCCAGCAACTATCCGGTTCAGCCTTGCATAGTGTTCATGCATATTAGTTCCACCTTACTTGCACATCTCCAGAGCAGACTGAGAGATGCCGAACTGATGCTGAAGGGCTTCATTGTCAGAGGCTACCTTGTCCTTCTCACTGGATAGTTTAACATTCAACTCCTTTGTCTGAGTGAGTTCACCTTCTAACTCAGCAACCCTAGAAGGAAGTTCCCCCAGCTAAGCCTTCAGTTCCTTTTCTCTTTCATCCCTTGCGGCCAGATCGGTCTTGAGGCGGTTGATCTCCTTAATATCAGCCTCATGAATCAAGCACAAGGCATTTGCACTGAAGTGAGCCTGAATTTTTTTTTTCAAGGCAAAGTGGATTAGCAGACAGAAAAAAGCAAATAACATAGTTTAAAGTCGAGCAAGCACTTACCCCCATTATTTAGGCCTCAAGTTCCTCAGGCGTCCAGAGGTCCTTAGCTCGGGCCATCATTGCACCCATTGAAGTAATACTGGGAGCAGCCTGATCAGAGGACATTGGGCTCTTGTCCTTGCCCTTATTCTTCCTCCTTTTTGCAGGTCTGTCTTCGACCACGGGTTTGGTTCGGGCAGAAGAAGAATGAAGTAAGTCAGGGATTGTGGTTTGCACAAGCGCAGACCCAGATGCATCACCCGCCACTATAATTGTCACAACCTGAGGTTCAGAATTTGGGGCCACTTGTTCATTCCCTATAGGTAGCGCATCTACTTCTTCCACCTCATCATCATCATCCTCAATTATAGGCCTGATCGGATTCATCATTATCTTAAAACTAGCGCCCAACCTTGATATACCCTACAAATTGGCAGGAGTAAGCAGGTAAGCAGGTCAGTGCACGTTTTATGATCCGACCAGACTTTAGACTTCAGCAAAGTAAAACGAGCTTCTACATCTCGAGCCACTATCTCCCTATCGTCAAAACCCAAAAACTTATATACAAATTCCGCTCCAAGTTGATCACACCTAGAGCAGAGCCATGTCTCCTTATACAAAAAAGAAAATGGAAGGAGGGTAAGACGCCAAAAAACTTTAGGGATCGGCCATTTCTGAGAGTGAGGGTAGAACCAGGCCCCCTTTACCAGAACCATTTTTTCTTTCCAGTACTTATCTGTCTTTTTTGTTCCGTTACAGATGGACCGACCCTTGAAAGGGTAAAAATTGTATCTCCACTCACAATCCTTCAGATCTACAATCTTATAGCATATCAGTAGATCCGCCAGACCCAGTCTCAGATTCTTATCTCTATTTATCAATATCAACATATATATTATCCTTATAAAATTTGGGTTAACTTGAAGAGGGGAAATTTCTAGGGTAAAGAAAATAAAGTGAAACAAAGGATGAAGAGGGAACCAAAATGCTTTGATCTGAAGAGCAGACATCAACACCTCATTTGGACCCACTCCATCTCCCATCCTAAAATCGTAAGAAGGGTCATACTCCTCCAAGATCACCTCTTTAGGGATCTTGCAATCTCTCCTCACACTCTTGATATTTACAGCCTTCCTCTTACGAGCTTCAAGGGGTTCGGCCGTAAACGGGGCAGATCCAGTGGAGACCCCCACATGAGGGACTTCGGATGCATCTACCCCTATAGAAGGGACATGAACAGAAGTCCCAACAGGTAGAATAATAGGAGCAACTACCCCTTCATGCATTCCAGAAATAGAAAGTCCCTTATGGAGGCCTGACACAGAAATTCCTAGGCTAGATAGATTTGGGCAACTCAGTAAGGGGGAGGAAGAAGAAGGCGAAGTTGAAGAAGAGGGGTTTACAAAAGGAGGGATCGGAACATCAGATCCTCCATATTCCCGAGGAATTATCCCCTCGGTCGAAATTGAGGTATTGCTACCAAACATGTTGAAAAATTAGCCACTTACACAGAATATCCCAGTGAGAAGGTTGTAGAGCTCCGGTGACCGAAATACAGAGAACGACAAAGAGTTGAAGACGATTGCTTAAAGCTACAGTTAAGAAATGAGAAAGTAAGAATCAGAAATGAAGCCAAAAGAGGGCTTATATACACACAGACATACCAACCGCCATCATTAAATGGCTGATGAGGCACATCGGTTCCTAATGCCTCAAACACAAAGAAAGAGTAACAGGTAGCCGCTTTTTCAAAATTCAAAGACCATACGCCTTTTCGCAATAATGAGGCTGACATCATCAAGTACAGTTGTAATCAATCAATTCAATAAAATTCGGGTCAAGCCCACAAACCCATATACCAGACCCGAATGGGGCTAGTGTAAATAGTAAAAATTGACAGGCCCAAGCTTGTTTGTGAAGCCCAAGATTGGCTAGGCCCATGTACACACGAATGATTGATTGACCCATGATTTAAAACCCATGTAAAAGGGTGAGCCTATCAGCACTGTACCAATTCCTAGAAGATAGGAGGTAACAACCCACTAACAATAGGTAGTGAGTGGTTACCAACTAAGTGGGTCATGACTCCATATAATTAGGGGCATGGCCCTATAAAAGAGGGAAGGAACCCATGAACTTGAGCTATATATTGGGCCATTGGAGCCTCAATAAAATGATCCTTGATGTGATAAAAAATACACACTTACAATTGTATAATGCATTCAATGCCTTTGAGTTCTAATTAGCACTATTAGTCTCATTAGCAATCCACTCATTCGATGGTTTTGGTTTTGATTGATTAGACGTTGCATCCATCACAGTAGGATGTGAGTATCCTACCTCTACAGCCAACCAAGCTCTCTCATCTAAAAATTTCAAAAATGCTCTCATCCTCGCTTTCCAATACGTGTAATTTGAGCCATCAAACAAAGGGGACCTAGATACAGAACCTCCTTCACGAGGTATCTCCATCGTCTAAGTTCATAATCTAACTCTAGGTTGTTAACCTAAAATGGGGCAACCATGCTCTGTTACCAATTGTTATTACCTAGACGATCATTGAAAACAACCTAGAGGGGGTGGGGGGGGGGGGGGGGGGGGGGGTGAATAGGCTTTTTTTGATTTAATGATCAATTAAAATTATCTAGCAAAAATTCAATTTTAATTCGTCCCAAAACCCTAAATTCTCAAATCAGATTAATCAAATAGTTATGAATTTAAGTGTAGAAAATAAATCATGAGTAGACACATAGATTTTTATGTGGAAAACCTTGGAAAGACTCAAAGTAAAAATCACGGATACGCTCGGGTATCGATGTACTATGAATTAGAGAATTTGTACAGACTATGAAAATAGAACTTACAACCTCTGTACTCTGACGACTTCACTTCTCAACGGATGAAATAACCACCAAGCCTCCTACTTCGATCTCCAACTCAGACGGCTCCGCTACTTAATGGATCAAAGCAACCATGTTGCACAAGGAGGTGTGTTGATTTTTCCAGAATCTAAGTCATTCAATTATGCATATGATTGTCGATGTAGAAGCGCCATAGAATCAACCCCAAAATAAAAGAAAACTAGATGATATGAAATAACTCAATGATATTTTTCTCTCTCTATCTATATCTCTGTAGATGAATATGAATCTATAGAAAACTTGCAGAGATCTCTCAAAGGCTTAAAGGCTGCCTCACATGTGTAGAAGACCTTGGTATTTATAGACAATGATGAGGAGAAACCCTAGGTTTACCCTTTCTCATAATTTCACATCAAACTGAGCAAAACCCTTTGATTTGATCTTCAATATGTATATATCACGTATATCAATGTTCAGAGTCGCAGCCGCATCAAGAGAAATCAAATAGGGGTCAAAATCAGAATTTCACAACAGGATTACACATCCCTAACTACGCACTGCTCGTAGAGACACTATATGCGATGCGTAGGCCTAGGCTATGCACGGTGCGTAGGTCTTCCTACAGGTGGTGCGTAGACCTCTTTTGGTGGTCCGTAGATGGTGCGTAGAAATAACACTTTCTAACCACTTTTAGCTACTGGGTTCGTAGATGGTGTGTAGCATTTTTCATGGAAACTAATTTTCTTGGGAATAACACCATTTGAACCTCCTCGACTCCATTGGAATGTTTCTCAAAGTTTCAGCTTCGAAAAATGTTGTTTAAGCCCTCTGGGAGGTACTTTTTACTCAATCTTGCTTCTTCTTCCCTTCTCTTGTATTCTTCACTTCTTTAGGCTTGATTTGAATTTTGACAAAGCTTGTCAATGCCGATCAAACCTTCCCAACTCCACAATTCACTCAATATGACAAATCACTCAACATGGTTATTGTCTAGAACATGCCAATCACAAATAGTACTAAAAATGTTCTTATACATACTATAAATGTTCTTATAAGAGGGGTGTTGGGGACTTTTCATTCTATGCTTGTTTGGCTGTGGCTTTTGGTTTTGCCAAAAACATGATAGCAACTTTTCTGAATTTTGAAGATATGAAAAGAAGGCAAAGTCTCCTTGGGCAATTTGGGCGAATTGGCCGATTTGATCCATCCTCCACCACTTCTTGATTCTGAAATGAAGACAAAGTCTTTCTCTCTTCATCTACCCCGTTGGGTGTATGAGCACTTGTTCTTATGTGCAGACTATGCACACCAGGTGTTCGACTTTTGGCCCAAATGCGATGCAATGACTACTGAACATGATGATGATTTGGTCACTATAAAAGAGATGTTGCGTGCAATCTTAGAGAAGAACAAAGCCCAACAACATGTAGTTAACATGAATGTTGAGACTAGTCCAGATAGGGTTGAGTTTCATTTCGAGATGGTTCATGCTTCTTCAATTGATTCGCCCTCATTACTGTTTCTGTGCAGATAGATTCCACTAGGATTCTAAATCAGGTTGAATCTATTACTAGTGTAAACGCGCCTACCTCTGCTAGGGTGTCCAATAATAATCAGGTTTTGCAAGGGAATGCTGCACAAACTGTTACCAGTACTTCATGGGCTCAGAGGGATGCTACGTATTTGCAATATGAGTTTCCACCTTTGGTGGAAGGTAAAACTACTGCACCAATGTGTTCACAATCCATGTAGTCTTGGGCTCAAAGATTAAATACTAGTATTCAAGCATGTAAGATGAAGTTGCACTACATTGCTCCAAATAAAGATCATATAGTTGTTCTTACTCCAGATATGATTCAATGCGATGACTGGAACCACTGCTTGGTAGGTTATTTCATTGATAGAAGGCTTCATTTCCTTACTGTGGAATCCATTGCTAAAAAACTATGGTTAAAGGAAGGTTTATGAGGTGTGCAAAGTCTTGAAAATAATTTTTTCTTGTTTAAATTTGCTTCAACTATGCAATGTGATGCTGTAATTGAGGGTAATACTTGGCACTTTTCCAACCATCTCTTGATTTTACAAAAGTGGAAGTCCGATTTGATTTTGCATAAGGATACTATTACGTCAGTCCCAGTTTGGGTCAAATTGTTTGGCATTCCTCTTGAGTTATGGAATAAGGATGCTATTAGCTCTGTCGCTAGCACTTTGGGCACTCCCCTTTATGTGGATACATTGACTGCTGATAAAAGAAGATTGGGGTTTGTGAGGATTTGTATTGAGATGATGTCTTCTTCAGAATTCTTGAATATGGTTTCAGCGGAACTGCCTGATGGTACTATTTTTAATATAAAAGTGGAATATCAATGGCAACCCAAGCTATGTTTGCAATGTAATGTATTTGGGCATTCGTCTACTAACTGCCCTAAAGCAGTTAAATCAGTTCCTGTTAATACCGAAAAACCAACTCAGCAGGAATGGAGGGTGGTTGAAAAGGGAAGCAAAGCTAAAGGTGTTGTTGAGAATACCAAGTCTGCTATAGTTCAAGATAATGATTCTTCAACCCAATATATTAGTAAAGAGGTGGAGCCTCAAGCTCCAGAGTTGCCAAGCATTGAGGAAGACATGCCTCCAAATGTAGCTGAGATTAACCAGAATGGAATTGTTATTGTTAATGATGAATCTGTAGCTTCTAATGTGTCCATTTTGGGAGCTAATAAATTTAGCCTTTTAACTGTTGAAGATATTTATTCTCTAGTCCCTAATGATGGAGCTCTAGTATTGGAGCATACTACTTTAAATGTGGTGATTCTTTCGCAAGATAGTGATACAATTACAACAGGTTCAGCATTGGAACAAAGCACTCAGAATACTTCCATGGTGGTGGCTCAAGCTGTTGTGCCTTCTCCCTCCAAAGCATTATAAGAAGGGGTTTATGTGAAACCTACCAAAGGTGGCAAAAATGCTAAACCAGGTAATCTGGGTATGAAGACTAGAAGGGGTGGAGGTAATTCCTCTATTCATGAGCCTTCCAAATAGGGTTTCCTTTCTATGGATTATGTACATATTGTCCTTGGTTTTGTTACTTATGATTTTTGGTACATGGAATATTAGAGGTTTAAATACCTCTTCCAAACAACTTGAAGTCAAGAAAGTTATAAAGGAAAATGCTATGCCTTTGTTTTATCTTGTGGAGACTAGAGTTAAGGAGCAACATGCCATAAGACTTATGGATTCAATGCTTAAAGGTTGGAAATTCATTACCAATTATGATAGAGCAACCAATGGGAGGATTTGGGTCTGCTGGGATCCATCTCAAATTCAGGTTCATCTTTTAAGGCATTCTGACCAATTGATTTTATGTTATCTAAAATTGCTGAATGGTTTATTTAAAGACATTGGTGGGTTTGCGTTTGCTTTAAATGATAATATCCAGAGAAGAACTTTATGGAGGGATTTATTGCAAGTTTCTTACACTTATGAAAAATCTTCTTTGTTTTTGGCTGGGGATTTTAATGCCTTAAGATTCCCCCATGAGAGGTTTAGAGGTTCTACTCAATGGGATGCAAGTATGTAGGAATTTGGTAATTGCTTGTATCAAGCTTCTTTATTGGACTTAAAACATTCTGGCCTCCAATTCACTAGGAGAAATAATTCTGTGTTTTGGAAGATTGATAGAGTTTTGGTTAATGAAGCTTGGAACTCTATTTACACTACTTCTGAAGCAATTTTTGAGCCTAGCCTGGTCTCTGATCATGCTCTTGTCACTATCAAAATTGGCTTAATTTCTATCTCACATGGTGCTCATTTCAGATTTAATAACCACCTTTTTAAGCATCCTGAGTTTCTAATGACTGTGCAAAAGGTCTGGGATTTGGAGGTGGAGGGATCTTTTATGTTTAAGGTTACTCAGAAGCTTAGGCTTCTCAAGCATGAACTAAAAAAGCTCAATAGAATTTCCTATAATGATTTGACAGTCAAAATTCAAGAAGCTATAACAAAACTGCAGTCTGCTCAACTTAATCTTGATGCCTCTCCAACTGATGATTTACTTAAAGCTTAGGAGAAATCTTGTTTGACAAATTATCTTCACTTAGTCTCTGCTGAAGAATGTTATTACAAACAACTTCCAAGAATTCAATGGTTACATTTGGGTGACAAGAACACAACCTATTTCCACAAGATTGCTAAATATAGGAGCTAATAGTATCCATTCTCTTACTTCCAGGACTGGTGTTTATCTTGAGGATCCAAATCTGATCCAATCTGAATTAGTGGGGTTTTATCAATCTTTGTTGCAATGTCGTACTTCAGATCAGATTCCTGATTTGAGTCCATTTAAACAATCTCCACTTTCTGAAGATCATATTCCGAATCTTTCTGCTCCTATCACTGATATTGAAATTCAAGCCACTATGTTCTCTTTAAATTTAGAGAAGGCACTAGGAAGTGATGGTTATAATGCAAAACATTTCCAGCACACTTGACATATTGTTGGTCTTGAGGTAACTAAAGCTATTCATGCCTTTTTTCATTCTGGGAGGCTTTTGAGAAACATAAATGCTACTATCATCACCTTGGTCCCCAAAGTTGATAACCCAACTATGGTTACTGATTATAGACCAATCTCTTTGTGTAACACTCTTTAAAAATGTATTACTAAGATAATTGCTAACAAATTGAAGTCTTGTCTTTCTCACTGTATTAGTTTGAATCAAAGTGCTGTCATAGCAGGGAGAAGCATTTCTGATAATATTTTGTTGGCCCAAAAGTTATTGAGGGACTATCATAAGGATGAGGGAGATCCTAGGTTGGCTTTGAAGGTGGATTTGTCCAAGGATTTTGACACCATCTCTTGGTCATTCATTGAGACCACTTTGAAAGCTATAAAATTACCTTCTCATTTGATCAAGTTGATCATGGCTTGCATTTATACCCCAACATTCTCTGTTAATATCAATGGTACTCTCAAAGGCTTCTTCAATTCTTCTAGAGGAATCAGACATGGAGATCATTTATCTCCTTATTTGTTTATTCTTGGCATGGAGGTATTATCTGGTATTTTGGCTAAAGAAACTTCTTCAGAAGGGTTTGAGTTTCATTGGAAGTGTAA
The DNA here is from genome assembly GCA_963922005.1 of Cornus suecica. Lineage (NCBI taxonomy): Eukaryota > Viridiplantae > Streptophyta > Magnoliopsida > Cornales > Cornaceae > Cornus > Cornus suecica. Next base: position 36,342,005 of record OY998238.1, on the reverse strand, counting down.
AGACCAGGGGATAACCAGTTTGCTTTTTGCTGACAATTTATTGCTCTTCTCTGCTGGAAATATTGTCTCTGTTCAGTGTATCATGAGAGCTTTGGATTAGTTTAGTTCTTATTCTGGGCTTTTTCCCAACCCAGCTAAGAGTGTGATGTTTCATTATGGAATTGATCCTCCAATTTTGCCTCAGTTGACTCCCATTCTTGGGTTCCAAATTGGTGCCTTACCAGTTAGATACCTTGGGGTTCCACTTGTTTCTTCTAAACTTGCTAAAAGTGATTATGATGTTCTGCTTGCTAGAATGACTACAAAAATTCAATGTTGGTATTTTAAATTTTTATCTTTTGTTGGAAGGTTGCAATTGATTAAAGCAGTCCTCTTTTCTACCCAGGTTTACAGGGCTTCAACATTTATTCTTCCCAAAGCCGTTCTTATAAATCTAACATCTCTTTTCAGAAAATTCCTTTGGACTAGCTCTAAGATGTGCAATGGTGGGTGTAAGGTCGCTTGGTAAAATGTTACTCTTCCTCTCAAGGAAGGGGGTTTGGGCATCAAGGACCTTGAAGAGTGGAACTATACAGCTATGGCTAAGCATGTATGGAAACTTTTAAAGTTTGAGTCTTCTTCCTTGTGGTCTCTTTGTGTTCATCAACATCTTATCAAGAATAGAGATTTTTGGAATCTGGGTCTACCTAGGTATGGAACTTGGTCCTGGAAGTAGTTGCTTAAATTGAGGCCTTTAATTAGGCAATATTTCAAGCATGTTATTGGGGATGGTAGACAAACTTCATTTTGGTTTGACAACTGGCACCCACAAGGTCCTTTGAGTGACACATTTGGTAACAGATTGATTCAGTCTTCTGGTCTTGGGTTGTAAGTATGTTCATAACTTCTACATGTTGGCATTTTCCTGTCCTCAATTCATCTGACTGGGTCGCTTTCAAACACTCATTTCCTCCTGATTTACAGCCTAATTTAGCTAGGAAAGACTGGGTGTTATGGATCCCTTCAAATGGTGTCTTTACTACTGCTTCAGCATGGGACTTGATTAGGTACAAGGTGCCTCAAGTGAATTGGTATTCTGCTATTTGGTTTTCCCACTTTGTCCCAAAACACTATTTTTTTTTTATGGTTAGTGCATCTTGATAGGCTGAGCACAAGGAATTCTTGTTATCAATAGGTTCTATCACTCAAGCTTATTACATCTTCTGTCATCAAAGGATTGAGAACTGAGACCACCTCTACTTCCAATGTAGTTTTACCAGGAGACTTTGGAAGCAAATTCATATCAAAGGTCTTCTTTAGTGGCCTGAGGGTGATTGTGAGCTTCTTATTTCATGGATTCTTCACAACCTCAAAGGTAAAAACCTTCCTAGAACTATTTACAAGCTAGCTTTCTCCATTACTATTTATGAAATCTGGCTGGAAAGGAATAGAAAAGTGTTTAGTGGTGAGTTCTTAACTCAAAAAGCCTTGTTTCAAAAGATCATTCAAGGGGTGGGATATGCTCTTTTTTCCCTTGACTGTTTTAAGAAATGTCCTATCTCTGAATGCCTAGCTCTGCAATGGGATTTACCACTGTCAATTTTTGGTGGGAACTAATAGTGTTTATTCTTCAGTTCTGGTTCAATGTCATTGTTCTTTATACTGGTTGGATTGCATGCTATGAGCTTGTTACTGGGCTGCTGGTTATTGTGAGCTTTCTACAGTTTATTTTGCTAAGATTTGTATGGTGTTTTTCGGGTACGCTTACTGATATTTCTTGGGTTCTTTTTGTGTATGAGATATGGTTCTTTCATTTTGCTTTAGAGTTGTTCTATGCTTTGAATGGGTTGAGTACAGATTTGATGCTCTTGAATTCCTACGGCTATATTTGCTTTGAACATAATTTAGTCACCTTTTATATGGCTTATGAAGCTATTCATTGTATTTTCTTCTTTACTGCCTTAGGTTTTAATTTTTTTTTCTTTGGTGGATCTTTGTATACCACATAGTTCATCATGTAATCTAGGGGTATGCCCCTAAGTATTTTGTAGGCCTTTGGCTTCTTCTTATTTTTATTCATTATCCTTACCATTCAAAAAAAAAACGTTCTTACAAGAGTAAATTTTAGCATTTGTTAAAAACAGAATCTCAGTTTATTTAAATAAATGGCTGCATGTTGTTGTGCCTCTTTTTATAGATGTTTTAACTGAGCCTCTTTGGGAGGAATGAAAATGCTGGAAGGTTGTATGTGTAGCATGCATGGTAATCCTTTAAAATTCATTTTTGCTGAACTTTTAAATTAGTTAATTCAAAATTAAGGCACAGGGTAAAAATATATATATAGATATATTATCTGTAATGCAACGAGCTCTCCATATATTACCATTGAATTCATAAAGTTCTTTCAAATATGCAAAAATTCAAATGATGAATCATGTAGTACAATTTTTATTTAGTGATCAAATATGGAAAGCTCCACCATGATGTCACGCTCCGCAAGAAGAGGCTACATGGACCCAAAACATTCCGGACTTCTCCGGAATTCTCTAGACTTTTCCGAACTTCTCTAGAAGCTTGTAGAATTGTCTAGATCTGTATAGAACAATATAGAACATACTAGAGTAGTATAGAACATTCTAGAATATCATAGAATTGATATTACACCATGGAGGATTCTAGAAATCTCTCCAACATTCATTGTAAGCCTATATAAAGGGGATGAAGACTTATTTTCTTATCATCCAACAATCCAACAAAGTTCTCAAGTAATACAAGTTCTTGAGTTATCTAGCTCTATTGCCTTTCCCTTTTCTTCTTATACACTCACTTCCCACATTTCGTACTCACCTAGCCTTAGTTGCCACTAAGCTAGAGTTCGACACAGGCTTACTTAACACTTTTCGAAGCCACAGAAGTGACTAAGGATGCACGGTTCCTTGAAAACACCAAGTCCGTGATAGTTGGTATCAAAGCCTAGTTCGTGAGGGATCACAACCTTTTTCCGAAGGAGTTATGGCAGAGCTACCCACAAGCACCACCCCCGTCGTGGACGAACAGGAACGCGACAGGGACAAACAATGCCTACCCACACGCACCACTAAGGCAAGGTCAAAGTCCAAATCCAAGGACGCACCAGGAAGCCCTGTGACACATATCGATGATATAGAGGGAACTATGACCATCATGCAACAACGGTTGTTGGAGACTCACCAACGCGTGGATGAATTAGATTCTGAAGACGCTGACTTTCAAGATGCCATGCAAGGGAAACTCAACACCCTAGATGGTGACTATCGCAAGGAACTTTGCACTCTTCATGAAGAGTTGACTACCCTACGTGGGTTCATGGATCGTGAACTTGGTTCCATCTGGGCATACGTGGAGGACATGCATTCCAATTGGGCCGTATGCAAGCAGGCTGTGGCAAACGGCGCCATGACCACTCGAGAGATAGGAACTCCCAAAATTAACATCCCCAAACCCAAGTGTTACAAGGGGGAACGTCTAGCCAAGGAGGTAGAGAACTTTCTATTTGGTATGGAGCAATACTTTGATGCCAAAGGAATAACGGACGAGGCGACAATGATCAACACAACGACCCTTTACCTAGTGGACAATGTGATGCTATGGTGGAGGCGTCAACATGGCGACATCGACAAAGGTACACTTTCAATTGATACTTGGGCTGATTTTTGCAGTGAATTTTAAAAGGCACTTCTACCCTGAGAATGCCGAAGAAGAAGCTATGGGCAGACTTCGAAGGCTCAAGCAAATAGGGACCATCCGAGACTATGTCAAGGAGTACACTTCACTCACTCTTGAGATTCCAGATCTCTCAGCTAAAGAGTCCCTCTTCTTCTTCATGGATGGCCTACAACAATGGGCTAAAACAATGCTGAGGAGACGTGGAGTAAAAGATCTTGTTACTGCCATTACAGAGGTCGAAGCTTTGATTGAATTCGGCTTAAAGAAAGACTACGACAGGCCCAAGGAGAAGGCCCAGAACTTCGACAAAGGTGGGGGAGACAAAGGGAACACTTCCCACGCTACTAACGCCACCCCTCACAAAGAAGGATTCTGGAGATTTGATGGAGGCAACAAGTCCAGGCAAGGTAGCACCCATAAGCCGCCACCGTCACCCTACTTTATATGTGGTGAGAAGTACTGGACGAGGTTCTGTACAAAGAAGAAGACCACCAATATCATAACGCTTGAGCACCCAGAGCCATAGCAAAGCAAGGAGACGCATATAGGTTCGCTACAAATACTCAACGCCATCAAAGCCAAGATGGAGGCCCCTAAGGCAACAACTAAAGGGCTTATGTTTGTTGAAACAAACATATGTGGGATGACGACTAGAGCATTGGTGGACACCGGAGCTTCCCATAACTTCATAAGCATTGAAAAGGCCAAACGACTCGGCCTCAAATTCGCTAAGGAGGATGGTTCCATGAAAGCTGTCAACTTAGAAGCCAAGGCCATATACGACACTGCCCAAAGGATACACACACGTATCAGCCAATGGAGTGGCCTTATTGATCTTTCGAAAGTACCCATGGACGACTTTGCCTTGGTCCTTGGGATAGAATTCTTGGATAAGGTGAATGCATTCCTCATTCCTTACACCAACACTGTGTATCATAGAGGGCGATAATACATGCATGGTGCTCATTGAACGCGGTGCCAAAATTGAAGCCCCCTCTTTGTCTGCCATGTAATTCAACAAGGGCTTCAAGAAATGAGGAATCAGCTACCTGGCCACCCTACTAGACTCCCCAGAGGACTAGTCAGAACTCACTTCACATGGAGACATGCCCACAGAATTTCACACGGTGCTTTAGGAGTATAATGACGTGATGCCCTCGAAGCTACCGAAAAGATTGCCATCTAGGAGGGAGGTGGATCACAAGATCGAGCTAGAATCCGGTACCAAGGCCACCTCATGCCTGCCCCAGCAGACTACACAGCCGAGTAGACGTCAGAACTCTTCTTCGACCATGTGGTCAAGCAATGGGGGTTGCTACAGAACATAGTAAGCGACAGAGATACGCTCTTCACAGGTCGATTCTAGATGAGACTAATTCAGAAGATGGGGGCGGGTCTCAACTTCTCTACCAGCTTCCACCCACAATCAGATGGGCAGACGGATCGTATCAATGTGCTCTTGGAAATTTACTTACGGCACTACGTGAGTGCCAACCAACGGGACTGGGCCAAGCTTCTTGGTATAGCATAATTCGCTTATAACTTGCAGCGGAGCGAGACTACAAATCATAGTCCCTTTGAGATTGTTACAGGGCGACAACCCATAACGCCTAATGCAATGGCATCCAGTGGCGATGGCAAGAGCCCAACAACATACAGATTCGCCAAAGGATCACACGATTAATCCGACTTGGCCAGAGCTTACCTCGATAAGGCAGGTAGGAAAATGAAGAAATGGGCCGACTCTAAGCGGAGAGCCTTAAAATTCATTGAAGGAGACTTAGTTATGGTGAAACTCCTACCCCAACAATTCAAGTCTTTACGGGCAGTACACAAAGGGTTAATACGACGATATGAAGGTCCCTTCCCAATCATCAAGCTAGTTGGAAAGGTATCTTACATGGTGGAGCTGCCACCAAAACTAAAGATCCATCCAGTCTTCCATGTTAGCATGCTCAAGCCCTACTATGAAGACAAAGATGATCCAACTCGAGGCATATCACATCGAGCTCCTACTGTCGTAGTTACTTCCTTCGATAAGGAAGTAGAGTGCATTCTCGCCGACTGACAGATGAGCAAGAGAGGAGTACCCAAGTACTCAGAGTACTTGGTTAAATGGAAGAACTCGCTAGACAGCGAAGCAAGCTGGGAACATGAAAACACACTTTGGCAATTTGCGCAACACATCCGGTAGTTCAAGCAAGATGCGACGAGGACGTCACGACCTTAGGTGGGGGAGAATGTCACGCCCCGCAAGAAGAGGCTACATGGACGCGGAACATTCCGGAATTCTCCGGAATTCTCAAGACTTCTCCGGACTTCTCTGGACCTGGAACATTCCGGACTTCTACGGAATTCTCTAGACTTTTCCGAACTTCTCTAGAAGCTTGTAGAATTGTCTAGATCTGTATAGAACAATATAGAACATACTAGAGTAGTATAGAACATTCTAGAATATCATAGAATTGATATTAGACCATGGAGGATTCTAGAAATCTCTCCAACATTCATTGTAAGCCTATATAAAGGGAATGAAGGCTCATATGCTTATCATCCAATAATCCAACAATCCAACAAAGTTCTCAAGTAATACAAGTTCTTGAGTTATCTAGCTCTCTTGCCTTTCCCTTCTCTTCTTATACACTCACTTCCCACATTTTGTACTCACCTAGCCTTAGTTGCCACTAAGCTAGAGTTCAACACAGGCTTACTTAACACTTTTCAAAGTCACGGAAGTGACTAAGGCCACACAGTTTCTTGAAAACACCAAATCGGTGACAATGAGCTCTCTTGATAGCATTTCTCTTTTCGTCGAAACACCTATAACTTTTCCCGTTAGCTGTTATTTGTAGTTAACCACAAGAACAAGAAAAACACATTGATTTATGATATGTTGACAAGTGCAAATATAGAACTGTGACGAGAAAGAAACAACCCAACAGTTACCTAGCCTTATGCATTGTTCTATGCTATTCATTTTCTTTGATATTTTAGGGAAACGCGTTTTAGGATGAAAATGATGTTTTGGCATCAGAGAAACTTCCTTCCAAAATCCTATCTGGAATATTGTTTCCACGTAACAAGGTCTCATGTCATGGCTAATCGAGAAGGAAACAGGTTGGAGAATAAAATGAACAGGGGTTTGACAAGGAGATAGCAATAGACAATGATATTTTGTCCGTTCTTATTGATATTAGATACACCATTTTCCTTTCACTTTTTAACTTTAACTTCCATTTTAATTTTTCCTTTACTTAATCTCGATGTGAAGATATTTAACTACTGCATTGAGATAACTAGTCTTTCAACAGTTATGTTTTCTTTCTCAAATCACTTTGGGTAATATTTTTGCATTTAAACCACTTGCCTAGAAATTACAATGGTGGCAAAACCAGTGATCGTTATGAAATTAGACTATAGCCGTGGCATGTAATTTAAAATTAAGTTTACCGGAAGGACACTTAATTCTAAAAGATAATATGAACAATTTGAATAAAAAATACTTCATTTGTCCCAAAATTGTCCATATTGAACTTTTTGATTTTTAAAGAATGTAGATTTTATTGTATTGATGTTAGGTAACTTTTCATATTTACCTTGTGTAACTAAGAAAAAACCAAAGTCAAGAGAGTCCGACAAATAACATGATCTATTCTTCGATTTTACAGAGGAATATATATAGAGTTACACGTCCCCGCGGGCGTAACACAGTTGTTATGGACGGACCTTCTAAATTTTGGACAAACCGTATCCAAGTTCTAAAGCGTGAGTTCGAATCTTAACTGTTGTGTACCGTAACTTAACCTTACACAAGTTGTGGGGTCGGTTTGTGTAACACCTTCAAATGACAATCTCCTTGGGATCTAGGTCTCAGGGAGATCGTCCTTGAGGATTAGACATTTTTTTAATCAGAAAAAATAATTAATTACAAACAATCAGCAATTTCTAGCAACCTCTTCTACAATTAAGCATAATTACATATAATTAAGTAATTACACCAAATCACCTATAATCAAGGATAACTCACGTCAACAAAGTGCAAGTAAAATTTATATTGTATGAGTTTGAAATTGGATAAATAATGTTAAACCGAGTAAAGTGAATTATTAATATAAGACAGAGAATATTTATTTTTTTAAAACTTCAATAAAATAATGAGAATGAAAAACTTCAATAAAATAATGAGAATAAGTTTGAAACTTTATCACAAAAAATACATCGATTGGCACCATCGAAAGTAAATTTAAAAAGTGTCTCTTTACTTAAAGAGAAATTGTTGTATGATACTGAATTACATGATTGTGCACAATCACAATTTGCTTCTATCAAGGTCAAAGCACGAGGCTCTACAGAGGAGACTGCAGCGAGGAGTTCCGTGGCCAATTAGTCTAACACTACAATAATTTCCCGCAATAAATCGTTTTTAATTCAGTTTTGTCGTGTTGTGCGGTTATTTATTTCTTTTTGCATTGGGCGGCCGTATACCAAGTGCATCGAACTTAAATAATACTCTTCGGTCTCGAAATAAGTATTAATTTTTATTTTTTTCTTTGTGCTAAAATAAGTATTCATTTTTAAAAAGTTAAAATATTTTATTTAATCAACTTACTAATTTAACCTTCAAATATTAAAGTTATAAAACATATACTCACTCCATTCCAAATTATAAGTTCACTTTTCCTCTCTACCTTGTTTCAAAATAAGTATTTAATTTTAAAAAGTCAAAGCATTTTATTTGATCAATTTACCAATTTAACCTTCAATAATTAAAATTATAAAACATATACACTATAAACCTAACATCATTATGGTGGGACCATGAATAAAATTAATATTTCATTTACTAACACTACAATAAAATTCATCCTCTTAAAAAATTATATTTCCTAAAATGAACCTATAATTTGGGACAAAGGGAGTAACTAGATTAACTTTCCTATGTGTGGAAAGACTACAAGATCCGTGTTTTTCCGGAATATATTATGTGAGAATCTTAAATCGGTGCAAGGTTACTTGAAAGAGCGGACAACAACGAATTAAAAAATCAACTCCGTATCTGTCATTCGGCTGTTCCAACTGATAATCTCACAGACAGTCCTCTATCAACTCCCACCCTGCTCATACACTCATTCAATAGGTGAAGTTTTTTTTTTTTCAACTTATTGAAAACCTTTTATGTATTAGGCCTTTATCTTGATAAATAACAACGTTTTTATTCTTATAATTAGAGTAGAAATAACCACTGATTGAAGTTAGTTCATAAAAAAAATACATAATTTGCAAGCACCGGACGAGTTTCAACGATGTTAGTGGAAGATCTGAGCAGAGCCACCGAGGCTGGACTTGAAAACTGAAATTACCTAAACGATGGTGAAAATAGCCTATATGAGGGGTGAATAGCCTTTCTGTGAATTTATTGACAAATTAATATTTAATTGCGAAAAATTCAATTTTATTCCAATCACAAAACTCTAATTCTCAAACCACATCATTCAAGCAATATCAAGCAAACATCAATGTAGTGCAAAAAATAAAGCAAGAGACGACACAAAGAATTATACGTGAAAAAATCAACGAAACGTTCCAAGGAAAAAACCACGGATATACTCAGGTACCAATGCACTATGAATCAACAAGTATAGACTCTATGAGAGTTTTAGACTTACAATCACTCCTGATATGCCTTCCTCTACTCGCGGTCTGAAACTCTTGAATCACTCTTACTTCACGAAGCACGCTTGCTACGCCAGACATTATGAGAGACTCACAAATCACGCATGATTTGTCTTTCTCTACTCGTGGTTTGAAATTCTCGAATCGCTCCGTACTCGAACGAATCAAAACAACCTCGTTGCAATAAATAGTATGTGAATTTTTCACAAACTATACCATTCAATCGTGCATAAAAATCGTCAATGTAGAAGTACGATTGAAGACGTCCAAAACAAGAGAGAATTTGTATATCTCTAATCACTCAATGATATTTTCTCTCTCTATATCTATATCTCTGTATAAGAATATGAACGATAAAATACTGTAGAGAACTCTCAAAGACGTAGCCTCCTCTCTTGTAGAACCTTGGTATTTATAGACCAAGTCATAGAAAACTCTAACCTTGCCCTCTTATGTAATTTCACAATACCTTGATAAATCCTTTAAAATATGATGTAAATATATGTATACGCCAATACATAGAGGTCTGAAGTCGTCGATCACTTAAAAACTCAACGTAGGGACCAAACTGGAAAAATCCGAAAGCACCTCAAAACAAATCCTGCATAACAAGTGATCACGTGACCAAGCATTGGGACCTACGCTTGGGCGTAGGTCTAGGGCGTAAGGTCCATTCCCAGCTCTAAAAATCAAAGCGTAGGTTAGAGCCATTCTACCTCTTTTTGCCTCTAACAACGTAGGTATATTGCATCTTTTGCAGTTTTTTTATATTTGAGCTAGACTGGTCATCTCGAACTCCCGATACTTTTGGATGAAGTCATGATGTCTGGAAATGACATTTTTGCCCTACGGTAAAATGACAATGTCTGGAAAAGACGATTTTTTCCTGCGGTAGCGTTCTTTGCTTTGACACACTCTTTGACTTCTTTCTCGAGATAGAAACAAACATACTAACAACTCGATTGCAAATACACAAAACTCTCAACATGACAATTAACTCAACATGGTTATTGTTTAGAACCTGCCAAAAACAAATAATACTATAAATGTTCTTACAATCTCCCCCTTGGCATTTCTGATACAAAACCATGTCTTACAATATAGCCTCACAAATAACAATATAACATCTATACCTATGAACACACATCGACAAACATAGATATAAAGTGTCACATTGCTTTCATGACGGTCAAACAATCCTGTAACCACAACACTGAACAAACCATTAAACGCAAGTGTGGAAAACAGTAATAAAATGATCATAAGAAAATCATAACAACAATACACACATAATGATCATCATTCTCCCCCTGAGAATAAACTCCCCTTTGCTAAATACTTCTCCATCTGAAACAATCAAACAATCTTAACCAATCAATCTTTCCCCCTCACTTAATATTTCTCCCCCTTTTTGTCACTGAAATGTCAATCAAAGAGAGTATATGCCATAACAACAATGTAGAGAGGTGTAAGGAAGTTCTCAATGAAAAACACCAAGATATAGAACTTTTATCAGATCATATTCAAATTCTCAGGGTAACATAAATCTATACTATGCATAACCCTACTACTAATGCATGAATGCAAAATGTCATGAATAAAAATAAAAACAAAATATTTTTGTTTTTAGAAATCTGTGAGTAAGGCAGTATCAAGAGATGATTAGTAATTTCGTGTTAGAGAACTTGATTCCGGTGTACAGATCCTTTCTGGAGCTCTTCAAGAGTAATGTAAGAGGGGAGCGTCAACAAAAGGGATACATTAAGTACTCGGTTGAGGATCTTGAGGATGCTATCCGAAATTGTTTCGTGTAAATTACAGTGTACTCTACCAGTGGAGGGTGCTCATCAAATCCAGGAAGATCAAAGAGAGAAAGGATGACGAAGAAGATGTGCTACCCAATTCTCCATATTTTACCATTGAATTCAAAATGTTTGTTTGAAATATGTGAAAACTCAAATGAATCATGTAATCCAGTTTCTATTTATTGATCAAAGTTGAGAGCTCCACCATGAGCTCTGTTGACAGCATTACTCTTTTCAATCTAGATATCGAAACACCGCTGATAACTTTTTCCGATAGTTGTATTTGTAGTTGACCGCAAGAACAAGAAAAGCAAATTGCAGCTCTATTTTAAACTATGTTGAAAAGTTCAAATATAGGACTGTGTTGTGTTAGATGCCCAGAAACAACCCAACAGCTTTTCAATTCTGTATTTATCTATGGTATTTACTTTCTGTGATATCTTAGGTAACGCGTTTTTGGATGAAAATGATGATTGACATCAGGGAAACTTTCTTCCAAATTCTTACCTTTCAAGGTAATAGAAGACCAGTAAACTATTATCTCCAGGTAACAAAGCCACTCTTTATGTGTGGGCAAAAATATAAATTCACTTTTTGACTTTCATTTTAATTTATACTTCAATGGGGTGGACCAGCTTATCATTTTTAAGCTACGACCATTATGATTGTGAAGAGATCTACTGTCAGAATTTGTAAAACTACCATGCTTCATGACCTGTCCGTGTTTCGGGTGACAGAGTTAGCTAGCATCGACATCTTCACAAGGTATCTTATGAGCTACATTACTTGGGAGTAATTGTTGCATGCTCTTATAAGAGATTGTATCGGGTTTTCATCTTTTAGGATCGTGAAGATTCCTTTTATATATAAATTTGTGTCCTGAAGCCGAGGAATGAGCCGAAGGTTTCAGCGTTGGATATGATGAGGCCGGTGGTGGGAGAAGTATTCATGGTGCACGTGGGTTAGTAGAGGATTGAGCTTTTGAAACCATTGACTTTGGAATAAAATTGTTCGAGAAGATACAGATGGAGGAAGAAGAAGACCCACAAAGACATTTTTGTCCATAGAAAAACATTAAGGGAGGGTAAAAATGTCAGTTTATTTCTTTTAGGAAGGACAAATAGGTCTTTACATGACTTGAAGAGTAATATAGTCATTTTACCTCTAAAAATAATATGACATCTTCATTGACTCTGCCGAAAGTTTGAGGGAGGGGAAAAAGTGTAACCAATATTCAAGCAAGAGAAGATCAACGTGTAATTTATTCAAAAATATTTTTGAATGATGTTATGTGCCATGGCTTTGAAAGTGGAACAAAATTCGTCTATTGTACAGAATGTCTCCAATTAGCATCCAAAGGTCAGGAAGAAGCCACGTGTTCTGAAGTAAGATTGGGAAAAAGTCAACAAATGTAATTGAGCTCTGTTCAAATTTTTTTACCACATTTCATGTTTTTAAGGCTTATACATATTTAAATATATATATATATATACTGTGATAGATACAGACATAAGTATACATATACATCCCAAATCTGTCTCCAAAAAGGACTCCGAAATCTGCCTATACATGAAAAAAGCAAACCAAACGAAGCCTCCCTAAACCCCAAAAGAAAACCCTAAATTTTGAACCCAATCTGTTCGAATCTTGGCATGTTCGTCGCAGTGTTCCTCCCTAGGTGGTTCGACGAAGCCCGAAGACCATGATCATCAACCATTGCGCTTGATTGTTCGACGAAACCTCCCTAAACCCCAAAACAAAACCCTGAATTTCGAACCCAATTTGTTCAAATCTTGGAATGTTCTTCAGAGGTCGTCGCAACGTTCCTCCCTAGTTGGCTTGACGAAGCCCTAATCGCCGCCCCCGCGCAAAAAGCTATTCGTCCTGTATCGGCGATCCTTTCGTCCACTGACCGCTTCATTGTGATTGATTGAACAACTTGCAGGTAATCATTTTGTTTGATAACTAAGTAGATGAAACAACTTTCATGGTTCTATTGATGTTAATATATCGGTACTAATAACAAACCTATGTGAAAGAAAATTTAATTTAATTTCCAATTTGTCCTATAAAGTACAAATAGTAATCAAATTATGGATCTATTTTGTATGATAACCTTTTAACATGATACATTAGTCTGAAAAAATTGTTATGTCTTTTTGTTTAGGAATTAACAATTAATTTTATATGTCCATGCATTCCTCAGTAGATGGCCCCTCCTAAAAAAGGTTCTAAAAGCAAGGAACCTGAAGCAAATTTCATTGAAGTTGAAAATAAGCGTAAGGGGAAAAACAAAATCCATGGCAGTTGTTCCAAACCCCCCACGAAAGAACTTGCCAAATGCCCAGCTGGTGTGTTCTGCTACTACAGGTAATTTCTCCTTAATATGATTAGTCCAAATATGATCTCTCCTAAAAATTCAACAACTGTACAACATAATTAAGCAACAACAAGCAATATTATATTTTGATTTTTTAGCATCTGGAATATTCTATATATATATATATATAACATCTTGGCATGAGATTCTTGAGCCAATTCTCAAATTTATAAGTTGTTGGTATATAAATAATTTATTTGTCAGTAAAATAAAAAATATATCTTTCAATTATTTGGCACCATCAATGAAGGACCTTTGTCCCCCAATGTTAATAATGTTCATGAACATGCATCAAAAATAAATATTACTGTTGATGCAAAATTTCGCACCATTCGAGCCGAGTATCCATCCTAGCTAGCGAAAGCCGGGAGCATCTCCTACAAAACAATATAAAAGAAGTGACAACCGGCATGGTGCCGATTGAGGTCACTACGACGGTGAAGTTAGTATTTAACCAATAAAAAGAGTAGAGATTTTGGTGATAGGTTGTGCCATACCCTTTGATGTGCCATCCTCCTCCTTTTTATAGGAAAAGATTTAGTATCCGTGGTCAAATAGGACACCCATTCAGTTACCTATTTTTATTCAACTAGAACAAATATCAAGATATAGTGATAAGGTCATTATCCTTATCTCTTAAGAGTATCTTATCTATTTCCTTTCAATATTTTGCTCTTCGGACTTCATATGAGTTTAAATATCCCCTATCAGTAACCTCGCATTTCCGGTTTTGCTTGTCAAATTTAGGAAATGTTAATGTTGTAGCTTTTCTTATGTCGTATGCTGACATCAATTCTAACCCATTATTTGATACACGTCGTCGAGGCATCATAATATAATCTTTTATGAGATCATTTTATATACCAAGTTGGGCCTTTTGGATACTGCCGTTTGGAGTAGTATGGCTCTTTTATGAGATCATTTTATATACCAACTTGGGCCTTTTGAGTAGTGTCCTTTGTAGTAGTGTGGTTGCTCGGGTTGTATTCATGAAGCACCTTTCGATTTAAGAGTATATTATTTGGCTCAGAAATATCTATCATAGGTGAAGTTGAAGCTCTAACCTTTGTGGATCGATCTTTTAACAAAATAGTAATTATCTTACCCTTTTTAGTAAATGAGTACCTCTAATCTGACCATTATTAAGGAAGTAGTCTTCTTAGCTTATTCAAATAAGTAGTGCAGTTTTCTCGAGCTTCACTTAGTCCCTTTCATAAGCGACGTATATTTTTCCAAGCTTTACTCAGCCCCCCTTTAATTAGGAAGGAATATTTTACGAGCTTCACTCAGCCCGTCCCTTTAATAAGGAAAGTATTTATCACGAGCTTCATTCAGCCCGTCCCCTTAATCAGGGAAGTTGATATTGTTGAGCTTCGTGAGCTCACCCTTTAATAAGGGAGTGGAATTGCCTTGTTATCGTCCCTTTGATAAAGGCAAGTAAATATTTTTGAGCTTTTGGAGCTTTCCCTTTAATAAAGGTTTAGAATTTTATCAGGCCCATCCTTTCGTAATGGAGGTAGCTATATTAGAGCTTCGGCAGCTCGCCCTTTAGTAATGGGGTAAATTTTTCTCTTGTTCATCCCTTTGATATAGGGTTGTTGACATTATCGAGCTTCGTGAGCTCGTCATTTAATAAGGGAGTAGGGTTTCCTCTAATTCAACCCTTTGATAAGAAGGGTTGAGATTTTCAAGCTTCATGAGCTCTGATTCCTTTAACAATTGATGTAGACCCTCGTGGATATTTTGAACTCGTCCCTTTTATGAAGGAGATTAATTGAATTTCCTCAACATTGTGAGTTTGTCCCTTTAAAAAGAGATGAAGATTATCCTCAATATTCTGAACTCATCCCTTGTAGAATAAGGGAATTATATAATTTTTTTGTGAGCGCATTCCTATACAGCTAAAGACCAATATAGAGTCCCAAACTTGTAAGCATTATTGCATGCCATGCTATTTCTGTTGTAAAACAAAAGACCAATGCTTTTGTCAGCTCCTGTCAACATGTGAAGTTGACATTATAATTTTACAGCCATCCCCTGAGCTTGTGAGGATGAAATAAATAAACCAAATGGTGGAAGTTTCCAAAAGTTGTTCATTGTTTTGTTAACTTGTATTTCGACAGTGTATCAGCCGATTCTAACAAGTGCTCATAAGACTGGTGGATTCCTTTCAACAGCTTAGCATATTGGTCATTTTGAGTAACAATCCTATTATTGTAGTACTCCACTATTTCTTTATAATGCTGCCCAATCAATCCCTGCTAAGCAACCACTCAAAGTCACCATTCGATGAGCCCTTTTCCTTTAAAGCAAATCATAAACCACATTAAAATGGATGACTAATTCACCGTATAGAAAAATAACTTCGAGACCTCTTAGCATCAGAACCTTCTAAAGGGTTGATCTAAGGTAATGCATGTGTGTTCTATTATGACATCCACATGACAAGGTCTGAAGGAAATTTTGATGCAGGATTACTTTGCTTTAAATCAAATTAAGCGTAAATAATTAGCAATTACCGTTGCATAAATTGATACTGTCATCCTTGTTAATATTGGAGACTTTAATAATGATTATAGAAATACAAACAATTAGAGACTCTACAAGAATCCTTACATTCTCCCAGTTGCATGTAATAATACTCACTTTTAACAATAATGTTCAATTTCTTTATCAAATTTAGCAGGACATATCTAAACATGTTTCGTTTGGCTTTTGATTCTTGGGTATAAGAGCATGCATGCAAATTAAATTTTCAAGTGTTACTACACATGTATGAAGTTATAACGACATGCATAGGAAGTAAGTAAATCCAGTGCCAGTTATTCATGCGTATATATATAGAAAATTAATTACAGTGATACTGTAACTAAAAGTAGCAACATGTTATTAACTGTGAGTTTGTGATCATGCCAACAAGGAGGTCTTCGAGTCATTACTAGTAGTATTGATTAAACAAACTACTAATAGTATTTGTTATTAACTAATGGACTATGTATTAGTAAGATCGCTTATCCATGGGCACAATATTATAGGTTGCCCGCAACTTCACCGAGCTTAAAATTACAAACAACTGTCGAGGTACACACATACAAGTTCTTAGAAGTGTGGAGTATAATAAACTCTATTTCAAATAAGTGTTATTCCGCATATATGTATACGTAAATTGAAGTATTCTGTGAATTGAGATCATGTCTACCTGACTTTGAAGGAACTAAGAGCACATGCTCTTGGATGGGAACTAGATTTCGAGATGTTTTGTGCGAAGTTGTCTAAGTGCAACTCTGCCATACAGATATACACACATATCTATATATACACACATTATCTATATAGATACGTGGAGGTATTGAGAGAGATTATCACTTTGTTCTTTTATTTATAAATATGACAAATGTATGGAGACAAATGTAGGACTCCAGGAAGAAACCACGCAATTATATAGTTACAATTGTTAAAAATTCGAATACTTGATTTTGAATGATAAGTAAATTGCTACGAATTATTAATTAAACAAAAATAATAATAATACGTATTGGGTTTGGTTACTTAATATTTACATTGATCCTCTACAAACCTTAAGGTAGCACATTACCAATTCAAATATAATCGATTAGATGATTTTACTTATCTTCGTGAAGAAGCGTTATGCCCCAATCAACATCTACTATTTGTTTTGGGTAGTGCCTCTACAACAGTTGTTTTGGGTTGTGCCTTCTAGTACTGTGCTGTTTTAAGCAGCCTCCTTTTGTGTTCCATGTTCGGATCGGCAACGTACAAAACGTGTAGGGGCTATGAGAATGATTTAGAAAATCTTCTAGCCACTAAGTTTTTGTAAAATCAGCGTAGTTAACCGCTGGTAGCAAAACCATGATTTCTTCGATAAATTTAGTAAACGATTATCACAGATGGCGCCAACTGTTGATGCAAAATTTCGCACCATTCGAGCCGAGTATCCATCCTAGCTAGCGAAAGCCGAGAGCATCTCCTGCAAAACAATAGAAAAGAAGTGACAACCGACATGGTGCTGATTGAGGGCACTCCGACGGTGAAGTTAGTATTTAACCGATAAAAAGATTAGAGATTTTGGTGATAGGTTGTGCCATACCCTTTGATGTGCCATCCTCTTCCTTTTTATAGGAAAAGATTTAGTATCCGTGGTCAAATAGGACACCCATTCAGTTACCTATTTTTATTCAACTAGAACAAATATCAAGATATAGTGATAAGGTCGTTATCCTTATCTCTTAAGAGTATCTTATCTATTTCCTTTCAATATTTTGCTCTTCGGACTTCATATGAGTTTAAATATCCCCTATCAATAGCCCCCCATTGTTTGGAGTATGTTGCAAATTTTACACTCACATGTATCTATCTTTTAGTGATTTAAAAATTACCTCTACTTTGAGAGAATTCATGTAGTCATGTTGCCATAAACATCTATAATGTATATAATTGGGGTACTTTCATAATAGTTATGCTTACACTCACATGTATCTATGTTTTAGTGATTTAAAAATCTCATATACTTTGAGAGAATTCACGTGGTAATGTTGCGATAAACATCTGATAATGTATATAATTGGATTGTTTTCATCATAGTTATGCTGTAGGGAAATTTGTTATATACCTAACTGAATTTAAAATTTTTGATTTTTGCATTAGTGCCCCATTGAATATTTTTAAAATTATTACCTTAAAGCACCCACTAAAATTTTAATATGATAATTATGCCCTCACTGACTCGTAATTCTAAAATTTTAGCGGGCAAATGTCTTTTTACCTAAAATAATTTAAAATGTTAGAATTTTGCATTAGTGCTCCCACTGAATTATTTAAAAATTACCCTAAAGCCTCCATTAGAATTTGAATATGGTAATTATGCCCCCACTCACTTGAATTTCTAGATTCGTCACAACAACCATACATGAAGTTGGTGCTTCCTTTGGTTCAATCTACACTAGTGTTATAGATAGGGTATATTTATAGTTATATTGACTATATTGTTGAGAATGTCATCAAATTAGGTTGAATATAATATGTAACTGGCCTGACCGATTATTGAGACTTTCATTTGGAGAAGTTGATCCTCTAAAGTGGAAGCATATATATATTCTAATATTCACAATGAGACTTGGGCTTTATATAAAATATAAATCCAGCATAATAGGCCCAATTTACTATTATTTTTGTCACTATTTGATTGAAATATTCATTATAAATTTAAAACTTTTAGGGTAAATACCTTTCTAAGATATGATCATAAGGTGTTTCTGGTAATCCATATATTCACTTAAAGATTATATTAGTTTAGTTGGTTGCCAAAGCGCGTTGGTCCAGGTAAAAGTATAATATGAATCAATAAATGTATAAAGTAAATTGAGAAAAAGTAAGACTTTTGAATGTTGATACAACTGAAGAAAGTATTCATTAATTTGTTTAAAAATGTTCTATTCATCCACGCATCTCCTATAGAAGCCCTCTCCAATTACCCATCCTAGAATATAACTTTATTTTCTTGTGTACCCATCCCGGTGATTTGTTTGCAGATGGGTTCATGAGTCCCTGTGTTGTTGGTTGCATAAAGTGAACTAACGTGGACACTTAAGCTAAAACAATATAGGTTTCATTTGTAATCATTAATTTGTTTAATAATGTTTTATGAATCCACGCGTCTCCTGTACAAGTCCTCTCCAATTACCCATCCTAGAATATGTAATCTTTTCTTTTGTACCCATCCCGATGTTTTGTTTGCAAATGGGTTCATCAGTCCCTGTGTTGTTGGTTGCATAAAGTGAACTACCGTGGACACTTCAGCTAAAACAGTATATGTTTAATTTGTTTTTGCTGAATTGGTTACTGTAGGCAATTTTTTTTTTTTTTGTTAATGTACTTGTATATTCTATTGTGTTCTATATCATACATGAACTGATAGGGATAGATAAATCATACAATTTATTTCAACTTGGATGGCTATATATGTATATGTGTGGTTGTTCGTGACAGTGATGGATTTGAAGACATTATAGGGTTAAGTTATGATTCAGAAATCCTATCTACCATTGGAGAAGTCTTAATGTGTTCTATAATATATATGGCTACATAAATCTCGTGGTTAATGTATTTGTATGTTCTATTGTGTTGTATATCATACATGAAGTGATATGGCTAGATAAATCATAAAGTTTATTTGAAGTTGGATGCCTACATATGTATATGTGTGGTTGTTCTTGACAATGAGTCATGTAAAGACACCATAAGGTTAAGTTATGATTCAGAAATCCCATCTATCATTGGAGAAGTCTTATTGTGTTTTATAATGTATATGGCTACATATATATTTGAGTATTTAAGTTGTTTTGTATTGGTTGTTACCACATGTGATATAATGTTTCTTTTTCCAAGTCCTCTGTCCTCACCTCTCTCTCTCTCTTTCTCTCTAAAGTAGTATAGCTACAACCCTTTTCAATATATATAAAAATTATATCTTTCAAGTATTTGGCACCATCAATGAAGGATATTTGTCCCCCAATTTTAACAATGTTCATGAACATGCATCAAAAATAAATATTATATTGTTTGGACTATGTTGCAAATTTAACACTAACACGTATATATATTTTATTGATCGAAAACAAAAGTGAATATATCTATCTTTCATGGCATGTTTATATATAATTTTGGTCCTCATTCATTGCACCATAAACTAATTTTGACTCACCTAATGGGGTTTTCCTCCTCTGTATACTATATTGTTTGGCTTCATTACATAACTTATTACTTCACTGGAATGAATGTATATAACCGTAAATACATACTTTAGATTTGTAAATTGATTTTTTCCATCACAAGATTTAAATTCCTTAAATGGCATTGATTCCATTCCCTTTAGTCTCAATCTTGTATGGGGTATATCCGTCCGCTGAATTTATTGTATATTTTTTTCTGCTATATAAATCCTATTCAATTAACTTCCTATGTAACAACTTCCATAAAACTTTTTCGTTCACATGATAAATCATTAGATGAAATTAATTTTCTATCATTCCAACCAATATTGGAGGAATCTAAAGCTAATTTTGGATGAATCTGGTGACTATATGTCATGTTTTCTTTTGTTGTTATTTAGGGCTCATTTGGTTAAAGAGTTCCGTTTGAAATACGGGCACAACACAACTACTGATTCCAAGTACATAGGCATAATGTCGAGTGCCAGAAGTACTTGGGAAGGAATGACAAAGGAGGAGAAAGCTCCTTTTTTCGAGCAGCGTGCTGCTGATATGGTTGCTTAGAATAACCTACCTGTTGAAAGGAAGTTGGAAACTCATCGAACGAAGGTGAACTTTGATATTTTACTATGTAATTGTTATTACTCTCCAATTATAACTATTATTGCAATTGAATTGATTTCTTCATTCCGTGTATCTGTAGGCTAAACACAGCAGTGCCTGGGAGTTGTCGGTGAAGTTAGTCGGTGGATGACATAAGAATGGACTTTCTAAGTTAATTGAAGTAGTTGGGAATTTTGATGTTGAGAAGCAAAATGCAGTGAAGGAGATGGGGTTTTCTCAGCTTCTAAACCTGAAATGTGATTATTTATCAACAAAATTATTTGCCTTCCTCATATCTAATTTTGATCCAGTTCACTGCCGATTTAAATTCATAAACAGTGGATATTTACCTCTAAGCGGGAACAATGTGCTATCAATTTTGCATCTCCCTGCTGGATCTACCAAATTGCCTTTTAATGTCCACTACACCCGAGCAGCGTGGATAGGTGAAGGAGGTTATAGTGCAACTACCGGCATGAAGCTTGAGCGTCTTATTTCATTGGTGGAGAACCTTGAGGCTGGTGTGGACTTCAAGCGTGCCTTCGTCTTATTCGCTTGTGCAGCTGTGTTGTCTCCCAATGGAAAAGGTGAATGCCATCGTGGATTGTTGGCAGCCGTTGAAAATGTGGAGCTTATTTCGACCTACAACTGGTGTGCCTACGTTGCCAACTGCTTGATAAAGACTTTGAAGCAGCCCGTGAATGGCAATGTTAAAAGAACCTATGGTGGTTGTATGACATTCCTTCAGGTGAGCAATCATTATATAATTCATAATTTAATTATGAAGAATCTAGGCGTATTAATAATTCAATCTACTATGAATAATTACCTTATGTGGGTGGTATGGTTTTATTTCCAGATTTTCTACTTGATGCGTATGTCATATATATGGCCCGATTGCCCTACACGGGGTGATAAGCACGAACTCAGTTTTTGGAAGTCAGATGTAGTGCATTCACGTATAACAATGGAGTTGCAGATGGGAGGGTTTGGTCTTGGAAAGGTGTAATATTGTATTATTTTTAAATTCAGCTTTACATACTGCTTATACAACCTTTACATACTACCTATACATGAATGCCACGAATATTAAACTTTATTTTGTTTTTATTAATCCGTACACATCCAGTTAGTCGAGATCCATCCCCATCTACACTGCCCAAACTGCTCAATTTGTGCTAATGAATCATCATATGCAAATGTTTCCAAGGTCTGGCTGCTTGCTCTATTCTTCGTACATGAAAATTTTCAATCATTATTGTACTTATATTCATATGTTATACAACATTTGATGTTACTAACAACTGAACTTGAAGAGGCTCCGTAGCGACGTTGAAGCACTGGAAAAATACGCATCGTGAGTTAAGTGCGGTATTGCACTTATTGAGGAAGGAAATGATGAGCACGACACCAGATAAAGGACTAAGTCAGCTGTTGGAGATGGTGACTCTAAGGGAATGAATGGAGAACACCAAGCTCAATGGCCTTCGGACAATTGCCATCACAACTCAGGAGTTGAAGCTATGACCGGCGTTCGGGCAGTTCACTCTGCAACCTCCTCTGATCCAGAAGAAGAAACGGAATCAGAAGATGTTTCAATTGTTAGCACTAGGGAGCAAGAACAATTTGTGGACAGTGATGATTCTTCTTATTCGAAGTCACCCGAATTTGACCGCAGCATGCCACATGCATATGAATGTAATTACAGTCAAGACAAGGGGACTGATGAAGAAGGATACGGAGGAGCAGACATGTATGCGAGCAAAGGGTCTGCTCATGACGATTGCGAGGAGGGCGGAGCAGAAAAGAGCGTAGGTAGGTAAATGCAATTGGTTTTCTTAAAATATAACATTTTAGTTAATTATCTCAAAGATGATTGGGAGTAGATGTTTCCTCAAGTACCCCACACAATTTTTTTACTGACCAACCAAATTGAGCAACCATGCAAGAACAATAATATATATGAACATATGTATTTTTAATTATTTTTTGAAATTTGATCCTATTTAATCAAAGTGTGTTTGTTTATATATATTATATATTCTCACACCGTTAACTCCCTTTGAATGTGTAGTCATTGGCTAACAAAAAATTCTTCTTAGGCAGCTGCGGTGGGTACCATATATAATGACTCTTTTCGTACGGATTCGTGTACTGAAAAGTTGTTGTCTCCAGAACATGGACCACATTTTAGCCCCCTTGCAATGGAACAAACACTAGCTAGCAATGTTCTTCCATCGGTATTACCAAGTCGCCAGCAATTGATATGTGATGATGTCTCTCACACAATTGATTCTGTAGTAGGTGTTGTTGTTGCCAAAGAGCTTGGTGATACCACAACACCCTCTGCAATGGTTACTCCTACTGCTATCTCAATAGAAGACCTTGGTAATGATGAGAGTGAACCTGAATATAATGTTGTTGAAACAGAGAAGCGAGGAAAGTTGACGAGGGTTGTGAAGCGAGGAAAGTCGACGAGGGTTGTGAAGCCCTCTAAGTACGCGTTTTCCCCTTGGATACGCTTTGAGAATAACAAGTTGTCTATTTCGGAAAACCAGATTAGATTGTTGGAGTATACTGCGCTGGAAGATAAGCGACCCCGGTAAGAACTTTATTGGTTCAATTCATTTTACATTAACACGCTTCTTACACGTGTTGACACAAAAAATACTTGTTACAGTGATCAGTCCATGGTTATTGCTTATGACGTGGAGTTAATAAGGTGTTATCTCCAAACTCAGTTTCATCCAGGCTGCGTTATAGATCCGGTGTAATTTATTTTTCCTTCTTCGTTCAACCCTCTATTCCTAATCCAAAGTCTTAATGTGGAGTTTGTGTTTTTTTCCATATATTTAGGATTAATATAATTATTGTTTTCTCCTAGGTAATTAATATGTTTGGGACAATGCTAAACCACCAGAATGTTGAGTCCTCCGATACCTATTACTTCAGTACTAAGGCTATTCAGTTACTTGACAACAGAATAGGCTCCAAGCCAATAAAAGCGGCAGAAAAAATAAGATGATTGAAACTGTTTGGAATGATTACAAGAAGGTGGTTAGATGCGAACTCTGCAATGGGGCCCGGGAAAAGAAACTGGTATCATATCAGAAACATATTTTATTCATCTAGTCAACTTATTTGGCTTGGCATTCTTCTAATAGAAGTGATTATTTGTTTGGCTACTGATGAATGACAGTTTTTTTTCCCGGGATGCATCAACGATCATTGGGTTGTATTCGTAATAAATGTCACTCGCAGCAACATTGACTACCTTTGCTCGCTTGGCAAGCCATACAGGATGAAATACATGGGAGTTCTACTGGTATGTTTAGTATCTATTACAAAGTGCATATTTGCCTAATTTCTTTGACCTCTAAACTATCGAAACTTTCATTACGCTTTAACTTTATTTTTTCTGTTGCTTCTGCGCAGAAGCAGTTCCTTGAATTTGGATTTGGATTGGATTTGGGCACTTTAGATCCTCACTACCCCACAAACATACCTATGCAACCCGATGGGTAAACCTTGATATTCTTTTTCCCCTAACTTTAAAAATATATATCATTTATTTCCCTGTTGTAGTAATAGCAGAATTTATAAAATATACTATTTTTTGTCATGTCACCAGTGTGGCTTGTGGAGTTTTTGCAATAAAATTCATGCAATGGTGGACGGGTGGCAAACTTTGACCACAGATTATGAAAGTATGTGCAACCCTTTCTCCCCACATTAACTACAATGTTATGTACTGATGTTGATTAAATGTCAATGGATCAAAACTTTTATGTTTCACAGGTAAGATCATGAGACATTAAGGCCCTGAGGTCAGAGTTAATTCTCGAACTTCTCGAATCACCAGTCAACCGTCTCCGGGATGAACTCTATGTTGATGCGGCCAAATGCAAGTCCCAGCAATGAATTCCACTATATGGTGCAATCTTTTGGTAATTTGCAAATATTTTGGGTACTGAAGAGTTGTTAGAGGTTGTTCCAAATTTTTATAAATTGATCCTACCTTACCTCATTATGGGACTCTTACAACAATTATGTTAAAGGCCTTAAGCTCATAATATTGTTAACCGCCTTTCTAGGGGGTCTCTGTACTGAAGACTTAGGTGCATGCGATTAAGGTTGACGGGTTATTTTTGAAAACAATTCACACCTTACTTCATACTCGGAGTCTTCATTATTTTTTTTACAGGGCTTAAATTGTGTTTGCTTTCTCCTATGTGGACCCAATCTTTCTCATTAACTATATAAATTTAACCCCATTATATGCAAACTTTTACTCCATGTTTTGCGTATTTGCTTTATCATATGCCTTTGTAACCAGTTTATGATGCAATCACTAAATCGTTACTTAACCGATTGTAGATCAAAATATACAACTTTAACTCAGGAAAATCATACTTTTCAAACATAAACATTATATTTCAGTGACACCACGTTTCACAGTAGTTTCATATATTTGCTTACGTTCATTTCTTAATAAAACTGATCCTAAAGATTCAACACCTACAGTCATACTGAACACCTACAGTCATTGTGACTTAAGTGGGCCAGAAGTGGAATTTACCAACTACAGGTGGATATTTTATACTTTTACCTTGTAAGGCTTATGGATTGGCAAATCAGTATAGTTATTGCTTGCAGTATGATGTATATAAATCGGGCTCAAGTGTAGGTAGTTTGATAGTATACTCTGCAAAACAATACTTTATTTTCTCCCAAAACCCATATCATCTCCATCACTCACAATCCTTCCCCGTTATCGATTTCCACCCACATGGATACCTTACCACCTGATTGCTTGACAATAATTATGGCGAAGTTGGCAAACACGTCATATAGGAGCTTAACGTCACTCGTCTGTGGTAATCAAAATACATCATTTCATTTGTTTTATTGAATTTCACCAACTGCTAGGTTAATTTTTGTGACTTATAACATATTTCTCTCTATTGTTGTAGTTCTTGGGCCTTGTACACTACTGGCCTTGAAGCTCATGTACTGTACAATCTTAGCTTCATTGCATGCCTACACAATGTATGCCAGGATCCTAATGGAGATTTTATTCATCGAGTAATGGCGTCGAGAAACCCTAACGCCTTGTACCTGACAGCTTGTGCAAACTTTGTTTCATTGGACAATCTTATATCCAATAATGGGTATAGTATGCTTGAGAGGCTCAAGATTGAAGGTCACAGACCCAGTTTATTCGCATGGGCCATTGCATCATTGTTTTACAGCAACAATAGGCTGGAGGTTGTGAGAGTATTGGAGGAAATGGACACTTACTCTAGATGTGAAGTTAAAGTATATTGTTTGATGTTGCGTCTATCAATGGTGAGCCTCAATGACAGGTTAGTAGTTGTCAAGAAGTTTAGCCGATTCAATAATGTCTGTGATGGAAGTGGTCTTCACCAATATGATGGACCTTTCATTGACCCTTGGGGAACTAAGATAGGGTATTGCAGTAAATGCCTTATAGATTACCATGTTTAGTCATTAACTTGTATTGGTTTATGGGGTTTTCCCTCTGTCGAATACAGGCATGAGTTTTGTGCACACGTCCAACAAGGGGTTGTCGATTGGCTTGAGAACTGGGAAGGAAACCCTATCCTGAACGAGGTGTTCGATTCCGACGACGACGATTCTGAAGACGACAATTCTAACCACGATTGCCCTTTCTGAGATTCACTAATACATGGTCTACTATGGCAAGTAATTCCCCAGCCTTGTATCCCTACTATTACAAGTAATTCCCAATCCCTGTAGCCCTTGTTTGTTTGAAACTTTGACACATTTTGCATGGGCGTTATGGTGGAAATGTATGTTGTATTCTAAATGTTTCAACTGAATGTACTATGGTTTTATTTATACTTATAAACTGCATTCGTATCCATATACAACTATATTACTGAACATATGAAGCAATTGGTTTGCAGGTTTTATTTTTTAACTTCCATTCATAAGACCATTAAACCATTTTTGGTCCGAAAACACATAACATTGGTCGGATATTAAGTCCTTTAGAACAAATTTTAGTTGATTACAACGCCTCATTAGGCATATACTAACACCGTTACAACATAACAGTATAAAAACAAACGCAAACACCAAACACGAACTTCATGATAGATGATGATTACACACATATTGACCCTCCACGCCTTAACATAATAACACGCCTTAACAGAATAACATGTAACACCTAAGTACTGAATAAACGGACTTATACCATATTTAACCAATTATAAGTGAGTGTGCCATGCAACAACACTAGACAAATAACAAGCCGATCATCTTTGTAACTTAGAGGTCATATTTCGGGAGACAACCCTTCGTCAAAGTCCCCGGGTGTCCCGGGTGGTGTTGAGTTGGCGGGAGTTCGGGGACTAAGCTCGTCGATGCGCCGGACAAGATCCCACACCGCCAGCTCCAATGTGGCCAACCGACTCTCAAGTGCCTCTTTCTCTCTCTGCAGGGCATCCAAGGACTGCTGATGTTGTTGGTCGAGGTTTCCACCACCGTAGACACCATTGCGGCCACCATAGTGACCATTTCCATTGGAGTTTGACATGTAAAGATGGGAATTGTTTATCTGCTATAACACTACTGCTGCAATGTGGGAGGAGTGCTGAAGTAGAAACACAAAAGACATTATAACCCATATATATAATATAGCCCTGGAGATTTGTTTAAAGATTTTCACTCCTCCAAACTTATTACAATTACTGTATTATTACAATTACAACCAGTAACATCCACTTTCACCCAGTAAATAGGGAAGGCAATTCGTGTACATATTTCCAAAACGCGTTGGGTTGACAACGTGTCGGGTTGAAATGGGTTTTCTTAAAAGAACTCCATCACAGAACATGTCGCAATTATTTATTTCATCTTTCTTATTTTACTTACCCTGAATTAATTAAACAATTTCTTGAATGTTAGGTATATTTTAGGAAAATCTTACTTTATTTAAATAATTTCTCTTGTTTGGGGGATAAAATTCTATACATATTGACAGATAAGTGGAGGGGGACATTGAATAGTTCATTTTCTTTTGAATTGTGTCTAATTTATTTGAATATAGTTAATAAATACGGTAAATGGATTACATGGATCGACACGTGGGTAATTTCATGTTTACGATTATATATACATGACAGGATCCAAAGGCATTTATGTTCATAAGGACCAATATTTTATACGAGTGGTTTTAGAAGGTGTTTAATTGCTTTTCATCACAATTCATGCATACTACTATATACTGTCATTCATGGATATAGTAGTGTAGTATGAGTTAACAAATCCATGACATGATCGAAAGCCATTTATCTTCATAATGTCCAACTATTATTCTTAAATTATTTGACAAGGTGATTCATTGCTTTTCAGCATAATTCATGCATACTACTATACACTCATGTCATTCATACTGCAAACCATATCTAGTTATACTACTACTCACGATATGTCACCCTATCCTATAGAGATCTAGAGACAAGGTGATTAATTGTTTTTCAGCATAATTCATGCATGCTACTATATACTCCTGTCATTCATACTGCAAACCATATCTACTTATACTACTATAGAGATCTACAGACAAGGTGATTAATTGTTTTTCAGCATAATTCATGCATACTACTATATACTCTTGTCATTCATACTGCAAACCATATCTACTTATACTACTATTCACGATACGTCACCCTATCCTATAGAGATCTACAGACGCAATGTACCATGTCTGAATCCACTTTAGTCCAGAGATATCTACCTAATCTATCTGCTTCTAATTTTATTTGTCCAATAAAATCTTGGGTTTTATTGTTTTTTCCTTTTCTATTCCTGCGTACTACTTCATTGAGGCTTTGATACTACTAAATATATCTACATCTAATACTTTTTGACCATGAAACCATTTCATGGTCTTTTATTCGGCATACAATATCTATCATGTCAGAAACTTTACGTGGGAAACAAATGTACCATGCCTGATAACATATTTTATGGAGATCAAAACATGTTGCTTATATAACTGAAGATAGAAGGCTATATTACGTATTCACAAAGCAATTTCAGGCATGTCCAAAGTGCCATAATTGCGTTTGGTTTTCCCAACTGCTAACATTGACATGTTCAATGGAAGGTCAGCTAAGTAAATGTTTATCTTATTGTGTTTTGTATAGACTTGGGGCACATTCCAATATGTAAATTGGTGAACATATATATTGCTTAAATATTATTGTAAGTAATAAATTTTTTAAACCATTTCAAGGAATATATAAATTGTTTTTAGGTCATCATTATGACAGTAAACTGTCCTAATCCAGAATATCATTTATTCTAAGCGTTTATGGTCCTATAAATATTCAAGAGTGTTGGGACGATACTACACATTATAGGAGGGGCTGAGGGACTTAACCTTCTCTCAAAGCTATATATCTCTGTTATTTAGTTTTCCAGGTATGGATGCTTTACCAGAAGATTGTTTACGCTTAATCATGTCCAAGGTGGCTGCAAAGTCATACAAGAGCCTTACCAGCCTCCGACTATGGTAAGCTATACTGGTTGCTTATGTTTCGTATTTGAGATACTATTGGGAGTTTAGTTTCCTAACCTCTCCTATTTTTAATAGTTCGCCCTATCTGTACCAACATGGTTCGCACCCAATAGTTCAGAATGCAATTTCCTTCATTGCTTGTCTACGAATTAGTCGATTAGAAGCCCAACGGCCTTTATTCGACTCCATACTTGCATCGGGAAACCCCAGCGCTGCGTACATCAGGGTTGTGTAAAATTTTGTGAGCACCGACTTTGGACTGCAACAGTTAGGGTTTGCTACGCTTGACATGATGCGTTTAGATGGTCATAGGCCGAGTCTTTTTGCATGGGCCATTGCATGTTTGTTCCGGGGTCAGTGGTGGACTCAACAAGCGATCGAAACCCTAACTACTATACATGAGCATTCCATACTCAAGGTGAAAGTTTACCGCTTAATGATGAGGCTTGTTATGGTCAATTGTATTCCAGAACTTATGATATATTATCTCTTCGAACCATTAAACTTTGTGTGTACCAACACTCATTTAATTTCTCCCCATTCCCTTGAACCCTTGGTAATGGTCCAAGGCTTCTGCCACGGTTGCCTTATAGACTGCCATATTCTTATGCTCTGCTCCGTTAATCAATGGGGCATGCCGGATCGCCATGACATGGAGGATTATTATGCTATAGTACAACGTGGTTTTGTGGACGTGCAGGACTGTGTGCAAGGAAATCCTTTAGTTGACTATGATTACGTGCATGCCAATTTGGGTGATATTATATTCTGATATAATATGTATCTTAGTGTAAACGAACCTATGGTTATGTTTTAGTTTATCGATGTAGACTATGTAATGGTATGTATTGTCCGTGGAACAGTTGTAATATATTTCGCGTAAATTTTCTAGCTCTCTGAATGACAGCCCAATATGGAATTAACACATAAATTATGTATGCTTTAAGAGTGTCAAACTTTGTTGCTTAAATATTAACATTGTGTTTGGTATGTATTGAATGAAGCAAAAAATATTTCAGTTTTTTCGCTTAGGGGTTACTATTGGGGTCTGTAATATGCGATATGCATTTATGTAATAAAGGTTACCATATACTGTAGTACAAGAAAACCCACGTATTTTCACCATTTTTAAAATAATTTTTCAAAATTAGGTTTGCCTTAGTCCACTAAATTCATTACTTAGTCGCCTAAACCCCAATACTTAGTCGACTAAACATCTATTTATTTCGCTCCTGACCTTCATCCTCTCTTAGTCGGCTAAAACAAGTTATTTAGTCGCCTAAATACCTGCTGCATTTCACAACTACCCTGCGTCCTCTTTTAGTCGACTAAACCCCACAAATTAGTTGACTAAAACTCAAGAATTAGTCGACAAAAACCCAATAATTAGTCGACTACTTTCGGTGCAGACCTTTTGCTCTCTTAGGTGACTAAATTAAGTTATTTAGTTGACTATACACCTATTGGAGATGGCCTTCAAACTTAGTCGACTAAATAGCAAGACTTAGTCCACTAAGGGATCCTTATAGCCTCCTAGTTAACCTAGCCTCCACTTCATCTTCTTCATTCGCCTCTCCCACAACCCTCCACCAAACCCATTCCCTTTCCTTTCTATAACTCTGAAACCTTCAATTCTACTATATTTCATCTCTATTTTTCATTTATTTCGCATTTCCATCCATTTCCCTAAATTATTCACCCAATTTATTCATTCCAATTCTTTTTATCTCATATATATATATATATATATATATATATATTTTCGAACCCTCTCTTCTACAATGGCATCCAAAACTCGTGGCTTGAACCGGAAACGATCACGATTTGAAGGTGGCCAAAGCTCCACCACTCCACGTATACCACCTGCTGCACAGGATGAAGACTCAAATGCACCTCTAGTCCTTAAGGATCTTCTTGTAGGTGAAACTGCTCGAACTCGATTTACCACCACATTTGATCATCGTCCTCCTACTCCGTGCCGAATCGTCAATCCAGCTCTCTGGAATGAAATTGGGGCTCAAAATTTCAAATTGTTCCAAGCAATTGGTTGGGATTTCTTCATTTCCCTCGACATCCCGGTTTTTCCTCGTGTTGTGAAAGCTTTTTATGCTTCTCTAGAAAATCACAAAGATTACACTCTCCCACATCTTCAAATTAATTTGAAGGGTTGCGAAGTGACTTATCCCGACAGTGAAATCAATCGCATATTTTCGCTTCCTGATGACGGTGTCCGCCATTTTTCCAACCAGGATTGGTACTCTGGTGATGGGTTCGATTATCTTGAGGTTGTTCGGACTATTTGCATAGACAAAGAAACCTCCGAGATAGCCTGCCTTCTTGCATCTATGCTCCTACCCGAGGCAAGGTTAATTCATAATGTCATTACTTATTCTATTTTGCCTAAAATTGGTACTCGTAGTAGTGTGTCACGGAGGGAGGCGTTTCTTGTCTACTGCATCATGACAGGAAAAAGAGTTGATTTAGCTACTATATTCCGCTCTGTTATTCTTACTTGTCAGCGTAAACCATCCGGTTCGCTTTTCTTTCCAGCCCATATTACATATCTACTTCAACAGGACGGCTTTTCTTTTCCCAATGAGGTGTCTGAGCATTATCCTATTTTTCTCGACCCTACTCATCTCAAGCATATGCAAATCAGCTATGATGCGGAAGGCAATTTAATTGCCGATAGTATGTCTATTCCTCATCCGTGCCCTGCCACAGGCACTTCTGCACGCGCCTAGAAGCCTCTTCCTTGGTTCCTCCTTTGCACAGTGGTTCTGTTTCACCTGTTTTCGAGAGTAGTGCTCATGCTGCTCTTCTCAACCAAATTCTTGGGGTTGTTAAAAGCAATGCGTACATACTTAAGCAACAGGAACAACTGCTTAAGCGCCTAGATGATACTGTCACCAAGGATACGGAAGCTATTGAAAAGGACACTGAGCAACTTCATGAATATGATCAAGAAATCTCTGGCCGTATCAATGCTTTCACATGTTCAATTGATGATCTTCGTCTTGATCTCGCCCCCCATCGCTGGCATGGCCCTCGGCGTTGACATAAAGTGGGAGAAATTATGCAATCGTAGTATGTAGTACTTCATTATATGTCATTACCAATTTCTATTTTTGTGTGGGTTGTCGTTGTTATTTTGTGGCTTATTGTTGTTATTTCCTGTTTCATTAGTATAACAGCTTGTGCTCAATTCAAATCATGTATGAAACGCTGTTTTAATTATCTCAAATGTGCCTAAACAGTAGTTGTATACAAATACCCATTAATATGCAACTGGATTTGTTTAGAGAGCCTATAACAATGAACAATGAAAGAAAAATGAATTTAAAACACCATTATTTTTGGCTTGATTTGGGGTTAGGGCCTGTATGAAACACCATTTATTTTGGCTTCATTTATAGTTCATACCAAGTTTCCCAATCCCTTCGGGATTTTTCAGAAACACAACAGCGGAAAATTTATTCATGACTTATAGATGGATAGTTAATTGGGACAATTGGATTTTAGTAGCAGAATAAAATGGAAAATAAATTCTCATATACAAAAATGGAAGGTTTAGCTTGCATAATATATGTTAATTTCATATCATAGGAAGGAAAGTACGATACAATTACTGCTCCACTAAGACAGGCAGTCAATTAGATGAGCATTCTAAGTTTTTAAATGGATGGAAAAACACATAAATGTTAACAATAGTACATCAATGCCTTTTCCTTTGCGATGTCGGGGGCAGAATGACGAAGTCATTATCGCCGGAATCTTCATGGTCGAACATGTCTGGATCTGACATAAGACCCGGATCATTGAGGATCCGTGTATATTGTTTGGACGGATGTTCTAGTTGATCGGTGGCTTCATTAAGCCTCTGGATCTTTCACCATCTCACATATAGCTGATGCAGTTCTCCGTTGAGATGAAACACGACCGTCTTCAGGTTTTTTTCTCCCATCACCTGAAGCTCGGCTGCCCGGCCCTTAGGTATCGGCAAGCCAATGCGCCTGAACTCTGCCACGATAACACTTCTTGCTTTAATTAGTTCCTTGTATTGCCACTTCAACCAATTCATCGTTACCCTTTGGGTTTTTGGCTTCATTTCAGGAATCCCACCAGATGACCCTCCTACCTCTGCGTTAGGATGTTTGCTTTCATGGAGAATTGTCCACCTTTTTAATGCTTTCCGGGCTTTGTCAAGAGTGTTGTAAGAGTAGTACAATCCACTGGGATACGTACATGTTTGCTTCTTGGCGTCATTGAGATTATCAAAGACACCAATTTCATGCCCTTTGAATACAGCAAAAAATCCATTATGAGCCATGTATGATGGACAACAGGTACCCCAGCTGTAATAAAGTTATGTGTGAGTTCTTTGACTCTAGATTCATAAAGTTCACAGTTAATTACTGAACCCACCTATATAGTTCATATATTTATGAATTGACTTTAATGATTCAACAACCTACATACACATATATGAAATCAGACTTTAATGATTCAACCACCAAATGAAAGCTGATTACTTTTTGTACATATTTCTTATACATATCTACCTGCTACAGTGTAACAAGTTCATTTAACATAATTTAATACAAAAATTAGAACTGATATTTGAACTACAGGTTCACTAAAATTAGTAGTTTCAGTGAGTAGAAAATATCAGTACGTAAATTGTAAACTGATAACGGCTCAAACAACATAACTTAATACTACTCCATTTACGAAAATGGGGTGTAGAATTCGTTAAGGCACATGTTCGGAACCTTGGTGATAAGTCTATATAAAAGTTGAAAATAAAGCACATGTGCCGGATGAAGCCCTTGAATGTTATAATTAAGTTAAAAGAACAAAATCCTTAGTCGTCAAATAGACGAAAGGGAATAAAACCTTGAGAGGTTGGGCCTTGTTTAGAAGGCATTGGCGTTGTCGGCGAGGGCTCAAACGTGAGTACAGATTGCTGTAATATCTGTGGAATCATCAAAAAGGATAAAAAATTTAATTACGGATGCTTTGAGAAATTAAATATTCCAGAACCATAACCAACAAAAGAAGCATTCAATAATTAAATGGATCGTTAAATTATGATGTCATACATTATATTGAGATGCAGAAGCTGATCCAGAATAAGAAGAAGGCGTGTTCAAGAGTCGAGTTGAAAATGTTTCTAGTTCCAAGTTGATGGACTACATATTGAATGGAAGGACATGGTTAAAAGATATGGTACTGTATTATTTAAATTTCGCATAAATGCACATCACAAATAACAAACCTGGGGACAATTTCCCGGCGGAGTGAAAGATAGATTCAAAGAAAAGTCATCCTCGCTCCGTAAATGGCACTGGGAGGATTGGGGTACATCTCCACCGAAAATACGAATTCCCTCCAATACTTGTTTTCGTTGTTCACAAGTCTATCACATAAATAAGGGAAGTCACATTATGCGTGAGTATTTTTTATTTTCCAACAATAACAACACAACTATACTCATTTTTTAATGAAGAAAACTACTCACATCATTGAAGTTTGGTGCTGGATTTGTTCCGTGATCGTCCGAAATGGGTATGACACCGGTAGTATTGTGAAGGGGAATCTGGAAAAAAAAATTAACAACATACATATGTTTTAACCGTAAAACCCAGCAAGTAAAAGTATACAAAAGAATAATAAACTACTCAATTGTGTAATATTGTCTGACTAGAGATTTGTATATCACCTTTTTACTACGACATGCCCTCTTCGTACGAGCTACCGCAACTGACATTGGACCCGTGTGCCTTCGCCTCTGTCCCTTTGAAATGTCCTTCTTGGCAAAACCGTAGGGCATTTTCCCATCAGCATTTAGGACATGAGTATCTTCATCGTCGTCTAAAACAACTGTCGATGTCCTCGTGCAAGATTTGGGAGGAGGAGGTATGACCTCTGAAACTGAAGGTAGAAAACCTTCTGCAATCTTTTTCAACTTATGTAAATGGCACATAACATTCTTATATCCCTCCTCGCTGCAACTAGCAATCGATGAAATTTGATTCATGTAGCGGCACATACTACTGTGACGTCAACGAATTTTGAGTCTTGGGTCAACAACTTTGTCACGTATGGGTACCATATCGGATATGCCCTTCATTGCCTTGATGGTCCACCTTTTAAGTATATACCGCTCTGGTATTAAGTCAATAAACATTACGTCTTTCATTACCTTCAAGATATGTCTACATAGTACGCCAACCCTTTCAAATTTACCACATGTACATAGCAGCTGCTCGTCAGGAGTCCTTGTCACCCGGTGCGGCATTCGCTGGTCATCAGTGCCGACCTCGTATACCCGAATACCGGATGGCAATTGGGTCGAGCTTTTCAATATTTTGTTTAAGCCGGCAAATAACAACTCTTCCTCAAAAAGATCAAGGATCTTGGCAGTGTACAACTCAGAAACATGGTTGAGAATAGGGCAGGGGTGCTTTAACCTTGGGAGCTTCTGCATCAGACCATATTGTGTTTGTGATTCCTTATAACGCTTGTCATGCAATAAATTTTCAAAATGCCTGAAAAAGTCAGGGAGTTTATATTGCCGCACTAAATATTGCTTCAGACTTGCATGGAAACTTGATACATGCCCTAACCCCAAACGCAAACACAAAATATATGATATTTTTCGTTTAGGGGTTAGAATTCGGGTCTGTAATATGAAGTATGCATTTCTGTAATAAAGATCACTCTATACTATAATACATGAAATCCAATGAGTACTGTAATAAACGTTAACATATTTTGTAGTACATGGTTTTGATTCTGTAGTATGCGTTAAAAAATTCCAAAATGAACGATATATTCGTAATTGGAGGGATGGCGAATGAAGTCCCACTCCTACAAATGGGGTTTTGATTGATATAACTTTCGAATCATCTTCGCGGGTTATGAAACGTGGTACCCTTTGTACACCACTTGTTTTGAAAACAAGCGGATTTTAGTATGGTCATGTAAGTTGCAATCAACTATGGCGAGATGGTCAACGTGTTTGCGAATAGGACCGAAGGTTTTGGTAAACTTGATACATGCCCTAACCCCAAACGCAAACACAAAATATATGAATTTTTCCGCTTAGGGGTTAGAATTGGGGTCTGTAATATGATGTATGCATTTTTGTAATAAAGATCACCATATACTGTAATACATGAATACCAATGACAAATGTAATAAATGTTAACATATTTTGTAGTACATGGATATGATCCTATAGTATGCGTTAAAAAATTCCAAAATGAACGATATATTCGTAATTGTAGGGATGGCGAATGAAATCCCACTCCTACAAATAGGGTTTTAATTGATATAACTTTCGAATCATCTTCGCGGGTTATGAAACGTGGTACCCTTTTTACACCACTTGTTTTGAAAACAAACGGATTTTAGTATGGTCATCTAAGTTGCAATCAACTATGGCAAGATGGTCAACGTGCTTGCGAATAGGACCGAAGGGTTCGGGAAACTTGATACATGCCCTAACCCCAAACGCAAACACAAAATATATGAATTTTTCCGCTTAGGGGTTAGATTTGGGGTCTGTAATATGATGTATGCATTTATGTAATAAAGATCACCCTATACTGTAATACATGAATACCAATGACAAATGTAATAAATGTTAACATATTTTGTAGTACATGGATATGATTCTGTAGTATGCGTTAAAAAATTCCAAAATGAATGATATATTCGTAATTATGGGGATGGCGAATGAAGTCCCACTCCTACAAATAGGGTTTTAATTGATATAACTTTCGAATCATCTTCGCGGGTTATGAAACGTGGTACCCTTTTTACACCACTTGTTTTGAAAACAAACGGATTTTAGTATGGTCATCTAAGTTGCAATCAACTATGGCAAGATGGTCAACGTGCTTGCGAATAGGACCGAAGGGTTCGGGAAACTTGATACATGCCCTAACCCCAAACGCAAACACAAAATATATGAATTTTTCCGCTTAAGGGTTAGATTTGGGGTCTGTAATATGATGTATGCATTTATGTAATAAAGATCACCCTATACTGTAATACATGAATACCAATGACAAGTGTAATAAATGTTAACATATTTTGTAGTACATGGATATGATTCTGTAGTATGCGTTAAAAAGTTCCAGAATGAACGATATATTAGTAATTGTGGGGATGGCGAATGCAAGTCCCACTCCTACAAATGGGGTTTTCATTGATATAACATTCGAATAATCTTCGCGGGTTATGAACGCACCCTTTGTACACCACTTGTTTTCAATACAAGTGGTATTTAGTATTGTCATGTAAGTTGCAATGAACTATTGCGGGATGGTCACTGTGCTTGCGAATAGGACCGAAGGGTTCGGGAAACTTGATACATGACCTAACCCCAAACGCAAACACAAAATATATGATATTATCTGCTTAGGGGTTAGAAATGGGGTCTGTAATATGAAGTATGCATTTCTGTAATAAAGATCACTCTATATTGTAATACATGAAAACCAATGACTAGTGTAATAAACGTTAATAGATTTTGTAGTACATGGATATGATTCTGTAGTATGCGTTAAAAACTTTCAGAATGAACGCTATATTTGTATTTGTGGGGATGGCGAATGCAAGTCCCACTCCTACAAATGGGGTTTTCATTGATATAACATTCGAATAATCTTCGCGGGTTATGAAACGTGGTACCCTTTGTACACCACTTGTTTTCAATACAAGTGGATTTTTAGTATGGTAATGTAAGATGCAATGAACTATTGCGGGATGGTCACCGTGCTTGCGAATAGGAACGAAGGGTTCGGGAAACTTGATACATGCCCTAACCCCAAATGCAAACACAAAATATATGATATTTTCCGCTTACGGGTTAGAATTGGGGTCTGTAATATGAAGTATGCATTTCTGTAATAAAGATCATTTTATACTGTAATACATGAAATCCAATGACTACTGTAATAAACGTTAACATATTTTGTAGTATATGGATTTGATTCTGTAGTATGCGTTAAAAAATTCCAAAATGAACGATATATTCGTAATTGTGGGGATGGCGAATGAAGTCCCACTCCTACAAATGGGGTTTTGATTGATATAACTTTCGAATCATCTTCGCGGATTATCAAACGTGGTACCCTTTGTACACCACTTGTTTTGAAAACAAGCGGATTTTACGTATGGTCATGTAAGTTGCAATCAACTATGGCGAGATGGTCAACGTGCTTGCGAATAGGACCGAAGGGTTCGGGAAACTTGATACATGCCCTAACCCCAATCGTAAACATAAAATATATGATATTTTTCGCTTAGGGGTTAGAATTCAGGTCTGTAATATGAAGTATGCATTTCTGTAATAAAGATGACCCTATACTGTAATACATGAAAACCAATGACAAGTGTAATAAACGTTAACAGATTTTGTAGTACATGGATATGATTATGTAGTATGTGTTAAACAATTCCAGAATGAAGGATATATTCGTAATTGTGGGGATGGCGAATGCAAGTCCCACTCGT
Organism: Cornus suecica; assembly: GCA_963922005.1. NCBI lineage: Eukaryota > Viridiplantae > Streptophyta > Magnoliopsida > Cornales > Cornaceae > Cornus > Cornus suecica. Next base: position 36,303,029 of record OY998238.1, on the reverse strand, counting down.
ACAAATGGGGTTTTCATTGATATAACTTTCGAATCATCTTCGTGGGTTATGAAATGTGATACCCTTTATACACCACTTCTTTTGAATACAAGTGGGTTTTTAATATGGTCATGTTACTTGCAATCAACTATGGCGGGATGGTCACCGTGTTTGCAAATATGACCGATGGGTTCGGCAAACTTGATTCAGGCCCTAACCCCAAATGAAGCAAAAAATATTTTTGTTCTTCCTCTTAGGGGTTAGAATTGGGGTATGTAATATGAAGTATGCATTTATGTAATAATGATTATCGTATAATGTATTACAAGAAAAGTAATGACTAGTGTAACAAAAGTTAATGGATTTTGGGGTTAAGGTCGATATCATGTTTCCCAATCCCTTCGGGGTTATTCACTGAAACAATCAAATAAAGTGTCGGATAGACTATCAATGGTAATCCCCACATTCCTCATTACAAGTTGCAAAACGAATTATAAAGTGCATGTAAAGTTATGAAATGGTGTATAATCGATACTAAGTTCCCCAATCCACAAGTCTTTTCACATACACAATCAAATATAGAAGCCACAAGTCTTTTCACATACACAATCAAATATAGAAGCCACAAGTCTTTTCACATACACAATCAAATATAGAAGCGTGTCTTCCATTGGTAATCCCCACATTCCTTATTGCAAGTTCATTTGTTATAATCTTTTTACTCATACTATACTATATTGTAATGGGTAGTACAGAAAGCTATATAGTTTATTACAGTAAAATAATCTTACTTGTACTGGAGTATATTATAATTGTTATTACAGGATGCCATATATGATATTATAGTAACCAATTTAGATAGAAAACGAAGAAACAATACTTTTTGGACGAAATTTGGGGTTAAGGTCAATATCAAGTTCCCAAATCCCTTTGGGGTTATTTACAAACACAATCAAATAAAGTGTCAGATAGACTATCAATGGTAATCCCCACATTCCTCATTACAAGTTGCAAAACGAATAATAAAGTGCATGTATTGTTATGAAATAGTGTATAATCGGTACTAAGTTTCCCAATCCACAAACTTTTTCACTCTATACAAAATCAAATATAGAAGCGTCCCATACATTGGTAATCCCCACATTCCTCATTGCAAGTTCAGTTTACAATTAATTTACTCATACTAGATAATATTTTAATGGGTATTACAAAAGGCTATATAGTTTATTACATTAACAATCAATTTATATATATAACTATATTATATTATAATGGTTATTACAGGAGGTCATTTATGATATTATAATAACCAATTTAGATACAAAACGAAGAAACACCATTTATAAACTGATTTGAAAGTCCGGTTGGTCCGATCGTTGATTTACCATTAAACTAATTCATTACAAGAAAATCATATATTCTTTTTAAATGTCTTTGTATCATTCACTATTACAAAAAATAATAAGAAAATAGATATCCAAGTCCTTCTCATGCCCAAGTCAAAACCTATAAGAAAAAATAAGAAAAAAAATAATTATTATCATAATTATGCTCACCCTAGACAAGCAAAGTGGTCAAATAAACAATTTCAAAGCATATAAATGATTAATGCAATTTTATCCCTGTACTTATTTTGGACAAGACAGAGAATTGAAGTTGAGAAGATAAATGAGGCCAAATAAGAGGTCATTCTCTATCCTATTTATTAACAAGGGTAATATGTATTTGCATTGAAAGCTGCTTTTATATTAATTACAAATCCAGAGAGTAAAGATGGGTATAGAAATATGTACTTAGCTTTAATGTAATGCTTATGGATTTCCATATTCTTTCACTTCTGGCTGACCCTTGGGCTTGTGGTCTAAAGATTCTCTTAATTGGATCCTGCCTAATTTCCTTATCAATATCTCCAAGAATAGGTTCTTCGGCTTTTACCATTCTTGTTAAAACAACAATCTCGCTTTTTGGTATTCTTGAGAATTGATTATTAATACATCACTACATGTGTATCTACTTTTATAAGCAGGGGAAAACAAAAATAAAAACATAAATTCAGGTTATGTTTCACCTTTAAAACTCTAGATTTCTTCTCCTAACTTCTAGTTAGCACTTGTTACTACTCTAATTTGCTAGTTTACTCAATCAAATTTTATCCTGGAAAATAACATATATGATGGATCATGGAACCTGATTATCTTTTTCATTACGTCACCCACAGCTGAGGATCGTTACTTATTGATCCTATATGTTTTTCCTGAATTTCTTCTTAGGACATCCACATCTATCATGTTCTTCAGTAGACAAACAACTCTGTAAGTACCCTTTATCATACCCAAGGAAGCAAACAATATATTTAAATAAGATAACCTGAATTATGAACAAATATAAACCTGCAATGAGACAATCTAAACTGAAATTAGATTAAATTCCTCAATAAACAACAACTATCTGAACTACCTAAACCCTAAACCTAAAAATAATTTAGCCAATTATGATAATATTGTGCATCAGAGAGATTCCCAAGACAAATCATCATACTCCATTGTGGAGTTCTGATGTCCCTGTCTATTTATTTAACATCACTTGCACAAACAAAAAACCCTAAAATAAAACATTTACAGGTTGTGCAAGATGACTGGAAAAAAAAAATTCCAAAAGAGGTGCCTTAGATTAAATTTATTTTTATTATTAGACATTCATAGTATATGTAAACCCATCATTGGGACCCAAACTAATCTAAATTAACAAGCCCTAAATCTATGCATAATAACGCATATATTGGTTTTTAGATATCAAGTAAAATTAGTATCTATTCAAGCAACAATAGTCCATCAACACCCACAAAAATAAAAGTCTTTAAAGATTTCTTTATCCTTTCATTTGTTAGTCTGAATTTATAAGTGATCTACCAAGCAAATCTCAGTGACAGCAGCATGAAGACATCTTGGGAACACAAACAAACACATAAGTTTAACATTGAACCCAAATTTATGCCAAGAATAATCAAAATTCTACCAAGAACCATCTATATTCTCCCAACTTCCAACTTTTTACAGGGAAAGGGGTATTCCAAATTTAAATTCATTCCATATCTAATCCAAAATGCGATTCCAAAATGTAAGAATTGTACATGAATAGAGAAGAGAGTGTTGCTAGCTTACCGCGACATAGTTTCCTATTGTCTTCGCACCTCCCGTACCACCAACTGTTGACCGATGCAGTTCATATTCAATCACCAAATTTATCGGTTCCAACCCTTCCTGGTGTTAGATCAACAAAATATAAAATTTAGGAATTTCCCTACGAAAATAATGTGTACATGATAAATGAAGTAAGAGAACGAAGAGTAAACACAGTGCAGATAATCTTGATCGCAAGTAAGATCTACAGGAAACGTTGATTTTATAACAAAAGAAATAGTTATAAAATTTCATTTGTAGAACTATACACAACCAATTTTATAGAGTAGGCCCTAGAATGACAAAAGACAGGAACCGGGAAAAAAGGGTTTTGCATACGGCATTCCAATAATTGGTTAGAAAATGGACTTTTATATTTAATGTTATAAAAATAATTGTGATCATATCATTGAATGCAAACAACCCCGGACAAAACATGCCACAAACGTATCAATAAAAGAAGCTCTTTATAAACCTTGCAGCAGACATCTCCTGCCATGCCCATGCGGCTCTCTGAGAACCACCCTAACACGGTCCAAAAAAGGGCAAGGCATGAAGTCCGCTGCCGTAGAGCCAGACATTAGGAGCATCCCAAGGTGATCATGTACAACAGATTTCTTTGACCTCAACTCAGTACAAAGATTATTCCAGTCTCACAAAACCCAACGCAGTAACGAATGCTTTAGGTTGTAGCAGGGCCAAGGAGCCTAAAGCTGCTATACGATTTTTGCGGGTTCTTTAAAGAAGGTCATTATAAACCTTGCAGCAGACATCTCCGGCCATGCCCATGCGACTCTCTGAGAACCACCTTCACACGGTGCAGAAAGGGGCAAGGCATGAAGTCCCCTGCCTTAACGCCAAAAATTAGGAGCATCCCAAGGTGATCATGTACAAAAGATTTCCATGACCTCAGCTCACTACAAAGATTCTTCCAGGTTCACAAAACCCAACGCAGTAACCAGTGTTTTAGGTTGTAGCAGGGGCAAGGAGCCTAAAGTTGCTGTACGAATTTTGTGGATTCCTTCAGAAAAAGGGAGGGGGGGACTGAACTTCTTTTTAATAAAATTATTAACAATAGCCCCCGGAGATTGATTAATTTGGAAAAAAAAATTACAAATAAACCATAACAGTCAAACTTGACCTTGATATAAAATTCCTTAAAGTCATTTTTACTCTAAAAACATTTTTTCTTCTAAATCCCTCTCTTTCTCATACATCTATTATTGAATACCTCATCCTCCCCCACAACCTATATTTAGACATCCATCTGTGTAGTGAAAATATTCTAAAGTAGGCAATTTTTTTTTTTCCCAAAAGTGTAGTATGTTCAAAAGCACTGAAAAGGGCAGTGCATCCCATATACAGCTGCTATAGCCAAAAAGAACTATAAACTAAAGTCATCTACATAAATTATAGGAGTTCCATATTTAATGATTCCTCCCGTGACTCCATAAAAATAAGAACCTAAGCACATAGAATTGAAGAACCCCTATAGAAGATCGCTTGATGTATCTAAGGACAATGTTTCCATTACGATATCTGAATGACAGAAATGAATTCAATTGTAGCCAAATTGATGATACTCTAAACTCTCTGGCTCCACTATGGATGCAAAGAGAATGAACCAAGTGATGCCCAAATGGACGGAGTGATAATTAATCCAATGATCTGAATACCAAAACATATTATTGCAAGTCGGGAACACCTGGTCAATACGTCAACTTTCACAAAGGCCCAAAATTGCAGAGTTTTTCTTCTTTATATCTGGATACAGACTACAAATAGAAATCCTCAGTGAATACAACTATTTAAAAATAGAACGTCTGCTATGTTCCGTTTGGTTGGAGGGATGGAGAAACGGATGTAAAGGAAAACGGGATGGATGGATACACATCCCTATTAAAAATGGAAATTATATATCAGTTCTTAGTTATCCTTTTATCTTGTCTCTCTTCTCCCCAATTGTGAGCAGTTAGAAAGTCAAAAGGCAAGGAGAGATGCTTCAGCCTCCTTGTTTCCTCCCTCTCTTCCCTTCTCTCCAACAAAACACTGAAGTGTTGTTCAACCACTCATCTCATTCATCCCTCCTCAATCCTTCCTCCCCCCCCCCCCCTCCCCACCCCAAACCAAAGAAACCATTAAACATACAGTAATATTTGTTGATTGTCTACTATATAAATGGGTAACGAAAGTGATTAACGAGAGATGCTACGATGCAATAGTAGCAAGACAAACAACATATATCAATTGCAACACCTAAACTAAAGACAAACCTTGAAGTAGTTTCCAACAGGTTATACATATATCAGAAATGTATACTTAGGAGTTGGAGCAAGACTGAGAACAGCTCCACTCCCCATAAGCAATGGACTTATGGATAAGGAACCTTTACCCTGAGGCGGAATCTGAAATGGGACAATGAACCAGATGAGTTACTAATCTAACATGTATGACATATGATAGAAACATATTTGTATCACAACTTATAGTTCTATATTACCCATCTCTTCTTAGCTAATACAGTATCCTTCACAACTTCCACAAACTGTTCAACAGTTAGCGAAGGCATGCACATACACTCTGCACCCATCCTTAAACGCAAAACATTTTCCTCAGGACGAAAAAGTAGAATAGTATCATCTTCTTTCCTATAGGGTTTTAGACCTTGGAATAATCCCTAAAAATAGTACCAAACAACAAAAAAAGTTGATATTTGTAATACAACCACATGAATCAAAGTTAGGTTAAATGAGAAGGTGCTCAAGTAACTTTCCATGTCATTAAAAGTCTTTGTTAAACTGAAGACAAAGCCTTAAACAATTCTTTTACTCTGTAGCTGAGCAAGAGATGAATTACATATAAACCAGACCTCATAACTGGTAAAGGGAGGAAAAGGGAAAACAAATCTCTTAAAAATTTTCCTTCAACTTAACATCTCTCTAGTACCTCATCGTGCCTTCTATCCATCTTAATCTTTTTACTTACTGACTTTGATATCTCGTTTCTTTGCCTTTTCTATTGGCTTTTAGCACCTCCAAACTCGTCAACCCATAGTGCAATGCTGAACCTCTCTTCAAATAAACTTCGTGTCCTCCATTTCTTTCCTTACTATTTAATTTTTTTTTATTTCATTAAAATCACTGAAAGAGGGAAGCCTGCACCAAAATAACATACGCTCAGAGAAACGACATGCTCTCCAACTACCAAGAACGCCCCTCTACTCCTAAGCTATCCACTAAGACTACAAATTCTCCAACATTCTACACCCTCTCATATTAACCCAGTGGAACCGTACCATGAAATAAAGTAGAACCGTATAAGGAAAGGATCATTCCATACAAAGTCAGAAGTACTACCTCAAAATATTCAAGGCCTTGCAAAAAACATTGTACCAAATAAATAATAAACACGAAAACATAAAGTTTGAAGCACCAACCTGCCCATAGTTTAAGACTCCGGAAGATGGACTCAATTCAATGTTTCCAAAATGCTTTAATTCACCTTTTGAAAAATCACCAGCTTCACAACATTTCATCATATACATATAATCAGTAGGCCTAATCCCAAAACCAAGGTTGTCCCAGTCTATGTCAGCTAAATCATGTGCTATGTTGCTCTAACATAAAGGCTAATCAATATATGACCATTGCAAACAAATGGAGTCTCATTCAACTACTTATATAATAAAATAAAAGAAAAGAAAAGAAAAGAAAAAATAATTATAGCAAGTTAAAATGAGAATAGGAGCATGATTGTCACAGAACATGTGTAGGAAATGCCCAGCTTTCTGGCACCCAAACTTTCCAATAACGTACTATAGCATTAACAAGGCTGAGTAAAAGAGCTAGTCAATGATGTCACATCGAACTCCTAAAAAGTTCGAATTTAGAACCACCTCAACGGCCCACACTACTACTTACATGAAGAAACTAGTATAGGTCATGGCAATATAACTGTGACGTTGTAGCAAATGCTGGAAGTATAGATGCACTATCTATTCTTTACATCCACTATTATTAAAGCTAAAACAACACTAGATCACAATGGTATCACATTCTCTACAATTACTTCCGTTTAAGTACCTTTTATTTTGAGAACAAATTCGAAATCAATCCAAAAGCCCAATTTTTACAACTTACTGCTTGTGACAATGAAGGGACACAAGTATGATATGAATACAGGAAAATTCTTGTTTTAAGCACTTCACAATTGACAAAAACTATGTATATATAAAGCGGAGGAGCAGGAAAATAACAGGTATGCAAAATAAATAAATTTCGCCCCACATGCTCCCACCAACTCCCTGACCCCCTTACTCTGCCTTGCCAAATATCAATCCAAAGGATTTTACCAAAAAATTTAATTCTATCACTATCCAATAGTGTAGTCAAAGATGAGTGTGCTAACTTGCTGGTATTGGATTAACACTACACAGATAATCTACATAAATAACAATCTAAGTAACCCCATACCCAGCAGTCCAACGATAAAAATCTTTCTAATATTCTGAACTGGTTATGAACATGATCAACACTCTATCATGACTTGTAACAAAACATTTAATATTTGTTTACATCTCATCCTCACATAAAATATACATAAGCATTGTGAGCCATTTTCACATTAACGTAATTCAATTGCACAATTCACCCGACCAATTCCACAAACCATATTTGCATTCCTGAACTCCTTAGACCTTTTTTAAAAAAATCAGTTAACTGATTTAACAAAACTTCTCAGCATTGCACATGGCCAAACATTTCCAACCATTTCATATTCTAATCAAACTATCTCTCGCATAGTAAATCTAACAGGTTACAATAAAGATCTTTCATATTAGCTTTCTCAAGCTATATGATTAAAACATTTTTACAAGTTCAACTACCCGGAATTCATGGAAAACTAGAATCAATTAAGCACAAACCATGACAAAACTTAAATACTCATATCACAACCAGTTTCTCTTATAGATCGGGACAGACCATTTCATAAAACAACATCAAAACACACACATATATTACAACCATGTCATTAAATTGACCAATTCACATATAGTTTTCATGAATAAATATTACAAAATCAAAACCACCCACATTCTAAAACCGAATTACAATCTTTAAAAACACAAACACACATATATATAGGCCACACAAGCATTATTGCCATTACTAGTACCATAATAAGTGACATCGGACCTCATTTTGTTATTCAGGAGTAAGATTTTTAATATACTACCCAAAGTAACATTTTTAATATACTACCCAAAAATTGTTAATTGATAATTAGTATAAATAAGCACTAATTGCAGTCAAAATAAACTAATCTCATGACTAATACACAGTTTCTCATGGTAGATTAACACAAACCATCTCATAAAACAATGTAACCAGAAACCAATTCATGAAAATATTACAAAAACCACCCCCAAACTAAAACAGAATTAAAATCTTTGCAAACACACACACATGTATTTACAAATATATATACCCACTTGGGAGGAGAGGCCACACAAACACTATTGCTATTAGTAGGCTATAATAAACGAAATGGGTCTTCTTCTCCAGCTGTAATGCCAAAAATTCCACAAAATTTCAAATCCATTTCACAATTTTCAATCACATTCATTGCATTGAACCAATCGTCCATGAACGGAGAGAAAAAAAATAGTACCTTGAGAGAAGGAGGACACAACTGTCTCTGGTGGTCGACGAAGAGAGGAGAGAGAAGGGTCTGAACGCCGCGAGAGTTGCAGACGAGAGCGGTGGTGGGGTTGGCCTGAAGCCCAGTGAACACGGCCGCTCTCTAAACTCCTCACCCTCTCTCTCTCTCTCTAAACTCCTCACCCTCTCTCTCTCTCATTCGAACAAAATTCGTCTTCTGGGAAAGGATTCAAAATTTTATGGATTCAAAAACTTAGGGCTAAACTTTCGGCTATTTCCCTTGTCTCCGAAGGGATATATACATATACAGAGATATATACATAAGTATAGGTATATTATATACGATTTTGAAGTTACAATAATGCCCATGTAGTAAATCTCATTTTTCACCCGGTGGGGCCCGAACCATACCTCTCCAGCGAGAAGGTGTCCGGAGAGGATTTTTTCCCTTGAAAGTGACGTTATGGAAAAAAGTGATGTGTGTAAGATAATGAAAATACTTAAACTTAAGAGGATCTTATTGAAGTATTGACAAACTTGGGGGGGGTTAAATAAAGGAATTTAACAAATAAATAAATTACCATTTTGTTTCCTCTAAAACAATATACTTATCCGTCTCAAATTAGTTGTCCACATTTGACTTTTCAATAATTTTTTTGATATTTTGTGTTTTCTATTTTGCTCTTTGATAATGTAGTATAGTTGTAGTTTTGGTAGGGCCCATTGCTTTTTTAAATTAATGAAAAGAGATAATTTGGGACAAGTAAAGTAGGCAAAGTGAACAACTAATTTGGGATAGGGAGTATACATTTTTTTTAAAAGAAAATATTAATCCAACTTTCACCCCTGAGGTTTGGCCGAATCCCACTTATACCCCCTCGAATTTCAATAATATCAAGTGTAAAGTTCAAAAAAAACTTTGAACTATTATTGTTTTGCAACTAACCCCCTAAATTATTGATTTGTTACAGTTAGCCACAATTTTCTTGCAAAAGGCTATCATATCCTTCTTAATACATTTGTTCATTCTTATATTCATACCAATAGTTTCTTTTCTCATTTAAGGTATTAGTTTTACTATTCAACTTAATTGTATTCAAGTATGTATATCATCAAGAATGAAAATAAAAATGTATACGTTGTAATTTTTTATTTTTAAAACAACAAATTTGTTATTGTTTTTTTTTTACTCAATTTATAAAATTTATTATCCCAAGATAAAAAAAAACTATGCTAAAATAAAAAACTTTTTTTTCTTAAATAGATATTCATAAATAATCAAAGAGTTTTTTTTGTTAAGAAAGGTGACACTTGAATTAATGAGAAATTATTTTATGATCAATATTCAATAGGCAGAAACCTCTGCAATCTCGTGTATAAAAGTCGTCTAGGCAGTAGGACCTATAGATGGCAGATGTGTGGTGAGAAGTTACTTGATCAGTTAACGCGGTACAATAATTACGTTTTTTTTAGCAATGTCAGGGCCGGCTCTACTTGTGCCTGTTCCAATTTGGCGGCCGTATCTCAAAGTTGATCCTCCTTGGCCTCTATCGTTGCACCTTCCATTTCACCAACAGACCATGCTCACACACTCATTGAAGAGGTGAAGTTTTTTTTTTGATTTTTTTGTTTTGCTACTTATTGAAAACCCTTTCTGTATTAGGACTTTTATTTTTTGTAAGAAGCTTATTAATTCTTATAGACCCGGTTGAAACAATCATTCATTGAATACAGTTCATCAAAACTATAGTTGTAAGTGTCAAATTTCACTCACATCAAAGATATCCCTTTATTCAGGCTCAAATGGCCATATTTATACATTTGTGTTGGTGGATCATGGCCTAAGTTCATGGGGTCATGACCCACTCTCTTAATAACTACCCACTTTCCTTGTGTAGTGGGTTGTTACACCCTTTTTAAGGGAGTGGCTTAATGTTGATGGTCCCACTTATATCTGGTGGGCTCAAATACATGGGCTGCTCTCTATCTACATTTTACATGGGCTCAATACACCTTGGGCCTAATAAATGGGCCTGGGCCTATAATTTTCACTATTTACACTAGCCCCATTCGGGTCTGACATACGGTTCGTGGGCCTGACCCGAATTTAATTGAATTGATTGATGACAGCCGTTTTTTTTATGACGTCAGCGTCATTATTGTGGAGAGACGTGTGATCTCGAATTTCATAATGGCGGCCGTCGTTTCACTGTATTCGATGCATAGGGAATCGACGCACCCCTTCAGCCTTAATGATGTCTGTTGGTATGCCGTGTGTATATAAATCCTTGTGTGGCCTCATTTTCATTCTTTATCACTTTCAAATTTTGCAAGCAATCTCCAACAGTGTTCAAACTTTGACCGCCGACTATACTTTGGTTGCCGGAGGTTCTTCTTTCTTCTACCGGTTCTCTGTGTAAGTTGTCATTCTCATCATGTCTGATAGTAGTGTCACAAGGTCTACCGAGGAGATGACTCACCAAGAGTATGGTGGGTCTGAGGTTCCCAGCCCCCCTTCTACAAATCCATCTTCTTCATCCTCTCCTCCTTTGTCCATACCTAGTCGTCCGGACCTATCTGGCCTGAGAACAACTATTTCGGAGATAAATAACCAGGCAGATTTTGTTGATACTGTTATGATCGGGACTTCTGTCATATCTAACCCGGTTGGGACCGATGCTCCTGGAGGCGTTCCCGTTGGATCTTCCACTGAATCAGCCCCTTTCGTGGCAGAACCAGTTGAAAGTCATAAAAGAAAATCCGTAAACCTTAAAAGTCTGAGGAGGGACTGTAGGATCCCAAAAGAGGTGATCTTGACGGAGTACGACCCTTCTCTTGACTTCAGAGTGGGCGACGGAGTGGGTCCGGACGAGGTGTTATTGTCGGCCCTTCAGATAAAGATGCTTCGGTTTCCTCTTCATCCTCTGTTTCATTTTATCTTCTTCACCCTGGGAATAGCCCCTCTGCAAGTCAATCCAAACTTCTTCAGGATAATCTCCATGTTAATTTTGATTAACAGAGAGAAAAAGCTATCCTTGGGTCTGGCAGATCTTCTGCTCAGCTATAAGATTGTAGATCTGAAAGATTGTGAGGGGAGGTACAACTTCTACCCATTCAAGAGTCGGGCGATCTGACAAGGGACCGAGAAAACAGAGAAATATTGGAAGGAGAAGATGGTTTTGGTAAAGGGGGCTTGGTTCTACCCCTATTCTAGGAGATGGCCGATACCCTGTGTTTTCAAGCATCTAGCCCTTCTCCCTTTTTCATTTATCCATAAGGAATCTTGCCTCTGTTCCGGCTGTGACCAGCTAAGGGCAGATTTTGTTTATAAGTCATTAGGTTATAAGGATACAGATATAGTGGCTCAGGATGTAGAAGCCCGTATTTCTTTATTAAAGTCCAAGGTCTGGTCGGACCGTATGTCATGTGTTGACCTGCTTACTCCTGCCAATTTGCAGGGTATATCCAGGTTATGAGCCAAGTACAAGATTATTATGGATCCGATCAGACCAGTGCTTGAGGACGATGATGATGATGTGGAGGAACTGGCTGCACCTTCAACTGATCCAGTACACATGCCTCTGGATCCTGATCCTCAGGCTGTGACCGTCGCCTTGATGGGCGATGCTTCTGGGTCTGCACTTGTGCAGGCCACTATTCCTGAGATGCTTCATCCTTCATCTGCCCGAACCAGACCGGTGGGGGAAGAAAGACCAAGTAAGAAAATGAAGCATAAGGGTAAGGAGAAGAGTTCTGCTTCTTCTGATCAATCCACCTCCAGCCTTACTTCTATGTCTGCCATGATAAATCGGGCGCAGGCACTCTGGACGCCGGAGGAGCTTGAGGCACAGAGGAATGCTGAGCATGCCCGCCTTGTGCGTAAAACTCCGGGGTTGTTATTGGGGGTACGTATTTGCTTGATTCCATGTTATTCCTACTTTTGTATACATTACTGACCCACATTACTGACCCATTTTGCCTTGAATTTTTCTTCTTAGGCTCTCTTCAGCGTCAATGCGTTATGCCTTTCCCACGAGGAGGGCGTGAAGGAGCTTGAACGCCTGAGAGCTGACCTAGCTGAGAAGGACGATCAGGAGAAAAAACTGAAAGCTCAGCTAGGAGACCTCCCATCCAGGGTTGCCCAATTGGAAGAGGAACTGGCTCAAACAAAAGAGCAAAATGCCAGGTTGACCAGTGAGAAGGAGAAGCTGACATCTGACCATGAGGCTCTTCAACACCGATTCGGCATCTCTCAGTCAGCCCTGGAGATGTGTAAGAAAGGAGGGCTTGACATGCACCAGCACTATTCCCAGATGAACAGGATTGTAGCTGGTGAATTCTGGAGGAAGGGCTTTGTTGTTGGAGAGAAGGATCCATCAAGGAGGAAGATCAAAGATCCTGATGCCATGGATAAGGTGTTAGGGGTGCAGAGGCCATATTCCAGCCCCGAGCCTAGTCATGCTCAGAATCTTTTCACAGAATTCCTTCAGGGATATCTCCCTGCTGACCCTCTCAACCCCTCCATAGAATTCTTCCCTCCGACCACACATGTGGATACCTTAGGAAAGGATTTTAGTGGTTCAGGCCAAGCTTAGGTCACTCCGTATTCCTTTTGTAGTGTTGTATTTTGTAACATGCCTTTCAGGCAATTTTGTAATACAAAACGGCAATTTTTTGCTTTATTTAATGGAAACTGCACTTTCCTATGGTACGAGTCAGGCAATTTTTATCGTGAATCAGGCTTATGAGCCTCTGTCATCTCATTACTTGAAATTATTTTAATTTTATTCCTCTGGGAGTGAATCAGGCTTATAAGCCTCTGTCATTTCACCACTTAGGAAATATTTTAATTTTGTTCCTCTGGGAGTGAGTCAGGCTTATAAGCCTCTGTCATTTCACCACTTAGGAAATATTTTAATGTTATTCCTCTGGGAGTGAGTCAGGCTTATAAGCCTCTGTCATTTCACCACTTAGGAAATATTTTAATGTTATTCCTCTGGGAGTGAATCAGGCTTGTAAGCCTCTGTCATTTCACCACTTAGGAAATATTTTAATGTTATTTCTCTGGGAGTGAGTCAGACTTATAAGCCTCTGTCATTTCACCACTTAGGAAATATTTTAATGTTATTCCTCTGGGAGTGAATCAGGCTTGTAAGCCTCTGTCATTTCACCACTTAGGAAATATTTTAATTTTAGGCTATTTGTTTGCAAGAAGGATGACCATCTTTTATTATAACCGTGAAATTACAAAGATTAGAACATCTGACTGAATCAGGATAACAAACATGGAATTTTTAAAGCTATCTATAAAGCTAGGCTCAGACGCCTCTGTTTAATTATTCTAAAAATGAAATAAATATCAAGGATAGTACCTCTTCAGTCGTGAGGCATTCTGTGAATTGGGTACCATATTGCCGTCATTATTCATGAGGCGGTAAGCCCCACGTCCAATGACCTCTGTGACTGTGTATGGTCCTTCCCAATTTTCCCTGAGCTTTCCGATAAGCCCGATTTTCTTTCGCAATACCATATCGCCCACTTGGAATTCTCGTCTTTTGACTTTTTTGTTGAAGGTGTTCCTGACCCTCTGGTGGTAGGCTGCTAGTCTGATGGCAGCTTGTTCTCTTTTTTCTTCGAGCAGATCGAGTCCATCAACCAGCTGTTGGTCGTTCAGTTCTTCCTGATACAGCTCTGTTCTGGCTGTTGGCACTATCTGTTCTGTTGGAATGACTGCTTCTGTCCCATACGCCATTGAGAATGGTGTTTCTCCTGTAGGGACTCTTGATGTTGTTTTGTAAGACCATAATACCTCTGGAAGCTTGTCTGGCCACACTCCCTTGTGCTCTTCTAGCTTCTTCTTCAGGGTATTCAGTATGGTTCTGTTGGATCTTTCAGCCTGGCCGTTTCCTTGAGGGTATGCGACCGATGAGGTTCTCAATTGGATCCCATGTTCATTACAGAATTGTCTGGTCCACTGATTATCCAGATTTAATCCATTGTCGATCACTATCACCCTCGGCACTCCGAACCTACAGATGATATTGTTCCATATGAATTTGATTACGTGCCTGTGAGTGATGGTGGAGTAAGATTCTGCCTCGACCCATTTTGTGAAATAATCAGTTGCTATCAGTGCTTGATTTACCGATCTGAGAGCCATGGGAAGTGGTCCAACTGCATCAATCCCCCATTGCGCAAATGGGTGCGGGCTGAATATGGGGTTAAGCAGTTCTGGTGGCGGATGAATGAAGTCTCCATGGAACTGACACTTTTTGCATCTTCTGACAAAGGCTTCAGTATCATGGGAAAGATACGGCCAAAAATATCCTTGGCTTAGTACCTTATGGGCCAAAGCTCGTCCCCCTGAGTGATTTCCGCATGAGCCTTCATGGATTTCCTTCATTACAGCCGATGCCTCCGAAGGTGTGAGGCATCGAAGGTAGGGTCCACCAAAAGATCTTCTATATAACTGGCCATGTAGCAAAGCATATCGGGCCGACTTCATGCGAATTTTCCGAGCCTCTGCTTTGTCAGCAGGAAGTGTACCATTTTTGAGGTATTCTGCTATGGGGTCCATCCAGCTCAGCTCCCAAGGTATTGCGCACACCACATCTGTGTGATGGATGCTTGGGACATCAAGATAGTAGATCGGGGCGACTCTGGTCAGGTCCTGATTATTGACTGAAGCCATGTTGGCCAACCGATCCGCATTTTCATTTTCCTCCCTTGGGATCTGACTGAGGGAATACTGCTCCAGTCTGTCTAGCTCCATCTGAGCCAACTTCTTATAGGGCTGCAGTTTTTCTCCTGCGTCGTACTCGTCTTGAACTTGTTTCACCACCAGCTGTGAGTCACTGAAAATACGGAGTCTCTTAATACAGAGGCTCTGAGCTAGTCGCAGCCCAGCTAGGAGTGCCTCGTACTCAGCTTCGTTATTGGTGGCAGGAAACTCCAGGCGCACTGACTGCTGGATTCGGGTCCCATCTGGTGTTATAATTTCGAGCCCAATTCCCGAGCCAGCTGAACCAACTGATCCGTCTACATATAGCGTCCATTCGGGTTCGTCTGGATCTTGGAGGATTGACTCTGGCTCTGCTTCTAGGAGAAAATCAGCTAAGGCTTGACCTTTGATAGCTGTTCGTGGCACATACGTGATGTCAAATGTCCCAAGTTCCAACGCCCATCTGGTTATTCTTCCTGTCAGATCGGGTTTGGACATGATGGATCTCATCGGCAGGGTGGTTGGCACAACGATTGGATGAGTTTCAAAATAATGCCTCAGTCGTCTCTTTGCGTTGATTAGAGAAAGAACAGCTCGCTCCGCCATGGTGTATCTGGTTTCCGCATCAGATAGGGATTTGCTGCTGAAGAAGACTGGTTTCTGGCACTTTTTGTCATCTTTTACTAGTGCTGCGCTGGTTGAGGTTATTGACATGGCAAGGTACAGATGCAATGGTTCTCCTGGATTTGGTGAGGCAAGGATCGGTGGACTTTGGAGATACTGCTTCAACTTCTGGAGGGCCTCTGCCTGATCTGGCCCCCATACGCTACCTTTTCCGCCTTTAATTGCCTGGAAAAATGGTCTGCATCGGTCTGTCAGTCGGGATACGAACCTGCTCAGTGCGGCTACCCTTCCTGTCATAATTTGGACCTCCTTTTGTGTTTTTGGCTCTTCGCAGCTTATCAGAGTCTTGACTTGCGATGGGCTGGCTTCGATTCCTCTTCGGTTGACTACATGTCCGAGGAACTGTCCGGAGGAGACTCCGAAAGAGCACTTGGCTGGATTGAGCTTCATCTTGTACCTTCGGAGTGCATCGAACACTTCTTCCAGGTGCTCGAGATGGTCGCCTTTCCTCCTGCTCTTTACCACCGTATCATCTATGTAGGCTTCAACCGTTTTGCCCATCTGACCTTTGAATATCCTTCTGACAAGTCTTTGATAGGTGGCACCTGCATTTTTAAGTCCGAAAGGCATTACTTTGTAGCAGTACGTACCTTCTTCGGTAATAAAGGTTGTTTTCTCCTCATCAGCCTGGCTCATCGGGATCTGGTTATAGCCGGAGTATGCATTAAGAAAAGAGAGTCTTTCATATCCCGAGGTGGCATCTACCATCTGATCAATTTTCGGCAGAGGGAAGCAATCCTTCGGGCAAGCCTTGTTTAAGTTGGTGAAGTCCACGCAGACTCTCCATTTTCCGTTCTTTTTTCTGACTACTACCACGTTTGACAACCATGATGGGTACTTAACTTCCCTTATGAATCCGGCTTCTAGCAGTTTTCCCACTTCCTCGGATATGATCTGGTTTCTTTCTATCCCGAACCTCCTCTGCTTCTGCCTTACAGGTCTGACGTTTGGATCAACATTCAGGTTATGCTGAGCGATAAAAGGATCAATGCCCGGCATGTCGAGATGAGACCAGGCGAACACGTCTGAATTTGATTGGAGGAAATGAATCAGCCTGTCCTTTTCTTCTTTCTGGAGACATGATCCGATGAACGTGACTCTGGTGTGATCCGTCTGACAAACTTTCACCTCTTCTAGGGATTCCGTTGTTGACTGAGTTTCCTGACCCTCTGAGGTAGGGTCTGACTGTAATTGCTATTTCTCGTTGTACAGGGACTCTTCTAGTGCTTCCAACACTTGTTTATTTCTCTGGTTCAAGTCCTTCATGCATACTGAGTAACATTCCTTCGCTGCTACCTGGTCTCCAGGAATATCTGTCACGTCCACTCCATTCGGGTCAAGACAACGCATGACCTGATGGAGTGTTGAAGGAACACCTTGCATCCGATGGATCCACCCGCGTCCCATCAGTAGATTGTACGATGGTTTGACGTCCACCACTACGAAAGTTTCTCTCAGGGTTCGGCGTGCTGCTGATACTGACAAATGGACTACGCCTATTGGCTCTACGCGTCGTCCGTCAAAGCCGGCCAGAGGAATCCGAGCCGGTTGAAGCTGTGATACATCAATTCCGATTTTGTCGAAGGCCCATTTTGTCATGATATTGGTGCTGCTTCCTGGGTCAATCATTACGCGTTTGATCAGACAATTAGCTACCAGAAGAGTGATTACCAGAGGATCTTCGTGAGGCATCTGAATATTCTGTATGTCAGCCTTTGAGAACATGATCATTGATTCTCCCTGTAGGAGGGTTGTCTGGCAGACTTCGCCGACTCGTCTGAGTTTATGTGCTTTTCTTAGCTTTGACCTTCTGCTTCCTTCGGCCTCCAACGCCTCTTCACCCCCTTGGATCATGTGGATAACCCTCACCGGTTGTCCTGATGTAGTGCTGTTCGGCTGTGTCATGTGTGGTTTGTCTGGTCTCGGCTGATCCTTCATTACGTAATCTGCAAGCTCTCCTTTGGCGATCATTGCCTCTACTTGCCTTCGGAGATTTCTGCAGTCATTTGTATGATGACCATACTCGCTGTGAAAGGCACAGTGCTTGGTCATGTCCCTCAGCTCCATCGGTTGTCTGATCGGTGGAGGTGGTCTGAAAATCCCTTTAGTTTTGTTTTCTTGGAAGAGCTTCCCTAGGCTGGTTTTGAGTGGAGTGGATCTTTCTTCCGTCCGTTGACGCTTGTCTGAATTTCTGGATGATGAGGTTTGCCGAGATGGATCTTGTCGTTGAGGCCTCTGATCCTTCATCCTTTCTTTGGATTTTGCCTCTACCGTTACCAGAGAGGCTCTTCTGTGTCTGACTGCTTCCTCATCTTCTATTCTGAGATACCCTTGTGCTCTGGAGTTGAGCTCACCGATGTTGATAGGGGGTCGTTTTACTAGTGAAGAGTGGAATTTTGTGCCAGGGATGACCGCCATACGGAATGCCTCTACCGCTGACAGTTGATCGCAGTCATCGATAGAAGACATTTCGACGTTGAATCTGGATAAAAAGCTCTTGAGGCTCTCCCCTTTTTCCTGGGTCATGGTGAAGAGGCTTGATATCGTCTTCCTCTGCCTCCGATTGCTGAAGTATTGACCAATAAAGCGTCTGCAGAGATCATTCCAACTGCTGATGGATCCAGGAGTCTGCTTCCTGAACCACAGAAGTGGTGCCTCCGTCAAACTGGTTGAAAAGACTTTGCACAAGAGTGCTTGGTTCCTTCCATAAACAGTCATCTTGGTCTGCACTTGGTAGATGTGATCGAGTGGATCTTTTGTACCATCATATAGTGTAAAAGTTGGCAGCACAAACTTCTTCGGGAATTCTGCTGCTTCAATTTCTTCGGTGAATGGAGACTGAGTCATATCCGTTGTCGCGTGGATGGCCAGATCATCAGGGGTCTGCAATTTCAAATCTTTCATCACTTCTCTCTGGATTTTGGCAGACATTTCGTGCAGGTCATTCTGAGTCGGGACCTGCATCCTTGGCATTCCCCCTGTTATGGGGTGAGAGGACTCTTCTTCTTCCCTCGGGATTTTATCTCATCGGGTGGCGGATGCGTCTTGCCCGTGATGAGAGTTGAAAGGCTCTGGCTCTTCTGCGCACTCTGCTGGATTAGGACTTTGGAGAGGAAAAGGGCCCTGAGTAACTTGATGGAGCAATTCAGCATTCTGCCGCTCGAGGGCCGCATTTCTTTGCTCGACAGCCTCCAACCTCCTCATGACTTCTTCGAACCTGATCTCATTGTTTGTTGACCGTGTGGACACCATTTTAAATAAAACTTGTTGCAAGTGGAAAAAATATTATCTTTCCCACAGACGGCGCCAAATGTAAGTGTCAAATTTCACTCACATCAAAGATATCCCTTTATTCAGGCTCAAATGGCCATATTTATACATTTGTGTTGGTGGATCATGGCCTAAGTTCATGGGGTCATGACCCACTCTCTTAATAACTACCCACTTTCCTTGTGTAGTGGGTTGTTACTCCCTTTTTAAGGGAGTGGCTTAATGTTGATGGTCCCACTTATATCTGGTGGGCTCAAATACATGGGCTGCTCTCTATCTGCATTTTACATGGGCTCAATACACCTTGGGCCTAATAAATGGGCATGTGCCTATAATTTTCACTATTTACAATAGTATTTGCAAGCTACGGTCAAGTTTCTACTATCAACAACGATGTCTGTGGAAGTGGAAGATCTGAGCAGCGCCGTTCAGATCACAGAGGTTCAACTTGTAAACCAATTTCAACACATCTTGAAAAGCCTTTTCACTCCTGTCGACAGTTCTCTTAGCTATGGTGTCGACAGTTCTCTTAGCAATGGTGTCGACAGTTCTCTTAGCTACGACGGATGTGATTACATTGAGTTTCATTCATCACAAAATTACTGAGAGAATGCATTCTCTTGGATGTCTTGACAAGTAGCTCGATTACTTGCATCAGTCAAAGCGATAACCATTTGCACAAGCAGCCCATCACGGCGCCCTGAGAAGTTGTTCCTAATTTTAGACCTCCACAAAGGATGGTCACGTACTGTTATCAAATTCAACCTCATTTTCAAGTCCCAAACTTTCCAATCCATCCGAACTCAGGCTGCTGACTTGCTGATGCAGCTTACGGAAGCTACAAGAGACATTCTGTCAGAATTCCTATCTACCATGCTCCATGAGCAGTCGTGTATTGTGAACGTCAAGGGTAGCATTGACAGCTTGACGACTTATGTTATGGGCTATGTTACTAAGGTAAGTTTCTATGAGAAAGAGCTAAGTCAATTGATTGTATCGAAGCCCTCAAATCCGGTAGCTAGGAAAAGAATTTCCACTGATGCTGTGACAATGCTGGATATGGATCTTCCTGAATTTGATGACGGCACTCCATTGGCCGTCCATTTGATTTGGATCATTGAAATTTTACAATTCAAATTGGAGACCAAGTCCAAGCGCTTTGACAATGCCTCTGCGGCTCAATTATTCATGATGAATCATTTTCAGTATATTGTTAAACATATTGAGCATTGTTTTGTACTGTTAGAAATTGTTGGGGATAATTACTTGGAGAGGCGGAACAAAAATTTCGAGAGGGCAGTGACTAATTATAAGGAATCAACTTGGAACAGGATCTTCCGTTGTGTTAGAGAAGAAGAATTAAATCATAGTGGGTGTTTATCGGCTGGTGTGTCGAAGAGTGCATTGAAAAAGAAGTTGAAGACCTTCAATGCTACCTTTGAAGAGGTATATCAGATCCACGCATTGTGCTTAATACACGACCCGGATCTTCGAGAGATCCTTCTGAATTTCGTGTTAGAGAAGTTGAATCCTGCCTACAGGTCCTTTCTGGAGCTCTTCGAGAGTAATGTAAAAGGTGGACGCCAACAAAAGGGATACATTAAGTACTCAGTTGAGGATCTTGAGGATGCCATCCGGGATTGTTTCAAGTAAATTATAGTGTACTCTCTGCCAATGGAGTGTGCTCATCAAATTATTTTTTTTAGTAATGTTGGAAGGTTGTATGTGTAGTTCAAACTCCATGTAGATTTTACAATTCCAAAGTTGTCTGTATTGAATCATATGAACCCTAAAAAATATTCATCGAGTTTGTGGAGATTTCTTGCAGCTACAGGTGCAATTTCTTTGGTAATATAACATGTTCTCTTATCCTAGATCAACAACAAACTAGTGAACACCAAAGAGCAAAATATTAAGCATTCAGCTTTTTATTACTGAGATTAGATTGAAATATAACCGCACACAGATAAAAGACCCTACCAGAACTTGCTTTATTTTGTTTCTGTAACAATGTTCACCATTTCTGTGGCCCGTCATTTTTGTCTCACTTGTCGATGCACCTACTCAGTCGCATTAGTACTGTTAAATCACTAAAATTGTTCCCTCCCAACCTCATTTCTTCCATTTTCTACTACGAGATCATTGCATGATTTGCATCTTCCAATGACGACCGCTCAAAATTTAACCAGTATTTGCGAGCCCAAGTTGTTTGAGTTGCTGATGCAGCTCACTCAAGCTCCAAGAGATATTCTATCAGAATTTGTATCTACCATCTGTGTGTTTTGGATGACACAGGTAGCATTGACAGATTCACAGGGTATCTATTTTTCGGAGAAACTATTGCACGGTCTTATAAGATATTGTGTCAGTTTTATGGAGACATTAGCTTGCATTTCCAGTGGTGTTCTGAGTCCACACCACTGGAGGTGCATTTGACATGAATCGTTGAAATTCAGAATCAAATTGGAAGCTCAACTCCAGACAACTCGAGGATGGCTCTACAACTCTTTACTGAGCGTGTCTCCATCCATATACGACCCAACTCATCTTTCTTTTTTATGAGCACTCGACCGCTCTCCTTCCCTCTATTTTTCCCTTAGAGAGTTTTTAGGTTTCGCAGTCTACCATAACATATGTGGAAGTATATTTTTTAAGCGTCGAAGAGGGCCTTGAAACAGAGGTTAAAGACCTTCAATGCTATGTTTGAAGAGATTCATTGGAATGTAACACAGTTCTTAGTGGAAAATCATCTGGAAATGGAGGAGAAATACTACATGGCCCAAGATAAACACAGCTCCACACATAAGCAATTATGCCAGTTTTACGGAAGCATCTATATACATGTGGAGCCGTGATTGTCCTATACCATTTAGTCTAAGATCATGCAGTAATTTCTCGGCTTCATTGTTCCCAAAGGGAATATTTGATTCCGGATTTCTTGAGCAAGTAAATGTGGAAGTCAACATGCGATAATTTTCTTATTACCCATTTCAATAGAATAATCTTACCAATAATTTTCAAGTTCTTAAGGGTAAAATTTTGTTTTTGTTTTCAATTTCACTAATGATAAGATGGTTTTTCACTCTAAAATTATAGGGACATTACAGATTTAAAACTAGTGGATGTAGGAGAATGGGGTGCGACTTCTGGAAAGTACCTCTCTCCAGTCTCGTCTGTCACAAACATCTCTTTCCTTTGGGCGTCGTCTTTTCTTCCCCTTCTTGTTCAATACAAGTGACTTTCCTTTCAGAAAAGTTTGACAGTCAATCCCGGAAAAAGTAGCAGAGCAAGTCATTGCACCCCATTTTACACACACAAACATATATCAGTTCAATAAGCTCTCTCATTGAGGGCTTCCAAGTACACTAGCAGCAGACAAAAATGATATTAGCAACTTACAAGGTATAGAACCTAACACATGATGTTACTTCGAGTTTAAATAGTGTTTTTTGTGAATTGTTTCATAGTTTCTGGGTGATTAATTTATTTATTTATTTTTTAGAGAAGCAGGGTGATTAATGATTATGTCAAACAAACAAGAAAAGGTAAAAGGTTCTTCAATCCACCTTGATGAGGTGACATCAACTGAGAAATTATGTGTCCTTTTTCTTTGATATTATTTAAGTGAAAAATTTAAAGTTATAGCATTAGTCAAGACAATTTAACAAACTCGTGGAATAGGAATAAAGGGTCCTCCTTTAAATATGTGCCTTGTGCATTATGAATGAATGTACCGAAATTTTTAGGTTGGAGTTGACCAAGAAGAGCCGGCCATCTAAAACATGAAGAAATTATAAAATTTTAATTATTTTCAGCAGTTAAATAATCAATTAAATGAATCTTTATATTTCATCCAAACAATAAAGAGTGAAAGAGTACTTACCCGAAGAATTTTATTATTTCTGTAAAAATGATTTTATGAGTTAAACTAAAGTTGTACTCCTAGTTTAGCATTACTGATCTCAATATTATTAGTCAACCTAAAAAGTAATAAAAACTAATAAACTTAATTAGTTTATGACACGTTTATGATTTGGGTGATAAGTGTCTGACTTTTTGCTCCCCGTAAGAGACTTCTGTTGACTTTGGATCACAACCCATGCTTTATTTCATTCGTCAAACTCCCTAGTCCCACATAATAAATAATGGGGTAATTTCTTTTTGAGTTTATTCCAAATTACCTTCACAGTTGTTGAGTTAACTACCCTCTCTCCCTCCGCCACCACCTCCACACTCCACCACCTTTTACCCACCCAGGGGTGATGGGGTAATTTCCTTTTGAGCTTTTACCAAATTACCCTCACCGTTGTTGAGTTAACAAAGTTTCTAATTTTGTTTACTAGTATGTATATATTTAGATATAAAAATTAGTTCTAGGTTAATTGGCCCCCCAAAGTAAAGTATGGCCACTAATTTTGTGATACAAAAATTACAAAATAAAAATTAAAAAAAATCTCTTTGTGATCCTAATAAAAAATATGTATATAAAACAATGCTCAGATTATATCAAAAATCAAGAAATGATAAGATTTTGTATTAATTTATTTTCTTTATAATCTCCTTGAGTGGTTGATTTCTAATTTTAACTTCAATTAAATTTTTTACTTGCCAAAAAAAGAAAACTATACCTTTTTTTATTTTTGACACATGTCGGATCATATATTTATCCACATCATTCATTATTATACCATGAATTTAAGTTCAAGATGATTAGCATTTTTTATCTAAAGAATGTCAATTATGATAAATTAGATTATGTTCAAATTATTGAAAAGTTTAGCATTTCCAACTAAAGAATAGTAATATGATAAATTATAATATGTTAAAGTTATTAAATTTATTCGCCAACTCTTGATAAACTTGAGACTGCAAGAGGAGGTAATCAAATTGATAACTAGAATTTTCGGAAATGACATCTTTTTAAAGATGAAACTTGACGAAAGACGAGTTTCTCATACAGATTTTTCGAGTATAAGTAAAAAGAAATAGTTCAGACTTGTAGTTCAGATTCTATAATAGATTTTTATTCTTGAAATCTTCGAGTTAAAAATTTTGAAAATATATTTTGGGTTGGGTTGGATTAATTATTTTTTAAAGAAATTATTAGATAGAGGCCAATTATCTTTTAAAAAATAAATAAGTTAATGTTTAACTAGTTTATATATTTGTAACTAATATAAAGTATTGAACAATTTTGATTTTAAAAATATAGTTCGGCCCCATAACTTGAAATCCTGGCTCCGCCCTCTATACCCATCGGGCACCACCACCCTCACCAAAATGCCAAGCTGACAGAATTTAATTAAATGCTAAACAGCTTTGGTCATAAAGTGCTTTTACCGCATAATTTTCCTCTTCCAAGGCAAAAGACAGTAATAACAAAAACGAGTGGAAAGGAACTTGGGTGAGACTTCTGGGAAGTTTCATTAGTCTTCTCTCAAGTCTCCTCTCTCCTTCCATTTGACATTTACTATTAAGATCAATATGCTCTGAATCTCATAAAGGAAGCTTTGAATTCATTGATTTTCCTCTCCCGTAGATCAGATGGTATTTCAGTTCTTCAAATTCCGTAGAAACTTAATTAGTTTATGACACGTTTGTGATTTGGGTGATACGTGTCTGACTTTTTGCTCCTAGTAAGAGACTTCTGTTGACTTTGGATCACAACCCATGCTTTATTTCATTTGTCAAACTCCCTAGTCCCACATAATAAACAATGGGGTAATTTCTTTTTGAGCTTTTACCAAATTACCCTCACCGTTGTTGAGTTAACTACCCTCTCTCCGCCACCACCTCACACTCCACCACCTTCTACCCACCAGGCACCACCACCCTCACCAAAATGCCAAGCTAACACAGTAGCATTTAACTGCCAAAAAGAGTACTTATTTAAAATTTTAAAATATATATATATAATTTAATTAAATGCTAAACAGCTTTGGTCATAAAGTGCTTTTTACCGCATTATTTTCCTCTTCCAAGGCAAAAGACAGTAATAACAAAAACGAGTGGAAAGGAACTTGGGTGAGACTTCTGGGAAGTTTCATTAGTCTTCTCTCAAGTTTCCTCTCTCATTCCATTTCACACCCACACTACATATATACCATAAATACTGGGGACACTACCAAGCTATACGTACCTTTCAAGACAAAAACATTACTATTAAAGATCAACATGCTCTGAATCTCATAAAGGAAGTCAAGCTTTGAATTCATTGATTTTCCTCTCTGTGATAAACTTCCAGTAGATCAGATGGTATTTCAGTTCTTCAAATTCCGTAGAAACAACCAGCCACCAGCAATACAGCCTCCCAAATCTGTTGTCCCGGCATCTGAATCCGCTCTGGCGTTGATCATGGCTTGCGCTAGCCCTGTATCAGGAGAGACAAAAGAAGGAACGATTGTCAATGGCCACCGCAAGTTGCAGGCCATGGACAAGGTTCAACAGCAGATAGAGTGCACAACCATCTCAAAGGATCAGCTTGAAGCCAACAGCTCTACGGCAAAGCTTGAAAACCAATTTCGAGTCGCATTAGTCAAGCTAACCGTACCAAGTAAGTCGTTCAAATGTTTGAGTTCCATAACTGACAGTTCTCTTAGCTATGGCGATTATGATTGGATGGAGTTGAATCCAAAGAGGATGGACGACCTCCGCAACATTGCTGAGAAGATGAACTCTGCCGGATGTCTTGACAAGTGTATTGAGGTGTATAAGAGTGTGCGGACGAATTTTCTGCCTGAGAGGTATCGAAAATTGGGCATGCAGAATGCAAGTATGAACGACATCCGTAGTATGGATTGGGAAGTATTGGAGGCCAATATCAGACAGTGGATACTGTTTGCTAACATTTGTGTAAGGAAAATCTTTGCGAGTGAGAAGACGCTGTGTGAGCAGATCTTCGGAGGTCTTGGAACTGCCATAGATGATGCCTGTTTCTTGGAAGTGGTCAAAGATCCGGTAACTCGATTACTAGCATCGGGTAGAGTGATAATCATATGCACAAGCAGCCCATCACGGCGGCCAGAGAAGTTGTTCCAAATTTTAGACCTCCATGAAGCAATGTCAGAACTTTTCGATGATTTCAACATGATTTTTCAAGCCAAATCATTTGAATCGATCCGAATCCAGGCTGCTGAGATGCTGATGCAGCTTATTCTGGCTCCAAGAGATATTCTACCACAATTTATAACAACCGTGCTTCATGAGCAGTCGCGTTTTCTGGATTACAGTGGTAACATCGACAGCTTGACAAGGTATGTTATGAGATATATAACTCGGGTATCTTACTATGAGGAAAAGCTAAACAAATTGATTGTATCAAAGCCGTCAAAGCTGGAAGCTATGAGAAATTCCAGTTTTGGGGCGATTCCGGATATGGATTTCCCCAAACTTGATGAGCACACACCTTTGGCAGTCCATTTGATTTGGATAATTGAAATTTTGCAATTCAAATTGGAGGCCAAGTCCAAGTTATTCGTGGACGCCTCTTTGGCTCAAGTATTCATGATGAACAATGTTCACCATATTGTTCGATCAATTGAAGAGCGCTCAAAATTGCAAGAAATGGTTGGGAACGATTATTTGGAGAAGCTAACCAAAAATGTGCAGAGGGCGGTGTCTGGTTATCAGAGATTAACGTGGGACAAGATTTTTCATTGCTTCAGAGATGAAGATTTATCTTCTAGGGTGTCAAAGAGTGCATTGAAAGAGAGGTTGAAGATCTTCAATGCTATGTTTCAAGAGGTCCATCAGACTCAAGCAACATGGGTCGTACCGGATATGTATCTTCGAGAAGAGCTTTGCCTTTCCATATCCGAGTACTTGATTCCAGCCTACAGGTCCTTTATTGAGTTCTTCAAGACACATATAAGAAGTGGAGGCCAACAGAGGGAATACATTAAGTACTCGGTTGAAGATCTAAAGGCTGCAATATCAGATATCTTCGAGGGAAGCATAGTACACACACCAGAAAATATCTCACGGAAGGAGTGCAAGAATGATAGAAACAGGGTAGCACCCAAGATACATTGCTGTGATGTTAAATAGTGTCTGGAGTTCTGCACTCTAACTCTCAAAACCGCTGGGATCTTCTATCAGAAAGCCCAGGTTATTGGTAACATCAAGTGTAGCTGGTCCAGAATTGTCTAGCCCTGTAGTCTGAATTGCATAGGTTCCATTGTCATTATCCCAAACAAACAAGAAAAAGGTAACGATTCTTCGAAAGACTGATGAGATTACTGCATGTAAGAGATTCTGAGAGTTATTCCTCTTTATATTATTTAAGCCACTGTAAATAAGCCACCTACTTCTTTGTACGTAGTAATGTACACTAAGAAAGTTAGAATGATATAGCACTACCGATAATAATTTAACAAACTCATGGAATCTCAATTAGTGTCTTGTATGCCTGCATTGGTTCTTCTTTGTAGCAGCTCTATAGATATATGGAAGGATGGGATAATTACAAATTATGTTTATTGTCTAGAAAGCACGGACACTTCCCCGGAGGTCCCGTATCCGTATCGGACACGTGTCCGGCCCCGATACGCCTCGGACACGCCCGGACATGTGTCCAATACTCCATAGGAGTATCCAATTTTTTAATTTCGGGCATGGAAGGGACACGGCAAGGACACGGCAGGACTCGCCTAGGATACGGTCACGGCAAAATATATATCTTTTTTGAAAAAAATAAAAAATAAATAAATAATTTGTTAAAAATCTACCTTCCTTTCTTGTAATAGAACATGACTTTTAGATTGCAAAACTACCGGTTGTAATGTCATTTGTTTCTCAACTATATAGCTAATATTTTTGTGATGAAATACCGTCTTTTAACCCTTTTTTATAAAGGAAGCTATGAACATATGATTTATATATCTAAATAAATAAATGATTCAATGGTGAAATTTGATATTTAATGTGTGATGATATCATATCATGTATTTAATTTTTCTTAGTTTATTAACATTGTATATAGTATATTGAGATTTCTCATATTATAAAAAATTTGATAAAATTAGTTGTATTTTTTTATATAAATTTATTATTTATTATTTAATTTTTGCCGTATCCCCCCGTACTCGTGTCCTGTTTTTTTTAGATTTGTCATATCCCCGTATTCGTATTGTGTCATATCTGCACTCCGTGTCTGTATCCGTGCTACATAGTTTATTGTGCATGAAATTAATACAATTGGAAAGTTTTAGGGTTATAGTTGATGAAGAAGAGCCAAGCAAATGATTGTTTTACATAGCTTTTAGGCTTGATTGGGTCGAAACATGATAGTTTGAGTCGAGTTTAACGCTACTCGATAAATTCAATCTTAGCTTTACTGATCCCAATATATTATTAGTTAAAACTAGGGTTGGCAATTCAACCCGTAACCCGCTAACCCGCCCGTTAAATCTGAGTTAATGGGTGGGTGTTTTAAACGTCGGGTCAGTGACGAGTTGGGTAGGAAGGAACTACTAAAAACGCAGGTCATTCACGGGTTACTAGCGGGTACCCGTGTAAACCCGTACCTCCCACACCCATTCTCTCCCCAAACACAAACCCTAACTC
Source organism: Cornus suecica (assembly GCA_963922005.1). Lineage (NCBI taxonomy): Eukaryota > Viridiplantae > Streptophyta > Magnoliopsida > Cornales > Cornaceae > Cornus > Cornus suecica. The sequence continues at coordinate 36,273,972 of OY998238.1, read as the reverse complement.
TCTTTGGTCGGCAACCGTTGTCTCGTCTCTCTCTTCATCTGCTAAACTCACAATCAATTCTCTTTCTCGCCTCTCTCTCTATATGTGTCACATAGAAGTGTTATATATATATATGTGTGTGTGTGTATGTATATATGTTACCAAAAGATGAATATGTTCTAATCTTTCTTTTCTTTTGAAGAAGTGTTGATTTTTTGTATTCCGCAAAAACCCAAACCCTCTCTTTCTCTCTCTACAACTTTCTCTCTTTACCCCGTGATCATGGCTATCGTTGCAACTTTCGCAGATCACATCCTCACCATCTTGGTCGTCTTATATTCTCGCTTTCTTCTCTATTATACTGATTTGTTGTGTTTCTGAATCCAACTAGATTTGCTTTATATTTGGGTGTGTATATATCTATATATATTATGCCTTGTATCAATTTGTTGATTTTCTTGTTTAGGGATTTTCTTGACTATTGGGTATATAGATAGATATGGTTTGACATACGAATTTTTTGTTTTTTATTCCGGTTTTTGAATTGTATGTTATTAGTTATTTGGGAATTAGATTAAATTTGGATTAGATTTGGGAAAGTTCTTGTTAATTTTTTTATTTTTATTTTTTTCAGTTTTTATATAGATATTTTAAAAAAATTGAATAATTTTGATTGTGTCGATAATTATATATTTTGAAAATATTGCGGGTCGGGTCGACCCGACCTATTTGTGACCCGTCATAGTGGGTTGAGAATGGGTCACTGACTCGTTAACAACCCGAATGTTAACAACCCAACCCAAACCCGCCAAATTGCCACCCCTAGTTAAAACCTATGAAGTAATAAGAATAGGCTGATGAAATTATGTTGACATATACCGGGATTTAGCCTATTTCAGAATATAACCAATTTTCTTCTTGAGATTTTAGTGAACTTTGGTGTGAATGTCTATTGCAAATCTTCATCAACTCCCTCAATATAATGAATTTCAGGCTAAAGAGCCTGACCTTGAGATTTTGGATAATCACCACGGGTTTAAAAGTTGTACTAGAATAACTCGTAAGAACCTTTAAAACCTAAAAATCTTTTACCAAATGACCCTCACTGCTGTTGAGTTAATCCCCCTTTCTCCACCACCACATCCCTCTTTTATCCAATATCACAACCTCGCTCTGCATTTCTCCTCCGCAGCTTTTCTATTCGTTTAAGACAAAACAAAACATCTCAAATGTGTGAGAGAGAGAGAAAGATCTAGGAATGGCAATATCTCTTCGAGATAATAATCTATAAAAAGATGGTCTTCTTTCTGGAAAAATAATAACTTAACGAAAAGGCTCTAAATGACTTGCTATATTTAGAACCTTGGTCATTCAAAAGCAATAAAGATAACTAGTACCATCACTTGAACCAATTAGGTGTAGTGGAAATTCAATAACTAATTTATAAATTTGCCTCTCTTTTTTTTCCTTCATATGGTAATGTGATTTGATTTCACATGATACTACCTAAACTTTTTCTTGTTTTGCTAAATAAAAAATAAATATGTAGTTAGATTGTTTACAATCAAACTATCAGAATTTTGATACAAGACATTATCTAGTTCTAATTTTGCCACCCCATGGTCTCATTTCAAGATAGTAGCATTCAGGGGTGTGATCTCTATAGCTTTACTCAAATTAAGGAATTGCAGTCTTCAACAATTAAATTTAGGGCTAATTTATTGTTGGTGTTAAACATCTCCCTTAAGAAGCTGAAATTATGAAGATCATAGTAAATTGAAGTCCCAATACATGAGATGCTGGTGTAGAATTAATTCATCATTTCATTGTAATTGGTTGTGTTATTATCACGGTGTAAAGTTCATAAAATTCAAACAGTAAGACTAGTAAGAAAATGAGTATCGAAGAAAAACCCAGAGTGAAGGTCGAGAATTGAACCTGAGGGCGCGAAATCAAACCAAAAGCAGTCTGATTTGGAGGAGGAGGAATGAAGTGGTGGCCGGAATCTATGGTGGCGGTGGAGGTTGCGGTGGCCTGTGGTGTCGGCGGTTCATTGTCCAACCTATCAAATAGTGATAATTTAGTTACCTCCTTTTTTAGATTTGTCAACTTACACCGACGCATCACCTTTGCTATTGATAATTATTGGGTGAAAGCCCCAAAACCCCTATCGGAAAACCCCCTCAAAATAGCTCCTATAGCCCTTTTATATGCCAAATTACTATCTAAACTCAAAATACATTTCAATCTTGTATCCGGGGCGGACCAACTATATCCCTAAATATTTTTAAAAAAAAAGTTTAACCTCCAAAAATTGCATATATTATAAATATATCTATAAAAATTGCATATGACCCCTCCAACTTTTTAAAAATTTCATTTGGAAGCCTAAAAAATGTAATTTTACCAATAAATTTATAAACATTTGCATTGCCTCCTCCAAAAGTAAAAAAATTCTTTGATAACTCATAAAAATATAAATGTTACTATTAAATTTATAAAAAAATTACATTGGCCCCCCTAGATAATTTAATTTTGTTAAACTTCTTTAAACAATTATACTTAAAAAGTAAATTATAAACTCGAAAAAAAAAATCGGACAAATTCAAATATTAAAATTTTGGATAATGTCTTAAACATATTTTTTTTTGTTAAAATTTAAAAGTGAGCTATAAAAACAAATTTGACATATTTCGGAAATTAAAAAATTGGATAATGTCTGAAATTTTATTTTTTTGTTAAATTTAAAAAGTGAACTATAAACGAAAAAATATATATTCGGACATAATCTATTTATTTATTTTGCTACTTTTAAAATTATATTTTATTTATGTAAGTAATTTATTTTTTCAACAAATACAACAAAGTCTCTAAGTATTAAATTAATATATACATATATATTATTACTTATTATTAACTAAATTTTAAAAGTAATTATATATGCAAGAAGGATATTTTGTTAAGGGAATAAGGATATTTTTGGTATTTGAGAAGAAAGAATGGCATGTGAAAGTCAAAAAATGAACAAAATTTTGTCATAGGGGATCAATCTACACTCTTTTAAAATGGCAGTGGAACTTATCTGCACAAAATAAACTTGATAGTGATTTTTTCACATTTTTCAAGTCATAAAAGGGTTTTGCGTCATTCACCAATTGATAATTACTACTTATTTCTTCCCTTACAGTTGAATTTTTTGTGTTAAAAACTCCCTTTCGGATAAATGTCAGTCAATATTTACATCATCAATTTTATAATGATGAAATTATTATTATACCCCTTTTTCTCTGAATGTAATTATAAACTTACGAGTATAAACCAGACATCAACGTAATCAGATAGTTATGAAGAAACTGTAATTATTTAAAATCGAAAAAGTAACTCTAATTAACTTTCTAAATATTTATGGGTGAGTACTTTTACAGATCAAGTGCCTACAGTTCCCTTCCGTAGACCGTTAATGTAAATTATTTAATTATTTAGTAAAATTATATGCTGAGTAAGGAAATAATTTGTTAAAAAAAAACAAGAACTATTGCATTTATTTTCGATTAACGTCCTTAACTATAATTAATTCATTTTAAACTATCAATTAATTACAATAAACCACAAATTCATTATAAAAAACTATCATATTCTTTTTACTAAGTTAATTATTTTTCTAAATTATTAAAATAACATTTTTATTTCATTTAAACATTTATGGTGCAATGAATATTAATTTATTTAGAGTAAAATATATTCCCAAAAAAAAAAAAAAAAAGACTGTAAGTTGTAATTGCTTTGTTTTAAAAATAATTAACTTGGTATTAGAATTTTTATTTAAAACATAAACTTATTTTCCTAAGTTTAAATCTTTTTCCAGTAAAAAATAAAGAAACAAAACCTACTTCATTAGATATATAAAAATTATTTAAATAGTTAACACCTTATTTCTCACGTTAAATATAAATAATATTTCAAAAGATTTTACTTCAACTTTTATTTAGAGAGTTCATAATTATTATTTCCTAGACAAACTTTTAAAAACTATGAATAAATTTATTCCAATATGAATGAAAAATATATCATCAAATTATTATCACTTTTTTATAATCTATATTAATAAGAAAAATGTATTAAGTGTAACACAATAAGAAAAGACATTAGTGTCATTTATATAAAAAATAAAAATAAAAAGATTAGCTACTGGAATTTTTTATAACAAAATATGATAATTTAGAGAGTTTATTGCACAAATTACACTACAGATGCGTTATTTGTAAATTTATAATCTCAAAAATATCTTGGTCAAACAATATCATACAATAACATAAAAGGAAAAAAAGGCTTTGACTTCTACATTGTAGATGCATGTCATTAGTACATCATACGTATCATTTTTATAAAAAAATTATAAATATTTTAAGCGGTTATTTGAAAATTCAAACCAAATAACTAACATATGATACCAAAGGTTGATACATACATCAGAAATTTACCATTTTATTTTGAAAAATGTCACTTACACTGAAGTGGTAGCCGGGTGATAAGTATTCACTGCCTTAAATCTACCTAATGATTCGATACAAGTATTATTACTCTCCTATTATATTCATATCGTGAGAATAACTGACTAATTTTATTTTAATAATAAAAATATATAATGTACATTAAAAACAAATTCCTAGACATGAACTCATAACTTATTTAGTAGGTCTCTAAATGTAATAAGGGCATTTATACTATATAGCAATAAACTTTATAGTGTATTTGGTCACTCCAATTAGAGCGAATTTAGGGTTGAACTTACATTCGTTTCGAGAAAATATAAGCATTTTTTAATTCATATATATACATCCATAATAAAATATATCACCATTATTCTAGTGTCACTCTTATTGAAAGCACAGACACGAACACGGCGATACGGTAAATTCCAAAAAAATAGGACACGACATGTTAGGGTTTCCACACCCTCTGTTTGAAACCGTGTGTACCTGCAAATCAAAAAACGCACACAAACACACACCAAACAGTCGACACAAAGATTTATACGTGGTTCGGTCAAATCAGCTTACGTCCACGGAGAACACGGTTTCACTATAATCAATAAGAGGATTAGAAGGAGATGATCCGCAGATCATACGCACGCACACACACAGTGTATATTCACGCTTGTATCTAGAGCTGGCAATTTCGGGTTACGGGTCGTGTTCGTGTCGGGTCGATATCGTGTCGTTACTATACGTGTCGTGTCGTATTCGTATCGTGTTCGGGTCGACCCACGGGTCGACCCATGTAAAATATGTAATTCATTTAGCCTATTTATTATAATATTTTAAATTAAATTTGACATAATCCAACACGAAATAAATTATTTAACCTATTATCAACAAAATTAAATTGATTTTGACACGATCCAGTACTATTTTATTGATATATTTCAATTCATAACCAATTAGAGAAGAGAAAAATATAAAAATAAAGATAAATATAAACAGTAATCGTGTCAAACGTGTCGTGTTCGGGTTGACCCTTATATTCTCGTGTCGACCCATTTAAGGCCTTAAACCGTGTCGTGTCGTGTTCGTGTTCGTGTCGTGTCGTGTCGGGTTTTCGTGTCGTGTCCAATTTTGCCAGTCCTACCTATATCACCGGAATGATATAAGCCTATATTATTCCTGACTCTCACCAAGAAGAATATTAATTTGTATATCTTCTCTCTATCTCTATTTGTGCACACAATACAATAGGGTTGACCCCTGTATTTATAGGAGATGCTGGAGTGGAGGACAAACCAATTAGGAGTCTAATCTCCTACCATAACTATGATTGCTTTGTGGCTAAGTTTAACTTTCCCACAAGGAAATGAGTCACCCAAATATAACAATCTCCCACTTGACGACTTTTCATCCAACAATCAACTATATCAATGATTAGTGCAGTACGGTGCCCTCATTTCTATCTTCAAGCTTGAAGACCCACTGAAATTGCGCACAACTTCAATTCCTCTGTTGTCACCACTTTGGTCAACATGACCATGCTGATAGCTCCCACTGCATGGGCAATATCTAGCCTTCTACAGAACCTGCGACTTCTATTGTGTCTGGCCACTGTCTTGCAACCACTGTCGCCTCTGACTTCGCCTTGCAAACTTTGTCACGTCTATCTTCTTTCTCCATTTCACTGAGAGATTTTCCGATTGTTGCATATAAAACTCCTCATTTAGGTCACCTTGGAGGAAAGCAGATTTGTCATCTAACAACTCTAGATGCAAACTCTCTGCTTCAACAATACTTGAATGAATGGTATTTTATTTCACAACCGAGGAATGGAGAGCTTTCTTCCCTACCGGCAGCTTGGTTAGCTTCCATGTCCTGATGGGGATAAGGGACTTCATCTTATCTTCCATCGCAAGCTCCCACTGGCTCGCATCTGCTGCACTGCACGCTTCATCATCACATTCTGGTTCATCTTCATCTGTGAGCAACAAATAATTCAGGTATCTTCGATTCGGCATATGCGGCCGTGAAGTCCTCATAAACACAGAATAAGGAGTCGAAGTCTGCGGTGTATCATCTTGTTGAGTTTTGATATTTACAATATGTTCTTCTGACTGAGGAATCTCATTATCTAAAACATCTTCTATCTTAACATACACGGGAACACTCTGTGATTTACCACTCCATACCTCTTCTGGTATTTTGTGCTCCAATGGTACTGATGGACCACGATTCATAAGATACGTTGTTGTACTGACTACTTTTTCCCAAAACTGTTCTGGCAACCCTGCCTTAATGCACATTCTTCTGGCTATCTCAGTCATTTTCCAGTTCATACATTCTGCTGTAGTGTATTTGGAACAGACTTCTTTAATCTGATATTGTTTTCATAGTAAATGTTCTTGAACCCGGAGTCGTTGTTTTCTCCACCAAAGTCAGATCTCAGTTTTTTTACATTCAACCTTGTCTCGTTCTCTACCATGGCTTTCCATTTCTTGAACACATCGTACACCTCAGATTTATGTTTCAAGAAGTAAACCCATATCCTTTTGGAATAGTCGTCTATGAAAGTCACGAAGTAGGACTTTCCGCCAAGAGATGAAACAGTTGTTGGCCCCCATACACCTATGTTAACTAGCTCAAGCTTTTCCACTGTGAGATTTCTATTATTGCTCTGGAAACTAACCCTCTTCTGCTTATACTCACATAATTCAATGTCAATCGATTTCACTGGTAGTTTTCCCTTCGAGAGCCTAACCGCGAGCTCTTTTTCAGTCATGTGACCTAGCCTATGGTGCCACAAGTTGTGATCCTCCTTGCCTTCTGCAACTACAATCACTATGCTAAAATTGGTGGTTGAGTAGAGTGTATGATAGGTGTCAAATATTAGACATTTTGACCCCTTAACTTACTATTGTTACGTTCTTTCATTCCATTATTTGGTATTTTTATATTGTTTGTGTGTTAAAACATGTTTCAGGAGCTTAACGAATAAATGGAGCTAACTTCGGTGAATTAATCAAAGTACATGTTCTTTCTATCCAAGAGGAGAGTCAAAGAAGCAGTTCGAGACAAAAATGGCTCCCGGAAGGCAAAAATGGCATTTTCAGAAGCCGTCATTTTCAGCAAAATGTATCGTGGGTTCATGACGGGCGTCAGGTGTGTGCAAAATAAGTGGTTAAAAATAGCACCTTAACGACACTTTAGGTTTTACCCTTCTGCAAGCGCACATATCAATTGTGTATAGTTTTGCTTAAGTAGGGGAATATCGATCCCACAGAGACGAGGTTGTTCACTTTAATAATTTAAAAATACTGAATTATAGTTTTTCCAAAAAGAGTTGATTTTTGTAAATTATCTAATATTACTTAAATTAATCTAAACAGTAAATTAAATTGGTTTGTGATTCAAAGGGAGAGAAAACTAGGGTTTCCTCATTCCACCACTAACTGCATAACATAGTTCAAATTCTAATTTCAATTGCATGAGGGCGATCCATTAACTGTGAATCAGGTCGCACCGCGCCAGCAGGTTGACCCCAAAAAGGATTACTCTCAACTGAATCGTGATAACCCATCTTAAGACTAAACTTATTAGTGCATGCCCACTACTAACAGAAAAGTAAATTAAAGCAGTAAATTAAAACGGTAAATTAAAGCAATAAATTAAATCATTAAATTAAAGCATGAAAATAAACTAAGACATGTCTATATCAGTTTGTCAGGGCATGGCTTGTGTCAACTTAGGACTTCGAGTTTTATGACCACCATTGTGTAGAAAACCACATATTAAACATCCGATTTCCAACCCATAGTGAATAATTGTGATTGTGTAAGATAAATATATTCGAAAAGTTTAAGACAAAAATCAATTCAAATATATAAACTTGTATCACGAATAAAAACGGTTTCTCATCTAACACAATCATCACAGTATAGTCACAACTTCCCCTCTCTATAATTGAAAACAAAATCATAACTACATTACTTGGCTAGGGTTTTGCGAGAAAACCCTAGATACCGGATTAGTTTATCATGGCTGAGGAAGTCTGCATTGTTGGTGTAGAAACGCTCTCCATAGCCTTCTTCTCAGAATCTCTAGGTCTTTAATAGTGTTTCTCTTCAATGGAAGAGAACTCTATGAATGAACGTGTATCTCCAAAAACAGAACTCAAAATAACCCTAAAAGCATATATTTCTAAACCTTAATCCTCCCGTATTTATAGACAAGTGAGCGAAACCCTAATGGTTGTCCTTTTCTGTAATTTCATAATACATCAATATTCTCATAAAATCATATGTAAATATGTGTATAAGCTTATACGTATAGGTCTGGAATCACCGATCACTTGAAATATCGAAGTAGGGACAAAACTGGAAAATTCTGAAACAACTCCGAAACAACTTCAACACGTCGAGGGATCATGTGACCATCAAATGGGACCTACGCTCCTAACCTACGCCCAAGAGTAGGTCTAGAGCATAGGGTCCAAAACCACAGCGTAGCTTAGGAGCGTAGGTTGGGTCCAATTTGCCCATTTTTCTCTCTGGTGACGTAGGTATTATGCACTTTTGATGTAAAAACCCGTCTTTTTGTATTTGAGTTAAACTGGTCGCCTTTGACTCTCGATGCTTTTTGGTGAAGTAATAATGTTTGAAAATGACATTTTTGCCCTTCCGGTGAGGTAATGATGTCGTGAAATGACCATTTTGCCCTCTGGTAGCTCATCTTTGCTCTGACGCACCTCTTGATTCCTTTCTCGAGATAGAAACAAACACAAACTCAGTTAATTCACCGAGATTAGCTTTATTTCTTCATTAAGCTCATGAAACATACTTACACACATAAATGAGATAAAAATACCAAGTAATGGAATATAAAGACATAACAAATGCAACATAGGAGCAAAAAATGACCAATATTGAGCACCTATCAGTTCAAGGCGATTATTTTGGTGCATTCACAAAGAAAAGTGGTTTTCAAGAAAATACCTACGTTTGTGCTTACGCTTTCAGAATAAAAAAGTGGTTGGAAAGTGCATTTCTACGCTTGAAGATACGCTTGACCCTACGCTTAAAGCGTAGGGAATGTACGCTTAAAGTGTAGTTGTGGCAAAGTTTTGTGATTTTTGATGGATTTTGCATGTTTTACCCCCGGTTCGATTCCAAGACGTGGTTGCCACTCCAGATCTTTGTATACGTATAAATACACGCATATATATCAGAACTTAGGGATTTTATGAGATTTAGTATGAAATGACTGAAAAGAACCTTTCTACACCATTGGCTATATATATACAATCATATATCAGGGTTAGAGAGTTCGTTTAGTTGACTGGTTCATTGAGTTTTCTCACATTCATATTCAGAAATGCTACAATTGAGAGCCATATTCAGACTAAGAGATCCGGAGAAGAAGACCATGGAGAGTGTTTCTACATCAGCGATGCAGTCACCTCCCACCATGGCTAACTAACTTGGTATCTAGGGTTTTCTAGAAAAACCCTAGCCAAGTAATGTAGTTTTTCATTATTTTTAATTATAATGAGGGGAAACTATTGACCATACTGTGATGATTATAGTAGTTAAGAGATTGTTTTGATTTTCAATATAAAATTATATGTTTATTCTACAATCTTGTCTTAGATGGAATGAATGTAGTATTTTACTCGACCATAATTATTCAATATAAGCAGGAACTCAGATGCTTAATTTATGGTTTATACATAATGGTGGTAATGAAACTTGAAACCCTAGGTTGACACAGGTCGTGCCTTGGCGATTTAATATAGACATGTTTTAGTTTATTTTCATACATTATGAGTAGATTAGAGTAATATAATTGACATGTACTACTTAGGTTAGTCATGAGACGGGTTATCAGAATCCGGTTGATGGTAATTCTTTTTGGGGTCGTATTTAGTTATTTACGATAGAACCTGATTCACAGTTTATGGATCACCCTCTTACAATTGTTATTTTGATGAACTATATTATGCGGTTAGTGGTGGAACGATGAAAACCCTAGTTTTCTCTCTCATCTGAATCACAACCAATTTATTTTGCTTTCTAGATAATTTCAGTTAAAATAGATAATTTGGTCTTTGACCACTAAAATAAACCATTCTTCAGAAAATATAATTCATTGATTTTAATTTGCTAGAGTGAACAATCTCAGTCTCTGTGGGATTGATATCCCTTACTCAAACCATTGTTGTTCTATAATTGATACGTGCACTTACGTAGGATAAAACCAGACTGTCATTAAAGAGTTGTTTTTAACACATATTTTTAGTACACTCTGACGGACATCAAGTTTTTGGCACCATTGCTGGGGACTGAAGCATTATTCAATAGATTTAGTAGTTTATTTGCATTGCGTTATTGTAGTTGTAGCTAAAGTTAGATTTTTGTGTAATTGACAGGTACTCTGAAGAGCATAAAAAGGAACAACGGAGCTTCTGAATTTGCGTTTGGAATTTTTTTGAGTTTTAGTGTTGCCTTGATTTTTGCATATTAATTCTAGCTTTATTTTCTGTTGATAGTTAAAGTAGTTTAGAATTAATTGATTTTGTCAGTTTTTATTTCATAAAAATTTCAAAAAGAAAAAATAATAGTCGTTTGTGTAGTATATGATCGATAGATCGACCCGCTCTAATTTTAGCACTGCGTTAGTCGAGTACGATCCTAAGATTGAAAAGACTCTCCGTCATTTACGTTAAGCTATTAAAGAGCATCATCCTCAGTCAGAGGAAGGCACCAGCCAAATCGTTGAAGAATAAGCAATGGGTGACAAAAGAGCCAACCAATAGAGGGCACCGGAGACATCCTTGAAAGGATATTACGCACCCGATGCGTATGATTCCTATGCGGATTTTCCAAAATAAGAAGGCGCAAAACACTTCGAGATCAAAACAAGAGTTATCAATATGCTTCTAAAATTTTATGGTCTTAGGATAGAGGACCCATACCAACACATAAATGATTTCTTAGAGGTTACCTTCACAGTTAGGTATGATAATTTGACCAAAAATGACTTGCGAGTGCGATTATTCCCTTGGTCACTGAAAGAGATAGCCAAAAGATGGTACATCAAATTGGCAAAAACAACTAAAATTAATTAGGAATCCCTTAAAAAAGAATTCATAGAAAAACATTATCCCATAGGAAATACCTCAGAAGCCCAAGATGCAATCAAAAGATTTAGGGAGTTGCCCGGTGAGCATTTTCATGACACATGGGAGAGATATAATAAAATCTTGTATAAGTGTCCCCACCATAGGTTTTCTAAACAGGATATAACTAAGAATTTTTACATGGGACTTGGAGATGCACATAAGACTTTGATAGATGCGTCCACACAAGGTCAATTCACCTTGAAGCCAGCAAAAGAACTTTTGGAGATGTTTGACAATATCAGTGAAAACACAATTCAATATGAATCTGAGTTGAGGTCTAGAGGTGGACAGGATAGAAAATCTGAGAAAATGTATGTCGTAGAGCACGATAATGTAAGAGATACAATGGCATTGATGGGAGAGAAATTAGAGAGAATTGAAAAGTTTATTCAGCAAAGTCATTCCCCTCCGAGAGAGACGTTTGAAGTAGAAGCTGAGTACTCTCAAAATGAGTGTCAGAAGATAATGGTTGTCAATGCCAATGCATTGTGGAACTATTCCAATAATGCTCATTTCACTAATTCATACACCTCGAATGCCAGAAATCATCCACTATTGTCCTATAAATCTATAAATGTGGAAAATCCACCATCAAAGTTCTAATAAAGGACAATTATCCAATCCACAACCAAGGTTCACTGAGAGACAATAGTCATATAACCCACAGCCAATGTTCCAATAAAGTCAACAATTATTCGACTCACAACCAACAATCATGGCTCAAAATTCTCAGTCAAATTACCAACCCAGACAACCATCTAATAATTCCCAAGTTCTTCAGCCATTCAATAATTCCCAAGCTCTTCAGTCATTCAATAATTCCTAAGCTCTCCAACCATTCAATAATTCCCAAGATCTTCAGTCATTCAATAATAATTAGACTATGCAACCATATAACTACCAAACTCAGCCTCCAAGAAGCCAAACTCCTTCACCCGGTTTCCAGAATAGTAGGCTAGAGCAGGTCATACTGGACATTCATAACAAGCTAGGCATTCATACTTAATCATTAGTGCAACTGAACCTCCAGATGGGCCAAATGGCCAATGAGAGGAATGTAAGAGAACTAGGAAGATTGCCTAGTCAACCGGTAGCTAACCCAAGGTCACAACAAGCACTGGAGCTTGGATCATTTGTCAATGAACCTAATGAGTCGGTTCAAGCAATCACGGCTCTGAGATGTGGAAGGGAAGTGGAAAGTAGAGTTGAGGAGGAACACGAAGAGATGTTACAGAGAAGAAAGGATGCGGAACAAGCATAAATGAATGAAGCTGAAGAAGAACAAAGAAAGGAGGTTGAAAGAGTCCAGAAGGATCAACCATCAGTGGAAGACAATGTTGATCAGACATTACTTGAAGAGCTGGAAAGGGCGAGTTATGAGGAGGCAATGCCATTCCCTCAGTGTCTGAGAGAGCCGACCAAGTATGGAAAGCTTAAAGAATCTGATATATTGGATATATTGGAAACCTTCCAGAAAATTAAGATTAATTTACCTCTCTTAGATGTAATTACCCAGATACCACCTTATGTTAAGTTTTTCAAGGATCTCTGCACACAAAAACGAAAGAGCAGAGCAAAGAATCCAACGAAAATACTATTGATTGAGCAAGTAAGTTCATTATTTTTAAGCGATACTCCACCTAAGAGGAAAGATCCAGGTACACCCACTATTCCATGTCTCATCGATGACCATGAAATTGGTAGAGCTCTACTTGACCTGGGAGTGAGTATTAACTTGCTTCCTTATTCAGTCTACCAACAACTAGGGTTGGGTGAGCTTAGTCCCTCTGTGGTTGTACTTCAATTTGTTGATTGATCGATCAAGCAGGCAAGAGGAATTTTAGAAGATGTCATTGTTCAGGTGGGCAAATTCTACTTTCCATTTGATTTTGTAATCCTGGATACGGAACCTGTCCCTGAATCAAAGAAACACATTCCGGTGATATTAGGAAGACCATTCTTGGCCACAAAAAATGCATGTATCAATTACAGAACCGAAGCCATGGATCTGACTTTTGGAAATATGAAAGTTCGGATGAATTTTTTGAAGGGAGTCACTAATTGCCTGAATCAAGGGAATGTTTCTAGATTAATGAGTGTGATGAGGTTGATGATATCATAAAATATTTTGCAACTCAAATTCTGAAAAAAGATGAGCTAGAGTCATTTATGACTAGAGAATGGCCAGATGAAGAAGTTGATGATTGGGAGACACAGTTGAAGCTACTCAATGAAGATCTTGATGAGATAGAAACTGCTTTATATAATCAACCATGGTGGGAACCGATTGAACCACTTCCTATAGTCTCGAATATTCCATTGATTCCCTCCTTAACTATTCCTCCTACCTGGGAACTCAAAGAACTGCCCAAAAAGTTGAAATATGTGTTCTTAGGACCAGATGAGACTTTTCCTGTGATTATATCGTCGGAGTTAACAAAAGATCAAGAATCGAGTCTGGTTAAAGTCTTAAATGAGAACAAAGAGGCTATAGGTTGGAGCGTTGCAGATTTGAAAGGTATAGATCCCTCGATTTGCATGCATCGCATACATCTTGAGGAGGATGCAAAGTCATCGAGAGAAATGCAACGAAGACTAAATCCAAATATGAAGGATGTGGTTATGAAATAAGTGGTGAAGTTTCTAGATGCGGGTATCATCTACCCCATCTCTGATAGCATATGGGTGAGCCCAACTCAGGTGGTGCCGAAGAAGTCAGGCATCACAATAGTGTCAAACTCAAAGGGTGAACTAATTCCATAATGCATGACCACAGGGTGGCGTGTGTGCATTGACTACAGGAAGCTCAACTCAAACACCAGGAAGAATCATTTCTCGTTCCCATTCATGGATCGGATCTTGGAAAGGTTAATCGGGCATAGCTATTACTGTTTTTTAGATGGGTATTATGGCTATAATCAAGTGGCGATTGATCATGTTGATCAGGAGAAAACCACTTTTACTTGTCCATACGACACGTTTGCTTATAAACGGATGCCTTTTGGTTTGTGTAATGCGTCAGCAATATTCCAGAGGTGTATGATGTCTATCTTTTCTGACATGGTAGAGAAATTTCATGAAGTGTTCGTGGATGACTTCTCAATTTTTGGGGAAACCTTTGAAGACTGTTTGAAACATCTAGCACTGGTGCTGAAATATGCAAGGAGACGAATTTGATTCTAAGTTGAGAAAAAAAGTCATTTCATGGTTCAAGAGGGGATAGTACAGGGCCATATTATATCGAAGCGAGGGATAAATGTTGATAAAACAAAAGTTGAATTAATTTAAAAATTGCCTCCTCCCACATCTGTTAAGCAGATAAACTCTTTTTTGGGCCATGCCGGGTTTTACATAAGGTTTATTAAAGATTTTAGCAAAATTGCTCGGCCGTTATGCAACTTACTGGCTAAGGATGCGACTTTCGTCTTTAACGAAGAGTGTCTTCATGCCTTTGAGGAGCTGCATACTCAACTCTCAACAACCCCTATTATTCGTCCGCCATATTGGTCTCTGTCGTTTAAGCTCATATGTGACGCTTCTGATTATGCTATAGGAGCTGTTTTGGGTCAGAGAAAAGATAAGTTGTCGTATGCGATATACTATGCTAGTAGGACTCTGAATGATACTCAGATGAACTACACAACTACCGAGAAGGAGTTACTGGCAGTTGTTTTTGCCTTAGATAAATTTAGATCATATCTATTGGGCACTAAGGTTGTTGTATATTCGGATCATGCCGCGTTAAGGCATTTGCTTACTAAGAATGACTCTAAACCCAGACCGATTCAGTGGATTTTGTTGTTGTAAGAATTCGACCTGAAAATCAAAGATTTAAGGGTTTAGAGAATGTTGTCGCTAATCATTTGTCAAGGATTATAGTCGAGTCTATAAAGGAAACTACTCATCTTAAGGATTTATTCCTGGATGAACATCTGTTCAATGTGGCTGTTGTGGAACAGACATCGTGGTATGCTGACATTGTCAATTATAAAGCCACGGGTCGAATTCCAAAAGAATGGTCTAAGAATGAGAAAGACTGATTCTTTACCCAAGTCAAATTTTATATCTTGGATAATCCGCGATTATATAAGTATTGCTCTGATCAAATTATCAGAAAATGTGTTCCAAAGAGTGAGGTGTAGAGCATATTGACATTTTGTCACACGCTAGAATGTGGTGGGCGTTTCGGAGCTCATAAGACAGCTCACAAGGTGCTGCAAAGCAGATTTTACTGGCCCACCATATTCAAAAATGATTTCAAGTATTGTAAAGCATGTCTGCGATGTCAAAAGTTGGGATCTATATCTCGACGAGACATGATGTATCTAACCCAAATTCTGATAGTGGAATTATTTGATGTATGAGGTATTGATTTCATGGGACAATTTCCGAAAATAGATAAGAAGGAATACATACTTGTGGGGGTTGATTTCGAAATGGGTAGAAGTTATAGCCACCAAACGTGCTGACCATGAGGTGATGGAAGAGTTTGTAAAATCGAACATTTTCTCACGATTTAGTATACCACGAGTTTTGATCAGTGATGGTGGAAGCCATTTTGACAACCAGTTTCTTCTTGCTTTGTATAAGAAGTATGGTGTCAATCATAGAATTGGTACGTCTCCCAATCACAAGGTCAAGTGGAATTTTCAAACAGGGAGATCAAGAATATATTGGAAAAAATAGTGCGTCCGGATTTGAAAGATTGGCCACGAAGGTTGAATGATTCACTATGGGCGTATAGGACTGCGTATAAGACGCCGATTGGTATGACACCGTACCATCTCATTTATGGTAAGGGGTGTCATCTCCGTGTTGAGCTAGAGCATCGAGCATATTGGGCAGTTCGAATGTTGAACTTTGATATAAAGAAAGTCGGTGCTCAAAGGAAACTCCAACTTCAAGAGCTTGAGTAGTTGAGAAACGATGCTTACGAGAATTCTCATATTTACAAGGCTCGGACAAAAGCATTTCATGATAAACATATTCGAAAGAAAGTCTTTGAGCAAGGCCAAAAATTTTGGCTGTTTAATTCGAGACTCAAATTGTTTCCTGGTAAGCTTCAATCGAGATAGGATAGGTCGTATGAGATTATGAAGGTTTTCCCCCATGGAGCAGTAGAGCTTGATGATCCTGATACCGGAAATAAATTTGTAGTGAATGGTCAGCGATTGAAGCATTACATTGATGTCCAGCCAGTCGAGTGTGTCGTAGAAATGATTAATTTTTCTGAATCAACACCCAAGTTGGACGAGTTTGAGCCCGAATACTGAAAGTTGGCAACGTCGAGCCAATGACGTTAAATATTATAGGAAGTATTGGGATTGCATTTTAAACCCTTAACTCACTATTGTTACGTTCTTTCATTCCATTATTTGGTATTTTTATATTATTTGTGTATTAAAACAGGTTTCAGGAGCTTAACGAATAAATGGAGCTAATTTCGGTGAATTAATCAAAGTACATGTTCTTTCTATCTAAGAGGAGAGTCAAAGAAGCAGTTTGAGATAAAAATGGCTCCCAGAGGGCAAAAATGACATTTTCAGAAGCCGTCATTTTCAGCAAAAAGTATCGTGGGTTCAAGGTGGTCATTTTAGTGCATTCACGAAGAAAAGTTGGTTTCAAGAAAATACATACACTTTCAGAATAAAAAAGTGGCTGGAAAGTGAATTTCTACGTTTTAAGGTATGTTTGACCCTACGCTTAAAGCGTAGGAAAGGTATGCTTAAAGCGTAGATGGGTTACGCTTGAAGCATAGTTGCGGCAGAGTTTTGTGATTTTTGATGGATTTTGCCTGTTCTACCCCCGGTTCGATTCCAAGACGTGGTTATGACTTTAGACCTCTGTATACATGTATATACACACATATATATCAGAACTTGGGGTTTTTATGAGGTTTAGTGTGAAATAACTGAAAGGGACCTTTTTACACCATTGACTATATATATATAATCATATATCGGGGTTGCAGAGTTCGTTCAGTTGGCTGGTTCATTGAGTTTTCTCACGTTCATATTTAGAAGTGTTGTTGTTGAGAGCCATATTCAGACCTAGAGATCCGGATAAGAAGACCATAGAGAGGGTTTCTACATGAACGATGCAGTCACCTCCCACCATGGTCAACTAACTCGATGTCTAGGGTTTCTAGCAAAACCCTAGCCAAGTAATGTAGTTTTTCATTATTTTCAATTGTAACGAGGGGAAACTATTGACCATACTCTGATGATTATAGTAGTTAAGAGATCGTTTTGATTTTCAATATAAAATTATATGTTTGTTCTACAATCTTGTCTTAGATGAAATGAATGTAGTATTTTACTCGACCATAATTATTCAATATGAGCAGGAACTCGGATGCTTAATTTATGGTTTTCTACATAATGGTGGTAATGAAACTTGAAACCCTAGGTTGACACAGGTCGTGCCTTGGTGATTTAATATAGACATGCTTTAGTTTATTTTCATGCATTAGGAGTAGATTAGAGTAATATAATTGACATGTACTAGTTAGGTCAGTCATGAGACGGGTTGTCACAATCCGGTTGATGGTAATTCTTTTTGGGGTCGTATTTAGCTATTTGCGGTATGACTTGATTCACAGTTTATGGATCGCCCTCTTACAATTGTTATTTTGATGAACTATAGTATGCGGTTAGTGGATGAGTGATGAAACTCTAGTTTTCTCTCTCATCTGAATCACAACCAATTTATTTTTCTTTCTATATAATTTCAGTTAAAATAGATAATTTGGTCTTTGACCACTAAAACAAACCATTCTTCAGAAAATATAATTCATTCTTTTTAAATTGCTAGAGTGAACAATCCCAGTCTCTGTGGGATCGATATCCCTTACTCAAGCGATTGTTGTTCTATAATATATACGTGCACTTGCGTAGGGTAAAACCAGGCCATCATTAAAGAGTTGTTTTTAACACATATTTTCAGTACACTCTGATGGACATCATCGTACTTTCTTTCTTTCCTCGTGCTATAGTCATAGCCCTTTGGAAACTTTCCACTTATCTTCAGTGAAAGTGGTTATATAACCTTCACTCGCCAATTGGCCTACTGAGATTAGGTTTTTCCTCAAATCTGGAATGTGTCTTATATCGCTTAGCTTCCATATCGATCTGTTGAGTCTGATATGTACTTCACCCTTGCCAACAACACTGCATGGTTGATCATCACCTAGATGAACCTCGCCAAGGTTACTAGGTGTATAGCTCTCAAAAAGCTCTCGACTTGAGGTGGCATGAAATGATGCTCCAGAGTTCAAGACCCAAAAATTTGTCTTGTTTTCCAAAGAGAATATCAATGCATCATCATTTGATACAAAATTCACTCTAGTTTTGTCATCCGCTACATTATGCGGGGATCTGCACTGGCTCTTGAAGTGACCAATTTTTCCACAATTCCAACACTCGATCTCTTTGGAATTTATGAGTCTTTGAGACTGTGATCTTTCTTTTCTCGACTTGGAACGTCCACGCCTTTAATTTCCTTATTTCTTCTTGTTCGAACCTCTACCTCTGATGTCGACATTCAATGTTGTGCCACTGTTAGAAGAGTCTGACGTCTGTCTTCTGATCTATTCTGTTAGTACCATACTCACTATGGAATCATATTGTAGCGGTTATATCCCTGAAGAGCTACTAATTGTAGCAACTATAGCGTTCCAACTATCTGGCAATTGGCTTAAAACTAAAACCGTTTTCATTTTGCCAGTGATTGGCATATCAACTAATTCCAACTGCCCAACAATGTCATTAAGAACATTAAGATATTCATTGACCTTTCCATTCTCGGACATCTTCAGATTGACCAATCTTTTGATGAGATGTACCATGTTTGTTGCAGACGGTTGTTCGTACATGTTCGAAATAGCATCCATGAGAGACGTTGTTGTCTTCTCATTCCTTATGTTGAATGCAACGGACTTTGACAACGTCAGTCTGATCGTACCGAGAGTCTTTCAATCTAGGATTTTCCAATCCTCTTCTTTTATCGATTCTGGTTTTTTCCCTTCCGATGATAAATACAAATTCTTCTGGTATAACACGTCCTCAATTTGCATCTTCCAAAAGGCAAAGTTTGTACTATCAAACCTCTCGATCATTGTTGTCTTTTCTTCTCCCATAGCTCCCACTAAGCTTTTTCAAGATGTTTGGAGTCGAATCTTGCAAAAACGATTGCATGGTTGCGTCTGGAACGTTCCAAAACCTTAAGAACGCCTCTGACCGCGTCAAAAACGACTCTAAATGGGCCAAAACCAATTTCAACACTAAAAGATAAAATAATGCTGACGTGGCAGACCTACTGACGTGGTAACGCTGACATGGAACTTGCTGAAGTGGCTGCTGACGTCACTAGCTGAAGTGACCGACTATTCAATAAGCACACATTTGAGTACTCGGTAACTGTACTGTCGAGTACTCGGTAAAAGCGTACTCGATGAAGTCTTCATCGAGTACTCCGTGACTTGTCTTCTCTGAAACTCCGATCGCCGGACTGGTTCAACGGCAGGGACAAACTTTGGTGGGCGCGTGGGACCTCTTTTTGCAACACGTTTTATAGTCCCGACTTCGTCTTGATGAGATGAAGCTCCTGGTATGGTTGATTTCTGATTTCGTGCAAGTTGATCTTACGAATCTGGACCAGAATGTACGACTTTGGGATTTGCTCCAACCTGAAGCTTTGATACCACTTGTTAAGGTCACACCCTCTGTTTGAAGCCGTGTGTATCTGCACATCAGAAAACACACACAAACACACACCAAATAATCGACATAAAGATTTATACGTGGTTCGGCTAAATCAGCATACGTCCATGAAGAACATCGTTTCATTATAATCAATAAGAGGATTACATGGGGATGATACGCAGATCATACACATGTACACACAAAGTGTATACTCACGTCTGTATCACCGGAATATTATAAGCATATATTATTTCTGACTTTCACCAAGAAGAATACTAATCTATATCTCTTATCCCTCTCTCTATTTGTGCACACAATACAATAAGATTAACCTCTGTATTTATAGGAGATGCTGGAGTGGAAGACAAGTCAATCAAACCAATTAAGAGTCTAATTTCCTACCATAACTGTATTTCTTAGTGGTTAAGTTTAAATTTCTCTACAAGGAAAGGAGTCACCCAAATATAACACAACATGTTTGTGACACGTCTATAAAATATATATATATATATATATATATATATAATATTAGATTACACAAATACTTCATTTATCACTTAAATGATGAGAATCAAATAAACTTACAAATAAAAGTAAACAAATAAGTTGAAAGAAATGTATAACATGTTCAAAATTATCCATTCCACTAACATCAAAGGAATCAAATGCATCTTCCCCAACATCCCACATCTTAGTCTCTTATTGTGGAGATTTTATTTTTTATTTTTTATAGAAAACGAAGATTGGAATGTCAAATATAAAATTTTCAGCTATTTATGGTGTTATTTTGTTCTTCTTCAAAGAGTAGATAAATGAATAGGTCCCCAATTCCTCTCACAAGATGAGGAGGAACAAGAAATTCCAATTATCTTCAAAGCCAAATATATGAATTAGAGGTGTTGAAACTACATAAATGACCCACCAAATTACCCGCTACATAAGTCCCTTTATCTTTCAATGAATCAATTGATTTACCGCGTGTCTAATTTAAAAAAATATATATTATGACACGTTTTTGGCGTATCGGATATGTATTTTTAGCATGTACGTGTGTTCGACGCGGGTATACTTGTCAACGGATCGGATTTGGATTGGATATAGTTAAATTCATATATGATTTATTAATAAATCAAACTGTCGGATTTAGATCATAATCGGATTATCGAATTTTTTTTCTTTTAATTCATATTTGACTAATCGGATTCGGATTAAAATCTAATCAATTGATAGGTCTATTGATAGGGATGATAAACCCCCTATCCGATCCGAACTTGATAATTCGACAGATTTTTACTTAGTTAATTTATATCCGAATTTTTTCGGATATCTGATCCGATAATCCAATCCGATTATTTAATTACAAAAATAAAAAAATTAATAAATAATTTTAGATTTTTTCTTGTTTTCTAGAATCAGTAAACACCAAATTACCAATCAATACTTATAACACATGTACATGACAAATATAAAAATTAAAAAGCGAAAAAAGAAATTAGGACATTATTAAGTATACTACATTTAATTACTACTCAATATTTATATATTTTAATAAATAGTATATAAATTTAATGTATAAATACTGAAACACTGAATAAATTTTTTTATAGTAGTATATATGATAAATCATGATTAATAAATAACAAAATAATTAATAATCAATATTTATATATATGTATAGTACTAAATATATACACATAAAAATATCAAATATATATTATATAATTTTGGATCGGATTAATATAAATCTAAATCCAATTTGTTAAGAAATCGAATTATCGGATTCAGATCCTAATCGGGTTATCAAATTTTATTTTCAATCCATGTCCGACTAATCGGAATGGATTCAAATCAAAATCCGATTCATTGACAGGTCTAGACACAGGTACGACGACCCTTAACGAAGCATTTATGCTTCATAACTCTCATATAACTTATCAAGCTATCAACTGTACTTAGAGCCGTCAAAATGAGACACGACACAGACACATCGTGAATTAAAAGGATTAGGGTTCGACATATATGGGTTCAAGTTGTATAAGGGTTGACCCGAACAACCCATTTGATCTGATTATATATATATATATATATATATATATATATATATTTTCTATTCTTTAATTGGTAATGGGTTAAAATGTATCAAAAATTTGTAATTAAGTCATGTCAAATTTAATTTAATATTTTTAATTAATAGGTTAAATTGTTCATGTCATGTACAATCCAACACGATCCAATTATTAAACTGAGTACATGAGTTATCTATTTAAATAATGGGTTGGGTTAGTGTTGAATATATTTGACACGAAAATTAATGAGGTCATTTTTTACTCGACCCATTTTATAAAATACAATATCTCAATACGACACGAACACAAATTGTCACCCCTAATTAAATTATGATACATCCAGTGAAAATATAAGTATTTTTTATTCATATACATATTTTTTTCAAAATATAGAATCATTATTATACTGCCACTCTCAGATATATTTGTCACTTATGAAGCACGGACACTTCGTATAGGGTCACCGTACCCGTGTCGGACACATGTGTCTGTGTCGGATATCTGGACACGCCAAAAATACGTGTCCGACGCACCAAAAACGTGTCCTGTTTTTTTAAAAAATTGGACACACGAAAGACACGCGCGTGTCTGCATGTTGGACGTGAAGTGGGTCAGATAATTCCATGAAAGATAGAGAATTTATGGAGCCGGTAATTTAGTGGATCACTTATGGAACTTGAATACACCCTAATCCAATTTTTAGTTTTGAAGATACTTGAACATTTTTATTCCTCTTCATCATGTGAGAGGAATTAGAACATCTATCCATTTATCCACTATTTGAAAAGGAACAAGATAACACCACAAAAAGCCGAAGATTTGTTATTTGTACATTCCAATCTTTGTCTTCAATCAAGAGAATTTTCACAATATAATGAGGGAAATACTAAGATGTTGGATGTTGGAGAAGATGCATTTGATTCCTTGTGTGATAGTGGAATGGGGAATTTTGAACATGTCAGATATTTTATTTAATCTATTTGTTTATTTTTGTTTATAAGTTTATTTGATTTTCATTATTTAAATGATAAACGAAGTATTTGTGTAATATAATATTTATATATAATTTTTTTTTTATGTTTTTTTATAAACGTGTCGAAGGCGCGTCGTGTCCTATTTTTAAAAAATTTACCGTATCGCCGTATCCGTATCAGTGCTTCATAGCTTGTCACACTATCAACTATATGGCGGTGGAGTGGAAATATAAGTATTTTTTAATTTATATGTATATGACATACTAAAATACATAATCATTATTATACTGTCACTCTCATGTATACTTATCAAGCTGTCAAACTATAATGCGGTGGAATTGAAATATAAGTATTTTTAATTCATGTATATATAATATTCTAAAATACATAATCATTATTATACTGTCACTCTCATGTAGAGTTATCAAGCTATCAAACTATACTGGTTATATTATTACCTGATTTTTAGTAAGAGGTTAAGTGGCGGTTTGAAAGACCTGCTTTGCTTCTGTTTTTATTACTATTCACGTATCAAAGCAAAATGGACATGTTTGGTAGTTGCTCCTTCTATCATTTGTATTCACCAAACATATTTTGCTTTTAAATTTTAGGAAATCAGCTGTTCCACCAAACATGTTCTGTTTGCTTCAATTTTTATTTTTCTCAGATTAAAATCATCAACACCAAACATGTTTCCGCTTCAGAAAAAACTTGCAGCACACGCTTCGCCACGCTTCAACTTCCAAACCCATTTGAAATCAGAAAGCGGGAGTGAAATCAAACAAGTCCTAAGCAATTATTCAAACGGTACAGTCATTCCTCGCCGTTAAGCTCAATCCTAATAATTTTAAGTACTATTAATATAAATTTTTATGGTTTAAGATTTATAACAAATATTTTCGTTACATATTATATATTGCTTATTTCATTGTGAATTTTTTTCATAAATCTCCTTTTCGACTCTAAGCAAAAATGTTTTAATTTTTATTTTATTTTTGCCTTGAAACTATATCATTTTTGGACGGAAAGGAGGGTATGTGAAAGATTATTGTTGAGAAGGAGGCAATATAGCATTTAGGAAGTATTTGTTAAAATTTTGAAAACCATTAAGAGTTTTATACTAATAGCTCTAAAATTTTAAAATTATTTAAATAAAGTAAAAAAAATACAATTTCCATTAAGAGGGGTGCATTGATTACTGCCTCATTATTCAACAATAATTTTGTTTTTCATTATGTCATTTTAAATTAATTTAGACAATAATTTTGTATCATGTTCCCATTTCGAAATTTGTTAGATTTTTCCATGGTTATAATATAATTTTTCCCAATATTCGGAATGACAAAATTATATATCAGATTATACAAAACAGATATTCAAATTCTCACCCTCACAATTCACATTTCTCAATCTTCAAACCTGTATCATCTTATTTGAACAAAATCTGTTCATAAATGTAGAATTGTAGATACACGAATGGGAGGATGGAGTGTAGAGTGAAAGGACTGAAGGAGAGAGACAGGAGAGTGTAATTCTAGGGTTAGGGTTTGTGAAAGGAGAAGGCCGAGTCCCAAACCTCCATAACCACCACGTCCGACTCCTCGCGCTCGAAAGTCCCACCCAACTGGCCTTCCTCTCCGCCATGGACGACCAAATTGATTCCAAAGGCTACAATTCACCAGCTGGACAAGTTCAGGAATAACGGGGAAAGTGGGCTCACTCTGTTCTTCGTTTCATACAGCATTTTTAAGTATTATATATATATATATATATATATATATATATATCATGTATTGTACCGTCATGTGTTTGATTTAATTTTCACTTGTACCAATAGAGTTAGACTGTAATATACTTTTTGTAATCTTTTGGCTATTACCGTAACATTTTTGCTAGTTCAGATCGGTGTGAACCCATTTAATTTGCAGTTGCCATGTACAAACGCGTTGTTCTTTTTCTTATTTTAATTTTATTTTTTATTATTACCTTTTCTTTTCCTTTTTCATCTGTTTCCAAGAACTTTCCTTTGCTTTTTCGGGGTTTTTTCCTACTAACTACACAGAATGTAGTCTGTGGTATTGACTAACCGCGTGGGAGGTCAAGCAAAGAGGATGTGTTTTCTGGGAAGTTTTCTTTACACTTCTATGTGATATTCGATTTTCATTCCAGAACATCACACAATTGAGTGCAAACAATCTGGTATTATAATTCATTTTTTTGTGTAAGATATCACTGTTTTGAACAGATGGTTTTTAAATTATTACAATTCAATAGAAGTTCGGCGAAACGCCGAGAAAATGCGGTCTCAAAAGCCACAGAATTAATCTTGGCCTGTGGTTCCACTGCATCAGTGGATATAGGAGGTCTGATCTTCAATGGCGACCGTTTCGAAATTGTCCAGTATTTGCAAGCCGTGGACGACGTTTTACAGTGGACGGAGTCAGCAACAAGCTCATCAGACGTTCAGATTGCGAGCAGAGCAATCCCGACTGCAATGGCTCGGCTCGAGAAGGAGTTTGTGGGCGTCTTGTTTAGGCTCACCAGTTCAACCGATCCCCATTCGGTTAGTGGTGGTACTAGTTGTAGCTTGGGTACTAGTAGTAGTGGAACTGGTGGTGCTAGTAGTAGCTTGGGTGGTACTAGTAGTAGCTTCGACTGTCATGATTATAAAAAGTTGAACACAACGGTTAAGAATGATCTGCGGAGCATTGCTGAGAGAATGAACTCTGCTGGATATCTTATCAATTGCATTAAGATGTACAAGATTGTACGAGAGCCTATCCTCGTAGCGAGTTTTAGAGGACTCGGCATCATGAATTTGAGCATCGATGCCATTGGTGTGTTGCAGTGGGAAGAGCTGGTGGTGAAGATCACAGAGTGGATGCATGCTAATGAGGTTTATGTCAAGGTTGTCTTTGCTGGAGAGAGAAGACTCTACCAACGTATCTTTGGAGGTCTCGGAACTGCCTCGGAGTGTAATTGTTTTGGTGAAATGATTAAAGATGGGGCATCTCAATTATTAGAATTGGGGAAAGCCATAAGTATCAGCCTGAGAAGTCAATCATGGAGTCCAGAGGAGTTGTTCAAAATTCTAGACCTCCACAAATCGTTGTCGAAGGATTTGCGTGGTCTTGATATTGTTTTTCAGTTCAAAGAGTTGGAGTTCATTCTGAATCAGGTGGCTGCAGTATTGCGACAGCTTGTGGAGGCAGCAAGAGGTACTCTAAAGGAATTTGAGATTAGTTTGCTTCGTGAGCAGTCGAAATATCAGGACCAGAGAGGTGGAGTTAACCCCTTCACAACATATGTCATGGATTATATTAGTCAGATCTCTTTCTATAAGGGCTTGCTAACTAAAGTGATCGTATCAAAGCCACCAGAGCTGGAAGAGGAGAGAAACTCCACTGATCTGACAAGTTTGGGGAGGACTCTATTGGAGATCCATTTGATTTGGATTATTGAAGTTTTACAATTCAAATTGAATGGTAAATCCAAGTGCTACGAGGATGAATCTTCGGCTCAATTATTCATGATGAACAATGTTCACTACATTGTTCAGAAAATTAATATGGAACCAAATTTTCGAGAGATAATTGGGGATGGTTACCTGGAGAAGCTAACTGAAACTTTCCAGCTACTGATGATTGGCTACATGAGATCAACATGGGCGAGGGTCATTGATTGTCTGAGAGATGAAGGACTAAATGTGAATGGGAGTCTTTCTTCTGGGGTGTTAGATCGCGTGTTGAAGGAGAGGTTAAAGACCTTCAACTCTATGTTTGAAGATGTTTTTCATACTCAAGCACTATGGATGGTACCAAGCTTGCACCTCCGCCAGAAGCTATGTGATTCCATATCAGCAAAGCTCATTCCAGCATACTGCGCCTTCCATGAAAGATTCAAGAGTCATATAGGGAACGAAAATCACCCAGAGAAAGAGATTATCTACTCAGTTGAGGACCTTAGGACTGCGATCTTAAATCTATTCACTGGCAATATGGAGGTTCGAGTCTATTCTTACTATCTGCATTCCTACTATCGTTTTTTCTCTAAATGTTATTTACTGAATGAGAAGAACATGCTCATATACAGTATCTATCATATATTATACTTAAGTGACAATAATACTTGCCATACAGCACATCATGCAGTCTCACATCTTTCTAGTAAGTAGTAAGTACTTGGTGGAAGTTTTGTCTAAAAAAAGTGATTGGGTGTGATAAATGGTTGATGCAGAAAATTTACCGCTAACATAGACCACAAGAAACTAAATTAAAATTCAAAGAGTAGAGCCCAGGAACTTTTCTCATAAAATACCATAAACAGCGGTGCTTTTGATTCATTGGGAAGAACCTTAATTTCTAAAAAAGGTCAAGTCAGATGATTAATTTGGAATTCAGTTCATGAAGGCATTAAAATACTACGTACCCTTACATGATTGGTCTAGGAAACTTCGCTTTCACTGACATCCTAATGAAGCCAACTGTGTTGGGCTTAAACACCAATAAGGTTTTCGTCAAGAGAAGTTGACACTTCCACTCGAGCCTCTTGTTATGTCTGTAGGTGAAAAGGGAAGAATGGGCGTCTCTTACTTTGTATCACTGATCATAAGTTTGCCATGGTACGAGTATTAGATGTGTCTAGAGGACTTCAGTTCTAGGAGCCATTATGCAAAAGGCATCGTGTCCTTTGATGTACTTTGTGATCCAGTCAATTGCACAATTTAACATGTATAATTCATGACATAACAACATTAATAAGTATCAACGATTATTTTCATTCACTCTGTATTTTAGTGTTTCTTCATTCGTGCAACAAATATGAGACCCTATGGTACACAAGAGGGTTAACTTGGTAAACCACTCCAGCCGACATATGATGATCCCTAGTCAACTTGTCATGTGATAGAGATAATCGCGTCTAGTGTTGCCTTGCATGACATTCTAGGTCTTCTTGCCATATTCTTAAATCATTGCATGCTAACCTATAAATCATTGCCATATTCATAAGAATCCAACACATTCACTATATAATTTTCCTTTTCCCTTTTTCTTTTCTCCTTTTTACTGGAATGGTGATGCAGGTTATATCTAATCCACTGAAGGGGTTAAAATACATGTACTAATAGTGGAGAGTTTGTCAATTACTCTGAGGTTTCTGTTTTTTTCATCCTCTTTATGAACCAGTCTCTGTCATTGAATGAAATTAAACCCTTTTTTCCCTACTTTGCACTCAATTAACTGGAAATTACAGTCTCAACACAACAGTGTCGATGAAGAATAATGGAGGGTGATTTGGGGACTTCTGCATCTTCTCTCCCCTCTGGTCTTGCAACCTTTTATTTTACATGTGTATATCTACACTCATATATGTATATATAATCAACACATTTGTTTTAGAAGGTTAGATGCCCTAATCTTCTTAAGGAATTTCAAACTCTTAAATTCGTACTTGACTCTTGATCAGATGACTTTTAATTTCCATAAAAGTAAGCAGCCACTGGGGACAGAGCTGCCAGAGAATGTTGACTCGGCATCCGAACAAGCCACGGAGTTAGTCATGTCCTGTGGTTCGACTTCATTGGGAGAGAAGATAGAAGAAGTAACCTTCAATAGTGATCACTCAACAAGAGACGAGCAATTACGAACTATGGATGAGATTCAACAATGGACAAATGGTCAAAGAAAAGCCAACAGTGCAAACCAGATTGTAGCTCCGCTCGAGAGTGAATTTCAGATAATCTTGATCAACCTCAGCAGTCCAATCGGCACCAGTTCAAGCAAGTCTTCAACAGGTTCAAGTTCCATGATTGGTAGTACTACTAGCTATGAGAATTATGATTATACAAAGTTAAATGTAAATACAAGAGAGAATCTCCGCCATATTGCTGAGCTGATGAATTCTGCTGGACATCTTGATAAGTGCATCAAGTTGTACCAGTCTGTAAGGAAGACTTTTCTGGAGACAAATCTTCATAAACTTGGCGTCCAGAAAGCAACTATGAATGACATCCGTAGTTTGGAGTGGGAAGCATTGGAGTTGAAGATCATTCAGTGGATACAAGCTGCTAAGATTTGTATCACAATTCTCTTTGCAAGTGAGAGGAGACTATGCCAGGATATCTTTGGAGGCCTTGGAACTGCCACAGATGATGCCTGCTATATGAGATTGGTTAAAGATCCTGCAAATCAGCTATTTGACTATGGAAAAGCACTATGTATCTGCACAAGGCACAGATCACGGCCAGAGAAATTGTTCAAAATTTCAGCCATGTACAAGGAGTTGTCAGTTCTTTTGCCTGATCTTGATGCTGTTTTTATGGTAGGATCTTTAGAATCCATAAGGAATCATGCTGTGGAGATGCTTTCTTGGGTTGCTGAGGTGGTTAGAGAGATTCTACAGGAATTTGAAAATGATGTGCTTCATGAGCAGTCGAATTTTTTAGAGCACAGTGGCACCCTGCACTCCTTGACAACATGTGTTGGAAAATTTATTACTCAGATATGTGGCCACAGGGAAATTCTGTCTAAATTGATCCTCTCAAAGCCGTTGAAGCAGGAAGATAAGACATCTTCCGGCAATCTTACTGTTCCGAATATGGATTTAGCTGGAGTTGTTGAGCGAACTCCTCTCTCTGTCCATTTGATTTGGATCATTCATATTTTACAGTACAAATTGGAGTGTAAATCCAAGTTCTATGAAGATGCTTCTTTGGCTCAATTCTTCATGATGAACAATGTTCACTATATTGTTCAAAAGATTGAAGAAGATCCGCAGCTGCGAGAGATGATTGGAGATGATTATGTAAACAAGTTAATGGGAAATGTTCGGCTGGCAATGACTGGCTATCAGTTAAAAACATGGGACAGGATCTGTCAATGCCTCAAAGATGAATCACTAGATGAGAATGAGAGTCTTAGAAGGGTGTCGAAGAGAGGGCTGAAAGAGAGGTTGAAGACCTTCAACGCTATGTTTGAGGAGGTCCAGCGGAGTCAAGCAACATGGTTGGTACCAGACTTGCATCTTCGAGAGGAGCTTCGCTATTCCATATCAGATTATTTACTTCCGGCCTACATATCCTTTCTCCAGCTCTTCAAATTACATATACCAAATCATGATCAGCTTGTTAAGTACTCCCTTATGGAACTTGAAGCCGCTGTCTTGGATTTCTTCCCAGGACGCCCAACGTACCTGCACCAGAGGATGTGTTAGTGAACGAGTGGAAGAATGACAGCTGAAAGGTAGAACAATTTCTCCTACTTTTTTTTTTTTCCTCTTTTATAATCCGGTAGAACTTAGTTAATATGATATTTAAAGATAGTAATTGCTTTTTAAAATAATAAAGTAAGCTGAACAACCAAAAAATACCGAGGAGATGACATTATGGGTGTATTCCCTAACAAATTTTACTTTATTTTTACGGTTTCTCTAAAAGTAAAATCATGATTCTGATTTCTTAGACAAAGTAAAAATTCAAGTGAAGTCTAAGTAAGAGATTCTTTTTTAAAATCTAAAAGTAGCACAAAAAATGTGTTTA
This sequence comes from Cornus suecica, assembly GCA_963922005.1. Classification (NCBI taxonomy): domain Eukaryota; kingdom Viridiplantae; phylum Streptophyta; class Magnoliopsida; order Cornales; family Cornaceae; genus Cornus; species Cornus suecica. The sequence goes on along the minus strand of OY998238.1, from coordinate 36,243,053 downwards.
AAAAAAGTTAATGTTTTTATTTTGTTTTCTCTGAATATTAATATAATATGTACACCTTGTAGGAGTGGCAACTCGAACATGAACACGAAGTTATTGGCTTTTGGGTTGACATTAATCGTGTTCAGGCACGGACCTACATGGAAGGCAGTGGGGGCGGTGGCCCCCATTGATTTTTTTTTTTCCGCTTAATTTTTCCTAAATTATTGATAATTTATGAATTCCCCCCTAAATCTTTTGCAAAAAACCCACAAAGCCCCCACTGAATTTTGTTTTTTCACTTTACCCTACCCCTAAATTTTGAATATTGCAATTTTGCCCCCACTCAACTTAAACCCTAGGTCCATCACTGATCGTGTTCATGTCATAATTGTTTCAACCTATTTACCTCTTTTGTCAAATGTGTCCGTGTTCGTGTTCCAAAGTTTATGTTTTTATGTTGTTTTCTATGAATATTAATATAATATGTACACCTTGTAGGAGTGGCAACTCGAACACGAACACGAAGTTATTGGCTTTTGGGTTGACATTAATCGTGTTCAGGCACGGACCTACATGGAAGGCAGTGGGGGCGGTGGCCCCCACTGATTTTTTTTTTTCCGCTTAATTTTTCCTAAATTATTGATAATTTATGAATTCCCCCCTAAATCTTTTGCAAAAAACCCACAAAGCCCCCACTGAATTTTGTTTTTTCACTTTACCCTACCCCTAAATTTTGAATATTGCAATTTTGCCCCCACTCAACTTAAACCCTAGGTCCATCACTGATCGTGTTCATGTCATAATTGTTTCAACCTATTTACCTCTTTTGTCAAATGTGTCCGTGTTCGTGTTCCGAAGTTTATGTTTTTATGTTGTTTTCTATGAATATTAATATAATATGTACACCTTGTAGGAGTGGCAACTCGAACACGAACACGAAGTTATTGGCTTTTGGGTTGACATTAATCGTGTTTAGGCACGAACCTACATGGAAGGCAGTGGGGGCGGTGGCCCCCACTGATTTTATTTTTTAAGCTTAATTTTTTCTGAATTATTGATAATTTATGAATTTGCCCCCTAAATCTTTTGCAAAAAACCCACAAAGCTCCCACTGAATTTTATTTTTTCACTTTACCCTATCCCTAAATTTTGAATATTGCAATTTTGCCCCCACTCAACTCAAACCCTAGGTCCATCACTAATCGTGTTCATGTCATAATTGTTTCAACCTATTTACCCCTTTTGTCAAATGTGTCGTGTTCGTGTTTCAAAGTTAACTTGTTTAACATTATTAAACCCGTCTAATTAATCTGTGTCATAATTATGTCAAGGCCACCAGATTAATAGTTTTTTATTTTTATTTTTTATTATTCTATCATTTTGGATATATCTATTATTTCTACATAAATGTTGTATTTGGGTATTTTTTGCAATCCTATCATACCAAATTACCAATTATGCTCATTTTAATAAACTTAGTCCTTGATTATTTTATTTTTTCAACTATAGTTACGTTTTACTTTTTGGTAAAAATTGGCTGCATGACCCATTACATTAAATGGGATAAACAGGTGGTGAAATGTGTCCTGTCATTACATGACTAAGTTTATAAACGTGTTAAATGAGTTGTATCGTGTACGTGTCGAGTGCCTTTGGCATGATTATCAAACGGTTTGTGTTCAGGTTGCGTATTTCTCAGAATACTCATAGGTTGACATGGCAGACCCACTTACATGAATTGCCACCCCTAACTTTGTAACAAAATCTCACTCAGTTGGCCGTCGAAGTTATGTTTTAAAGGGAATGGCGGAGCTATGTTCCAATTATAAGGCCTGAGGGTTAGGAGAAGTGCATGTGGTCAAGGCATGGAATCTATTTGTTAACCAGTCTTCGAGTAATTGACATGTCAATGAGCTGATTTGTAAGTAAAAGAAAACATAAATGTTGAAAATTGAATTAAAATTCAATGAACCCAATTATATAAAAAAATATTCTGTAGTGTAAAAAAAATCGTATGAATTTGTTCAAAAAGTTATAGTTCAGTTTTCAGCATTCTCTCTTACATTCAAAATAGCTGATCCATTCATTATTAAACTCTATATATTTTTTGCTTGGCACCAGATGGCGTAAGGAATGACGTTTGTAGCTTCCCCTTGTAGCATGTTATCCATGATTTGGAAAAGAATCTTTTCTCATTTGTTTCTATTTATTTTTATGGGCAAAGTTGCACTAACAGTAATTCCATGCTAAAGTGTCAAAATTTAAGAAAATATATTTTCCTTGCCTTTTCTTTTCTTCAATAATATAGAAGTACTTTTAAGTAAAATTATTTTAATAAAAATACTTATAATTTTACTTTTTAACAGTTGATAGCTGGGTGGAAATTATTTATATGTTTATAAAGACCCTATGTTATGTGTACCACTTGTTTATACCTCATGCGAACTTGTCTATTGGTTACTTTTGCATTTGTCAAACGGGCCAACGTATATCTTGAATTGCATTGGTGTTTTACTGAGTCACAAGTTCCTAACATGTCTGTCTGTTTTTTGTAGTACCGGAAGTCTATCTATCTGTCAACGTTTTCACTTATTTTGAAGATCAAGTGTAGCGGGCGCAGGCCCCAGAGTCGTCTAGCCCTTCAGCCATTTCCTCCGGCGAATGAATTGATTTTTTAGCAGAAGATGCCATAGTATTAGCATACCGTGTCTTGTATGTGTTTGGTGGTTCATCTCATTATTGGCATTACATATATGTGGAAGTAAGATATACCTTAGATATATGTGTTTCGATTGCTAGCAGCACAGCGAACTAAAACACTTCATTTTGAGTTTTGGTGTGGGCAGTTTTTCGAGACTTGAAGATTCAGACTTGAAAGCTTCTTAGGGGCTTTTCAGATCATTCAGTTGATGTCCATGTGACCTATTTGGAAAGCTACGGTGGTGTATTATAAGTATTCCGTTATAAGTGCAAGTGTGTGTTTTGTCTATACATGCATATAAATGTTGAATACATAAATGTTCAGTTTCTCATTTCCTGTAAGCACACACCTATTATCTGTTAGTCATTGTGGTTTATTGTTTTATGTTCACAAGTGAGGATTTAAATTTAATTCGGGAATAAACTATTTTCACACTAGGGAGTAGGTGAACATAAACAAATTATACAACTGCTATTTAGCTTCAATCCTTTAAGTTTTTATTTTTTCTTTTTTTCTTTTTTTATAATCTGAATTAATCCTCACTCCTCAGTTCTTCATCCACTGGGAGAGACTTTTTCTGGAGGATGTCACTTTCTGGTTTTTCATCTAAAATATCTGGGATCTCTTGCTCAAATTTTTTTTGATTCTTTAAGAGCTTCAAAAGCCATGAAATTGCTATCAAAGTCATATTACTGCACCTAAACCAAACAAATCATAGTTTTCCCGCGACCTGGACCATTGATTTTTTAAAATTTGGTCTATCAATCCGAAACCCTAAATTCAAAAGAGTGAAGAACACTAAGCTGTGAGTATAGAAGCTGTCATGTAGGATTCAAAATAAATAAAAATCCTATACATGCTAAATTGCATAGTGTAAGTGTGGAAATCTCCTAGCCCATAGAAGCCCATCATGCGTTGGGCCCATCAGGGCTGACAGCCCGATAAGGTCATTGAAAACCCCAAGATTAGGCCCATTTCATTTTATAATTCCTTGAAAATAAAGATAATGATGTAAGCAAAATAATGTTGCCCTAATGGACTCGAAACCCAAAAAGGGAATGTATATAAAGGAAGCAAAACCCAAATAAAAGATTTCATTCTTGTGTTGTGCATTTTTTGGCATTTACACATTGGCGTTAGGCCGATGGCCGATTAACGTGCTCCTAACGCCCCTCGGAACCCCGCAGTCGCACAGCCAGTCAGGATCATCAATATGATTCTTGGTGGCTTCGCCTCCAAAGAGACGGAAGGATCCTGCCGGAGCCAGCTGCGAAGAGCCCGTAAAATGAGAAAGGTCAACGAAGTCAATGAAGTCCACCACAGGACAGGAGAAGCACAGATTATTTTCTCTGCATCAGACCTTTGGAACATCCAAACCCCACATGATGACTCTCTAGTTGTGACATTGATGGTGGCCAATTGCCTTGTTAAGAGAGTCATAATCGATCCTGGGAGTAGTGCAAACGTCATTACCAAATGGGCTTTTGAAAATCTTGAAATTGACCCGAACGAGATTGTGGCATCCCGGTGCCCTATTGCAGGATTCGATGGAAAGCAAATCGAACCGATCGGGGAAGTCCAATTGCCGGTATCCTGCTGCTCAAATGACCCTGACTGAGACATTTGTTGTAGTGGATGTGAAGCCTTCGTACAATTTGCTCATGGGAAGGTGATGGATTCACCGGATGCAGGGCATGCCTTCAACCCTTCACCAAGTGATGAGATGCATAAGCTCGAATGGTTTGGACATCATTGATATCAGGGGTGACTAGGTGGCAGCCAAAGAATGCCATGCGGTCATCCTGAAGGAGATCAGGAAGGGAAAAGGCCCAATGGTCCCCCATTCCAAGGAACAGAATCCATGCCCCAAATAGCAATCAAAGGAAGGGGATTCGGGTACCCCGATCGTAGTCGAGCCATTACAACCAATCTCTGTTATACCCGATAGCTCGGAAAAGGTTACTTTTGTAGGTACAAATCTTATCAACTCTGAATTGAAAGAACTGACACAGTTATTGTAGGACAACTCCGATGTCTTCGTGTGGGAGCATACATACATGTCAGGAATCGATCCTATTATTGCCCAGCACTCATTACACGTCGACCCGAACGTAAGACCGATCAGGCAAAAACAGAGGCGCATAGGAGCACATCGGAACCAGATCATAGCGGACAAAGTGTCCAGATTGCTCCAGACTGGTTTTGTCAGGGAAGTCAAGTACTCCGAATGGCTCGCTAATGTAGTGGTCGTGCAAAAGAAGAATGGTAAGTGGAGGGTTTGTGTTGATTTTACTGACCTAAATATGGCATGCCCGAAAGACAACTTTCCCTTGCTGAAGATCGACTAGACGATTGACGCTACCGCCGGCTACGAACGTCTAACTTTTCTGGACGCTTATTCGGGATACAATCAGATAAAAATGAACCCGACGGACGAAGAAAAAACCTCTTTCATTACCGAAACAGGTACTTACTGCTTTAAGGTTATGCCCTTCGGTCTGAAAATGCAGGTGCCACTTTGTAGAGGTTGCTCAACAAGATCTTTAAGGGAATGATGGGTACAATGATCGAGGCTTATATTGATGACACTGTGGTCAAGAGTAGAAGAAAAGAGGATCATCTTGCACACCTGGACCAAGTGTTTGACACCTTCAGGATGCATGGCATGAAGCTTAACCCAGAGAAATGCTCATTTGGTGTGTCATCCGGATAATTCCTGGGACACATCGTGGACCGAACCGGGATCCAAGCCAGCTCGACACAAGTCAAGGCCCTAATGGAAATAAAGGAGCCCCGGACACATAAAGACGTTCAAGTCCTGACGGGAAGAGTGGTTGCCCTTAGCAGGTTCATTTCACGACTCATTGATCGATGCAGACCATTCTTTCAAGCAATCAAGGCAAAAAGGGGAGAAGTCTGGGGTCCTGAGCAGTCTGAAGCCCTAGCTAGGTTAAAGGAGTATATGACCAAACCCCCGATCCTATCCATACCAGGACCTGGTGAAGTCTTACATCTGTATCTAGCAATATCCTCCGTCTCGACCAGTGCAACCCTCATCAAAGAAGATGGGAACCTACAGATGCCAGTCTTCTACACCAGTAAATTATTGGCTGAAGAGGAGTCCCGATACAACAGGCAAGAAAAGCTGGTTCTATCACTGGTAAATGCCAAAAGGTGACTGAGGCATTACTTCAAGGCTCATCCAATCATTGTCCCAACCTCCACGCCTTTCCGGGTTATTATGTCAAAACCCGATCTTTCGGGTAGAATCTCCAAATGGGCCATCGAATTAGGAATATATGACATAACTTACATACCCCGGGTTTCCATCAAAGGACAGGCGTGGCAGATTTCTTACTTGAAGATGAAACTGAAGAACCCGACCAACAGACTGAGCAGACACTTGGAAGCTTTTCGTGGACGGATCAGCCAGTTTTACCGGATCGGGAATCGGCTTGGAGATCCAAACACCCGATGGGACACACCTCCATATATTAGTGCAACTACAGTTCCCAGCCACAAACAATGAGGCAGAGTATGAAGCGATCGTATCTGGCTTGAGGTTAGCCCAAAGCCTCCATATTCATGCTCTAGCAGTGCACAACGAATCTCAGCTAGTCATTCGAAAAATTAAAGGGGAATACGAGGCAAAAGATCCCAAAATGGAGTCTTACAGGGCACTTGTGCTGAAGGAAACAGAGAGCTTTAAAAAAATAACCTTCACTCAGATCTCGAGAAACGAAAACTCTATAGCTGACCACCTAACCGGTTAGGCGTCCTCAACTGGAGAGGACCTGACCCGGGTTGTGTTGATAGATTTTATAACCAGGCCAAGTATTCAAGACCCCGTACAAGTAATGTTTATTCCATGGGAGCCCAGCTGGATGGATCCCCTGATGAATTACCTGAGAAATGTTATACTCCCGGAGAACAAAGCTGAAGCTCACAGGATCAGGAGGAATTTAGCCCTATATTCAGTCATAAACGGGCAACTCTATCGAAAGTCCTTCTCGGGTCCTTATTTAAAATGCATCACGCCCTCAAAATCAAGAGCAGTGATGCAGGAGATCCACAGTGGATCTTGCGGGAACCACTCCGGAAGAAGGTCCATTGCCCATAAAATACTCTCCCAAGGATGCTTTTGGCCCTATCTATCCCAGGATGCCGAGGGCTATGTCCAGAGGTGCAAGCCATGCCAGATGCATGGGGACGATATCCATCGACCGCCGGAGTTTCTACACCCGACCATAGTCCCACATCCCTTCGCCTGATGGGGAATGGATATCGTAGGACCTCTCCCGAAGGCAATTCGATCAAATTCCTTTGTCCTACTAGCCATTGATTACTTCACCAAATGGGTGGAAGCTGAAGCCTACCCTGCCATCAAAAGTAGCCACGTCATCAAGTTCATTTGGACCCACATAATATGCAGATTCGGGCTACCAAGGACAATTATGATGGATAATGAAACAAATCTTGACAACAAGGAAGTGATATCGTTATTTGTCGAGCATGGTATCAACTAGAATACATCCTCCGTCGGGTACCCGCAGGGGAATGGACATGCCGAAAGAACAAATCGAACCATATTCGACACCTTGGCCAAAAAACTTGAGGAAGCAAAAGGAGCCTGGCTCGAGAAGCTACTTGAAGTGCTCTAGTCATACAGAACAACCCCCAGGCAACCCACCAGAGAGACCCCCTTTGCCATGGTTTATGGCGCTGAGGCTGTGATCCCAACGGAGGTTAGGGTCTCAACCCTTCGGAGCCAGGCCTGGGTGGAAGGCCCAAATAACTAGCACCTGGCTCACGACCTTGATCTACTAGATGAAAGAAGGAAAGCTGTCGGGATCAGGCTGGCCGCCTACCAATAACGTGTCCGGAACCACTTCAACCAAAAATTTAAAAGAAGGGAGTTCCAGGTCGGTGACATGGTCCTTAGGTGAAAAATTGGACTCGTGGGCAAGCTCAGGGAGCCTTGGGAGGGCCTGTACACCATTACCGAAGTCATCGGACGCGGAGCATATCGCGTTTGAAAGAACAGAGACGATAGAATGGAACCAAACTCCCAGAATGCCTTTCGTCTGAAAAGGTACTACCCGTAACAAGCCAAGTTTATTATTTACTTTGATCACTTTTGTAAAAAGGCCCCCGCGCCAGATCAATCAGAAATATTCATCAGTAAAATTATTTTTCATGGCAAAAATAGCTTATATATATCTACTGATGCAAAAAATAAACCAAGTGTTGTCATGTCTCTCGCATGGCCTGAAGTGTCCGAAAGACACAACAATGATCCAGAAAAAGATAAAAAAAAATTGCAAAAAATAAACCAAGTGTTGTCATGTCTCTCGTATGGCCTGAAGTGCCCGAAAGACACAACACTGATCCAGAAGAGATAAAAAAAATTGCAAAAAATAAACAAAGTGTTGTCATGTTTCTTGCATGGCCTAAAGTGCCCGAAAGACACAACACTGATCTAGAAAAAGATCAAAAAATTTGCAAAAAATAAACCAAGTGTTGTCATGTCTCTCGCATGGCCTGAAGTGCCCGAAAGACACAACACTGATCCAGAAAAAAGATAAAAAAAATTGCAGAAAATGAACCAAGTGCTGTCGTGTCTCTCGCATGGCCTGAAGTGCCCGAAAGGCACAACACTGACCCAGAAGAGATCAAAAATTTGCAAAAAAGTAAACTAAATATTGTCATGTCTCTCGCATGGCCTGAAGTGCCCGAAAGACACAACACTGATCCAGAGGAGATCAAAATTCTGCAAAAAGTAAATTAAGTGTTGTCATGTCTCTCGCATGACCCGAAGTGCCCGAAAAACACAACACTGATCCAGAAGATATCAAAATTTTATGAAAAATAAACTAAGTATTGTCATGTCTCTCGCAAGGCCTGTAGTGCCCGAAAGACACAACACTTTTTAGGTAAAATAATCTAAGTATTGCAAAAGTCAACTGGAAAGGAACCATGATTGTCATTCAAAATATGGGCCCCGATGGCCAAGGCTTACAAATGTTTTACAAAATAATCCTACGGTCTTCTATCCTAAAACCTAGGAGTAAGCCCAATAGAATTCACTATCTAAGTGCTAGCATCAGTACCCGCTGCATTCGAGTCCGCTGGAGCAATTGTCGGGTCCAAAACTTGGACAGGAGCGGGTTGCACTGAAGGAACATAATCGGGAGTAGGCCCCGGAAGAGGTTTGGTCAGGAACTCACAAAAACGAACATCATCCGGACCTCCAACCGGATCATCATACGGCGGAGCAATGCCCAAAGACTCATCCAATTCCTCCACTGAGGCAAAGTCCCTCTCCTCAACAGAGTTTTTAGATATCCTGGAAGCAGGTCCTCCAACCGAACCCGATCTGGTACTGGGCAGTGTCGCAGAGACCCTTATACATCTGATTGCCGCCCTGATGACACATTTCCACTGTTGACCTCTCCACTGCTAGGAGATTCTCGGTTTCAACCTTCTCCTCTAAAAGCTTCTCTTTGGAGGCCCTCATTCTCTGCCTTCAGGCCCTTGACTTCAGCAGCTAGGGCCCAACGAACTGCCTCCATCTCCTTAATCTTCTCTTGGGCTGCCTGAAGCTTTTGCTCTGCAGAGATTTCCCTTGTGGTCTGGACCTCCAGCTTATCATTAGATATCGATAGCAATGTGGCCACCTTTTTCCTTGCATCCTCCTTCAACCTCAGAAGCTCTGAAGATTTGTTGAGCAACCTGCTGTCCTCCTCTAACTTTACATTATAAGCTTGGGTTAGGTAGAGCATCTGCCAAGAATGCAAGTGTTAGCCAGATCAATGAATAAAGTGCAGAAATACAAAGTATGACTGAAGAAACAGCATGTCAAAAACATACCTTCATGGCAATCTCTGGACCGGTCATGACCAAATCTGCCCGATCGATTTGTGTCAACTTCTTCCGGTCTGCGGGGGTCCAGATCTGGAGACCCATTTCTCGAAAGGCAACATCATTATCAATGGTCTCATGCCCCGCGACCAAAAATTCACCACCTGGAAGTCTTATCTTTAGTGCCCATGGGACAGGTTACTCCTTTCCGGATGCAGCCTCAAACTCCGCCACTATGCTCGGCGATGACGCTGTAATCCGATGGGGCCAAACCAATCGATCAGGGACATCTTCCTCAGACCGGGGACATTGTGTCCCCGCCAGACTGGGCTCTCCTTCAACTGGTCGGGATCCAGGAACAGGGATTTCCCGCGAAGAAGCGACAAGGGGCGATTCAGCAATACCCTCCCCCGAAGGAGGAGGTGGAATAACTGGAGGACTTCCCGATGGTGGTGGATGAACTATCCCAGAGGGAGGAATTGGAATACCTTAGGGCCGCTGATTGGCTTGGGTATCCCCCGATACCGAAGGGTTTGTTTGAGAACCCGGTACTCGCTTGACCTTCTTCTTAAGGACGGGTGGCGGGATCCACAACATAGTATTTTGTCATTCTGATGTTAGTTCCTGCAAATTAGAACCCGTCAGGTAATTACCACACATCCTCAGGGGCTGGCCCCAAATTTTAGACTTAAGGATATCAAATCGGGATGAGATATAATTTGGAGTTTTAAATCGGTTGGGCGCTCCCAGAAACTCTAGCACATGATGACCCAACTTATCATTGCACTGTTCACAATAACATGACCCTCTATGATAAGGTTTGAAGGAAATGAATAAATGTTTATCAAATTCACTAGGGACTACGAATCTGGCTGAGCCGGGAAGCCTCCAATTCCCGCTTACCAGGATTATTCTTTCCTTCCACCCCTTATTAGACTTCTCAGTACCATCGCACATCTTTCTCCCACTTAAAGGAAAAAGATTGTACTGACCCCTACAGTTCTTCTGGTCCTATATCTTGTAACAGAATGGGAGCTCAGCCAGACCCAGATCAAGACCCATCTCCCGATTAATCATCATGACCATAGCCACGATCCTGAAGAATTTGGGCCCTACTTGAAGTGGAGCCAGACCCAGGGTAGACAGGATATAAAGAAAGAAAGGGTGGATCGGGAATCGAAGAATCTGAAGATGAAAAGCCGACAGCAAGATCTGATCATCCTTAACTCCCTCCCTTGTCCTGAAGTCGTACTTCTTGGGATAATTCTTAACTATCACCCTATCGGGTATCCTACACTTAACCCTCAATCTCTTCAGCACCGTATCTACCCTATGAGCAGGGGGAAGGGAATCGGCATAGAATTGATCTCCCGATCTTCCTACAGCCGGATCCCCACCCACAATAGCGTTTTGGGTAACCTCAGGAGGACTAGATCTGACCCTCCTAACCACCTCTACCGATGGAGAACTAAGGGAAGCATCGGGATCTACAGAGGAGGGGAGACGGTCGCTACCCGGCCGAGTGTCATCGCTATCAAACATATTGACAAAAAGGTAGGAGAGCTGGAAGAAAGAACTTACTCTAAGACGGATTCCGATGAGATTTCGTGATTTTTCCTGAAGAAATGTGCAGATTCTGGCAATAACAAGAGGAGAAACCAAGTTGCAGAGAGTTTTGAGAACCAAACGCTTTGAAATGCAAGGAGTGTTTTGCAAATGGACCCTAGGGTATTTATAGAGGTCACTGAAGGATGCGAAGAGTCAGGCGCACAGGAAACGAAGCATCAGACCGTCTCCTCAGCCCCCATCTCGCGAATCAAGGCCACCTAAGCCGTGAATTTGAAATGTTAATGACGACACAACTGTCGTATTGAATGAACATGCCACGTCACCCCGACAGGGGTGATGTATATATGTTCCCTCCCACACTTTACCTTCTCGGTAATGGGCATGACTGCCCGATAGCCCACAACCAAGAAGAGAGTCTGTGTAAGTGTGGAAATCTCTAGGCCCATAGAAGCCTATCAGGCGTCAGGCCCATCAAGGCTGACAGCCCGATAAGGTCATTGAAAGCCCGAAGATTAGGCCCATTTCATTTTATAATTCCTTGAAAATAAAGATAATGATGTAAGCAAAATAATGTTACCCTAATGGACTCGAAGCCCAAAAATGAAATATATATAAAGAAAGCAAAACCCAAATAAAAGATTTCATTCTTGTGTTGTGTATTTTTTGGCATTTACACATAGCTAAGTGCAAACATTAGCAATTACTAAAATCATGATACATCAATTAAAACATAAATTTTAGGATTTAAATGAACAAAGAAGCAACTGCAAATGTGGAGTAACTGCGGACTGAAGAAAGCAAGACCAAGTGGCTGGAAGAGATATGATTGCGTCTATATAATGAAGAGATGTATGTAATTCACTTAAGGCATAATGGGAGGGGCGCATGGCCAAAAAAACTGGTTGAATATACATGAGTGATTTTTAACACCACTCAAACTTTTCAGTCAGACTGTGAAACATCCAATTTGACCGCAACAAAAGTATTTCGAGTTTGAATTAGAAAAATTATCCGTAATAGAGGATCTTATTTCACATTTGATCTCATAGAAAATTGATTGGGTATATATATGGATAAATGTTAACCTATTAACTTATTTTTTTTTAGTCAAATCGTGAACATCTATTTGTTATAATTAATATAAAAGTCAAACTTAATTTTTGATCCGGTGTTACGCCAAATATTATGAGTCAGGTTTAGATTCTTTAATTTCAATTTTCTTTGATTTAAATTGAAATAAATCGTATACCTTCCACCATCTCTTGCCCCAAATTAATAAATTATATTTTTGTTTAAGTGAAAAAAGTTTGGTCATCATTTCTTTAGATATTAGAGGAGGTTTGAGGGATTGATGAATACTCAAACTAAAGTCTGAGTAGTCACTATTCATAAAATGTATTTTATAAAAAAATAAAAAATAAAAAGGACAAATTTCCTAATCATTTGAATGCACACGTGGAGATTCGACTCATCACTTGTTTCCATTTAATTGTGCATGAAACCGTAATACAATATATAGTTGGAAGAGCAAACATATTGACAATTCATTTTAGGGTGGGTTCGGCTTTCCCTTTTTGGAATTATATTGAAATTACATTAGAGTTACAATTTTATGAATTGTAATTTTATCAATGCAATTTCAGATACTTTGTTCGAATAAGTTATGGAATTCAAGTGACACAATTAATGTAAATTTTAATCATAATCCCAATTTGAATGTAAAATACCATAAATTTTGAATTGAATTAAATAATATAAATAAATTTAAATACGTAAATATAAGTCTGAAACTATAAATATGCATGTATATATTTTTGTGTGTATATATATATATATACAGGCACGGACCTACGTGTACGTGGCCCGCCCCAACTGAATTTTTTTTTAACCTATTTGCCCCTTAGTTTCAAATATTATGTGAATTTGTCCCACTAAAAACCCCTTAAAGCCCCCCACTGAAATTCTCTTTTCTACCTTTACCTACCCCTAAAGTTTGAATAGTGCAATTATGCCCCCACTTAACTCAATCTCTTGGTCCGTGCCTGTATATATATATATATATATATATATATATGTGCATGTAATATACATGTATATATGTATGTGGATATTTAAATATGTGTGAGTTTGTGTGTATTCATATTTGTATATATATATACATCTATGGTTACATACATATATATATACATGACTGTATATATATTTGTATATATAGGCGTTTGTATATATCTATGTATATATATATTTGTATATATAGGTATATGCATATATAAGTTTTTGTGAATATATATGTATATTTGTAGTTGTGAAAAGTTAGTTGTTAGAGAGAGTATTTATTGAGTTGAAGTTTTGGGGAAGATTTAAAATTGAAAATCACAACTTCTCATGTGTAATTCAAATTATGGAATAGGTGGATTTGGAATTGGACATGTTGTTGCATCCGAACAATGGATTTGGAATTAGAAAATTCAAAGCCCCAATTCAGCGTTGCCGAACGGACATTTAGAGTCTGTTCCGCGCGGAGTTGAAGCCTTTGGATTTGGAATTGGACCTCTAATTCCAAATTCAACATTCGGATATAACAAAATACTTTAGAATTGGAATTGCATTTTAATTTCAAATAAATTAATTCCACAACTTGAATTCCTAAGAAGTTATGATTTCTAATTCTAAAATATTCAACCCACTAAATATTCTCTCTATAACAATTAACCTTTCACAACCACAAACATACATACATACATATTCATAAACACTTATCTATAAACACACACACACACACATATACAAGGGTTCATACCACCTACACCCCTTGAACTTTGCTTATATTTCACATAGACCCCCTCTTTTTTAATCGTCTTTAGTTATACTAATACTAATACAAATTGTATCCTTAGTTATACTATTGGCTTCTTAGACCAAAGATATTCTTTACCAGTCTCGATTAACCTCTTAATTGAAGTCTAGAAGCCAACAATACACCATCTATAGGTATTCCAAAATCCGGCGAATCCAAAAATTCAATCCGGTCCGGGCATATTGGATCGGTTTATTATGAATTGGATTGGACATGGTTCGGAAAATACCAAATTCGGTATTTTACAGATCGGTTCTGGATTTGATTTTTAATAATCCGGTCCAATCCGGTACTGTTCATATATATTTTAATATAATTACATTAATAATATATTATTTTTAACTAAATTATAATACTTATATCAATAATATACTATTTTAAATTAAATCATAATACCTTAATTTATACTAAATAATTATCTATCTCTATCCATACTATTATAAAATTGTAAGTCATTTTTAATATTTATATACATTTTTTTAAAAAAAAATGATAATAAAATAATATCACCAATTTAAAAGTAAGGGCCCTCGAATATTATTATGCATTTATTATCATCTTACAAAAAAATAATTCATACACAAAATTGAACTTTCTTACCATCTAAGGTATTTATATTATTTTAAAACGTTCATCACTATTACAATTGTCAGGAAAAAAATGGAAGACTTTCTATTAGTTTCATGCATTCATTACCATAGTGAATACAAGATAATATACATATCTATATCTATACTATTATAAAAGTGTAAGGCCTCTACAATATTTCTATACATTGATTTCATTAAAAAAAATTAATTTAATAAAAACTTTAATAACTACTTTCAAAGAACTGTCATTAAAGTGCATTAATACATTCTATTGTTCAAATGCATGTATTTTCTTTAAAAGAATGTATAGTTAAAGTATCTACAACAATTTTAAAGGAAAATGAATGGATACCCAAATTTATATATATATTTTTAAAATTCATAGCGAAATAAATAAAACACATGATCTTTTATAATTATTACCAAAAAAATATTTGTGTTGTGAAATATCTTTCATGTAAGGTTGCAATATAAGTCAAAACTTTAAGCTATATGTATTTCATGTATCGATATAAGCCAAACTTTCCGCCACGTGCATTAGCACATGGTCTTAGCTAGTTATTACTTATAAAAGTATGAGCTATTTTTAATGTTTTTGAACATTTAACCCATTTTTAAAATACAATGAAATTACATAACTAAAGGATACTTTAGCTATCCTAAATATTATTCATCTCTATCATTCACCAAAAATAAGATGAAACCCATAACAATATACCCTTAGATTATATTTATATATTTTAAAATTTATATGTTTAGGCAAAAAAAGTAATTAACAATTTATTTTATAATATCATTGAATAATTAAATTATGAGTTATTGATTCAGATATATACATATATATAAGTATCTTGAAATAAATAGATGAACAAATTAAACTAGAATGAGTGATAGATTCCATTAATACAATTGAAAATGTTGCTTGAAGTTTAGAGTTAATTATGTACATAATTTTATTTTTAGTGAACTTTGCAATTTGGGTTAGAGGAGATCTCATTTGTGATACAATCCGTTGAAGTTTCCAGATGCTGCTGGGAATTGTGTTTATTTTATCTATTTGTATTTTAGTTTTTATTCAATGAAGTTTACTCGTAACTAAATTGTTTTATATTTTATATATTGCTATCATGGAACATGTAGAACTTTCAAGTTATTTTGTAAAAAAATTTAAGATCCTTATGCCAAACTTTGTCCCAAAATAATTGGTGGTGTATGAAGGATTTCAAGAAGTGAATTTGTTACCTGCACCATTTAGAATTAATATTCACAATTTAGTATTGCTAAATTAATTTCATGTTTGGATCCGCGAATCCGATCCGAACCAATCCGGCCCATTGCGGTCCAGTTTGGATTGGATTAATTGGATAAACAAATTGAATTGGTTCCAAATATTACTAAATATGGTAATAGTGGATCGGTCCTAAAATATCTTCATTTTGGTCCAATCCGATCCATAAACGCCCTATAGGCGCAAAAATTTGCACACTAAGACTAGTCGAGGAAACTTCCACAAACCCCGACACTCAAAACAAGATAATGAGGAGGAAATAATAGAGAAAATAAAATGAAGGAGAAGACACAAAGAAGAAGGGAAAACAAGACGATGAATAAAACAATATATATTTTTTGCATATCTATTTGTATATCTTTCCAATAAGATAATAGGTGTATTTATACATGTAGGGAGAGTATGGTCAGGACATGATTAAGGAGTGAATGAGGTGATCTTGCTATTCAGCTTGGATCATGGGATCAAATTCCTTAATTGTGTGATTTTAGAAGTCATGATTGCAGTCCCTAGGCTTTCCTTTGGCGACTTGGGATTGTGGGCTTGTGACCGGCGCTCATTTGGGCTTGAACTGAATTTGGGCCCTACACTTTGCCTCCAATTCCTTCTAATTTGATAATCATCATAATTAGAGGGAATTAATTATACGGTCTTCTTTTATTTATTGGGGCTTCACCAATATAAATATCACCACGATCAATTGCTCGACTTGTCGTCTGATTGTTGTCAACGCCACATGCTAGGGATTTGCTTCTTAAGACTACTTTCACTTATTAGTTGAACAAATGAAAGTATTTCCCGCATTTAAGAATTTAATTATTAGGGCCCTTAAACTTTTAATCAACATGGATATGACATGTGTACATGACAATGAGAATTAACTTTAAATTATTCGCATATATCGCTTCAAATATATATACATATAGATATATATTTAAGTAGTAGCCATCATTTGATCAAAAATAAATTATTTGTTTGCTTGTTGTCGCTGTGATCTTGGTGATTAACTTTCTTCTTACTTTTCGCTTTGATCTTAGCGATTGGATTACTTCATGCCTTCCGTTTTGATCTTGGTGCTTACCTTTCTTCATGTCTTTTGCTTTTGATATTTGGTGATTGGCTTGTTTGTGTCTGGTGCCATTTTTTATCTCAGCGGTTGACAATTAGATGGTGGTTTGCCACTTTTGATTTTGGAGATAGGCATTCAGTTGCAGTTTGCCACTTTTTGATTTAGGCGATTAATATTTAGATGTAGCTTGCCACTTTTATATCTCGACAATTTGCCATCAAATGTGATCTGTCCCTTTTTTATCTATGGGATTACCATTTAGAAATCTATGTATACCATATTAAATCGTTGAAGATTCAATTTCTTAGGAAGACATATTTATCAACAATATCGGATTTTTTATTTTATATAACTATGGAACAAAAATAAAAATTACTAATACTTATCTGCACGAATGATCGACAATCAGGATAAGCAAGAATGATCGGCTTTCGGGATCAGCGCGGATGATCATTTGGTATTCGGACATAGGCACAGGTGATCGGCCTTCGACATCAATAGTGGTGGTCGGTATTCGGCATTCGGCATCAGATTGATGATCGGCCTTCAGTGTTCGGTATGGATGAACACTAGTGGTTGTTCAGCCTTAAGCCTTCAACAACAGTATAAGGGATCAACCTTTGGGAATAACATGCGTGTTTAACAATAGTGATCAACACTAGGTTGTATTCTTCATTTTTATCATCTTTAGGATTCCTCCATTCTTTCTGTTACTCTACCATAAAATAACTTTTACATCTCAACTTCCCACGGATGGAGCCAAATGTATGTACAAAAAATTTATCTCTCTAGAATGGAAACTTTCCTAATACATCACTTGTCCTATTTGAGGCAAATCTCTTTATATAATGGGATGGGGATTTTGATCAAATTTCACCAGACTTCCTACGTATCCCAGTTCTTGGAGCCTTTAGGAATCAGGTCATCGTAGTTCATGACATTGGCAATGAACTGTCTCTCTTTAGATCATCTCCCCCCCCCCCCCCCCCCCCCCCCCCATTTCTTTGGGAGATTATTTACATATATACCAGGTGGGGTGGTCTTTTTAGCCCATTACTCTAGGAGGAAACCCTAGTGGTTCCATTTTGTCCTATTACAATTGTTTTAGGCTAATGGCAAGAATACCCTTGAGGTTTCCTTAGCTAGTAAGCTAATGCTTTCTCCCGAAACGATCTAATGGGCTTCGGGTCTGCTATAGAACGATGTGTGTATGCTTGAAGACTTTTTTAGGCACTTGTTCACCCAAGTGAGGTTATGTTTTTGGATTTGAAAGGGATCGGGCCTGTTTCTTACTGGACTTAATGGGCTAACGATTTTACCCTCACACACCCCCTATCACCATCTAGCTTTAAACCTATAAGTAAACATTACTGGAATTACGATAAATCCATGTATCCAAACAGACCCACCCCCAAAATTAAAAAGATAGTAGCACCACCACCACCACCACCACCACCCTCCACGCTCCTTATATTCATCTTCCTCATTCGCGACTTTATCTTTATCGCACCATGTTCCACGATCGTCGACGAACACGTTGAATGCAAATCGCTGACGCCGGCATCGCAAGATTCGGATTCGTCACCGGTGGTGGTGGCTATGGCTATGGCGGTACTAGCAGTAGCTATCTGTAATAACCTTAATTTGTGCTTTTAATTGATTTGGGATTTATAATGTGTGTATGGGTGTAATTTAGTAATTATGATATGTAATTTAGTAATTGTAGTGTGCGATTTAATAGTTGTGAAGTGTTTAAGTGGTTGTATAGATAAGTATTCGTATAGGTGGGTGTATATGTTAATGTGAATGATTTTGTATTATAATAAGAAAAGGGAAAATGATAAAATAGAAATGATGAGTAGGATGTGAAGTGGAAAGAGAAGAAAAGTTGGAAAGGTGGAGACAAAGGCAAAAGTGTAGGGCCAAATATTTTTAGGAGTAATTATTAGGAGGAGTAAATGATGTCTTGTAAAATAATTCATGGGAGGTGTTTTCTTCATTTCTTGTAAAACTTCGAGAGCGGATGGAGATAAATCACATAAGTATTCTTGGAGAGAATGGAGAGAGCTTTTGGTAATGAGGTGATGATCTTGGAGGGATTTTGGGCTTGAAGATATTAAATCAAAGTCGGATAATTGAAGGCAAGTTACATCTCTATTCTACCCCTTTAAATTTATAAATTCAAGACCTTTGTGAAATAATATGTGTAATAGATATATATTATTTATACATATTTATTTTTTTATAAAAATAATTATAGAAGTGTTATTATATATATAGATGCATATGAATATGAATAGATGAATGATTAATGATTATTATCATATATTTCATATTATCTTTAAATTATATTTTAATTGTAAAATACATCTATGGTCATGGAATTTTCATAAAATACTAGTTAAGAAGCTTTATTAATATTTAAAATTATTTAAATAGGCTTCTTGAATTTTCTAGGAATTTTTAAGAATTATTGTGGCAATTTTCGAAAATTATATATATTCTGAAATCTAGTGTTGGCGGATTTAGTTTACTATTGTACACTCACCTTTTCTAACCATAGGATTTGGTGGATCTTTAATCCTAGCCTTTGATTTAATTATATGTGTACGCTGAAATCTGGTGTGGATGGTTTTATGTTACTACGGTGCAATTATTTTCATTACCTTAGGATTAGGTGAACATTTAATCATATCCCTTGATTTAAATTATAATTACTTGCGATAATATGGTGCATGTGTGTACACAATAATTTCTCTATTAACCAATCAGAATGTGTCACCCTCATAAGAAGAGATTAGGTGTGGTTGCTTACACAGTAAGGATGGATACTTTTAATCTTGACCATTGACTTAGATTATAGTTATATACTTTAATCCAGTGTATGTGTGTGCATAGTAAGCATACCCTTAACTAATCAGAATCGTCCACCTAAATTAAAAGTGATCCGGTATAGTGACGTGCATCGTAAATATGTGTAATTCATTGAAATTATATTAAAATCTCTGAATATTGCTATAACTAAATACTCATGAAGTAATTACAATTTGACCCCTGACTATATTACAGTTTAACCTCTTATGTTTATACTAATAATAGTATGACCCCTATACTTTACGAAAATTACATATTGATCCTCGGACGTTGTTGAAGTTAGGGCTGCACACGGTCCGGTTCGGTCCCGGTTTCGATCGGAACCGGAACCGAACCATTATTTTCGGTTCCTTAAAAATGAGAACCGGAACCGAACCAAACCAAACAATCTTTTCCGGTTCGGTTCCGGTTCCTATTATTACTTTTAAAAACATAAAAAATTTCAAAACAAAACATAATTATAAACCAAATTATAGAGTATTTCAACTATTAGTCTATTACAAACCCAAAATAAAATGATAGTTAGTGTAATGATAGTTATGGTGCGTGTAATTAATGAGAATGGGAGGCGCCTGATACATTGATATCACTAGGTTAAGAATCAAAATTATTATAAAATAAAAATGGGCCAAAGGCTAACAAATAATGAGGAAAATATATGAGATTTTCATAATTAAAGCCCAAGCTACTAGGAGTCTTGGCCCAAAACTGTCATTCACATGTTACTTATATTAGTGAATCAGTGATACATTTATACATATCATTTTAAAATTTTAAAATTATACATTATTTATCTAATAATAACTTTTAAATATATATATAACCGGTTCGGTTCGGTTCCGGTCCGGTTCTATGTGGTTAAGGACCGGAACCGAACCGAACAACCTTAAAACCGAACCAAACCGCCGGTTTCAGTTCGGTCCGGTTCGGTTCTTCGATTTTTTCGGTTTTGTGTGCAACCCTAGCTGAAGTTACATTGGGATCCCTGTACTACACTGTAATTACAGTTTGACCCCAAACCTTTTCTACAAAGATATTTTGGATCCCTAAACTTTAAATAAATATTATTGTGATTTCGGATCCCATTATTAACCTATCATAAACTATGTTAAGGTTATAATGGTGTTAAATATATTTATTAGAATGGTTTATCAATGATTATATTATGGAAGTTGGTATTTGTTGTTTATTGGTTATAAGGGTTTAATATGTCGTTATAAATCATTATTTATAATTGTGTACATATGTGAAGCATGAGATGCGCAGTGATGCATATGATACTCATTTTTTTTTATTATACTATTAGGCATATATGTGTGAAGTGATGTATAGAATACTCACTTATTATATGTTCAGTGATGCATAAGATGCACACTTAAATCATAATATTTAATTAAATAATTATGGAATGAGGATTTCTAAGGAACCATAAGGAGGCTGACTATTAACGCAGTCTCATGAGTACCACGGGACATGGGTGAGTTGTCACGACATGGTTGAATTGTTGCGTACGTGGTTAAAATAGAATTGATAAATTTGTAAATCTTATTATTTAATTAAATAATTTTGGATGAGGTTTTTAAAGGAACTACAGGGAGGCTGATTATTAACGCAGTCTCATGAGTACCGCGGGACATGGTTGAGTGGTCACGACATGGGTAAGTTGTCAGGTATGTGGTTGAAATAGGTCTGAATGAGTTATCTATTGGAATAAAGAAATGATAATGAATATTAATATATTCATTTATATGTTATTGATGATGCATGGGATGCATTGGTTATTTATTTTAAAAGGTATAATTATATATCTTTTATTCGATTATGTGATACATATTATAAATATGTTTATGCATAGGATGCATTGGTTATTTCTTTTAAAATGTATAATTATATATCTTTTATTCCAATATGCAATGAATATTATAAAATATGTTTGCACATGGGATGCATTGTTAATTATTCTAAAATGTATAATTATATATTTTTACTTGATTATGTGATATACATATTATAAAATATGTTTATGCATGAGATGCATTGGTTATTTAAAAATAAAGAAATATATATACATATTTATATATCTTTTATTTGGTTATGTAAAAATGAACATTTTAAAGGTTTTATGGAAAGTGAAAGATAAATCTTATTATATAGGGTCTATCTATCCATGTTGTTTCGTTCAGAGATGTTGGCTTTATCAGTCCTCTGTTGGGTTATAGTAGTAGTGGACTTACTCGTGGATTTAACCCACCTTGTTGTTAACATCTCAGGTTTGGGACGGTTCAGCCACCGGGTTAAGGATTTGAGTAATCTCGATTTGTTCATGATCGTCTGCTCCATTCTTACTTTCTGAGTACAATGTATATTAGTTATACAGCTGTTATAATTTAGGCACGGATTAAAAATGTAATTTTTATTTAGGGGTCCTTCTTTAACATGATTCTCAAGTTGTATTTTAAAGTCTTTTGTAAGATTTGACGTTAGTGTTGCTTCCGCTATGATTTTTATTTTGCAAATTTTCTATTATATTATGTGTTTTTTTATATCAATTTCATGATGCTTCCCAATGTTTGTGGGTGAGCCTGACCAACTCACATGTGGAAATTGGGAGTATCACACTATCTCCTCGACGTGTTCGAGTTTCCGGATCATCCTTCGAAGCTTGAACTTGGCGTTACTGTTGCATGCGTCGGTGTTTTCGAGAACGAAGTCGTAGTTGATGGAGTTTAGGGTTTTCATGGATGCTAATTCAAAAGTGTGTTGATGGAATTGAAATGGGTTTGTGTTTTGATGCAAATATTGTTGATGCATTTTGAATAAATTGATGGTGATAATGGTATTAGGGTGTTTTAGTGTATAAGGGCAAAAATGGAATTGCAGATAAAAGCAAAACGAGGATGCTTTTATTATATACTAAACAAGGGTATCTTGGTCATTTTACCTTACACCTTTAAGAAAATAAACGGTTGTTACTGAGAGGGGGTCTATGTGGAATATTTCAAAAGTGAGGGTCTATGTGAAATATAGGCAAAGTTCAGGGAATATAAGTGGTATTAATCCTATATACAAACATATATACACCCCTGCATATATACATATACATATATATATGTACCTATAAACCAATATATATACAAATATACGATCTATTTGGGGCATAGTTCGAAAAACCGACTGGTTCGTAATGGAACCGGCTGGTTCGCAACGGGTTTGGGCTGAACCATTACCGGTTCAGCCCGGTATACCGGTGGGATACCCGGTTCACACTTGAACATGCCAATATACTGGTGAACCGATCAATATTCTTGCATACCAGTTTAGTCCGAACCGGTCCACTAGTTTAAAAAAAAAAAAAAAAATGGGAATTTTGCTAAAGGGAGGAGCATGAGTCGGTGGGAGACATGAGACATGTGGCATGTGGCATGTGGCATGTGTATGTGTAAGTGACTATATTACTAAGTGTATAATTGTGTATCACACAGTGTGTGACAAAACTAAACTCTTCACATTATCAATTCTTCACCAGACTTTTGCAATTCTTCATACTTTTTACTTGAACCAAAAAAAGATGTGCATAAATTTATATAGTAAAAACATATGTGTATATGTTTTTTGATGGAGTTTTTAAAATATAATAATAAAATGATAATAATAGTAAGGGTAAATCCCACTTACACCCCCTTTGATTTGACCATATCCCAGTTACACCCCCTCTACTATGGTATATCCCAACTACACCCCCTCTCAATGACAACAGTTAGGTCAACTAACAGACTAGGGTGAAAAGTCTATTTTTATCCCTTGGTAATTTATTTCCTTTTAACATTTAAAAATAAGAGTAAATCCCAGTTACACCCCCTCTACTATGGAATATCTCAGTTACACCCCCTCTACGGGAATTTATTTATTTTCTTGATTTAATTTTAATTTTTGGTTATGAATTTGATTTTGAAACCTATAATTTCGGGTTATTTAAATGGGTGATATCAATCTTAGAGAGAGATAAAGATTTGAGAAAGAGATATGATATCAATATTATATCCACTTTTTATAGATATAATATTTAATTAAAATTAAAAATTAAAAAAAATATAAAGTTCTCTAATTTTAAATGTTAATAATATAAACATTAATTATATAGTTCATCTTTAAAAATTACAAAAAAAAAAGGTTATTTAATTTTAAATCTAAGTTAAGAGAATATATAGATATATTATTTAGTTGAAATAAAAACTCAAAACAAATTATAAATTTTTTTAATTTTAAAGTGTCAAGGATGTATAAATTTATTATTCAGTTCAAATTTAAAATTAAAAAAATTTGATATTTTGTAATTTTAAACTTAAATCAAGAGTATGTTGGAATTTTCAAGAAGGCAAGGGGGTTAAATACATTTGACTCCAAGGGGCAAAATAGACCATTTATCACCTTTTTACTTATGACATCATCACATAACGGTCAACAACTAACGGTTGACTAACGGAGGGGATGTTCGATACACAGAACCAAAACTGAGGGGATGTAACTGAGATATACCATAGTAGATGGGATGTAACTGGGATATGGTCAAATTAGAGGGGGCATAATTGGGATTTACCCTAATAGTAATGGTATGGAAATGGTATACAATTTACGTGGATTCAAGTCTTCCCAAATAAGGTTGTTTGGTCCTTATTTGAATTAAATTATCCTAAAACATCTAAAAGGAAGTACTAAAAAATACCAACATTTTTATTTTTAGTTGGTCGATACGTTTTGGCCCTTGTGTGCAAGATAAAAAAAATTCACGCTTGCGGCAATCGAAATCGTTACGTAATCCCGATATAAGTCTGATACCGTTACACCGCTATCGTTACCGTTACAACAACCAAAACCGCGATTGCAAACCATGCTTTGGGGGTTAGACCTTTTTTGATATACACACAAATATATAGCAACACAAACACGCATAAACACATTCACATCCATACACATACATGTGTATATATTCATACTTATGCTTACATATTTATACCTACATATATTTATATTTAAGGATATTATCAGGAAATCCTACTGTGATTTTCAAAAATGATCAACTAACCCCCCTACAGTTCAGAAAATCCCTTTTTGGTTTCAATTTTGATAAACTTGCCCTCTTCCCTCTAATTTAAGAAAAAAATGCCCCTTTTGAAACTAGAGGGGGGTTTACTGATATGAAACTATAGGGGGTTTATTGATAGAAATAAATGTGTTACCTTCATTTACACCCAATGAGGTTTGTTTTATCTTCAATCAAACGATTTTTTTTATATATATTTTACGATAAACAATATTTTTTATTTATTTACGCCAAAATAAAAAATTAATGCCAAAATATTTTTTTTCGAACGACCAATTTGGGTAAAACAAAAAATTAATGCCAAAATATTGATTTATACCGAAATAAAAAATTAATACCAAAATATTTTATTTTGAACTTAATATCGGAATTTTTTTTTTGTTTTACCAAAATATTAATACCAAATTGTTTTTAGAACTACCAATTATTTTATGCCGAAATAAAAAATTAATATCGATTTTGTTTTTAATTTTGGCATAAAATATATATTTTTACCGAATTTGTTTTTATATTAAGTTCAAAAAAATAAATTTGCATACAATATTAATTTTTTGATAAAAAATTAATAGAGTGATTTACACAAAAACCCTTGAAGTTTAATCACTAAATCCCCTGCCGTTCGCTAAACCCCCTAACATTTCAGATTTTAATCAAATACCCCCTCTAGCCAATTTTTATGTGAAAATGACTTAAATGTCCCTCACATAAATTACAGTTTCCCCCCTCTCTCTCTCTCTATATATATATATAAAATTCGAAAAAGTTATTTAAAATTTGAACAAATATATAAAATTTTAAATATATATATATATAAAATTCGTAAACTATATATTAAATTTAAAAATATATATATAAAATTTGAAGAAATATATAAATTTTGAAATATATATAAAATTTGAAAAAATATATATAAATTAGAAAACTATATATAATTCGAAACAAATTATATAAAATTCATAAATAATATATTAAATTTCTAAAAAATAAATAAAATTCAGAAAAAATATTAAATTTTGAATAAATATATAAATTTTGAAAAACATATATAAATTTCAAAAAACATATATAAATTTACCCCCAAAAAATAGAAAGGAAAGAAAAAGAAAATGATGATGCTAGTATCCAAGAAGAGACAAGCAATCAGCTCACCATCTTACCTTATCCCACTTCTTCTTGTCCAACTTTCCCACATTTACCTTTTTTTCCTTTATTTTTTTGTCCATTTAACAATACAATAAAAATTAAAAATTAAAGTACACAACATGACATGGTCCTCATTCAACCTCACATGCCTAGTCCAAACCATACACCCTGTCACGTGGTGACATAAAAAAATAAAATTTAGTTTTCGAAATATATAAATTTTCTGAATTTTATATATATTTTCTAATTTTATATATTATTTTCAAAATTTATATATTTGTTTTGAATTTTATTTTATTTTTCTTAAATTTATATATTTTTTTGAAATTTAATTTATATTTTTGAAATTTAATATATTATTTATGAATTTTATATATTGTTTTAGAATTTTGTATGTTTGTTTCGAATTATATATACTTTTTTTTTGAATTTATATATTTTTTCCGAATTTTATATAGTTTTTATAATATTGTATATTTTTTTTCAAATTTTATATATTTGTTTTGAATTATATATATATTTCTAAATTTTTATATTTTTTCGAATTTTATATATTTTTTGAAAATTTAATATTTTGTTTATGAATTATATATATATATTTAAAAATTTATGTATTTGTTTCGAATTATATATATATTTTTTTGAATTTAAATATATATTTCGAATTTTATATATATATTTTTTTATGGATGGGGGAAAGTGTAATATGTCCAAATAAAAGGGGTGAAACTTTAATTTATGTGAGGGACATTTAAGTTATTTTGACATAAAAATTTGCTGGAGGGGGGTATTTGATTAAAATCTGAAATATCAAGGGGGTTGGCGAACAACTAGGGGTTTGGTGATTAAATCTTGAAACTTCAGGGGGTTTTCTGTAAATTACCCAAATTATTATTTTATTTCGTCAAAAAATATTTTTTTTACCGAATTTGTTTTTTATACTAAGTTCAAAAAAAAAAAGATTCCGGCGAAATTTGTTTTTCCGAAATTAAATTCAAAATAAAATATTTTGGTATTAATTTTTTATTTCGACATAAATAAATAATTTTTTTTGTTTATAGTAAAATATATATATAAAAATAAAAAACAAAAAAAAATCTAACTCGTAGTTTGAAATATTTCCTTTTTATATTTTAAACTTAATTTTGTATATTTTACCCTAATTGATAGATCGAAAAAAATATTTCGGCCCTAATTTTTTATTTAGTCATAAAAAAATATTGTTTATCATAAAATATATATATAAAAAAATCGTTTGATTGAAGATAAAGTAAATCTCAACGGTGTAAATGAAGTTAACCCATTTATTTCTATCAATAAACCCCCCTACAGTTTCATATCAATAAAGCCCCATCTGGTTTCATTAGGGGCATTTTTATCTTAAATTAGAGGGAAGGGGGCAAGTTGATCAAAATTGAAACCACAAGGGGGTTTTCTGAATTGAAGGGGGTTGAACATTTTTGAAAACCACAGGGGGGTTTCCTGATAATATCCCATATATTTATCAATATTATCTAATTTAATTTCAATTTATGATCTTTTACATTCAAATTGGGTTTGAAATTGAAATCCAATTCAAATTGGTTTTGGGATTGAAATCCAATTACACTTGAATTCCAAAACTTATCCGAACAATAAATTTAAAATTGCATTTGTGTTGTTGAAATACCATGACATTTTAATTCCAGCAATTCCAATTATTCCTAAGATAAACAATGTAAATGCCAAATAAAATAAAAATACATTAGAGAAAATATGTATCACTTGTACTAATAAATCATTATATTTTATATAAATAAATTTGGAATATAAATCTCAACGTGTAAGAGAACATGGAAAAATATAGTTATGGGATTTAATTTTGCTGTCCTAGTTATATTTTTAATTTTCTGGTTCCAAAATTATTTTCCAGATTACGTAAAATTGCAGTTCACATATTAATTACATTTGATTAAAATTATAATGTAGAACTGCATTTAAGCAAATACTTATTACTCCAAGGGGTGCACAAAAAAATCGTAGAATCGTAGAACTGGTCCAAACTGAACCGAACTGGGGCTTTGGTTCCGGTTTTGAATTGGTTTGGTTTGGTTTCTGTTTTCAAAAAACAGAATCGTTCTAATTTGGTTTGGTTTCGGTTTCAGATTGTTAGGAACCAAACCAAACCGAACCAATATAAATTAAATATACATATATATATATATATATATATATGTATAACTCACTCATCAGATACATTATACTTAACAAAATTATAGATTCATATAAACTTATAACACCAAATAAATATAAATTAGTGTATTATATAAAATTTTAATTTTACCCTAATAGTTTTTTACCATTCAAACAATATTACACTCATATACATAAAAATTCTATAATTTATAACCCCTATCATCTTTCACATTCATTCTCACTGCCGGTCACCATAATTTTTCTCCTCATTACCACCAGCTTCTAAGTTTTCTACAAAATGTTAGTTTCTCTCTCTCACTCTATAGATCTCAATGTGTTGGTTCATACACAAACACGGACTCATAACATTTATGTTTTAATTCGTGAACATTCAACAATTCTCTTGACTGAAGCCATGTCTGAAAATAAAAATAAAACGTAATAAAAAAATCATGAAAACTCCATAAATAATCTTTCTAAGACTCTTTCTCTCTCTCTCATCCTCTTAGTGCATGTGTGTGTGAGTTTTTGGGGGTGCAGGTGGGGGTGGGGGTGCGTGTGTGTGTGTGTAATTTTTGGTTTAAGAGTCTTGTTCTTAGTTTTGAAATTGACAAGATTGTTTTTCATAATTTATGTTGATGTGTTATGTATATTTTGAAAGAACATGTTTACGGAACCGTGGTTCAGAACCGAACTGAACCGTTATTTTATGATGATTCCTTAACTAATGGTTCCGGTTCTGGTTTTTGTTTTTAAGAAATCGTTAATAATGGTTTGGTTCTAAATTTTTTAAGAACTGTATCAAACCGAACCGTGTGCAACCCTAATTACTCCTACATTGGTAGTGTACTCAACTCAAGTAGCTTGAACAGACTGTTGACTCTTTCCTTCATTAATTTTTGGATAAATTATACTTTTATTCCTTCGAGATATGATTTATTACAGTCTCACCTCCTATCCTTTGGATAATTATAATTTCATCTCATCTAAGTCATCAAAGCCCAATTCCGATGACTAAAAAAGTGAAATGACATATATATCCCTGAATATTTATCAATTATGGTGTAAAAAATTGAGTTTTTGATTTTATTTATTCGTAATTATCCAATTAGTGTGTCCAAATTAGAACAAAATGAAATAATAGTGTAGTAGATTGTAGCAAAAATGTTCATAACAATAAATCTGGAGGTATTTTAGACATTTCACCTAGTATTGACAGGGTTTGATCATGTCAGAATTTCATCCCAGGGGGTATTTGTTATAACTTCCAAACTTGAGGGGGTAAAACTATAATTATCCAAAGGATAGGGGTAAGACCATAATAAGTCATGTCTTGAGGGGTAAAAGTGTAATTTATCCTTAATTTTTAGGATAAATTATAGTTTAACTTGAAATATGAAATATCACACTCACACCCCTTATTATTTAATAAATTATAATTTAACTCGGTATAGTTGACCGACATTCAATTTAAATGATCAGAACTTTAAAATTACTTATATACCCATACGTATTTTCCATTTAAAAATATTTTTACAAATAAGTGAGAGTATTATAATTAATATAACCCGATTAACTGCTAATGTAAGTATTGATCATGCCGAAAGTTTGCCTAGAGGAGGGTTTTTGTGACTACTTATTGATTAAAGGGATCAAAATATAATTTACCAAACAATAAGGAGCATAAATATAATATGTCATATCTTGAGAGGGTCAAACTGTAATTTATCCTAACTTTTATCAATCTTCAAACATTACTCTCAAATCATCTCTTTCAACCAACTGTAAAAAGAGAAACCAAGAAGAGGTTGTAACTCTAGGGTTTGGGAAAGGAGAAGCCAGAGTCCCACACCTCCATAACCGCCACCGCTCACTCTTCTCCACCACTTCAATGGACTTGTTTTTCCGAAACCCCAATCTCCTTTTCACCGCCACTAGAAAACCAGACGTCGCCGTCGAAAGTACCGCCCTAGTGGCCTTACTCTCCGCCGTGGGCGACCAATTCGCCTCAAAAGGCTAAAACTTAGAAGCTGGAGATTGTTCGGTGAGCATTCGTTATCATATACGATGGTATAATTTAGTGTATATTTGGAAATATCACAAAAATGAAGGTTGAAATAGTCATTTAGGTCACCCAGTTTTGACATGATTGCTGTTTTGTACGTCCCTACTATGTTCGTGATTGCATTTATTTGTGGTACTTATAGATTAATGTGGAAATGCAAAAGTACATTTGTAACCTTCATAATTTGTTGGTGTTAATTTTTCTTCTTACTAGAACAGTTCGTTATTTTTACTAGTAGGTGTGAACTCATTATGGACTCTTCTTGTACAAACACGCGTTATCCCCGCTAATATATACATATATATATATATATATATATATATATATATATATATATTATCTATTGAAGCACCCTTTCCTTGAAATTCAAGTTTTGGATTTATCCTACTAGATAATCACTTTCCCGGAAATTGTAATTGTAACTGTGATTGTGACTTACTGGCGATAGGGACCAATAATGGGAAAACAAAATAACGGATTATGTGATTTCTGACAAGTCTGCTCATTTGTTTCTCTGCTATAATCAATTCTTCATCCTTGGAACATTACAAAATTTCGAAGTTCATAAATTCTTCCAATTCCTTTTTGTATGAACTTTTAATCTTGATCACATGGGTTTTAAATTCTTAAAGTTGTGTAGAAGTCACAAGTCAACGGTGAAAGAGCGCCAAATTGGTCTCTCAACTGCCACGGAGTTAATCTTGAGCTATGGTTCCTCTGTACTAGCAGAAACAAAGGAAGGAATGATCTTCAATGGCGACCGCGCTAAAGCCGGCCAGTATTTGGAAGCTGTGGACGAAATTTTACGTTCACCGGTGTCGGGAACAAGCTTGGATGCTATCAAAGCCAAAAGAGCAATCGAGATTGCAATGGCTCGGCTTGAGAAGGAGTTTGGAATCATCTTGTTCAGCCTCACCAGTTCAATGGATACCGATTCAAGTAAGTCTTCCAAGTCTTCTACACGCTCAAGTTCCATAAGGGGTGGTACTAGTAGTAGTTTCGGTACTGGTACTAGTAGTAGTTTCGGTACTGGTACTAATAGTAGCTTTGGTAGTCATGATTATAAGAAGTTCAATTTAACGATTAAGAATGATCTCCGAAGTATTGCTGAGAGAATGAACTCTGCTGGATATCTTTCCAAGTGCATTAAGATGTATATGAGTGTACGGGAGCCTATCCTGGAGGTGAGTCTTGGAGGACTAGGCATCCAGAATTTAAGTATCCAAGCCATTCGTAGGTTAGAGTGGGAAGAGTTGGAGGCGAAGATAAGACAGTGGATGCAAGCTTACAAGATATATGTCAAGGTTCTCTTTCCAGGGGAGAGAAGACTCTACGACCGTATCTTTGGAGGTCTGGGAATTATGTCGGATGACAATTGTTTTGTTCAAATGATTAACAATCATACAACTCAATTATCCAAATTGGGGGAAGCTATAAACAGCTGTCTAAGTGGTCGATCATGGAGTCCAGAGAAGTTGTTCAAAATTTTAGACATCCACAAAGCATTATCGAAAAATTTTCCTGCCCTTGATGTTGTTTTTCAGGTCAAATCACTAGAATGTATGAGAATTCAGGCAGCAGCGATATTGCGTCAGCTTGCGGGGGCAGCAAGAGGTGCTCTCAAGGAATTTGAGATTAGTGTGCTACATGAGCGGTCAAACTTTCAGGATCAAAGAGGTAGTATTAATACCTTTACGACATTTGTTATGGATTATGTTACTCAAATCTCTACCTATGTGGAGGCACTAACTAAATTGATTGTATCGAAGCCTCCAAGGCTGGATGACAAGAGAAACATCTGCGATGTGACAACGTTGGGGCGAACTCTACTGGAAGCCCATTCGATTTGGATTATTGAGGTTCTCCAAATCAAATTGGATGGCAAATCCAAGTGCTACGAGGATGACTCTTCAGCTCAGTTATTCATGATGAACAATATTCACTACATTGTTCAGAAAATCGACCGGGAACCAAATTTGCGGAAGATGATTGGGGACACTTACCTTGAGAAGCTAACAGAAAATTTTCAGGCACTGATGACTGGATATATGAAATCAACGTGGGCAACAGTAATCGATTGCCTGAGAGATGAAGGTCTAAATGGGAATGGGAGTATTTCTTATGGGGTTCTGAGTAGTGCGTTGAAGGATAGGTTAAAGACCTTCAACTCTATGTTTGAAGAGGTTTTTAATACTCAAGCACAATGGGTGGTACCGAGCTTGCACCTCCGTCAGAAGCTATGTGATTCCATATCAGCAAACCTTATTCCAGCCTACAGCTCTATTCTCGAGAGATTCAAGAGTCATATAGGTAAGGAACATCACCAAGAGAAATACATTAAGCACTCGGTTGAGGACCTAAAGACTGCAATCTCAAATCTCTTCGCAGGCAATGTGGAGGTTCAAATCTATCCCTTCTCTCTCTCTCTCTCTAACTGTTATTTTTCTGGATGAGGAAAGCATTTTATTTACAGTATCTATCACATTCTTTTACTTGAGTGACAATAATCATTGCCATACAGCACATCATGCAGTCTGGCAGCTTTCTACTCAATAGAGGTGTTGAATTTGGGTCTATAAAATGTGATTGGGTGTGATTAAATGGGCTATTCATGTATTTACTGCTAAGATAGATCATAACATACTATACTAATTATTAAAGACCAGAGTCAAGAAACTTATTCAAAACAACCTTAACAATAAAGAGAAGTGCTTTTGATGTCTTTGAGCATCAACTTTTAAAGACTGTCCTGTCTAATTGATGGCTAATTGGGGATTTTTTTATTCATGAATTTTTTATCTACTACTATGTGCCCTTTTCATAGATGTCATTGAGAGAGTAAATTTTGCCCAAGCAAGCTTAGGAACCAAAAATACTTTCAGCTGTATATTGCTAAATTGCCAGGATTTCAAATCCTTCCAATTGCCCCACATCCAAATGAAGCCAACAGGGTCGGGCTTAAATAACAACCATCATAGGCAATTGGAGTTGACATTTTTCACTCAAACCTCTTGATATTGCTACAAGTGAGAAGAAGGGAAATGGGAGTCCCTTAATTTTTATCATGGGGCATAAATTCACCATGCTAAGAGTAATGTCATGTTAGGTATGGTGAAATAGAATGGAATGGAGTGCCCATTCCATCCATTCCTTGATTTGGTATAACATATTGAATGAGAATGATCATTCCTTGGGAATGAAATTTCATTCCATTAGTAAACCTATGGAATGGTCATTCCATTCCTTAAGGAATGCTTTTAAAGCATAAAATTACTAAAACAACCATTTCACGTTTCAAATAAGCAACTCACCTTCACCACCATGCCATCAACTTCTACCACCGCCGTCACCACCTCCATTGTACGCCACTATTATTTTTGTTACCTTTCACCATTTTTTGGTAAAAAAATTATGAAATAATATTATTTAATTAAAATTATATATTTATCACTAAGAGGGGTATTTTTGAGAAATGTTCTTTTAAGTTCATTCAATTCCTAAAGTGCTTCATATTTACAACCAAACAATATAATGTGAATGGTTATTCCATTCCATTCCATTCATGTGTACCAAACATAGCATAAGGGATTAGATGTCTCTAGAGAACTTTGGGTCCCTGTTATGTAAAAGAAAATTGTGGTTGGTGCCACAATTAGTGAAATCATGGGTAAAGAGTTCCAATCTATAGTTGAATCAACGAGGGAGATCTACCATTCCTTGTTGATCATTCCACATTCTCTAGTGGAGGTTGCTCTTTCCTATGTTCAACGCATTCCATATCTTGCATATTGTCAGTGTCCTGCATCTTTAACAAAATCTATTATTCTCATTTTTTCTCGTTACTTGTCACTGGTAGTAGCACTCTGTAATGATAAGGAATTGTTATGAATTTTAAATACCAATTATTCCAAATTTCCCAAGTAGTTACTAGTTATGATCAATTTTATTCCTCTATTTTTTTAACTAAAAATTATTTTTTTAATTTTTATTATTTTTTTCTTTTTTAATTCAAGCTTTTATTTCATCTCCTCACTGTCTTATAAAACAAAATGAAGGTGGTGCTATTATCGCTGTGTTTTTTTCATTCCTTATTTATTGGAACACAAGAAAATGTCACCACTCTCCTTTATTTCTTTTATTTTCGCTCTTAACTAAGCAATCACTTCCTTCTTCTCTTGCTTACCCAAAAGCACAGTGATGGAATCCAGTATCCAAGGAAGGGAACCACTCAAATTTTCCTGCTTGTGCTACACTTAAACCAATCCTCTTCGGATAATTTGTCGTTGAACCATAGAACAAGCATGAAAATTGGATAGAACAATCAAAGACCAATGTTATATCTAGCATATGTGTATCTCTTGTTTCTCAGTTGAGAGCTGTAGTCTTGAATCCTGCTGGAATGACATTAGATAGAGTTATGAAAGGTAGAGGATTAACCTTGTTGCCCACTCTATAGACTGTAAAATAATAAGCTTGAGTACTCCGCTGTGGTTGTCTAATTACCAATAGCTAAAGTTCTGGAAAAACTACTGACACGCCTTGTCAGAGTTAGTAAGGTCAAATTAGAAAGGGTTCACAATTTCCCCCCTTCTCATTATGTTTATGCCCTCTTTAATACCGTTTTATTTTCCTCTCTAAATTCAGCCCCCTCCACCTCCACTGCCGTGGTTATCTATCTATCTCTCACTCTTTTCTCCATTGGGGATTCCTCTCTCACCATTGTGTTTCTAGCCCTGAATTTCATACCATTTGAAACCTTATGATACCCTCCATATTTAATCACGTTTGAACAATCCATGACCTATATCTCTTTTGTTGGCCTAAGGATTCAGTCAAGGGCAATGATGACCGTTTTGATGATAGAAAACCATTAACAGTGTTTGGTACTAATCCAAACTTGAGTGTAGTGTTTTAGTTAAATAGGAAACGAATTAAAACATAAACTCAAAAGCAAGACAAGGAAGGGCAAAATGGTCAAAGTTCATCCCGGAAATGCTTGAAGTTAAAGACTCGAGATAGATAGAACGGTGTGTGGCCGTTGTAAAAAAGAATTTTATGTTTTGAAGTCACGGTCTAAGCTCAGGTGTCGAAATCGAACAAAAATGGACCAAAATTGAGTGTTTATGGACTGGTAGTACCAGTCGACTGCCTCATAGAGGACAATCGACTGATGCCTCCAGAGACTTTTCCCTAGACGTCAACTGGTATTCCAGTCGATTGGCTTGTGAACCAGTCGACTGAAACATTGTCTCAGCTGATTGCTTCTTCAAAACAATCAACTGGTGACTCCAGTAAGTTGAGAAGTTGTAAGAGGGACTTTGAGCCGACTGGTGACTCCACTGGCTTTTTGCAAAAATTGAAAAACCTGACTCTGTCGACTGGTGGCTTATGGCAAGTTGGCAACCTCACTTACAGTCGAGTGATTGGCAAAGTTAGCTAACTGGTTTAACCAGTAATGCTAGTTGACTGCATTTAATGATCCCACCTACCACCACTCTCACCACCCTCACTCTCTCTCAGCTTAGACACGCATATAAACACGTGCGTGTACATTTTGAATATCTATCAATTTGCAAACAAAAATTTTAAGATCTACACTCTCTTTCTTCTCCTACCATTCTCATTCCCATTCTCATTCATTGAAGAGAAGGCATTAAAGGCTAAGCTTGAGCTTCAAGTTTCCTGATCAACCTCATTTATTGTTGATCTTGAGTGTGTTCATACGCTCTTGTTCTCCATCATTTGAAACTACCTTTTTGAGAGATTTGATCCAACCAAACACATCACTAATACACTTGAGTTTATATTTGTGATTCATCCATAAAACCTTTGGGTTTTAAGTGTATATCGAGTGATTTTCATTCATATTCAAACACTTTGTTCAAGAGAGGGTTGTTCTTTTGTTGTGAGAGAAGCTAGTTAGCTTCATTGTAAAGGTTTGCTCTCCACCTGCAAGGAGGAGCCTTAGTGAAAGGCTTTGTGAAAGTCTCAAGAGGGATCTTGTCTAGTTCTGAGTTGCATGATTTTGTGTTTGTTGTTGCTACATACTTGATTTAATTGCATGTGTTACTGAGTTTTTATCCAACACATTCCCGAACATAATTTTTTCTCTTTCTTCCTTCTTCTTGTGTGTGTGTGTGTGTTTACTCTTTTACTGGAATATCTCTTTTCCTCTTTATGAACCACTTTCTCTCTTTTACTTATTTTTTTTTCTTCCTACTTTACACCCACTTACCTGAAAATTACAGTTTAAACAGAATGGTGTTTATGAGGAACCAATGGGTGTGACTACTGGGAATTCTGCATCTTTTCTCCAGTCTCTGTACTTGCAACTTTTATTTTACATCTATTTATATATATATATGTATATATATAACCAATTTCCATTCTTGGATCATTATCAAGTTCAATACCCTAATCAATGAAATTTTAAAATTTTCATTCCTAGAGTCCTTATATTATTTTCTCTCTTGGCCAGATGGTTTTTAAATTTCGTAGAAGTAACCAGCCACTGGTGATAGAGCTGCCAGAAAATGTTGCCTCGGCCTTGGCATCTGAATCAGAAATGGAATTAGTCCTGCACTGCAGTTCAACTACATTAGTAGAAACGATGGAAGGAATAATCTTCAGTAGTGACCTCTCAAAGTTTGACAATCATCTGCAAACAGTGGACGAGGTTCAACTATGGACAAAGTCAGCAGTGATCTCAGACAATCAGAGCAAAGCCAATAGTGTGACCCAGATCTTAGCTCCTCTCGAGAATGACTTTCGACACATTTTGATCAGCCTCACCAGTCCAGTTGGTACCAATTCAAGCAAGTCTTCAACAGGCTCAAGTTCCATAACTGGTAGTTCTACTAGCTATGATAATTGTGACTACACGAAGTTAAATGTAAATAAGAAGGATGATCTCCGTAGTATTGCTGAGCAGATGAATTCTGCTGGACAACTTGGGAAGTGTGTTGAGTTGTACCAGAGTGTAAGGAAAACATTTTTGGACACAAGTCTTCATAGACTTGGGGTCCAGAAATTGACTGTTAATGATATCCGTAGTTTGGAGTGGGAAGTGTTGGAGGTGAAGCTCATACAATGGATTCAAGCTGCTAAGATTTGTGTCAGAATTTTCTTTGCCAGTGAGAAGAGACTATGTGAACAAATTTTTGGAGGTCTTGGAACTGCCACATATGATGCCTGTTATGCAGAAACGATTAAAGTGCCTGCGAGTCAGTTATTTGACTATGGAAAAGCGCTATGCCTTTGTATAAGGCACAGATCGCGGCCAGAGAAGTTGTTCAAAATTTTACGCCTCCACGAGGAGTTGTTTGATCTTTTGCCAGAACTTAATGCTGTTTTCCAGGTACAATCTCTGGAATCTGTACACAATCATGCTGTAGAGATGCTTCCTTGGCTAGCTGATGCAGCAAGAGGGATTATACTGGAATTTGAAAATGCTGTGCTTCATGAACAATCAAAATTCTTGGATGATAATGGCACAATCCACTCCTTGACAACATATGTTGTGAAATATATTACTCAAATATGTTGCTACAGGGAAATTCTTACTAAATTGATCCTATCGAAGCCATCAAAGCAGGGAAATGCGTCACCTTCCAGCAGTCATTCTGTTCCAGATATGGATTTAGCGGGACTCGAGGGGCAAACTCCTCTCTCAATCCATTTAATTTGGATCATTCATATTTTACAGTACAAATTGGTTGCCAAATCCAAGTGCTACCAAGATGCTTCTTTGGCTCAATTATTCATGATGAACAATGTTCACTATATTGTTCAAAAGATTGAAGAGGACCCGGAGCTGCAAGAGATGATTGGAGATGATTACCTGGAAAAGTTAACTGAAAATGTACGACTGGCAGTAACTGGCTATCAGAGATCAACATGGGACAGGATCTGTCAATGCTTCAGAGATGAAGGACTATATGAGAGTTGGAGCCTTTCTTCTGGGTTATCAAAGAGCGGGCTGAAAGAGAGGATGAAGACCTTCAATGGTATGTTTGAAGAAGTCCATCAAACTCAAGCGACGTGGTTGATACCAGACTTCCATCTAAGACAAGAGCTTCTCTTTTCCATATCAGATCATTTGCTTCCGGCTTACATGTCCTTTCTCCAGCTCTTCCGGAGACATATAGGAATTGAAGATCACCAAGAGAAATATATCAAGTATTCAGTTGAAGACCTTGAGGCTGCAATCTTGAATTTCTTCTTGGGACGCCCAATACACCAGCAGCGGAGGATGTTTTAGTGGATGAGTGGAACAGTGACACCGGAAAGGTAGAACTTCATCTGTACTGCATTTTTTTTTAAAGATAAAATAAATAAATAAAATATATATTGCTTTTTTGAGTACTGAAGACTAAGCCGGCTACGAGGAAATATGAAAAATAAATAGTAAGAGGTCACATTATGTTCACCCTATCGGTTGGTTATTTTCTTTTTGCTTTAGTTAATGGGCCAGGTTCTCGGCTTGAATAGCACAAAATTTATTCGAGCCCTATAGTATAATTCTGTTTTTCTAGAGCTCTCAAAATCATTATGAAAACCTCTCAACATCGTGAAGTATTTGAAGATCTAGTGTGACATTTACCATATATTGTATAGGTTATTGTCATTTTCTCTGACAATAAAAGAATTTAGCAGAATATGCCATAGGATTGCAATATTGTGTCCTGTATGCTTAGCTGATTCCTTCTCATTGGCTGCTGTACAAAGTTGTGAAAGTAAGATATACCATAGTTTTATGTCTTTATGTGTGTTTCGTGCACGAGGAGCTTAGCCAAAGTATTAGACTTCCCTAGAGTTAGGGTGCACGTTAAATCCAAGTTTGTTATTCCAAACATCTGTAATTCATGGTTATTATTCTCTAAATTTTCTCTCTCTGCAGTTGTATACCAGATATGGACACTCAAGGACTTGCTAAAAGAAATATTTGGCAGAAAAGAACTGCAGGCAGTTTTCAGAGACTGTTCTGTTGTAAACAGACTTTCTGAAGACTCCATTAGTGTCAGATTTTCATGTTGCTGTTAATTCAGTTAACAAGTCCATACAACACACGTGGAGGCTTCTTGAAGACATTTTCAACGGATCTCGGTAATTCATGGATCTTGTTCGTTTTGGTTCTCTGTGAGCCTTGAACCTCTTCTTAGTACTTTACTTTACCAGCTTTGCTTTGGTGTGCTGGTTTTTCTGGTTTGTGTCCCTAAATTCTGTTGGGTTGGTTTTCAATGTTCTCTTTGGTGATGCTTTGGTTCAAAGTTGAGATTCAAGGGTGTTCTGTGTCCTTACTCAAGGACATTGATCCATCATTTGTATTTTACCCTTTCTTGTCTTAATTAGATTTTGTTAGAGAATGCTTTATTTCCACAAACTTGTGGAGGTATGCCTTCTTGAGCTTGTACTAGCTGTTGATTAATACTATTTTCTTGATTGCTTACCATACAAATCCCAGCTTCAAAACTGTCCCATTTTTACAGCATGTGTGAAAGTAGAGTATGATAATTATGATGGGAATGATCAATATACTAAGGTCTGTTTGGGTGCGCGGATTTGGAATTGGAATATCATGGTATTTCAATTCCACAAATACAATTCCAAATATTTTATTTTGATGTGCTTTGGAATTCAAGTATAATTGGAAATCAATTTCAAAGTCAATCCAATTTAAATATAAAATGTCATATTTATATATATAGGTGTGTGTATATATATATAAGCATATGTATATATATAGATATTTATGTATATGTATGTATGTTGGTGGTTGTGAAAAATTTATTATTAGAGAGAGAATATTTAGTGGGTCAAGGTTTGAAGAAGATGTGGAATTAGAAATCACAACTTCTCCTTGTGGAATTCAAGTTGTGGAATTGGTGTCCTTGGATTTGCATTTTAATTCCAAATCCAAATTATTTTATTATATCCAAACAATAGATTTGGAATTGGAGTCCCAATTTCCAATTCCATGATCCCAAACGGAACCTAAATGTAATTGTTTTTCTATATTTTGAGCCAACCTATTTTTTATCAAGCTGTTTTTTACCGTTAATTCATTAATCTGTTTCACCATGTTTTTCTCAATTAATTTGGGAGTTCACTGGTAGGACAAGAAATTTTTCTTTCTCGTCAATATGTAATGTAAAATTTGCATCTTATGGAAATATACTCCACAATTAGTGCCCATGAGACTTGGTCCCTAGGATGAATTTAGCATTTGATTATTATAATCAACCAAACAAGCATGGCTTCTTTGACCATAAATCATTACATGGTTCCATTAATAGTTCTCGGCCCAGTGGAGGGTCACTTTTTGTATGTTGATTAATTGAATCTGGCAGGATCAGGTGCACCTTTAGAAATGTCACCATTCAAGGACATATCATTGAGCTCGAGCCTGGACCACCTATGTATTCATCTCTCAACCTTTTTAAGTGATACACAAATTACTATTATTTTTTCCCTGCCACTATTGAACATATCATATGCTTCAATCTAATCTAAAAAAAAACAATGTGGGATCGTGAAAATTAACTTAATCTATCTTAGAAACATTCAAATAAAACCATCTAATTTTTGGCAGGCAAACTTGAGAAATGAACACTTTCTTTTTCAATTTCGTTAGTAAACTTCTTTTTCCTTCATTTCATTAATTAGGTAATGGTATGTTCTAAATTGGGAGTGAACCTAACATCATCATCATCTAGTGACGAGATTGGAGACCGAAACATGTATGGATTGGAATATGTTTGGGTAATTTTTTTTGGCTTTGAACTTCCATACCATACTGCATATAGCTGTACGGTGAATAGTTATATCACCAGGAAGGTAATTAGTTCATTGCTCATCACTGCTCCTTGCATATATATGTATATGTGTGTGTGAACACATATTGCATACTCACAATTGTGTTAGGACCCACAAGGAAATAAAAACAAGCCCAGCATATTATAACATGCTCTGTGGTGTTCGTCTTCCTCTTGAAATTGTCTTGAGGCGTTGAAAAGTAAGCACAAAGCATCCATCTTACTCAGCATTTCTCAACTCAATTCTCTTCTACTGTTGCAGCAAAATCGATTGCTGAACTCGCCCTCTCCAACCATGTCTGATGCAATCATCACCGTAGTCCTGACGCAGTTAACTGCAATAATGCAGCGAGAGGTGGAACAAGAGCTGAAACTGGTGGTGGGTGTGGACGAAGACATCGAAAAGCTGGAGAGCACACTCAAAGCCATCGTGTATGTGCTCATCGACGCAGACAAGAGACAGATCAAAGAGAAGGCTGTCAAGGACTGGTTGAAGAAGCTCAAGGACGCATCGTACGATGTGGATGACTTGTTGGATGAGTGGAACACTGCAATTCTCAAGCAACAAATCGCCCGAATCGAAAACCCTTCAATCCCCAAGAAGCAGAAGAAGAAGAAGAAGAAGAAGAAGGTATTTCCTGTTCTCAAATATTTCTCTTGCTTTTGCGTCAATCAATTGGCTTTTCGTCATGATATTGGTATGAGAATCAAGGGTTTAAACGAAAGACTAGATTTGATTGCTAGTGAGAAAGACAAATACAACTTTAATGTGGTTGTGGCCGGTGAAGAACCGGAGCGAAATAGAAGCATTTCTTTCATAGATGTGAAGGGTGTTTGTGGCCGTGAGCACGATAAGGATGCTCTTGTGAGCAAGTTGTTGTGCGAGACTAGTCAAGGGGGTTGTGATAGGAGCCTCCATGTTATATCTGTAGTGGGTATGGGAGGAATTGGGAAGACCACTGTCACCCAACTGGCATACAATTGCGATGAGGTGAAAACCCATTTCGATATAAGGATTTGGGTGTGTGTCTCCGAGCCTTTTGATGAGATTCGGGTTGCCAAAGCCATATTTGAGGAGATAAATGGCTGTGCTCCGAATAATTCTGAGTTGAAC
Source organism: Cornus suecica (assembly GCA_963922005.1). Taxonomy (NCBI): domain Eukaryota; kingdom Viridiplantae; phylum Streptophyta; class Magnoliopsida; order Cornales; family Cornaceae; genus Cornus; species Cornus suecica. Next base: position 36,200,853 of record OY998238.1, on the reverse strand, counting down.
ACTATTCTGCGCAATGTTAGGCGCTTGATCTTAGGAAAGAAGTTCCTGCTTGTGTTAGATGATGTGTGGAGTGAGGATCGCGAGAAATGGCAGCCATTCAAAAACTCTCTCACGAATGGTGCACGGGGAAGCAAGATTTTGGTGACTACTCGCAACGAGAGGGTAGCCACTATAATGGAAAGTACCAGCACTGTCCCGCTGAGGGAATTGTCGGATCCGGATTGTTGGCTTTTATTCAGTCAGATAGCCTTTTCCGGAAGAAGCATAGACGAAAAATTGGTAGAGATTGGTAGGAAAATAGCCAGCAAGTGCAAGGGCTTACCTCTTGCTGCAAAGACTATTGGGAGTCTCATGCTCTTCAAAAATACACCAGAAGAATGGCAGAATGTTTTGGAGAGTGAAACATGGGAATTGAAAGAAGCAGAAAGGGGTCTTTTTCCTCCTTTGCTCTTGAGCTATTATGATTTGACCTCCGCGATGAAGCGTTGCTTCTCTTATTGCGCTATCTTCCCGAAAGATCACAAGATAGAGGCAGACAATTTGATCAAGCTTTGGATGGCGCATGGTTATCTCAGTGGCTCGAGGGAAACTGCAATGGAAATAACAGGTCGGGAGTATTTGAAAAATTTAGCAATGCGGTCTTTCTTCCAAGACTTGGAAAAGGACAAGAATGGTGATGCTATTATTAGGTTCAAGATGCATGATATGGTTCATGATTTTGCAAAATTTCTCACAAAGAATGAATTCTCCATTTTGGAGGTCAAAAGCGGAACAGAGCTAAAGACGGACCCAACCAGCAACGATGCCCGTCATTCAACCTTGGTACGTGTTGAAGAGGCCCCATTTCCTACTCCAATCCGCAATACAGAAAAGCTACACAGCTTTTGGGTCCAGTCGTTTTATGATTCTTCGCCAATTGTTAGCGAAGTTGATATAATCCCACCTGATTCGTTTCATCATTTGAGGTCTCTTAAATCCTTAGATTTGAGCCGAAACAGGTTAGATAAACTTCCGCTGGAGGTAGGGGAACTAGTAAAATTGAGGTACCTTAACTTATCCCATAATCCATTACCGGAGCTGCCTGAAACAGTGTGTCATTTATGCAATTTGCAAACATTGAAGCTTGTTGCTTGTAATCAACTTAGAAGGCTACCTCAAGGGATGTGGAAGCTAATAAACCTGCGACATTTAGAGATCGATCGCACAGACAATTTAATAATGTTGCCTCAAGGAATTGGGAGTTTGAACTCTCTTCGGACGTTGAGCAAGTTTGTTATTGCTGCGGGTGGTGATAGTGAAGAAACAACATGTAAACTGGCCGAACTGAAAAACTTGAATTCCCTTCAAGGACATCTTAAAATAGAAGGGTTCGGTCATGTAGCAGATGCAAATGAGGTTGAGAACGCAGAATTGAAGAACAAGAGAGGCCTCCTTAGTTTGCATATAGATTTCAACCCTCCAACGCCATCGGCGACGCCAGATGCTGTTGAAGCACTTGAATTGCACCCGAATCTGGAAGATCTGCGGATAAGCTTCTATTTCGGCACACACTTCCCGGATTGGATGATGTCGTTAACGAACCTGCGAGAGCTTCGTCTCCAGGAGTGCCCAAACTCTGTGGCTTTGCCTTGCTTGGCGAAACTGCCGTCCCTTGAAAAGCTCCAAATAGAGGGTATGCACAGTCTGAAGTATGCGAGTCTTGAGCTTTCAGGAAGAGGGATTGGCAATGTTAATCACCATGGTAGCTCGACAATGATCAACAGCGGAATGGCAGCATTTTCATCATCATCAGCTATTGTTCTGTTCCCAAAGTTGAAGAAACTCGAAATCGACTGCATGAATAGTTGGGAGGAGTGGGATGAGAGGAGTGCAGAAGAGAGGGTCAAGATAATGCCAATTCTGCGATGCTTGAAACTATCTCGGTGCAACAAGCTGAAGGCACTGCCAAACCGCCTCCTCCAGATGGCACCGCTCAGAAAACTGCGAATCCACGAGTGTCCAATTTTGAACCAAAGATACCAAAAGGAGAGAGGAGAGGACTGGAGCAAGATATCTCACATCAGGAAAGTCCGCATTTCATAGAATAACGTAGCTGTCTCGTGAAGAATTTCATCAAAATGGTTGTTCATGACTGCTCGGGTCGTGTGATTTCATCAGAGTCCATTGAGCAGCATCGCAGTGACAGTCAAATAGAGTTGTTCACAACACTTTGGTCAATGCTGCTGCTAGTTTGTTACACCAATACTTGTATCCCCAGTCTCATGCTGAAGCTGCAAGTCTTCTATGTTTTTCTGGTAACCTCTATTTTCCAACTCTACTGATGTTGTCTTGATAGTTACATCATGCAGTTTTGGCTATGCTTTATTTAATTTTAGTTTTGCTCTAGTAATAATTTAGTTGTACATATATACTCTGATAATTCTTTTATTTTTCATATGTTTGGTTGTTTATATTCGCGCCTTTCCAATCAAATTACGCAAATCACTGTGCTTTCTGATCATCAATATATCAGATTCTTCCAATATAGTGCTGATTACTGAAATACGTAAAACAAACATGCAGAAATTCAGTTTCATTTGATAATTCCCGAAATAATAAAAGAAAAAAGGAGAATTGTTTTCGGAACATCGTATGGCCAAAACATGAAGCTGTTGCTTTTGCTACTTACCCATTTGAGAGTTTTTCTGATAGTTGGTGCTTAATTACTTGTAATCTCTGTCAGACAAAACACGCGCGATAACTTATATAATTATCCCAAATCAACTTTAACATATTCTCTATGCGGATCATAATACTTTTGCTCATTTGGTAATTGATGAATATAATGATCTCGATTATAGGGCATTAGTTTATAAACAGTGGCCATTAAAAAACTTTGGTGCATGACATTATGATACTGGTTCAACTGATGAATAAAGCTTTGTACATATCTACCGTACAATACTGAGAATAACAGAGCACCGTTATTGCAATAATATATGCGGTCTGCTCGTCTTACCTTTACAAATGCAACTACACCAGATGTTATGGCGATATATATATATATATATATATAGGGTCCGTTTACTAACAAGTTATATTTACTGTTTTCTACTTTTACTTTCCAACTTAAACATTTATTGACAAAAAGGAGAGAAAGGAGTACCGCTTATTATATAGTACTTTTGGATACATGCTTGAAATATAGGACTTTTGATTCAAAAGGGAAGAGACAACAAGAAAAAGGAGTTACTGGAAAAATGGTGTAGGTGGATTTAGGAATGGCAATGGGGCAGGGCGGGGATCACCTTCCCCATCCCCGACTCCGTTTAATTTCGGGGCAATATAATCGCCCCGCCCCGCCCCGGTTACTATTTTCATCTGATTTTTTATTTTTTTTTAAATTCCGTATGAAGATTTTCCTATGAGAAACTAGGCTATAATCAACGGGAAGTGAAGATGATTGAACCAAAACAAATGCACATCTATAGACAACTATCTGGTGTAATAAACAAATATCACATATGCATACAACTATCACCAAAATTCAAATCAAACAAAACACACTCACATACACACACGCAAATATATATATATATGAAGACTGTGACGCGAGGAAGAGAGAAAAATAACTTCTGAACCAGATCCGTGAAGAAGAAGGGCGAGGTGAACACTTATACCAGCAAATTCGCATACACAAAGTGGATCTAAAAACAAGGGAACTTAGAGAGAACTTTAGAGATGCGTTTGTGAGTTGGGAGAGTGATTTAGGATTTAGGGTTTGTGTATGATATATTATATATAAGGGTATATTTGTTATATGTAATATATATAGGGTTATTTTAGTAAACCAGGTAACCGGGGTGGGGCGGGGCTCCCCCAAACCCACCCCCGAACCCAGCCGGGGAATTTTTCCAATTTCCATACATGCTCCCAATTATTTAATCGGACCCTCAAACCCGCTTAAATCGGGGTTGGGCGAGGCGGTTCCCCGTCAGGGGTGGGTATTTTTGCCATCCCTAGGTGGATTTGAAGACATTAATAGGGAGTAGTTTCATTTTTTCATCTAAAAAGCTATCACTTGTTCTTAGTTGTTATCATGACAATGCCACAATCAGCCAATGATTCAATAAAGGGTAAATTCCAGTTACACTTCTTCCGGATATGATATATTATATCCTTATCTCCTATTATTTGGATAATTACATCTAGATCCTCTTAAGTTTGTAAGTTATAACAAATATCCCTACAATTGAACTTCCGGCATGGGGCAAACTCAGTCAATGCTTACGTCATCGCTTTTTTTGAGGTGAAATATCTAGAATACCCTCAATTAGATGCAAAGATATGAAAAATAGTCATGAGTAGAAAAGTCATTTCATAGCTCCGGTCATCTGAATTGAATGTCAATGAAATAGAGATGGTGAGTGTAATTATCCAAACGACAGGAGATGTGGATATAATATAGGGTCGCAAGCGATTAACCCCTTGCAGTATCGATATAGTGCGTATAACCTCCTATTGTTTTCCAAGACCCCAATATTTTAAATAGTGTGCCTATTGCACCTATTTGGCATTTTCTAGTGCCTGGAGGTGTAAAATTTCCAAAATACATGTGACGTCCCACATCGCCCGAGTATAGGTCTGGGGATGAGCTTATATGTGCAGTGTTGTCTCCAATTGGTATTGTAGATATTGAAAATCATAGGCCCAGGTCCATTTATTAAGCCCAAGATCAGTTAAGCCCATCTGTTAAGCCCATGTACAACTGAATAAGTAGTTAGCTCACAATCCAGTGTCCAAGTAGGATAATGGCTCCATCATCTCTTAGAGAATGGGTAATAACAACCCATTATCAAGAAGTAGTGGGAAGTTATTTATTAAGTGGATCATGACTCCATGTAATAAGGAGCATGACCCAATAAAATAGGAAAAAACTTGTATAAGATTAAGGATATAAATACGGCCATTGGAGCCTAAATAAAATATCTTTGAGGTGAGTGAAAAATAGCACTTACATTTGACGCCGTCTGTGAGAAAGATACATTTTTTCCACTTACAACAAATTTATTCTATTTTTACAAAAAAGAAAATGGTGTCCACGCGGTCAACAAACAATGAAGTCAGGTTCGAAGAAGTCATGAGGAGGTTGGAGGCTGTGGAGCAGAGAAATGCGGCCCTCGAGCAGCAGAATGCTGAATTGCTCCATCGAGTGACTCAGGGCCCTTTTCCTCTCCAAAATCCCAATCCAGCAGAGTGCGTAGATGAGCCAGAGCCATTCAACTCTCATCACGAGCAAGATGCATCCGTCGTCCGAAGAGACAAAGTCCTAAGGGAAGATAAAGAATCCTCTCACCCCAAAACAGGAGGAATGCCAACGGTGCAGGTCCCGACCCAGAACGACCTGCACGAAATGGCTGCCATAATCCAGAGAGACGTGATGAAAGATTTGAAATTGCAAACCCCTGATGATCTAGCCATCCATGCGATAACGGATATGACTCAATCTCCATTCACAGAAGAAATTGAAGCAGCAGAATTCCCGAAGAAGTTTGTACTGCCAACTTTTACGCTATATGATGGTACAAAAGATCCACTTGATCACATCTACCAAGTGCAGACCAAAATGACTGTTTATGGGAGAAACCAAGCACTCATGTGCAAAGTCTTTTCAACCAGTTTGACGAAGGCACCACTTCTGTGGTTCAGGAAGCAGACTCCTGGATCTATCAACAGCTGGAATGACCTCTGCAGACGCTTTATCGGTCAATACTTCAGCAACCGAAGGCAGAGGAAAACAATATCAAGCCTTTTCACCATGACCCAGGAAAAAGGGGAGAGCCTAAAGAATTTCTTATCCAGATTCAACGTCGAAATGTCTTCAATCGATGATTGCGATCAATTGTCAGCGGTGGAAGCATTCCGTATGGCGGTCATCCCTGGCACGAAATTCCACTCTTCACTAGTAAAACGACCCCCTGTCAACATCGGTGAGCTCAACTCAAGAGCACAAGGGTATCTCAGAATAGAAGAGGAGGAAGCAGTCAGACACAGAAGAGCCTCTCTAGTAACGGTGGAGGCAAAATCCAAAGAAAGGATGAAGGATCAGAGGCCTCAACGACCAGATCCACCTCGGTAAACCTCATCATCCAGAAATTCAGACAAGCGTCAACGGACGGAAGAAAGAACCACTCCGCTCAAAACCAGCCTTGGAAAGCTCTTCCAAGAAAACAAAAACAAAGGGATTTTCAGACCACCTCCACCGATCAGACAACCGATGGAGCAGAGGGACATGACCAAGCACTGTGCCTTTCAAAGCGAGTATGGTCATCATACAAATGACTGCAGAAATCTCCGAAGGCAGGTAGAGGCAATGATCGCCAAAGGAGAGCTTGCAGATTACATAATGAAGGATCAGCCGAGACCAGACAAACCACACAGGACACAGCCAAACAACACTACATCAGGGCAACCGGTGAGGGTTATCCACATGATCCAAGGAGGTGAAGAGGCGTTGGAGGCCGAAGGAAGCAGAAGGTCAAAGCTAAGAAAAGCACACAAACTCAGGCGAGTCGGCGAAGTCTGCCAAACAACCCTCCTTCAGGGAGAATCAATAATCATGTTCTCAAAGGCCGATATGCAAAATATTCAGACGCCTCACGAAGATCCTCTGGTAATCACTCTTCTGGTAGCTAATTGTCTGATCAAGCGCGTAATGATTGACCCAGGAAGCAGCACAAATATCATGACAAAATGGGCCTTCGACAAAATCGGAATTGATGTATCGCAGCTTCACCCGGCTCGGATTCCTCTGGCTGGCTTTGACGGGCGACGCGTTGAGCCAATAGGCGTAGTCCATTTGTCAGTATCAGCGGCACGCCGAACCCTGAGAGAAGCTTTCGTCGTGGTGGACGTCAAGCCATCGTACAATTTACTGATGGGACGAGGGTGGATCCATCGGATGCAAGGTGTTCCTTCGACACTCCATCAGGTCATGCGATGTCTTGACCCGAATGGAGTGGACGTGACGGATATTCCTGTAGACCAGGTAGCAGCGAAGGAATGCTACTCAGTATACATGAAGGACCTGAACCATAAAAATAAACAAGTGTTGGAAGCGCCAGAAGAGTCCCTGTACAACGAGAAATAACAACTACAGTCGGACCCTACCTCAGAGGGTCAGGAGACTCAGTCAACAACGGAACCCCTAGAAGAGGTGAAAGTTTGTCAGACGGATCACACCAGAGTCACGTTCATCGGATCATACCTCCAGAAAGAAGAAAAGGACAGGCTTATTCATTTCCTCCAATTAAACTCAGACGTGCTCAGCATGACCTGAATGTTGATCCAAATGTCAGACCGGTAAGGCAGAAGCAGAGGAGGTTCGGGATAGAAAGGAACCAGATCATATCCGAGGAAGTGGGAAAGCTGCTAGAAGCTGGATTCATAAGGGAGGTGAAGTACCCATCATGGTTGTCAAACGTGGTGGTAGTCAGAAAGAAGAACGGGAAATGGAGAGTCTGCGTGGACTTCACAAACTTAAACAAGGCTTGCCCTAAGGATTGTTTCCCCCTGCCGAAAATTGATCAGATGGTAGATGCCACCTCGGGATATGAAATAATCTCTTTTCTTGATGCATACTCCGGCTACAACCAGATCCCGATGAGTCAGGCTGATGAGGAGAAAACAGCCTTCATTACCGAAGAAGGTACGTACTGCTACAGAGTAATGCCTTTCGGACTTAAAAATGCAGGTGCCACCTATCAAAGGCTTGTCAGAAGGATATTCAAAAGTCAGATGGGCAAAACGGTTGAAGCCTACATAGATGACACGGTGGTAAAAAGCAGGAGGAAAGGCGACCACCTCAAGCACCTGGAAGAAGTGTTCGATGCGCTCCGAAGGTACAAGATGAAGCTCAATCCAGCCAAGTGTTCTTTCGGAGTCTCATCCGGACAGTTCCTCGGACATATAGTCAACCGAAGAGGAATCGAAGCCAGCCCATCACAAGTCAAGACTTTGATAAGCTGCGAAGAGCCAAAAACGCAAAAGGAGGTCCAGATTCTAACAGGAAGGGTAGCCGCACTGAGCAGGTTCGTATCCCGACTGACAAATCGATGCAGACCATTTTTTCAGGCAATCAAAGGCGGAAAAGGAAGCATATGGGGGCCAGAACAGACAGAGGCCCTCCAGAAATTGAAGCAGTATCTCCAGAGTCCACCGATCCTCGCCTCACCAAATCCAGGAGAACCATTGCATCTGTACCTTGCCATATCAGCAACCTCAACCAGCTCAGCACTTGTAAAAGATGACAAAAAGTGCCAGAAACCAGTCTTCTTCAGCAGCAAGTCCCTATCTGATGCGGAAACCAGATACACCATGGCGGAGCGAGCTGTTCTTTCTCTAATCAACGCAAAGAGATGACTGAGGTACTATTTTGAAACTCATCCAATCGTGGTGCCCACCACCATGCCGATGAGATCCATCATGTCCAAACCCGATCTGACGGGAAGAATAACCAGATGGGCGTTGGAACTCGGGACATTTGACATCACATATGTGCCGCGAACAGCTATCAAAGGTCAAGCCTTAGCTGATTTTCTCCTAGAAGCAGAGCCAGAGTCAATCCTCCAAGATCCAGACGAACCCGAATGGACGCTCTATGTAGACGGATCAGTAGGTTCAGCTGGCTCAGGAATTGGGCTCGAAATTATAACACCAAATGGGACCCGAATCCAGCAGTCAGTGCGCCTGGAGTTTCCCGCCACCAATAACGAAGCTGAGTACGAGGCACTCCTCGCTGGGCTGCGACTAGCTCAGAGCTTCTGTATTAAGAAGCTCCGTATTTTCAGTGACTCACAGCTGGTGGTGAAACAAGTTCATGACGAGTACGACGCAGGGGAAAAGCTGCAGCCCTATAGGAAGTTGGCTCAGATGGAACTATCAAGACTGGAGCAGTATTCCCTCAGTCAGATCCCCAGGGAGGAGAATGAAAATGCGGATCGATTGGCCAACATGGCTTCAGTCAATGATCAAGACCTGACCAGAGTTGCCCCGATCGACTATCTTGATGTCCCAAGCATCCACCAGTCAGATGTGGTGTGCGTCATACCTTGGGAGCCGAGCTGGATGGACCCCATAGCAGAATACCTCAGGAATGGTACACTTCCTGATGATAAAGCAGAGGCTCGGAAAATTCGCATGAAGTCGGCCAGATATGCCCTGTTACATGGCCAGCTATATAAAAGATCTTTTGGGGGGCCGTACCTCCGATGCCTCACACCTTCAGAAGCATCGGCCATAATGAAGGAAATCCATGAAGGGTCATGCGGAAATCACTCAGGGGGGCGAGCTTTGGCCCATAAAGTACTAAGCCAAGGATATTTTTGGCCTTATCTTTCCCATGATACGGAAACCTTTGTCAGAAGATGCAGAAAGTGTCAGTTCCATGGAGATTTCATCCATCCGCCACCAGAACTGCTTAACCCCATATTCAGCCCGCACCCATTTGCGCAATGGGGGATTGATGCAGTTGGACCACTTCCCATGGCTCTCAGATCAGTAAATCAAGCACTGATAGCAACTGATTATTTCACAAAGTGGGTCGAGGCAGAATCTTACTCCACAATCACTCACAGGCACGTAATCAAATTCATGTGGACCAATATCATCTGCAGGTTCGGAGTGCCTAGGGTGATAGTGATCGACAACGGATTGAATCTGGATAATCAGTGGACCAGACAATTCTGTAACGAACATGGGATCCAGTTGAGAACCTCATCGGTCGCATACCCTCAAGGAAATGGCCAGGCCGAAAGATCCAACAGAACCATACTGAATACCCTGAAGAAGAAGCTAGAAGAGCATAAGGGAGTGTGGCCGGACAAGCTTCCAGAGGTACTATGGTCTTACAGAACAACATCAAGAATCCCTACAGGAGAAACACCATTCTCAATGGCGTATGGAACAGAAGCAGTCATTCCAACAGAGCAAATAGTGCCAACAGCCAGAACAGAGCTGTATCAGGAAGAACTAAACAAGCAACAGCTGGTTGATGGACTCGATCTGCTCGAAGAAAAACGAGAACAAGCTGCCATCAGGCTAGCAGCCTACCACCAGAGGGTCAGGAACACCTTCAACAAAAAAGTCAAAAGACGAGAATTCCAGGTGGGCGATATGGTATTACGAAAGAAAATCGGGTTAATCGGAAAGCTCAGGGAAAATTGGGAAGGACCATACACAGTCACAGAGGTCATAGGACGTGGGGCTTACCGCCTCAGGAATAATGACGGCAATATGGTACCCAATTCACAGAATGCCTCACGACTGAAGATGTACTATCCTTGATATTTATTTCGTTTTCAGAATAGTTAAACAGAGGCATCTGAGCCTAGCTCTATTGATATCTTTAAAATTTCCATGTTTGTTATCCTGACTCAATCAGATGTTGTTATCTTTGTAATTTCTCGGTTATAATAAAATATGATCATCCTTCTTGCAAACAAATAGCCTGAAATGAAAATAATTCCTAATTAGTGAGATGACAGAGGCTCATAAGCCTGACTCACTATTTTAGAGGAATAAGTTTAAAAATAATTCCTAATTAGTGAGAACGACAGAGGCTTATAAGCCTGACTCACTATTTCAGAGGAATAAGTTTAAAAATAATTCCTAATTAGTGAGATGACAGAGGCTCATAAGCCTGACTCACTCTTTCAGAGGAATAAGTTTAAAAATAATTCCTAATTAGTGAGATGACAGAGGCTCATAAGCCTGACTCACTATTAGTGAGATGACAGAGGCTCATAAGCCTGACTCACTCTTTCAGAGGAATAAGTTTAAAAATAATCCCTAAGTAATGAGATGATATAGGCTCATAAGCCTGACTCACTCTTTCAGAGGAATAAGTTTAAAAATAATTCCAAGTAATGATGACAGAAAAGTACATATTCCATTAATAAACAAAAATTGCTGCTTTGTATTACAAAATTGCCTGAAGGGCATGTTACAAAATACAGCACTACAAAAGGAATATGGAATAACCTAAGCTTGGCCTGAACCACTGAAATCCTTTCCTAAGGAATCTACATGCGTGGTCGGAGGGAAGAATTCTATGGAGGGATTGAGAGGGTCAGCAAGAAGATATCCCTTAAGGAATTCTGTGAAAAGATTCTGAGCATGACTAGGCTCGGGGCTGGAATATGGCCTCTGTACCCCTAACGCCTTATTCATGGCATCAGGGTCTTTGATTTTCCTCCTTGCTGGATCCTTCTCTCCAACAACAAAGCCCTTCTTCCAGAATTCACCATCTACAATCCTATTCATCTTTGAATAGTGCTGGTGCATGTCAAGCCCTCATTTCTTACACATCTCCAGGGCTGACTGAGAGATGCCGAATTGGTGTTGAAGAGCCTCATGGTCGGATGCCAGCTTCTCCTTCTCACTGGATAGCTTGGCATTATGCTCTTTTGCTTGAGTTAGTTCTTCTTCCAATTGAGCAACCCTGGATGGGAGGTCTCCTAGCTGAGCTTTCAGCTCTTTCTCCTGATCGTCCTTCTCAGCTAGGTCAGCTTTCAGACGTTCAAGCTCCTTCACACCCTCCTCGTGGGCAAGGCATAACGCATTGACACTGAAGAGAGCCTAAGAAGGAAAATGCAAGGCAAAATGAGTCAGTAATATATACAAAAAAGGAATATAACATGGGATTAAGCAAAGACGTACCCCCAATAACAACCCCGGAGTTTTACGCACAATGCGGTCAGGGTCAGCATCCCTCTGTGCCTCGAGCTCCTCCGGCGTCCAGAGTCCCTGCGCCCGAGTTATCATGGCAGACATGGAAGTAAGGCTGGAGGTTGACTGGTCAGAAGAAGCAGAACTTTTCTCCTTACCCTTATGCTTCCTTTTCTTACTGGGTCTCTCTTCCCCCACCGGTCTGGTTTGGGCAGAGGAAGGATGAAACATCTCAGGAATAGTGGTCTGCACAAGTGCAGACCCAGAAGCATCGTCCATCAGGGCGACGATCACAACCAGAGGATCAGGATCCAGAGGCATCTGTCCTTGACCAGTTGAGGGTGCAGTCAGTTCCTCCATGTCATCATCGTCATCTTCAATCACTGGTCTGATCGGATCCATCATGATCTTGTACTTGGCTCCTAACCTGGATATACCCTGCAAATTGGCAGGAGTAAGCAGGCCAGCGCACGACATACGGTCCGACCAGACCTTGGACTTTAATAAAGAAATACGGCTTCTACATCCTGAGCCACTATATCAGAATCCCTATAACCTAAGGACTTATAAACAAAATCCGCTCTGAGCTAGTCACACCCGGAACAGAGGCAATATTCCTTGTGGATAAATGAAAAAGGAAGAAGAGCGAGATGCTTAAAAACACTAGGGATCGGCCATCTCCTAGAATAGGGGTAAAACCAAGCCCCCTTTACCAAAACCATCTTCTCCTTCCAGTACTTCTCTGTTTTCTCGGTCCCATGGCAGATCGACTAACCCTTGAAGGGGTAGAAGTTGTACCTCCCCTCACAATCTTTCAGACCCACTATTTTGTAGCTAAGCAGTAGATCTGCCAGACCCAAGGATAGCTTTTTCTCCCTGTTAATCAGGATCAACATGGAAATTATCCTGAAGAAATTTGGATTGACTTGCAGAGGGGCGATTCCCAGGGTGAAGAAAATAAAATGAAAAAGAGGATGAAGCGGAAATCGAAGCATCTTTATCTGAAGGGCCGACAATAACACTTCATCCGGACCCACTCCGTCTCCCAATCTGAAATCAAGAGAAGGATCATACTCCATCAAGATCACCTCTTTTGGGATCCTACAGTCCCTCCTCAGACTTTTAAGGTTCACATATTTTCTTTTATGAGCTTCAAGTGGTTCAGCCACAAATGGGGCCGACTCAGTGGAGGGTCCAGCGGGAACGCCTCCAGGAGCATCGGTCCCCACCGGGATGGATATGACAGAAGTCCCAACAAGAGCAGTATCAGCAACATCTGCCTGATTATCTACCTCCGAAACAGTTACTCCCAAGCCAGATAGGTCCCGACGACTATGTATGGGCAAAGAAGGAGGAGGAGAGGATGAAGAAGATGGATTTGCAGAAGGGGGGCTGGGAACCTCAGATCCCCCATATTCTTGAGGAATCATCCCCTCGGTGGATTTTGTGGCACTACTATCAGACATGATGAAAATGACAACTTACACAGAGAACCGGCGAGAAGAAGGAAGAACCTCCGGCAACCAAAGTACAATTGGCGGTCAAAGTTCGAACACTGCTAAAGATTGCTTACAAGATTTGAAAATGATAAAGAATGAAAATGAGGCCACACAAGGATTTATATACACACGGCATGCCAACATACATCATTAAAAGGCTGAAGAGATGCGCCGATTCCCAATGCCTCAATTACAGTGAACCGGCAGCCGCCACTATAAAGTTTGAAACCATACGTCTCTTCATAATAATGACGATGACGTCATCAAAAACGGCTGTCATCAATCAATTCAGTTGAATTCGGGCCAGGCCCACGAACCATATGCCAGACCCGAATGGGGCTAGTGTAGATATTGAAAATCATAGGCCCAGGTCCATTTATTAAGCCCAAGATCAGTTAAGCCCATCTGTTAAGCCCATGTACAAGTGAATAAGTAGTTAGCTCACAATCCAGTGTCCAAGTAGGATAATGGCCCCATCATCTCTTAGAGAATGGGTAATAACAACCCATTATCAAGAAGTAGTGGGAAGTTATTTATTAAGTGGATCATGACTCCATGTAATAAGGAGCATGACCCAATAAAATAGGAAAAAACTTGTATAAGATTAAGGATATAAATACGGCCATTGGAGCCTAAATAAAATATCTTTGAGGTGAGTGAAAAATAGCACTTACAGGTACAAGGCTTTTTGGAGAGGAGACCAAGAGCAAAATCGTGCGGGCTGGGCCCAAAGCGAACAATATCGTACCACATATTGGAGCTAAAATTGGTATCAGAGCCAGAGCCCGGCCGGAATTGAGTGTGGGAGCATGCACAAGCCCGTGGGTAACACCAGCGAGGACACTGAGTCCCAAGAAAGGGTGATTGTGACGTCCCACATCGCCCGGGTATAGGTTTGGGGATGTGCTTATATGTACAGTGGTCTCCAATTGGTATGAGGCCTTTTGGGAGAAAGCCGAACAGCAAAACCGTGTGGGTTGGGCCCAAAGCAAACAATATCGTACCAAGTGTTGGAGCGGGGTGTTACAATACCCTTACTATAATTTTATTTTATTTTTTAAATATATGGGAATATCTGCAAACCCCTTCCCCCCAGGTTGTTATTTTGTGTGATAAAACTCCAAAAGTTTAATTTTGTGTATATAAATCCTCGAGTTTGTAAAAATGTTGCACTTTGCCCTTTACCGGTCACCGGCCGATCATATTTTGCTGTGAAAATGTCATGTGCCTTGTATATTGAGAATTGTCCATATTACCTTTCTTATGACAACAATGTCCTTAGTCACATTTGGTTAAAAGATCCATATATGTACAAAGGGCTATGATATATATGTATATATGCATGTGTACTTATGTGTGTGTTGTTAGTGTCTGTATTTGTATGTCTATGTTTAATTTGAGGGAGAAAATTAGGATTACGGTTTTCAAAAATGGGAAGAAGAGTGGTTTTATGGTCATTTTATAATATCTATTTTTTAAAATATATATATATATATATATATATATATATTAAGGGTATTTTAGACATTTAACTCCTTTGGTGACCGGTAAATGAAAAATAGGTGCAATATGAACACTTTTTAAAATATTGAAGTCCTAGAGAACAACAGGGGGTTATACACACTATATTGATACTACATGGAGTTAAACGTTCGCGACTCGGCAAAGGGTAATATAGAAATTTTATGTTTATAAATGTCATTTCACGACCAAAGGTGGCTAGCCGGTGACCGGTAGGGGGCAAACTGCAACATTTTTAGAAACTCGTGAATTGATATACTCCCTCCGTCCCAATTTAAGTGTTCACATTCACTATTCAATTCATTCCAAAATAAATATTCTCATTAAAAAGTCAATGCACTTTTTTTTATCAATTTACCAATTTACCCTTCAAGCATTCAAATCATAAAATATCTAAACTACAAACATCACATTACTTGGTGGGATTAAGGGTAAAATTAGTTTTACTTTGTGAGACCAATGGTAAAATTAGTTTTTCATTCACTATCACACCAATAAAAATCATCACTTTAAAAAGTTGGATTCCCAAAATAAACTTATAATTTGGGACTGAGAAAGTACATTAAATTAAACTTTTAAAATTTTAACGCAAAAAATAACAAACTAGGGAGATTTTTTTGCAAATATCACCATAACATATATCTCGAGAAAGTCAAAGTACAATTTACCCTATAATAAAAGGTCGGAATCGGATAGGAACATCACGTTTAACGGTGCAATGCATTAGATGAATTGATATTCATATCATCATAACTTTATCTGTTAATTTTATGCGTTGTCTTGTGACTCTTGTCATTGTTAAATGCTAAACATGCACGTTTAAAGATTTGTTTTATTGCTCATTATTAATTAAAAAAAAAACTAATTAAGCAAATCGGTAATTATTTGAAGATTTTGAAATTTAGGAAAATACTTTTGTAGAATGGTCTTCAGGCAAGTATTAGCATCCAATTGTGAACAGATATGAATGCCACATAAGAATATGTAAGCTTCTTCCATGCTTGTATGTTAGGCCTGATCTGTTATTTGCATCGGGGACACCAAAGTGGGGGCAAAATTTTCCCAATGATATATGTTACTCCTTGGTATTAATTTATAAAAAAATTTTGGAGAATTTAACTTTTTAAAATATTGTATTGATAATGAATGGAATATTAATTTTACATTTGATCACACCATAGTGATGTGATGATTTATTATGTAGATGATTTATAATTTTAATAAATGATTTACATTTGGTCTCACCATAGTGATGTGATGGTTTATTGTGTAAATAATTTATAATTTCAATACA
This sequence comes from Cornus suecica, assembly GCA_963922005.1. Taxonomy (NCBI): domain Eukaryota; kingdom Viridiplantae; phylum Streptophyta; class Magnoliopsida; order Cornales; family Cornaceae; genus Cornus; species Cornus suecica. The sequence goes on along the minus strand of OY998238.1, from coordinate 36,184,833 downwards.
TGAAAGATAAATTAATAAAGTGGTATGATAAAGTGCTTTGACTTTTCAAATGACACTTATTTTTTTATGGAGAAAAGACTAAAATTGAACACTTATTTTGGGACAGAGGGAATATTATTATTATTTTTTTAATGTAGATTTTAATAACTACAAAAGTATTCACATTAAATTTTAGGGTAATTTGCATTGACACCCCTGAGATTAGGGTCAATGGCAACCAGATTGTGGTCAACGTTTTTTTGGCACTCACACCCCCCTAAGCTGGTGAAATGACTAGAATGCCCCTTTAATTGTTGGAAAAATTACACAAACTACCCTAAACTATGACCTAATTGCAGATAGTACCCCTAACATTTGAATAATATCAGTTACTACCCCTTAGAACAGCCCCAGTCAGATTTGTGCATGAATTTACTTAAAAGCCCTTGTTTTATATTATATTTTAGGGTTAATTTCAAGAACCCCCTATACTATCCAGTTTTATCAAATAACTCTCACGGTGTCCACTTTGCCCAAAAAATTATAAATTCAAAAATATATATATATTTTTCGCAAAAAAAATATTTTTCGGAGGGAGAATATTATTTTCCAAAATATGAATTATTTTGGAAAAAATAATATATATTTTTTGAAAAAAATTATTTTCAAAAAAAATCATATTTTTGAATATAGTATATACTTTTAGCAAAAAAAATATTTTTTAAAAAAGATCATATTTTGGAACATAATAGTATATATTTTTCGGAAAAGATCATATTTTGGAACATAATATATATTTTGCGTAAAAAAAGTATTTTTCGGAAAACAATTCATATTTTGGAACATAATAAGTACTTTTTTGCAAAAAAAATCATATTTGGGAATATAATATATATTTTTCGCAAAAACAATATTTTTCGGAAAGAAAATCATATTTTGGAACATAATAAGTACTTTTTTGCAAAAAAATCATATTTTGGAACATAATATATATTTTTTGGAAACAAATCATATTTTGGAACACAATATATACTTTTTCGCAAAAAAAATATTTTTCGAAAAAAAAATTCATATTTTGGAAAATAATAAGTACTTTTTTGCAAAAAAATCATATTTTGGAACATAATATATATTTTTCGGGAAAAATTCATATTTTGGAACATAATAAGTACTTTTTTGCAAAAAAAATCATATTTTGGAACATAATATATATTTTTCAGAAAAAATTCATATTTTGGAACATTATATATAAATTCAAAAAAAATAGGGTATTTAAGTAATTTTGTATGCAAAATTGGAACATGCAATGATATGAGGGCAAAAATGGAAGTTCACTACAAAAACAGCCTTTATTGACCAATACACAAAGTTTCCAGCGTTGACTTTGAACAGAAGGGGCTAAGTGTTACAACGGAGGTGGTTTTAAGGATAGTTTATGATATTATTGAAACATAAGGGGTACCGCGTGCAATTAGATCATAGTTCAGGGGTAATTTGTATAATTTTCCCTTAATTGTTTCACTTATTACATTAGGGTAGTATATAAAGTGTGAAATTACCCATATGCCCAAACACTTCACCCCTCTGAAATTACTAATTACACTTCCACCCCTTATTACAAAATATATATATATATATTACAAAAATTACAATTTAATTTTTTTTCTTTATAATATAATTTGTATATATAATTACGAAAATATATATATATATAATTTGTAAAAAATATATAAAATTTGAAAAAACATATAAAATTCGAAAAAATATATAAAATTTGAAACAATATATAAAATTAAAAAAAACATATAAAATTCGAAACAAATATATAAAATTCGTAAACAATATATAAAATTCAAAAAACATATAAAATTCAAAAAACATATAAAATTCTAAAAAATATATAAAATTCAAATATATATATATATATATAAAGTGTGATTGAAGTTTAAGTGGACAAGCCTCAAAGTCATTAGTCAAGGTAACAGATTCTCTCCAGCTCTCTACAGAAGTATATTAATGGCCACGATGGCGACACATGCCCCACGATGGTGACCGAAATCGGATTCGAACCGATACTTTATTAAAATATTTTAATCAAAATTAAATATATTAATATTTGGATCAAAATTAACGATTCGGTTTCGGTTATCATTTTTAAAGAACAGAAAGTATCGGTTCGATTCCGGTTTCGGTTGGAATCAAAAGCGAACCGCATCATGAATATATTAATATTTGAATCAAAATTAACGGCTCAGTTCCGGTTCTCATTTTTAAAGAACTAAAAGTATCGGAACCAAAGCGTTAATTTTGATCCAAATAAAAAATTACTTTCGGTTCTTTAAATATGAGAACCGGAACCGAACCGTTAATTTTGATCCAAATATTAATATATTTAATTTTGATTAAAATATTTTAATAAAATATCGGTTCAATTCCAATTTCGGTCACCATCGTGGGGCATGTGTCGCCATCGTGACCATTAAAATAGCTCTGCAGAGAGCTGGAGAGGATCAGTTACCTTGGCTAATGACTCTGAGGCTTGTCCACTTAAACTTCAATCACACTTAGGGATAGCAAAAAAACCCGCCCCGCCCCGAACCCGCCCCGTTTATCCACCCCGCCCTGCCCCGTTTAGCTAATCGGGGCGGGTATCAATTCCCCGATTCTAATCGGGGCGGGTATGGGGCACCCCCGCCCCGAACCCGCCCCGATTAGGTATATATATATATAAAATTTATATATATATAAATTTATATACATATAATATTCTCCTTAATTATAGATTTATTGTTTGATTTTGATTTCATATAGATTTATTCTAGAAAAAAAATTTAGAATAATAATATTAATTAGAAATAAAATAATATTATTTTTTATTATTAAAAAATATATTTTTAATAAAAATAATACATAATCGGGGCGGGGAGCTAACCGGGGCATGTCGGGTCGGGTCGGAAAAATAAAAAATTAAACGGGGACGGGGCGGGGAAAAATAATCGGGTACGGGCCCCGACCCGCCCCATTGCCATCCCTAATCACACTTTATATATATATATATTTGAATTTTATATATTCTTTAGAATTTTATATATTGTTTACGAATTTTATATATTTGTTTCGAATTTTATATGTTTTTTTTTAATTTTATATATTGTTTCAAATTTTATATATTTTTTTGAATTTTATATGTTTTTTCAAATTTTATATATTTTTTACAAATTATAAATATATATTTTCGTAATTTTAATTTTCCTAATTATATATACCAATTATATTATAAATAAATAAAAAATTAAATTGTAATTTTGGTAATATATATATATATATATATATATATATATATTGTAATAAGGGGTGGAAGTATAATTAGTAATTTCAGAGGGGTGAAGTGTTTGGGCATATGGGTAATTTCACACTTTATACATTACCCTAATGTAATAAGTAAAACAATTAAAGGGGCATTCTAGTCATTTCACCAGCCCAGGGGGTGTCATTGCAACGAAATTGAAACCTCAGAGGGTGTGAGTGCCAAAAAAATGTTGACCACAATCTGGTTGTCATTGACCCTAATCAGGGGGTGTTAATACAAATTACCCTAAATTTTAAATACTCTTAATTGACATTAAAAAAACGTTAATATTATAAAAATAAAAAAGGCCCTCATTTTACGAACAAGATATTCAAAATTCAGATGCAACCCCTTCCTTGCTATTTACTATTAGGGTTAATTACACTGACACTCCCTAAGATTTAGAAAAATTATAGCTAGATGCAATATTTGGAGAATGTGATTCAATCCCCCCCTAAGGTTTGAAAATTTTGACAAACACCCCTCCTAATGACCCAATAACCTATTTGACACATAATGAAAATTCATTTTCCCCCTTTCACTTTTATCTTCAACAACACTAGCTATAAATTGTTTTTTTACCCTTAGCCTTCATTTTGATGAATTAAAATATTCCTTTCATAAAAACTAAATTAAATTAAAATTATTAATCTTTCAACCTTTATTGGATTAAATTTTAGCACTTAAATAAAAAAATCTCCATCTATCAACCCTAGGTGGATAAAATAAATTATTCTTAAATAAAAATCTCAATATTACAACCTAATTTGTGTTATATTTATATAAATAAGTAAAATTACATAAATAATTCCTCAATCAAAAGATAATATATATTAAAAAAATGCGTGTATTTAAGTGAGCTAAATAAAAGTCCTAACCTACCAACCTTAATTGAGTTAAATTTCTTTAATTAATTATAAAAAAATAAATCTCCAATTTTAAAAATAACATAATACGGAATTTAATACGGTGGTGTAAAGTGATATAGTTGAGAAGGATATTATGGACATTTTTAACACCCCTGATATTTTTTAGTTATTTTATTAATTTCATTCAAAGGCATTGTTGACATTTCACATCCTTTTGGAAGCAACTTTACTGACAGGGATTTAAGTGTTCAAAAAATATAAACGTTGCATCTAGCTGTAATTTTTTAAATCTCAAGGGATGTGAGTATAATTAACCCTTACTATTATTTTAGTTCAAGGTTTCACATCATATTAATATTAATGATGGCTCAATTCAAAGTAAAAATTTTGGCTCCCCAAGTAGCAACCCGCTATCAGTCGTAAGAGCATTTGGTGTGCAATATTTTATAGGATAAATTACACTTTCATATTCTCTTGTTTGGACATATTATTCTTTTTTCCCTCTTGTTTGCATAATTACCGTTTAGTATCTCATGGTTCATACTTTAGTTTCACTTTCCCCCTCCTTCAAACTTTCGGTATAGTCAACGTCGGTCAGCGCTATGAAATGACTAAATTGCCCCTCATATCATGTAAATACCTATTTGTCCTTCACATAATGTGTGAAATGATATTTTAACCCTTACTTTATGGACAAAAATGCCCTTATGAGAGTTATATGGTAAGTGGGTCTCTTCTTAAAGACGTGGGTCTTTCTTTTGAACAGTGACCATCGAGCTCATCTTCTTCCCTAGAGTGATTCAATTAACGATTTTGACTTGAAAGACATTGAAATTGATAAAAATGTGTTGTGTGAACTTATATCATATATGAGTTCTATATTTGATGTTTCTCCCTCTGTAAATCTCTCTCTATATATATGTAGATGTACATATACATATATACATGTTGATTTATATATACATATATATGTGTAGATCCTTTCTCTCCCTATGTAAATCTCTCTCTCTATATATGTGTGTGTGTAAATCTATCATTCAAACAATGTTTGCACCAAAATTGGTCCTAACCGATCTGGTCTCTAGTGTCAACAACATTCCATCAAATTACAAGACCCATCTTTGACCGTCCAAATCTCACTCATGTTCAAACATCAGACGACTCTATTCCTCTTATAGACCTTGGAGGCCTCCATGGTCCTAACCACTCTCATATTATCAAACAGTTTGGCCTAGCTTGCCAAAATCAAGGTTTTTTTCAGGTACATAACAATATGTATATATATATATATATATATATTGAGGAAAACCTTAACTAAAACCATAGCCATCTATAAAGCCACAACTATCTATGATTAGGATAAACCCGAATCAGAGATAAAGATAAGTTTGACCCAAGATAATGATAGACACGTAACTATTCATATCTGGGACGTAGTGGAGAAGTTATGGGAAACAGTTCCCGACTTGAGCACCGCGACCTAGAGCCCTATAGAAGGGAGTGATGGTCAACCTACCAGGTACGCAATAACTACACCCCACTAAACTCTCTCTCTTCCTTCCCCGATCAGTATACTAACTTTATTGTCGGAGCCTCTTAGGCTAGTACCACACCGGTGTCTTGCAGGTGCTTATGACGTTGTTTTGGGCGGGGTAACTTTTGCATCATCAATCTATAAAGCAAATCAATAAGAAATTAACACCAAAACAAATTGTGTAAATACATATGTGGAAAAAAATGAATAGTGAATGATAAAGATTTAAAAAAATCATGTGGAGTTTGAATAGGTGATTTGAAGAAATCAAATTCAAAATGGGCCTTTAATCGAAGCTTGGACTTCATGATTCTCCGTTTCGCATTGCAATTCACAATGGAATAACAAAGTTGTGTTGGTGGGTGTTGATGGAAGATTTGGGAAACACCCAAATCACTTAATTAATTAAAACATAATTGATTTTGGTATGCCTAAGGAGGCATTAAGGGTCACTGGATCTAGACTGGGGGGAGGCCCCGAGGAAGATCATGGGTTTGCCTTGAGGGACCTTCACCCTTTTATGGGGAAGGTCCCGCTCCAGTTGGATGGGTACTCCCACAAGGGGGTTGGTTTGGTGCCAAATTTCCTTTACACGCGTGTACAATCTAGTTCCTACCACCTCGCAAGGGAGGTATGTGGAGTTGTGTTGGGGGAATAAGAGGGAATCAGTTGGCAAATTCGAAGAAGGCTTGTCCCATGCGAAGTGGGTCCTTCCCCATTTTCTTGGGATGCCAAGCATTATCTGCGGGAACTTAGGGATCAAGTGGTAAGAAGACTAGGGTCTGAAGTGTTTGGTCGAGAGAGGGAAATTCCCTTAGACCTGGCACAATGGGGGAAAGATGTGGTTAGGTGACAAAGTGCTAAGAGGAATCACATTAATTATGTGACATGACTAATGTGAGTTACATTTAATGCAATACTAATCCCTAGGCATAAAAAGTATGAAGCATTTTAATACGTTTGGGTTCAAGCTCTTCTTCCGACCTAGATACATGAAAGATCCTCTGGGTAGAAAGCGCATTGCTATCTTACCCGAGAGGTATTTCCCGCACTTAGAACTAGTATAAATAGGGGCATATGATCCTCATTTAAGGCAGATCATTAAGCAAGATAATTGAAACTTCAGCCTTTAGATAGTAATGATTCCTTAAGGCATGAACACTAAGCTACAATCCTTCTCTTTCTCATCCTTTAAGAAAAAGAGTACCTTATAACAACTTTGGATCCTTACCTTATTTAAATTTCTCTTAAGTTCTTCTATCGTATCAGGGACATATTATCCTCATTAATCTTGTTTTACAAATGGACCACAAAACAGTGGGCTTAGGAGGTTATTGGTGGCGGTGGCGCACAGTGGTGGAACCGTGGTGAAGCGTGTGATGAATATGTTTTAGGGATAGGTTTAAAAATAAGGGTTAGGTTGGGTTAGATTTTGGTTAGGTTAGTTTTACTGTAGTTAGGTTAAAAGAGCAAATAGGTAAAACCACATTCAAGATATTTTTGAATAAAATTGTAATATGATATGATGGGCATTTAAGTAATTTTTTATTATCAATCACTGGAAATGATTTAGAGGGGGTTAAAGTGTAATTATCCAAAAGTATAATTTACCCTATTTTATATTATATTGGTTCTTCACCTTATTAAATAACTTGATGTACAGTATTTTATATTGGTTATTCACTTTATCAATATATTTGATAATTATGCTTGGCTTGACTTGACTTTACACCTGTTTTTTATTCATGTTTCGAGTACACTTCCTTTCCCATTATTCATTTGTAGTTTTTTTCTGGGTTAATTTCATTTACACATCCTGAACTATGTCAAAACGTTCTTTTGACCCCCTACTTTTGTATAAATGCAATCAGAGCCCCTAATTAAGAAAAAGGCACTCATTTGCACCCCCTTATGGACTTTTGGTAACTTTTCATACCTGACATGTTAAATACCTAAACTACCCTTGGTCCTATCCCTACTTTTTTCCCACCATTTCTGTGTGATTTTGGTGCCATTTATGCACAGTAATATATCAATTTGACCCCTTCATTGTAGTAGGTTATTTTTGGCGCCAAACTGACTACTTTAATAAATTATTTTGACACCCTCATAATGTAACTAGTTGAAGATGCCAAACAAAACACTTTAATTAATCAATTTGGCCCCTTCTTTTTTAAAAACGGCTATACTGTACAAATGGTCATATTTTGAGTTTGGTTTTGTCATTTTCACCCCCTCAAACGGTCACAAAGCTTGCTTTATAAATAACTCTCAATTGACTCTCCTTTGTAATATCTTTTTCACCTCATTTCCATCATTTCTCTCTATATTTCTCTCCATCTATATTCATGTCTCAAACAAGTTATGGAAGTGGGAGTAGAGATTATATAAGGTACAAAAATAAGATTTGTGAGTGCGAAAATTTTGCTATAGTCAAAATTACCGAAAATGACAGAAAATCCAACAAAGGGAGGTTGTATTATGCTTGTGAAAATAGAAATTGCAACATTTGGGGATGGTGTAAACTCATGCAGTGATGGAGAGCTAGTTGCACTGTATGAAGAAGTAGAAGAATTGAAGGCCAAAAGTAAAGTAATTTGCTCAAGATTGAAAGCTCTAGAAGTAGCTAATTATTCCTTCAAAGTTACTCTATGTATATGTATTTTTTTATCTGTTTACACTCTTTTTTTCATGTAAATGAAGGCTATCTATTTTTTCAACAAAAGCATCACAACAGTTCAATACACCAACAAAATTACACAAAAGAAGTACAATAACATTACATTTCACCATGACAGTTAAATAGTGTTTTTATAACACCTAATAATCCAAACATAATTTCATAGTTCAAAATGATCACAAAACTAAGTTTAGTCAACATCATAACAATTCAAAATAAGTTGACAACTTTAAAACACTTATTAAATGATCATTTTAAACTATCATTTTGTAATTCTATCCAATTGCAATCTCAAAAGAAGTCCGTTCTCCAAAAAACCAAAAATTACCATTATCCAAATAACAGTGCACTTCAAAATACTTCATGCTACTAAAACATACCATTATCCAAATAACAAACCAACCAAAAAACCAATACTTCTTAATGCAACAATTTTTCATGTTACCCTATCCTCTCTCTGCAATATTAAAACAATAGTGCACTTCAAAATATGAAAACAACTGTGACTTAAAAAAGTTTGCATTAGTTCTTACCCTTGTGAAGCAATTTATGGAGCTGTTTGTGAAGCTTGAGCATATGAACTTGTGCTTGGTTGAGAAGAACTTGTTCTAGTTTGTGACTTTAAAAAAACAAATTTATAAAAAAATAGATTGTAAACCTAAAATACATGTTGTGTTAAAAAAAACTGATATTATCCAGCTTTAAGAACACTTTAAAAAATACATGTTGTGTGACAGAAGATGCTCCTACCCCTTGAGATCCACCTAGTTGAGAACTGTTACCCTCCTAAAAAACAAGAAGTATACCATATTAGCTTTAGGGTTTAGAAATCAGTAAAAATAGAAAAAATAATTGAACAGACAAAAATAAGTATACCATATTAGCAGCTGCAGCTCTTTGCCTTGCAACTGCAGTAGCTTTCTCCTTGACAGTTTTAGCAATTTGGCATGTTCTTTTGTTATGGCCTATCTGTAGGCAATACTTGCAGGTGATGATCATAGATCTTCTCAGTCTTTGGGCCTCACATTCTTCCCTTCTTCTGTGGAATCTTGGTCTACCAGGCAGCCTTCTTAGCTTTGGAGGGTCTAGGGGAAAACTAATAGATCTTGGACACAACTTATCATCCAGTATTGGATGTATCATCCCACCATGGGCCAACATGTAAGTGTCATTGTAGCTGGTCCATTAGATTTTCAACCATCATTTGTATGTATTGCTTTAATTTTTTGAAAAACTTTTTTGCAATCCATGTAGATTTAATTTATAGATTCTTATCAATCCTCACACAGGTGTGCTCTCCATGATACTTCTTAATCATGAATATGAATTTGTCTAGCAATGGAAATGCATGAATCCTCCATGGATACCCTTTAACTTTGCAAACACAAGTGACTCTAGTGGACTCATTTTTCCTCTTTTCAGTCTCAAACCCTTCTTGAACACAATAATCTAACAACACTTCCCTAAATTTCTTAACATTTTCAAAAATCATATGTTCTTCCAGTTTTATTGGTTGCCCTTTTACCATTTTAAATTCTTTTCCCCTAATTCGTTTTTCCCATGAATGACTCTTAAATCTGCTCCTCTTTGGATATATCACACCAACCTCCTCCAAACTTGAGTCAGAATAAACATCATCATTTGACTCATAATCAAACAGCTTGATCGGTTCTAGTCATATGAAAATAAAAGTGTTTAAAATGAAGAATTAGTACGATCTAGTTTTACATCTCAGTCGCAAGTACGCGAGTAGTATATAGTATAATTGGGTAGAAAGGGTATCTGTAATACCCCATATTTAAATAATTATATTATTTCTTTATTTATTTTGGCATAGTGGGTATTTAAATTATTAAGTAAGGGTACTCTAGTCATTTTATGACTACTAGGTAAGTTTTGTTATTATGGGATCTGATAAGGGTATATTAGTCTTTAAGACAAGTGGCAGGATGGTTATTGTGGCAGATCTAGGGGCATTATGGTCATTCGCCATAACCTAGCTTCCCCTATATAACCATAAGGATATTAAGCCTATTATCTCAAGACTAAGAAGAATTCAAACTTCTCTCTTCTTAGTCACTCACCTATATACGTATACATATATATATATATAGAGAGAGAGAAAGATCTAGAAAGAGAGTAAGTACTTGGTTCGGATCTGTATCCGTGGTGTAGTAAGCTTTCCAAATCACGCAAGACATATGTTCTACTCTTCCTCTTTGTACTAAAATTTGTAACATTTGTTTGGTACTCCTATAAACTGTTATACATTAATTTCGTATATGTATACTTATGAGTATTAGCATATTCAAATATGTATTGATATGTAATTATATGACACGTGTATGTGTAGATCCGTAACTATATATGTATATGTAGATCCATAGCTATATGTGTAGATATGTAGTTATATGAACATGTATCTGTAGATCCGTAACTATATATGTAGTTATATGAACATGTATGTGTAGATCCGTAACTATATGTGTATATATGTAGTTATATGAACATGTATGTGTAGATCCGTAGCTATATGTGTAGATATGTAGTTATATGAACATGTATGTGTAGATCCGTAACTATATGTGTATATATGTAGTTATATGAACATGTATGTGTAGATCCGTAGCTATATGTGTAGATATGTAGTTATATGAACATGTATGTGTAGATCCGTAGCTATATGGTTATATGTATAGATCAGTAGCCATATAAGCATATATGTATAGATCTGTAATTATGTGAAAACATATGTATAGATCTGTTATAATATATTGGTATTTACGTATATATATGATGATATATATTATGTTTTACATATATGTATAGATCTGAAAGTATATGTATAGATCATGTGTATATGGATAGAATTGTGATATATATAACCACTCATGTATAGATCGGTTATTGTAGGTTTTGATTCATGATTACATATGGTAGTATATATTCTGTTTATATGTATATACATTTATTTGTAGTTATATGTACAGATATGTTTTACCATGTTCATGTCCATGAATATATACACGATTTATTATATTTTGTGTAGACTTGTATGAATTTATATGTTATTATGATTCACCATGAATTATAATAAAATATATATATTCGACCGTATAAATGAACAGTTTTGACCATATAAATATACCGTATTTCCTAGCGCTGAGGCGCTGCCCCAGACCCCGCCAGGCGGTGCTCAGGAAAACGTAGCGCCGCCCCCCCTGACCCGCCAGGCTCGACCTCATAAATTGTTATACGTTCCCGAATAAAGAATACAAGTGAATTAATAAATTCGTAAAATCATAAGATTTAATTAAAAGGAATATGGTCGAGAGATTTAAAAAGGAACCACAAGTAGGCTGACTAATAAACGCAATCTCACTAGTACCACGGGACTTGGATGAGTTGTCACGGCATGACTGAGTTGTCGGGTACGTGGTTATGGTTGGAAATGGAGATGATGGAAATTTGACTTATGGAAGGAATTTATGGTATTTGTTTTATATCTTCACGATGGTATCCTAGTAAATATAAATAGAAGTTATGAAATTAATTATATTTTCGTGGTGGTATTTTTTGGAATATAAAGTATAGTAAGATATATTAATTTTTTTGGAATAGGTGTCACTAGGAAAGGGGATGGTTTTTAGTACTCTGTTTGGGATCATGTAGAGATGTACTTACTCGTGGGTTTGACCCACCTTTGTTGATATTTCAGGTCCTCGGCAATTGCATCCGCAGGGTTAAGGATTTGTCTCTCCTATATTCTCGGTCCAGCAGTTTCCTTCCACTACAGGGTAGGAATTCAGTCTTATTATGGTTAATGTAAGTTTGTGTGGTCTAGGGGTCCATGTTATGGGATTCCCAAGTTGTATAAATTTGAAAAATTAAGTTATTTCAAAGATGTATTGGGTGTGTGATCTTTCCTGTATAAGTGGTATCATCAACTCTTATTATCCTATCTCTATTTTATGTCTTATCATTTGTGCTTATTTCTGTCAATTGAAGATACTCCTAGTTTTTGTGTATGGGTCTGGCCAACCTATGCATGGAAATTGGGGGTGTTACAGTATCGAACAACAGAGATCAAAGTCGTATTTCAAATAATTATAAAGAAGCAAATTGAATTATATTTTATAAAAGTTATTTGATTGGTTTGTTTGATTAAACTACTAAACATAAAATAAATAAAAAGATAATTGTTTTTTGTTTCACTCAAGAGAAACAAGTCTAGGGTTTTGTTCCAAATCCATCACTAACCTTGTTATGCATTCTTATTCTATTGCAAGATGGCGATACAACTTATACGAATCAGATTAATAACGTTACAAGCAGTTGCCTAATCCCCAAAGATATGCAATCAAGTTTAGTTTACTACAATCTATCTTTGATTGTCATGACCATTATATGCATTTATACTACAACTACTCCTAAAACATGAAATTATAAACACATTAATGATCATCTTCTCTTAGTATGAACTGTATGCACCTAAAACATTATCATGTCGTTAAGTACCATTATGTAAAAACCATTATTTAAACCTTGGATTTCTTGCCCTTAGTAAAAACATGGTTGTTCAAGAAAAATCATTAATTCAATCTCAGTTTAAGAAGAGAATTAATAAATAAATCTTATTTAGGTAATTTGTTCGGTCTCTCACTACATAATCATCATATAAGTGTTCTTCAACTTCCCCTCTTTACAATAAAAATAAATAAAAGTCTACATTATTTGGCTAGGGTTTCGTTGGAAACCCTAGATACTGACTAGCCGGTCATAGAAAGGGGAGACTCCATCGTTGATGTAACCACCATCTTCATGATTGGATAGTTGGTTTTTGAGTTCTTGAGGAAGAAAGTCTCTCTCAAAGAGAGAGACTTCTTATTGAACGATTTATTCTATAATGAAAAATATCTTCTCTTCATGAATTCTACCCGTATTTATAGACAAAAGTTGGTGTAGATATAGCATGTCTTTGCTTGCACCCCAAGAGGACTTGGGGACTAAGTAATTGCGGTGAATAGATAATTCTGTCCCTTGATATTCTTGTATACAAAGTCAGAATTTTGAAATATATATTCGCATAGATCCCAAGGTCGATGACGGTCGATCGATCGCAGGTTCCATCGATCGGTCGGTGGTTCCTGATTTTTAATATTTATTTATTTTTCAAAATTGTGCTTCATCCACTTGTGCTCTGCTTTGTTGACTTGTACCTTGCTTTAAATTGAGTGAATTTATCCTCCGAGTAATCTTCCGGATCAGGCACATTTGTTGAAAATCCAAAATTAACTCAAATTTGTGTTAAAACCCCTGAAACATGCTTCAACACGCAACTCAAATAAGAATATCTTATTATTAAAATAAAGAGACTAACTAAGGGTTTATTAACTCCCAGAATACCAACTATTCTGGTCTTATCACAACCCATCCTCCACATTGTAGGCCTCATTATCTTTAAATTCCTCATCTAAACTAGAACAATCTGATATAACCACATCAGGGTCACCTTCTGCCACCCAGTATTGCTCTTCTTCTCTAAGCCCATAAACTAGATCTTCCTCCTTTAAATCTACTAATTTCTCATTCTCATTACATTCTTCCTCCTCTACATCAGGTTCTTCTCCCCTCTCATTCATGTCAACATCCTCATTAAACTCATCATTAGCATTAGACTCATTATTAAACCCCACATTAGACTCATCATCCTCAATTACAGCTAAGGGTTCAACTTCACTTAGGTTAACAAAACAATTGATGTCTTTTACACATATATGTTCATAGAACATTTCCATAACTTGTTTGTCAATCTCAACTAGCATATTACTCTTCAAATCAAGTAAAGCACAGTAAACAGTATATGCAAACCCCAAACCCCCAGCTTCCTCACTAAGAAATGCCTTACTAATGTCTTGAAGAAAGTCTAATATACTATATATGTCAGGATCTACCCTTCTTATGCTAACAGTAGTTCCCTTATAATGAACATGTATGTCATGAGTAAACAAAGGGTCTGCCATCACTATCAAGTGTGAAAAAAAAACACAATAAACAAAAACAAATTACAAAGAAACATTCAACATATCATGCATGCACTCAGATCGTAAAGAATTATTTATGGACTAATTAAATAACATCAAATTAACATCAATAATTACAATTTCATACTAATTAAACCAGAAATTAACATCAATTTCAAAAAACCCTAATTTTATGGAATACCATTAACCGAAAATCCTAAAACATATGTTAATGTGCAAAAACTAACAAAATAAACAAATTTAAATACAATAATCACTATTTATGGACTAATTACCCAACAAATTCAAATCAATTTAAAAAAACTCTAAACTTGGATCTATGTTTGAAAAAACCCTATTTTTTCGCATGCATTCAATAGAAAAGTTAAATCATGTTTGAGAGTAGAGAAATAACATAAAAGAGAGGTTTGATGAGTTACCTCTTTACGATTACAAAGTCCAAACACTTGAACAATATTTCTCTTCAAACAGATCTACTATTCGTCTCAGATCTGACCAGGATGTAGGTATTCGCAATGAGAGAAGACCAAAACCCTTTCTGAATGAAGAACGATTTGAGAAGTTTGACAAGTTTCAAATAAGAGAGAACGAATGATTGAGAGATGTAAACGAACGTGGGTTTTAGCGAAGACATAGAGAGATGAAGGTATGAAAATGGTGGTTTGGTTTGAGAGATGAATGTGTGGTAATGGCGGTGTGGTTAGGATTTAAGAGGTCAGAAATGGAAGACGGGCTTAGGGTTAGGGTTTGATTGGTTTGAAAAGAAAGGCAAAGTGTGATATATATATGATTTGGGTGTTTTGATACAGGTTCTATTCTCTACTAACTTGGAATAAGGTTTGTCAGCTATCCTTACTCAGGATAGCTTTAAATTTCAAATTATACCTATTTGGAAAAAGGGTAGTATTGTCTTTTCCTGCATAGTCAACGCCCAAAAGTTGTAAGGGGTGTAAATGAGTGTATTTTTCTTAATTAAGGGGTATAAATGTATTTATGCAAAAGTGAAGGGTCAAAATAACGTTTTGACATAGTTCAAGGAATGTAAATAAAATTAACCTTTTTTATTTTATTTTAAATACATATAAGTTCACGCATTAGGCATCATTTCCTTTAAGAAAAAATTCCTATTAACTCCTGTTTTTTCACCAAAAGACTAAAAAATCCTAAATTATTTGTCCTCGAACCAATTAATTTTATTTTTGAGATTTATTTCCATTAAAGTTCTAAAGTCCCAGTTTTTCCTTTCATACCCTAATCAAATAAAAATAAATTTATTTAGTGTTAAATTAATTCAAGAATTACTATATGAATTTTTTTTAACTTATTTACTAATATTATTGGAATATGAGTTTAAATAATGATTAACCTAATTTAAATTTAACTGATTTTTTTTTAATACACAACCCCTTTAGTAAAAGAATAATAACTTATTTCGTATAAATAAATAACATAAAAGTGTGCAAAATACCCCCCTTTACTATCTCAAGTGAGCAAAATACCCCTGTACTACAAAAGTTATCAAATCAGTCACTCAAGTTCTTAAAATTGAGCAAGTTGCCCCCTTGAACCCACTTTTTGAATGTTAAATTATAATTTTATCCATGTTTTATCCTTTTGTAAAAAAATAAAAGTAAATAAAACATGTAAAAATTTTAAGATACTCTCATTAGTCATATGTTCATTTATTACCCGAACACCACACTTCAAATGTGTATTTTACAATTTTGTCTATGTAATATTTTATTTTTTGGATTGATTAAGATTAATATATATATCTATTTTATCAGTGCTAAACATGAATAATTTATTTTTCAATTTTTTTATTTGTAATTTATCTAATAGTAATTCATACACTTTTAAAAAAATCAATTACAAAACAAATTCAAACAAATCAATTACAAAACAAATCAATTAGAAATTAGTTCTTATAATCTTTGAATTATGTTTTTAATTTTGTTTTGAAAAAAATAATTATTGTCGAATTTATTTATTTATTGTGATGGTTCAAAAATATTATTATTTTTGTTCAACTCCCTTTAAAATAAAAAATTATTTTCGTTATAAACCTAAAATAATTTTCTAAATCCCTCATTGTCTATTTGGATACATATTTGAATTTATTTTGTAATTGAATTTTTTTAAAAGTGTACGAATTACTAGTAGATAAATTAAAAATAAATTATTCATATTTAACACTAATAAAATAGAACTAATTTTTTTTAATCTTAATCAATCCAAAAAATAGAATATTATATAGGCAAAATTGCAAAATACACCATTGAAGTGTGGTGTTTGTGTAACAAATGAATATAAGACTAATGAAAGTATCTTAGATTTTTTTTACATATTATTTTTATTTTTATTTTTTTACAAAAGGTAAAAATATGGTTACAATTCTAATTTAACATTAAAAAAGTGGATTCAGGGTGGCAACTTGCTCAATTTTGAGAACTTAAGGAACTGATTTGCTCACTTTTGTAGTACATGAAAGGTAATTTGCGCACTTAATCTTAATTCATGGGGGTATTTTGCACTTTTACCGAAAGATAATTAAAAGTAGCAACTTTTAATCCGGATGGAAATCATTAGGACTTATGGGTGAGAAAAGTAGGACTTCAGAAATCTTCTCTTTCCTTAAATTGAAGAATAATTACATCTAATTCTACTTTTTTGTCTTGACATTGGCCACTCCATTTACACAGAGAGGATGAAGAACATGGGATCAGTCATGCATGCTCTATTTTCTCCTTTCACCCTTTATTTCCTAATATTGGAATATGGGTTTAAATAATAATTAACCTAATTTAAATTTAACTGAAAAAAATTTAATACACAACCCCTTTAGTAAAAGAATAATAACATATTTCATATAAATAACATAACATAAAATTTTATTTAATTTTTTTAGTTTGAAGTGGTCGTTTAAAATTTTAACTAATTTTTTTTTATTTAATTTAACATTCTTATCTAATTTAATAGGGGCTTAAAAGGAATAGTTAGTGAGATAGGATCTAGATGAAAAAAGATAATTAAAAGTAGCACTTTTAAATCCTGATGGAAAGCATTAGGACTTATTCGTCTTTTGGGTGAGAAAAGCAGGACTTCAAAAATTTTCTCTTTCCTTAAATTGAAGAAAATAATTACAACTAATTCTACTTTTTTGTCTTGACATTGGCCAATCCATTCTCCACATACAGGGTGAAGAACATGGGATCAGAGTCATGCATGCTCTATTTTCTCCTTTCATCCTTTATTTCTTACTAAAAGTTTAGAATAACACTCGGGGCAGAAAAATTGATAATGGGGACAATTTATGATATTAAGGTCAATTAGGGGCAATAAGCTGAATTTTTTTAAAAATTTAATGGGGGAATAAATCTCCTTTTTTTCCTATATTCCCTTCAAAATACCTAAATTAACATTAAAAATAATATAAAAAAAATATTCATGGGGGCAGTTGCCCCAATCAATGTCTTCATGTCGCACGACCTCTTAAATTCGTGGGTGTCTATTATAGCGAAGAATTGATTCATGCTAAGAAATTAGGTGACATCAAAAGAGACTTCCTTACGGCAGAGCCCGCTCTTGATGTAGAGGCTCGAGAGTTCCATCTGTTCCTGAATCGCTTCTTTCAAAAGAGCTTCTGCTTCCTCAACACTCAATCATTTGAAAAATTATTGGCTCCAACGTGGTATCACAATCCAATAGAAATCATTCTTTTTGACTGGTGTCAAGGGCGGAGCCATGAAAAATAGTTAGGGGCGCACATGCAATTTTTTGTGAGTCTATTTATATATATATATGTGTGGCTTATTAAAGAATTTTTTTAATAAAATGGGGGGTCATATGCAATTCTATGAACTTATTTCATAATACATATTGATTTTTTGAGTAGAAGAAGAAATTCTTAAAAAAAAACGGAGGGGGCATATGAAATTTGTTTGCACTTATTCATTTAATATCTAATTTTTTAGGGTAGTAAATAAAAATTTTGAAAAATTTGGGAGGGGCCATGTCACATGGCTCCGCCTCTGACAGGTGTAATGAATATATATATATATATAATTTTTCATCATTTATTTTATTTTATTTTTATAATATTAATATGATAATATATATTACACATGTCAAAAATATTAATTCTTATCCAATTGGTGATGTTACTTCAATATAACGATGTGATATCACTATTGTAATGACTAATTTTTTCATTTATCTAACCATTGATGTATCAGAATAACCATTGATGTATAATTCTGAGCAGCATATACCCATTTTATTGTACTATAAAGAAAAACCAATAAATTTCCAAGTGTTATCTTCAATACTTGCCAAAGTACCAAACACTAATACCATGTAACCAAACATAACATTGGAGATTTTTGAGAAATATACTCCTTGATTTGGTAGAGGTTACAAGCCACTTGTTTTTTTTTGGGTCATATGACAAATTGCAACTTGAAGAAATGGATGGTACCCATGAAATCTCAATGTGATTTTGATTTGGACTCAACTCGACAATGACTCGGAATAGCAGACACCTTATTGAAAATATTATCGCAATTGTCATTCAAATATAAGATGGTTCAACAGCCCCTCAATAATTAGGATTCACATCTCAATCAAAGGTTGCTTCTAATAATGGCTCTTTGATGGTGACTATAGATGCTCACATTAATTACAAGTCTCAGACCCACCATTAATATATTTCCTTCATTGCCTATCCCTTCCTTTTCGCACAAGCATTGAAAGAATCAAAGCATGTGAGTCGATGGGATTGCAATGGGGCGGCGATAACATCCTTTATTTTCACCTCCCTTAATTTTAGGATAATTTGCACTAACCCTATGAGGTTTGCATCAATTTTAACTTAATTTTAATTTTATGCTGATATTTGAAAAGTTTGCATTAATATCCCTTGAAATTTGGTTTTACTTGTAATGACACCCTTTGGACCAATAAAATGACCAAAATACCCTTGATAAAATTCGAAAATATTAAGGGTAAAGTGAAATGACCTATGCACAAATCCCAAATATATAAAATTTTGAAAAACATATATATAAATTCGAAAAAATGTATCAAATTCGAAAACAAATATTTAAATTTTGAAAAAAATATATAAAATTAGAATAAAACATAGAAATTTTGAAAAATATAAATAAAATCAAAAACATATATAAAATTCAAAAATATATATAAATTTTGAAAAATATTTAAATTCGAATATATATATTACAAAATATATATATATATTCAAAAACAAAATTCAAAAAATTATATAATTTCAAAAAATATATATAAAATTCAAAAACATAAATAAAATTTGAAATATATATAATTCAAATATATATATATATATAATTTCAAAAATATATTAATTCGAATATATATATATTTCAAAAAAAAATTCAAAAAATATATATTTTCAAAAACAAAATTAGAAACATTATATAATTTCGAAAAACATATATAAATTTCAAAAAATATATAAAATTTTAAATATATATATAAAATTTGAAAAATATATAAAATTTTAAATATATATATAAAATTTGAAAAATATATAAATTCGAATATATATATATTTCAAAAAACAAATAAAACAATTCAAAATATATATATTTTCAAAAACAAAATTCAAAAAATTATATAATTTTGAAAAACATATATAAATTTCAAATTTTATATATGTAATTCAAAAAATATATATATAATTTGAAATATATATAAATACGAATATATATATATATTTCAAAAAAAATAAAAAATTCAAAATATATATATTTTCAAAAATAAAATTCAAAAAATTATATAATTTCGAAGAGAACGAGCTAACTTTGGTAAATTAACTAAGGATGCGCTTGTGTCTACCCGAAAAGAGAGCAAAATATGAGTTTTCACGCAAAAAGTGCATCACAGAGGGCAAAAACAATGTTTTTCGAAGTCGAAACTTCGGGAAACATACTAACGGAGTAGAGGGGGTTCAAATGGAAGAAAAATTGAAAAAATAATTTTCAGGATTTTTACTACCCCCACCTACGCAAATAACAAGCAAAAGATGGCTAGAAACGTCAAAACTACTCCTACCAACGCTCATGGCTGGAGGGCCTACGCCCATACCTATGCATAGGCGTAGGTGGTGGGCGTAAACATCAACTAGCAATTTTGTAGAATCTCAGTCTCATTCCGATTCAACTTCCTTTGACTTAACTTCGACTCCAACATCTTGAAGCACATGTATAAGGTGTATTTACATCAGATTAAAAGGTTTTGACTCGGAATTGAGAAAAAACTCATTAAAGAGGAATCTTACTCCAAGTAGGACAAGTCTAATACAAGCATGACTATTCTCAACTTACTCTATAAATACCAAGGTCTGATTCAGATCTAGAGAACTTCTATCATGAGAAATTTACATCTTTTGAATAAAGAAGTCATTCAAGACCTAGAATGCCGGAGCAGACTATCATGGAGGACGTTTGTACATCAACGATGCTGATCTCCCCTACCATGAGTTTCAATTGTAACGAGAGGAAACTGAAGACCACACTTGTGATGATTGTATATATGAGTGACCATAGTTATTTAATATAAGGGGTTTTATATTTGTTATACTATTGTCTTAAATTGAATGAATGCATTATCTCAATCAATCATGTTTATCTGGTGTTCTCTAGCATATCATGATTTTCTACACTATAGTGCTCAACACCCGAAACCCTAGGTTTACACAGGCGATGCCTCGGCGTGGTAATATAGACATGTTTTACTTTAATTTCATGTTGTATAAGTAGATTAGAGTAAAGTAGATGGCATGCACTAATCACATTCTGTCCGGAGATGAGTTGTAGCGAATCTGGTTAACAGTATCTTTTTTGGGATATATTTAACTATTTGCGGTATAATCTGATTCGCGTGTGATGGATCACCCTTTTGCAATTGATCAAGTAGATAGTTAAGTTAAACGGTTAGTGGTGGAGTATGAAAACCCTAATTTTTATATCTACTGTTCTTATCTTAATCTATCTTTATTTGTTTTATTAATTAGGTAGTTAATAAATCACAAACAACAAACCATACTTTTATAGCAATTCAAGAGTATTACTTTACGAGAGTTCAGAATACGACTTAGTCCCTTGGGTTCGATAACCTTTCTTAAGCCGAACTGTATTACAATACGATTCGTGCACTTGCGATAGGTAAAACTAAGTCACTGTAAATGTCCGTTTTTAAACATTATTTTTAACCCTAGTTTGACCGCATCAATAGCTAGATACAATGTTTGTATTTTAGGAACACTCAGCCCCCTTGTCAGTAAAGTTGCTTCCAAATAAGTGTGAAATGTCAACAATACTCTTGGATAAAATTAATGAAAGAACTATAAAAATATCGGGTGCGTTAAATGTCTATAATACCCCTTCTCAATTTTATCACTTTACGCCACTCAATTCATTGACCTTAATTGAAGTACTCTATTATTTTTTAAATTGAGAATATATTTTTTTAGGAGTTAATTGAAGAAATTTCACTCGATTAAGGTTAACATGCTTGATTTTTTTATTTAGTTACACTTAGTACATGAAATTTTGCCGTATATTATTTATTGTTTTGGGAATTATTTAAGGTTTACGATATTGGAATTTTTATTTAAGAATAATTAATTATTTTTTTATCCAGCTAGGGTTGATAGCTTGAATCTTTTTTATTTAATTGCACTTGATGAAATTTGATTTTAACTAATATTTTAAAATTATTATTTTATTTTATTTTATTGCAATTAGGGTTAAAATATATCATCTAATTAGTATTGGCAAATTAAATTTTTTTGTTTAATTGAACTAATAAATAAAATTTGACCCTATGTACTTATTTTATATTAGAATTTTTAATTTTATTATACATAAGTTTATTGTCTTAATAAATTTTGACCCGATTAGATTAGATAGTTTGAATATTTATTTTATTGTACTGAATTGTTGAAATTTGACACTGTTGAAGGATATAAATACTTAAGTTACACTCTCTCTAACAGCTTAAGCTTTTGGAGTAGTTGGTAGTTAACATGGTATCAAAGTCAAATGTCTCGAATTCAAACCTCACCGTCACCCTTTATTGAAAATTGTTGTTTCACGTATTGAACCAAAAAGAAGGCTACACGTAAGGGGGCGTGTTGAATAATATAAATACATAAGTTACACCATCTCTAACAACTTAAACTTTTGGAGTAGTTGGTACTTAACAGACACAAATATATATTATTAAACTAATGACTTTTGTTTAGTTGCATGTAAGTGATGTAATTTAACATTGTGTGTTATTTTTATATTTAAGTTATTTTTTCTTTGTTGCATGATGAAATTGACACAATTATTTATTTGAGCCAATAAAGGTTGAAAGATTAAGAATTTGTATTAATTACTTAATTATTAGATTAATATTATTGTTGCACTGACAAAAATAACAGCAGATTTAACCAATTAATTTTATAAAAAAATTATTCTAATTCATCAAAAGTAAGGACTAAGTGTAAAAATAACAACATATGGATATTGTGATTGAAGACAAAAGTCAAAGGATGAAAATGACATTTTATTGTGTGTCAAATGAAGGATTGGATTGTTATGGAGGTGTTTATCAACTTTTCCAAATTTTATTGGGCAATTGAAACATACTTTTCAAATATTGAATCTAGCTGTAATTTTTTTAAATTTCAGGAAGTAGCTGTAATTTTTTTAAATTTCAGAAAATAGCTGTAATTTTTTTAAATTTCAGGAAGTGTCACTGTAAATAACCCAAGTTCTTTTCTAACGCCATCTAATTTTCTCATAAAATGTGTCTACAAAAATCAGAAGAATATAAAACTTGATTTCTTGCAAAGTTCTAAGGATTACAATAATTCAGTTTTTTATATCATTTAAACTACAAAGTCACAAATTAAATCATCATAGGAAGTATTTGTTGTTCAACACTCTTCTCAGCTCGAGTTAGGTCTATATATAGTCCTTCAAGATGCCTATGTTGGTGTGATGATTAGAGAATGTTGCAGAGTTCATGGCTCGAGGTCGTCTAACATGATAGTTTTGGTCATTGCATTTAATGCACTTTCTCTGCATCAATACTTCGTAAATATTGTTGAGTACATCTAAACGTACAACGCAAGATATTTATTCCTTTTATTGCTCGATCAGGTCATCTGGCTCAATATAACATTTTATGCTCCATTCCAACTTCCTTCTCGACTACCAGAAACTCGAGAGGCAACTCTTATATATTTGCAACTTTAATTAACTTGATGACGTCATAACCGATACTTAGGAGAGTTTATTTGGTTCAGTTTTTTTAGAATTGTATTTAATAAAATTATGATTATTTTCTTTTGTTATTTTCCAAAAACAATATTTGTATTTTCAAAATATTTGCGAACAAATTATAAAATCAAACAGACTTTTCCGGAATTTGCTAATCAAATGGTTTTTAACATAATTACCTTCTAATTACCTTATGCTTTTTCACTTCATTTTCCTTTTCTTTCACTGAATTTTAGTTATCACTTTCATCTAACCAAACGGTCTCAATTAGGGGTGCACAAAAAAATCGTGGAACCGTTTCAAATTGAACCGAACCGATGATTTGGTTCCGGTTCTCAAAAAACAGAACCGTTCTAATTTGATTTGGTTCCGATTTCAGACTGTTTGGAACCAAATCGAACCGATATAAATTAGATATACATATATATATGTATAACACTTATACAATTACATTATATTTAACAAAATTATAGATTCATATAAACTTATAACACCAAATAAATACAAATTAGTGTATTAAATAAAATTTTAAGTTTACCCTAATAGTTTTTTACCATCCAAATAAATATTACACGCATATACATAAAAAAAATTCTATAGTTTATAGCTCCTCTCATCTCTCACATCTATTCTCACTGTCGGCCACCATAACTCTTCTCCCCATTACCATCGGTTTCTAAGCTTTCTACAAAATGTTAGTTTCTCTATCGTCGTCTATAGATCTCTAAATATGTGTTGATTCACACACAAACACAAACATGAACTCATAACTTTTCTGTTTTAACTCGTGGACATTTAACAATTCTATTGACTAAAGTCATGTCTGAAATTCAAAAAAAAAAAACAATAAAAAAAATCATGAAAACTCCATAAACAATCTCTCTAAAACTCTTTCTCTCTCCCTCTTTTTCTCCTTTTAGTGCATATGTATGTGAGTTTTTAGGGGTGCAGGTGGAGGTAGGGGTACGTGTGTGTAATTTTTTATTTAAGAGTCATGTTTTTATTTTTAAAATTGGCAATATTGTTTTTCACAATTTATGTTGATGTATGTTATATATAATTTGAAAGAACATATACTTATGGAACCGTGGTTCGGAACCGAACCGAAACGTTATTATGATTTGGTTTGGTTCCATAACTAATGATTCTGATTTTAATTCTTGTTTTCAAGGAATCGTTAATAATGGTTCGGTTCCAAAATTTTCAAAAACAATATCAAACCAAACCGTGTGCAACCCTAGTCTCAATCACCCATAGTCTTGGGTAGATATAATATTCAATATATTAGATTCTAAAAGTTGTGTTAATGCAAGTTAATGAAATCAAGCCCTAAAATATAAGAGCAGATGCATCCTCTAATAGTTGTAGCCGATAATGAAAGAGAGGCATTTTTGTTAAGTTGCTACTTGAGATCTGTCCCATGAGGTCAAATTTTGTTCTTTTTAGTCGTAATTCAAATCTTTTTAAAAGTAAAGTTTGACAGAAAATTCATAAATACACAAATTATAATCAATTCATTAAATTTTTTTTTTTAATAATACATCTAACTTATATTAAATCACATGAGCGGAGAATGGATTTAGTCATCATGGAATAACCATATATTGTCCTTTTATTAATGGTTGATTATTGATGTGTGAAGATAACCATATACTTTTGTATTTTAGTGACATAAAGAGTGGTTATATGTTTTAATCAAATAAATGAGCAAAAATGTCTTCAAAAAATATTTAGGCGATTGGATGATCTTATTAGACATGTACAATTAACAGATATTTCTTGGTGCTGTTCTTATTTAATTTCTGGTCTCACCGCTCCCATTTCTTTACAACCATTTAATTCGGGTAAATTATAGTTTCACCCCTTATAAATATGATATATTATAAGTTCATCCCTTTTAAAATGGATAATTATAATTTCACCCATTTTAGTTTGGGTTTTTGTATTATTTTTCCTCTATTGTTTGGATTTATTACAGTTTGACCCCTCTAATTCGAATAATTACAATTTGACCCACTCTAGTTTTGGTTTTCTATATCACTTCCCCCTGTTGTTTGAATTTATTACAGTTTGTCTCTCTTCTACAATTTATGATGTCATCTCATTATAAGATAGAAAATAACTATGTTATCCCTAACTCAATGAAAATACATTTTTGCCCTCATTTTTTTAATGGACAACAATGCCTTTGTATTTTATTATTATTATTTTTTTCTAACTGTGATGTCCGGGGAAGCTAACGAGCACTAACGAAATTTTTTTTTTATAACACGAATCGGGTAAGGCTCGGACTATGTTCGCGATTGTGGCCCTAGCAAATTATTTTTGTTTTTTTGAAAGGTGGTCCTAACGAATTGTTTGCACCTACTGAGAATCGAACATGAGAACTCATGTTTCTTGAAACACCAAGTCCCAAGTTTTTTCCAACTAGGTCAACCAACTTTGATTAAAAGTTTGCCATCAGGTGAAGGTGGAGCTTTGTTTCATCATTAACTAATTCAAGGGACCCGTGCAAGGCGACCCCCCTTCCCCCCAAAAAATACGAATCGGGTAAGGCTCGGACTAAATTCGCGATTGTGCCCCTAACGAATTATTATTATTTTTTTAAAGGTGACCATAACGAATTGTTTGCACCTAGTAAGAATCGAACATGACAATTCATATTTCTTGAGACATCAAATCTCAATTTTGTTCCAGCTAGGTCAACCCGCTTGGGTTAAAAGTTTACCCTCGGGTAATGGTGGAGCTTTGTTTCATCATCATTTTCTTCCACTATTTGCATCTTCCTCCATTAAAAAAACAAAAAAGTGAGGGCAAAAAGCTATTTTCATTGAGTTAGGGGTAATATAATCATTTTTTATATTATAATGGGATGACATCATAAACGGTAGAAAGGGGTCAAACTGTAATAAATCCAAACAACATGAGAAAAAATGATACAAAAGACCAAACTAAAATAGGTGAAATTGTAATTATCCATTTTAGAAAAGGTTAACTTATAATATATCATATCTATATGGAGTGAAAATGTAATTTATATACACAGACACAGACACGCATGATTAGCACCAATTCCTACTCGCTATATACTATTAGACCGGCAATATCTAATTTCGACAATGGTATGAATGCAAAAACAAGCAATTGACTAAGGGCCCCTTCTAAACCAACCAAGTTATGATGTGATATATAATCATTCCCTCTTATCTTCTAGAATGCCATGTGTTCCAATTCTTCAAAATTTAATTGATTAACTTCAATTTCGGAAGTTTTTTAATAAACGGTTAAGTGCATTAAACCCCCTCTTCTTTCTTCTTTCTTTCAACTAACCCTCTCGAACTATGTTTTTACTATAAACTCTCCAAACAATCATAATTTTTACAATTCACTCCTTCCCATCATAATACCATTAGTTATAATTAGGATAATTTGCACTTAGATCTCCTGAGATTTTTATCAATTGCACTCGACCATTGAGATTTTATTTTCCTTACAATGACACCCCCTGAAGGAGAGAAATGACCGGAATGCCCTTGTGTTGTCTCCCTTATTTCATGAGACAAATATCTAGGTCGTGAAATTACCTCCATACTCCAAGATGAAAACCCTATAATATATATATATATATATATATAACAACTATTCTAAAATGTGACATTTTCTTCAAAAAAAAAAATGAATTAATATGTATTAGTTGAAGTACAACTCTATGGAGTATGTCAAAACGATATAGAGTAAAAGAAAAGGGGTTGAAAATATTTCAATATTTTTTTTTAAAAAAATTAATTAATATGCATTACTTAAAGTGTAACTCTAATGAATATTTCAAAAGATATAGAGTAAATATATAAGACAATGAGTTATAAATATTTTCATAATTTTTAATAAATATTAATTAATTAATATACATTAATTAAAATGTAACTCTAATAGATATTTCATAAAATATAGAGTAAAGATATAAGACAAATATATTTCGGTAAGGAAAAATAATATAATTTAAAATACAGAAATCATGTATTTATCTATCTATATATATACTACTAATAAAAATACAAGGATTGCCTAATATTTCGATTCATTATCACCTTTTACAATATAAAAAATTATAATAAGTAAAATTTGTCATTATTAATTAAAGTGTAAGGACTTAATTTAACTTTACAAAAAAATTAATAAATAATAAACCATTTGTCATATTTTTATAAAAATATAAAAAATTACAATAAGTAAAGTTTGTTATTATTTTACAGTGTAAGGGTTTAAATTAATTTTACACAAAGAATAATAAAGTATAAACCATTTGTAACATTTTTATACATTTATCACCCTTACAATATAACAAAAACTATAATTAAAATGTATTACTACTTGTTTAAATTGTAGGAGTTGTATATTATTTATTTAAAAAATTAATTAAATTATATGAGCTCTCAAATATTTTATACATGTATCACCTTCTAAAATACAAAAAAAAAAATCATAAATAATGTGTATTATTATTATTTAATGTAAAATGTCATAGTATTAGTTTTAAGGAAAAATTAAAAAACGATAACTTTTGGGGCCTATATTACAAAAATGACAATTTTAAAGAAATGTGATAATATTTCAAAAATCATTGTATCAAAAGTACTTGAAAAGTTTTTCAAATTGAGCTTAAGACACAAGGGTTGTTTGGTC
Organism: Cornus suecica; assembly: GCA_963922005.1. NCBI lineage: Eukaryota > Viridiplantae > Streptophyta > Magnoliopsida > Cornales > Cornaceae > Cornus > Cornus suecica. Next base: position 36,156,384 of record OY998238.1, on the reverse strand, counting down.
CATTAATTTAGCCAGCATGTCTTTTACACTAAAGCAAGGGCACAAAAGTCATTTCATGGGGTCTTCACCCCTTCAGGGGGGTGTCATTGCAAGGAAAATAAAATCTCAGGGGGCGAATGCAATTGACCGAAACCTCTGGGGATTTGAGTATAAATTACCCTAATTTTAACTAACGGTGTTATGACATAATGGGATTAAATACAACACTTAAATAGTTTAGGGGGCAGTGCTTACTTCAAGGGGGTTTGTTGAGAGAGAAAATAAAGAGGAGGGGGGGTTTAATGCACTTAACCCTTTAATAAAATATGTGAAACGCATTTTACCGTTAGGGGTTGTTTGATAAAACTTAAAAATTAAATACTGAAAGTTTTAATATCTAAATTTGAAGTGCTGAAAATTTTAAGTAATGTTTAAAAAAACTTATATTTTTTGATATTTTTGTTAATTTTCATTCTTCAGACTTCAGTATTAAGTGATCCTCCTATCCAGTGACACTTAATTTTTTAAGTTATGTTTAAATTTTTTATTAAATGCACTTTGAATAAATGCTAAAATTTTCATATTTAAATTATAAATAAGTGTTACCAAATATACCCTTAATTTTTTTAATTGTTCAGTTGTTCACACACCCCATTGCTCTCGAATGAGATACACACACATACATACATATGGTTTTATTCTCGTACTCATCCTTAGTTCCTTTGCTCATTCTTAGTTCTTTTTTAGCGAGTAAGAAAATTCTTGTTTTTTTTTGACATCCATATGAGTTTCATAACTTGAATCCCTAACTTTTCACAAATTCGGACTTTGGAAAGGAAGGTAATACCAATAGCTACAAGGCCTTTGACAGGGTAAGAAAATTCTTGTGCATCGATCCGTCAAAATAATTTTTTAATGTGTTTGTTAAATTTAAAAAAAAAAAAAAAAAAATTATGTCAATCACATTTATCATAGAGATTAGTATTAGTGTGGCTGAATTTCTTGTTGACAGTTGAATAAAAAAGATCATTACCTTATATACATATAAACGAGTTTGATTCTCACAATATAAACAGGATTAGATGTGACTATTTAACCTGCGATTCTTGCCGACAGTGTAAAAGCAATATATTGTTCTCATGCAAAGTTTCAATGGAAGGTACAAAAATTGGGAAACAATATTAAAATGCGAATGTTGTGTTCTTATATGTGCAGACCCTATATATGTCCTTTAAACATAATTTGACTTGTATACAACCTATCCAAGCTGTTTGGAGGGATTAAGAGACCATATTAACTAATGTTTAAACACTTTCGGAAAAAGAAAAAGTAACAGAGTTAGATTAATTCAAGAAGAAAAAATCCAACTTTGTTCAAAGAAATTAAAGAAATTTAAGAGTAGAAAGAAAAAAGAAAAGAAAAACATAGTTACGAGTGATTCTATAGTTTTTTCCTTTTCTTTTTTGAGTAAATAAATTTTATGAAAATGAAGCAACTGTAAACACCTAAAAATGTTCAACACTTCTTCGAATCCTCTCATTAATTTCTGGAATTTCTTTATATACATCTCCTAAATGGACTTCCTCCTGTACATTTAATCAGGGTCCTTTATTACATACCTCCTCTGAATGGGCTTTATTATTGGGTTCATAAATATCTTGCTGGCCCATAAACTTGATGGGCCTGATGACAGATGAGCTCAATTGGGCTGGACATTTTCACTATTACACAGGCCCTATCCTTTGTGATGGGTTGTCGATCTTCCCGGCCCATTATAAAGGATACAGAGTGGGGACAAGATACATCACCCCTGATCGGGATGACGTGGCTGACACAATTAATACGACGGTTGTACAATCATTGTAACATTTGAAATTCGTGGTACGGGTGGCCTTGGTAGGCGAGAAGGGAGGCGCACGTGAAGCTAGGTGACGTTTCGGTTCCCGAGCGCACGGCTTTTCAAGCGCCCCTGAGGCTTCTATAAATAATGCCTACAGTGCTATGGATTCATTCCGTTTCACAGTTTTAAAAATTTTTAGAGAGCTCCCTGCACTTGAGACCTTGACTTATCATTGCCAGAGTCTACCTCCACTCTCAGGAAAGCGTCAGAAATCCTTCGGGGTTCATCTTAGAGTAAGTTATTTCTTTTCATCTTAGCGTCTTTCTTTTCGAAATGTCTGATAGTGATGATACCCGGTCGGGTAGCGACCGTCTACCCTCCTCTGTAAACCCGGACGCATCCCTTAGTTCACCCTCAGTGGAGGTGGTTAGGACAATTGTGTCTAGCCCACCTGAAGTTAACCAGAATGTAGCAGCAGCCGGAAATCCGGTTGCAGGGGTTTCGGGGGATCAGTTATATGCTGATCCCATTCCCCCTATGAACAGGGTAGAGACAGTATTAAAAAGGTTAAGGGTTAAATGCGGGGTACCCGATGGGGTGATTATCAAAAATTACCCTAAAAAGCATGATTTTAGGAAGGGCGAGGGAATTTTGGACCATCAGATTTTGTTGTCGGCTTTTCACCTTCAGGTTATTAGATTCTCGATCCAGCCCTTCTTCCTTTATGCCTTAGCCACTTTAGGCTTGGCCCCACTTCAGGTGGGACCTAACTTCTTCCGGGTCCTGGCCATGATCTTGATGATCAATCGGGATCTGGGACTTGACCTTGGTCTGGCGGAACTTCTGTTCTGTTACAAGATACAGGCCCAGAAGGAGTGCAGGGGCCGGTACAACCTTTTTCCCATTAGTGGGAGGAAAATTTGTGATGGTACGGAAAAATCCAATAAAGGGTGGAAAGAGAGGATGGTCCTTGTGAGCGGGAGTTGGAGACTCCCGAGCTCATCTAGATTCAAAGTACCCAATGAGTTTAACCAACACCTTTTCCCCTCTTTCAAGCCATTCCATAGGGGGGTATGCAACTGTGATCAGTGCAATGATAAGTTGGGCCTCCATGTGCTTGAGTTTTTGGGAGCACCCGATGAATATAAAACCTCAAACTATATCAGAACCCGTTTTGAATTCCTTAAATCAAAAATTTGGGGACAGCCTTTGAGGATGTGTACCAGTTTCTTGACAGGTTCTAATTTGCAGGCCCTATCCACAGAGATGCTGAGGATCCCGTAGGCGGTGTTGAAGAAGAAGAATAAGCGGGCAGTCGGGCCTCAAGCCTCAAATTCAGCCCCCGGTGAGATCCAGACCGGGCAGGGATCACAAAGTGTTCCAACCCCTCCGGCTGTTCCCGTTATCCCGCCCCCAGTAGAGAATATCCCGGTAGTTCCATCTCCACCGATGGGAAATGTGCAAACCGGCCAGGCTCCTGCTCAAGGATCAGAGGAGGTTGTTCAATCCTCAGTGGATGTTCCCATCCCTGAATTCCGATTGGTTGAAGGGGAAACGAGCCTGACGGGGGCGCGACATCCCCGATCGGAGGAGAATCCACCCGAACGGTCCGTCAGGGCCCGAACGTCTACGCAGGAGTCCCCTATCGTTCTAGATGACAGTGGGGCCGCAACTGAAAAGGAGCTGCCCGTGCCCTGGGCGCCGAAGATTAGACTCCCGGGCGGCGACTTTCTGGTTGCAGGGCACGCAACAATTGACAACGACACTGCCCTTCGGGCTATGGGATCTCAGATCTGGACTCCCATAGACCGAAAGAGATTGAGAAACATCGATCGGGAGGAGTTGGCACTGACAGGTCCAGAGGTTGCTATGAAGGTAGTGCTTGAATCTACAGACTCCTCCATTGCTTTTAATATTTTATTTATCTCCTTATCAGGCTAACACTTGATCTTTTGGCAGATGCTCTACCTGACGCAAGCTTATAATGCGAAGCTGGAGGAGGACTCCAACTTGCTCAAGAAGTCCAACGAGCTCCTGAGACTGAAAGAGGAATCTCGAATGAAGGTCGCCGCCAAACTGTCCATATCCAACGAAAAGTTGGATGTCCAGTCCCGAAGGGCAATCGCTGCAGAGCAACAGCTTCGGGCGGCTGAAGACAAAATTAAGGAAATGGAAGCAGTTCGGCGGGCTCTCCTTGCTGAGACGGAGGCCCTGAAGGCTGAGAATGGGAGCCTGAAAGCTAATATTGAGAACTCGACGGCTTCCAATTCGAAGCTCTTGGAGGAGAGGGCTGAGATTGAGAATCTCCTCGCTACGGAGAGGTCGGTGGTGGAGATGTGCCACCGGGGCGGGAACGAAATGTATAAGCGTTTCTGCGAAACCTCCCAATACCGGATCGGGTTTGGATGGAGGTCATGCTTTAGTGACATGCAGAAACCCGTCGAAGAAAGGACTTTTGCCTCGGTGGAAGAACTGGATGAGAGTTTGGGCATTTCCCCACTGTACGACGATCTGGTTGGTGGTCCAGACGACGTTCGTTTTTGCGAGTTCCTGACCAAGCCTCTCCCAGGAATGAGCATAACCGCCCCTCCTGATCCTCCGGCTCCCGATGGGGCCATCGTTTCAGTGAACCCAGATGTATCAGGCACCGGCGTCGTCCCTTAGCATTTACTGTTTATGAAATGCATTGTAAGCCTTGGCCACAGGGGCCCAATTTTAGTGAAACATAATTGGTTTTGTCCAGTCGACTTTTGACTTTTACAGTTATAACGAATATTGGTTATTTTGTTTATTTTTGCAAAGTTTTACAGTTAATGCATCACTTAACCGGGATCCGTGTTGTGACTTCGGGCTCCTGAGGCCATGCGAAAGTCAATGCAACCCTTGGTTTATTTTTGGAACAAGGATCACTTCAGGATCTGTGTTGTGACTTCGGGCTCTTCAGGCCATGCGAAAGTCAATGCAACACTTAGTTTATTTTTGGAACAAGGATCACTTCAGGATCTGTGTTGTGACTTCGGGCTCTTCAGGCCATGCGAAAGTCAATGCAACACTTGGTTTATTTTTGGAACAATGATCACTTCAGGATCTGTGTTGTGACTTCGGGCTCTTCAGGCCATGCGAAAGTCAATGCGACACTTGGTTTATTTTTGGAACAATGATCACTTCAGGATCTGTGTTGTGACTTCGGGCTCTTCAGGCCATGCGAAAGTCAATGCAACACTTGGTTTATTTTTGGAACAATGATCACTTCAGGATCTGTGTTGTGACTTCGGGCTCTTCAGGCCATGCGAAAGTCAATGCAACACTTGGTTTATTTTTGGAACAAGGATCTCTTCAGGATCTGTGTTGTGACTTCGGGCTCTTCAGGCCATGCGAAAGTCAATGCAACACTTGGTTTATTTTTGGAACAATGATCACTTCAGGATCTGTGTTGTGACTTCGGGCTCTTCAGGCCATGCGAAAGTCAATGCAACACTTGGTTTATTTTTGGAACAAGGATCTCTTCAGGATCTGTGTTGTGACTTCGGGCTCTTCAGGCCATGCGAAAGTCAATGCAACACTTCGTTTCTTTTTGGAAAAAGGATCTCTTCAGGATCTTCGGGCACACCAACAGATTTTATGATTTACTTAATTGGCCATAATAATGATTTTTAATGACCAGTTGCTGTAGCCTTTTTACAAAAAGATCCAAGTAAAAATAGGACTTGGACCATCAAGGGTAGTACCTCTTGAGGCGAGAGGCGTTCTGGGAGTTTGGTTCCATTCCGCCATCAATATTCCTTCGGACTCGGTATGCTCCGCGACCGATGACTTCAGTGATGGTGTACGGGCCCTCCCAGGGCTCCCTGAGCTTGCCTACAAGCCCGATTTTGCGCCTAAGGACCATGTCCCCGATCTGGAACTCTCTTCTTTTGACTCTTTGATTGAAGTGGTTCCGGACTTGCTGTTGGTAAGCAGCCAGCCTGATCCCGGCAGCCTCCCTTCTTTCATCCAGAAGATCAAGATTCTGAGCCAAATGCTGGTTACTTGGTCCCTCGACCCAGGCCTCACTCCGGAGAGTTGGAACTCGGACCTCAGTCGGGATAACAGCTTCGGCACCGTACGCCATGGCAAAAGGGGTCTCTCCCGTGGGTTGTCTGGGGGTCGTTGTATGACCAGAGAACTTCGGGCAGTTTCTCTAACTAGGCCCCTTTGGCTTTTTCAAGTTTTTTGGCCAGAGTGTTGAATATAGTGCGATTTGTCCTTTCCGCCTGCCCGTTCCCTTGCGGGTAGCCGACGGAAGACGTGTTCTGGTTGATACCATGTTCGGCAAAGAATGCTCTAACCTCCTTGTTGTCCAGGTTTGTTCCGTTGTCCATCATGATCGTTCTTGGTAGCCCGAATCTGCATATAATGTTGGTCCATACGAACTTGACGACGTGACTCCCTTTGACGGTGGGATAGGCTTCTGCTTCAACCCATTTGGTGAAATAGTCGGTTGCCAGAAGGACGTACGCATTCGACCGGATTGCTTTCGGTAAGGGTCCCACTATATCCATTCCCCACCGGGCGAATGGGTGCGGTACTATAGTGGGATGCAGGAACTCAGCTGGGCGATGGATTGCATCCCCGTGCATTTGACAGGGCTTGCACCTTCGGACGTATTCTTCGGTATCCCGAGAAAGGTAGGGCCAAAAGTACCCTTGAGACAGCACCTTATGGGCGAGGGACCTGCTGCCGGAGTGGTTTCCACAGGCTCCACTGTGAATCTCGTGCATCACTGCTCTAGATTCTGATGGCGTGATACATCTCAGGTAGGGACCAGAAAAGGATTTTCGGTAGAGTTGCCCGTTTATTATTGAGTACCGAGCCGAATTCCTCCTGACCTTGTGAGCTTCAGCTTTACTTTCAGGAAGAGTTCCATTACGTAAGTAATTTACCAGGGGATCCATCCAACTGGGCTCCCATGGGATGAGCATTACTCGTTCGGGCTCTTGAATGCTGGGCCTCTGAATAAAATCCAACAGTGCAACCCGAGTTAGATCCTCTCCCGCTGAGGAAGCTTGATTAGCCAGGTGGTCAGCCTCAGAGTTTTCATTCCTGGGGATTTGGGTAAAGGTAACTTTGTGAAAACTTTCTGTCTCCTTCAAAACTAGCGCTCGATACAACTTCATTGTCGGGTCCTTTGTTTCGTATTCCCCGTTGATCTGACGGACAATTAGTTGAGAATCACTGTGTACTGCTAAGGACTGAATTTTGAGGCTTCTGGCTACCCTCAAACCGGATACGACGGCCTCGTACTCTGCCTCATTGTTTGTGGCTGGGAACTGCAACTGCACCGACATATGAAGGCGTGTCCCATCAGGTGTTAAAAATTCTAGGCCAATTCCTGATCCGGAAGAGCTGGCTGATCCATCCACAAAAATCTTCCATGTATCCAGTTCACTGCCCGGGTCTGGCTCCTCAGTCTCACTTTCGAGCAAAAAGTCCGCTACAGCCTGTCCTTTGATGGAGACCCTGGGTATGTATGTCAAATCGTATATGCCCAACTCGATGGCCCACTTAGAGATTCGCCCTGATAGGTCAGGCTTTGACATAATAACCCGTAGGGGTGTAGCTGTTGGGACAACGATCGGGTGGGCTTCAAAATAATGCCTTAGCCTTCTTTTGGCGTTCACCAGTGACAGAATCAGTTTTTCTTGCCTGCTGTATCTAGTTTCTGCCTCAGCCAAGGATTTACTGGTGTAGAATATTGGCATTTGAAGATTCCCGTCCTCTCTGATGAGGGCGGCGCTGGTTGAAGCGGAGGATACTGCCAAATAAAGGTATAAGACTTCATCGGGGGTTGGTGTAGACAAGACAGGGGGCATGGTCAAATATTCTTTTAGCCTCGCCAGGGCCTCCGATTGTTTGTGACCCCAGATCTCTCCCTTCTTTACCTTTATTGCCTGAAAGAATGGTCTGCAGCGATCAGTGAGTCGTGAGATGAATCTGCTAAGTGCTACCACTCTTCCCGTCAAGACTTGAACGTCTTTATGTGTTCGGGGCTCCTTCATCTCTAGCAGGGCTTTGACTTGTGTCGGGCTGGCTTGGATACCAGTCCGGTCCACGATGTGCCCCAGGAACTGCCCAGATGATACACAAAAAGAACACTTTGCTGGATTAAGCTTCATGCCATGGGACCTGAGGGTAGCGAACACTTGGCGCAGGTGAGTGATGTGGTCCTCCTTCTTTCTGCTCTTGACTACAGTATCATCAATGTAGGCTTCGATTACTGTGCCCATCATGCCTTTAAAGATCTTGTTGACCAATCTCTGGAAAGTAGCACCTGCATTTTTCAGTCCGAAAGGCATAACTTTAAAGCAGTATGTACCTGTTTCAGTAATGAAGGAAGTCTTTTCCTCATCCTTAGGGTTCATTTTTATTTGGTTGTAACCTGAATAGGCATCCAGGAAAGTTAGACGGTCATAGCCCGAGGTAGCGTCAACCATCTGGTCGATCTTTGGGAGTGGAAAACTATCCTTCGGGCATGCCTTGTTCAAGTCGGTGAAATCAACGCAAACTCTCCACTTGCCATTTTTCTTTTGGACAACCACGACGTTGGCAAGCTATTCGGGATACCTGACTTCCCGGATGAAGCCGGCCTGGAGCAGTCTGGATACCTCATCTGCTATAATTTGGTTCCGATGTGCACCCATTCGCCTTTGCTTTTGCCTGATTGGTTTGACGTTTGGGTCAACATGCAATGAGTGCTGTGAAACGTCGGGATCTATCCCCGGCATGTCTGTATGCTCCCATGCGAAGACGTCGGAGTTGTCCTGCAGCAATTGTGTTAGTTCTTCAAATTCAGAATCGGTGAGGGTTGTACCTGCAAAAGTAACTTTTTCCGGGCTGTTGGGCACAACACAGATCGGTTGTAGTGGTTCAACCACAGTCGGGGTGCCCGGCTCCCCATTCTTTAATTGCTATTTGGAGCACGAACTTTGCTCCTTCGATCGAGGTACCCCTGGGGCCTGAGCCTTCCGGATCTCCTTCAGAGTGACCGAATAACATTCCTTGGCTGCCACCTGGTCACCCTTGACATCAATGGTGCCTGTACCGTCAGGGCTTAAGCATCTCATGACCTGGTGAAGAGTTGAAGGCACACCTTGCATTCGGTGAATCCATCCCCTTCCCATAAGCAGATTGTAGGAGGGTTTGGCGTCCACCACAACGAACGTCTCGTTCAGGGTCCTATGGGCGGCAGACACAGGTAACTGAACTTCACCGATCGGCTCGATCTGCCTGCCGTCAAAACCCGCGATGGGGCACCGGGATGTCATAATTTCAGAAGGGTTGATTTCGAGCTTTTCGAAAGCCCATTTGGTGATTATGTTGGCACTGCTCCCAGGATCGATCACGACTCTTTTCACAAGGCAGTTGGCCACCATTAGGGTCACAACCAGAGGGTCTTCATGCGGGGTTTGGACGCCTCGAAGGTCCGACACCGAGAAAGTGATGTGAGTTTCTTCAGCCTTGTACCGGGCTTCACTAATTTCGTTGACTTTTCTCATTTTGTGGGCTTTCCGTAGATAGCTTCGGCGCGATCCTTCGGTTTCTTTGGGTGGGGGGCCACCATGAATCATATTGATGATTTTAACCGGTTGTGCATCCGAGGCGTTTCGAGGGACGCCGGGGGCGCGTTGATCGGTTCTTGGCCTGTCTCGTTGTACGTAATCCCGGAGTACTCCGCGAAGTAGTAACGTCTCCACCTGTTGCCTTAGATTGCGGCATTCGTTAGTGATGTGCCCGAAATCACCATGGAAAGCGCAGTGTTTTGTCTTGTCTCTCTGGTCAAGTGGTTGTCGCATGGTAGGGGGTTGCTGGAAAATCCCTTTGGCCTTGTTCTCCTGGTAAAGCTTTGCAAGGCTCACCTTCAAGGGTGTTATCCTTTCTTCTAACCTGGGTCGTTTTGATGGCTTTGGGATTGATAATCCCGCTGGGGCAGACGATCCCGGTGGAGTTGATCGCTTCCGATCGGTCAATCGATCCTTGGACTGAATTTCAAGGCCGACAAAGGCTGATCTTCTCTGCCTGATAGTTTCTTCCTCTTCAATTCTCAAGTACCCCTGGGCCCTAGAGTTTAGTTCCCCAATTCCCGATGGAGGGCGCTTCACCAAGGATTGATGGAATTTTGTTCCAGGAATGAGGGCCATCCTGAACGCTTCGACCGCAGAGTGCTGGTCACAATTATCCACAGAAGAGGACTCGATGTTGAATCGGGACAGAAAGCTTTTCAGTGACTCTCCTTTCTCCTGGATCATGGTGAAGAGGCAGGATATGGTCTTCTTCTGTCTCTTGTTTCCATAATACTGGGCGATGAAGAGCCTGGTCAACTGTTGCCAGCTGCCAATGGATCGGGGTGGCTGCTTCCTAAACCATAATAGGGCGGCCTCAGCAAGGCTTGTGGAGAACACCTTACATAGCAGGGACTCGTTCTCGGCGTACATGGTCATTTTCTGATGAATTTGGTATATGTGCTCTTCGGGATCCCGCGTGCCATCATAAGGGGTGAACTGTGGCATAACGAACTTCTTTGGGAAAGGCTCTTGGGTTATTTCCTGAACGAAAGGCGACTGTATCAATTCAGTGGACGCCTGGATGGCCATGTCGTCCGTAGATCGAGACCTCAAATCTCCGAGAACTTTCCTTTGGAACTCGTCCATCATTGCTTGAAGTTTCTGGGGGGTTATAGACTCGTCGACTGCTGGAGCCTTTCGCGAGCGCTGAGAAGATTCGGCGTGCTCTTCAGGTTGGTTCAGAGAATGGTCGATCGCCGCCACCGGAGGGTTAGGTGTAACTGCCGGTGAGGCAGCTGCTGGTGGAGCCAACCTCTCCCTGAGCTCTGCATTCTGTTTCTCCAAGGCCATGCTACGTTCCTCTGCAGCCGCCAAGCGCTGAAGAATTTGCTCCATGGTCTGGGAGTCCTCTGCACGATTCTCCTCAGTGGGCAGAATGCCTGCCTGTGAACGGGTGACTGGCATTCTCGTCCGGGGAGGCGGTGAGTGGAGGTTTTTTGGAAGTGGAGGGTCTTTTGCCTGTCAAACAGACTTAGCTTTTCGAGATGGGAAGAAGGAGGCGATTTTACAAGTACCGAAGGGCATTTGAAAAGTCAGGAACCTCCCTCATTCCCACAGACGGCGCCAATGTGTAAACACCTAAAAATGTTCAACACTTCTTCGAATCCTCTCATTAATTTCTGGAATTTCTTTATATACATCTCCTAAATGGACTTCCTCCTGTACATTTAATCAGTGTCCTTTATTACATACCTCCTCTGAATGGGCTTTCTTATTGGGTTCATAAATATCTTGCTGGCCCATAAACTTGATGGGCCTGATGACAGATGGGCTCAATTGGGCTGGACATTTTCACTATTACAGCAACCGAGAACAAAAGAAAAAAAATACTGTTATTTTTCTACGTAACCAGGGGTGGAGCCAAAGCCAAAGCCCCCTCCCAAATTTTTATAATTTTTTTTATCCTTAAAAAACTATATTTTATAAATAAAGTTATGAAAAATTGCATACAACCCCTCTCAAAATTTTAAATACTTTTTTTTTTTGTATTTCAAAAAAATATATATATTTTATAAATAAATTTATAAAACATTGAGTATGAACCCTCAAAAAAAAATTAATTTTTTTTAATAACCCACAAAGATATATATATATATATATATATTCTATAAATATTACCTATTACCCCTCCTAAAATTATTTCCTGGCTCCCACTCTGTACCTAATGTTCCTGAAATGCGTGTGAAACATTGAAGCACGCATTTAGTCTGACTGTAAAGCTGTCATGTGAACATACTTTGTTCTCCAAACTACATATTCATTACATTACGTTATTGCATTTTTGTTATAAATATGCGGCTATGAGATTGGGCAACATGGACATGTCATCAAACTATCTTTTTCACTATTATTATTATTATTATTATTTTTTCAATTGTGGTACGCATATCACAATATCTTCAAATAACTACCCCTGTAGTGCATGTTTGACAACTAATTTGGTTTTGATTTTGGTTTGGTTTTGGTTTTGTTTTGTTTTATTTGGTTTGATTTTATTCTAAACTGAAATCATATTTGGTGTTAATGATTTTGGTGTGAGAAAAAGTAAAACTGAAAAATCAAACCATGTTTGGTAGAGTTGGTATAATCTGAAATTCTGAAACCAAACCATGTTTGGTAACTTGAAATGGTTTGACATTTTATTTATTTATAATAACATTTTATAAATATATATGTTTTAAAAAATAAAATATATAAATAAAAATACATTTAAGGATGAATTTTTTTTTTTATAAAAAATATTAATATTGGATAATAATATTTCACATATCAATTATTTTATATTGACTATTATTCATTTAACATATCAATCATTTCATTTCTTAATTCCAACCAAAATTTTTAAAAGAAATATTCTTAATTTCCAATTAATATTTAAAAACTCACACACTTCCTATTTTATTGAACAACAATTGTTAACATTTTTTTTCTTCTTTCATATATATATATATTTTGTACCAATTGTTAATTAGGTAAGTGGTAGTCCATAAAAAATGACACGAATGACCATCCCATGTGATGCATGGCTTCCAATTCTAAAAAAATTTAATTCTTCAGAATGGTACACCAAATGGGATTGGTTTGGGCTTCAAAATGGTACACCAAAATGATTTTGGTTTTGAGCAACAGTAACCACACCATATAAAACCATATTTTGGAAAAAGTTTTATTTGGTACACCATGGGACGACACTGTTAGCTCAAAACCAACTCACCCAAACATGGGTTGGGTTATACTTTTCAGCCAAAAACCAAAATTTTGACCCAAAATCACTTGCCAAACAGACACTAACATGACTTGTTTGGGTGGCATGTGGCCCAAAACTAATAAGTTAAAAAAAAATAAACTTGTATTGTCCCATTGTCATTCCTACATTTGTTATATGTTTGAAGGCACAGAAAAATTTGTTAAAACATAATTTAAATATGTCAAAACTAAACATATGTTGAAAAGACATTAAATTTCATAAAGATTATATTTCAATGCATTTGTTCATAATTTTAATGCTTAATGTATATATTGAATGAAGTTGATAAAATTAAAATGAAATGTGTGAAAAATTAGATATGATAAGTTAGAAAAAAAATAATTCTTACGACAATATTAATCCTATTAAGATGTGTTTCCGAGAAAACAATACATGTTTTTCCTTGATCGATAAATCAATAAGACAGAATCCTAGATATCGCTCAGGAGTGTTGTGAATAGTTATTCATGAGGGCCAAATTCCAGTTGTTATTGATATATTTTTCGAATGGGACAATATAAGAAGGAGCTTCCTTCTTAATAGAGTACTACAAATATTCCATAGTTATTATTTAAAGTTGAAAAATCAAGCAAATTCATGTTTGAGATTAGAATTTTTTAAAACTTATGATTTTTTTCTTTTTCAAATTTAAAACATAAGTTAATTTTTGGTTGGGTCTCATCACATGTTGAAAGAAATTAATTTTTTGACCTTGAGGTGACTGAGTATTGTCCTATAAATTGTTTGAGTTAGGCCTATTCACCCGCGATTTTTTTTCCTGAAACTGAAACGATAGTATAAATAGAAGATGCCTGCGATTTTTCGGGCCATTCAATATTTTTTTTAAAAAAATATTGCTTGGAATTTTGGGTTATATATCTTAATTGAAAAAGGTCCGTATATTCATAATATGTAATAAAAAAAAAAAGATATAAATATGCAAATCTACTATCTAAATAGGGATGGCTAAAATCTCCGTCCCGATTTAAGCGTGTTTGGGGATCCGATTAAATAAATGGGGGCGGGTATGGGAGAGGGGAAAAAAAACTTGGCGGAGTTCCGAGGCGGGTATGGGGGAGGGTCGCCCCGCCCCGTTTACATAGTAAATTACATATTTATCCTTATTAATTTATATATATTACACTTATATACATATATAAATACATATTCACAAGTAAACTTTAGTCTCCTAATTTGTTTATTTTTTAGTTTTCATTCCATACCAAATTCTAATTTCCTTACCTCTTCTCGTTTTAATCTCATCTCAACTATGTATAAAATTACATGTATTACTTTGATATTTGTATAATAATATTAAGTTAAAAGTTTTAATTAAGAAGTTAAACATTATTTTCATTTCCATAAGATTATTTTTTAAAAAAAGTGGAAAAACACCTTGCCCCACTCCGCTCCCGCCTAGGTTTATCCCCCCCTAACCCGTTTAATAACGGTTATGGGACGGGTATGGCGGTGACAAAGTTAAACGGGGATGGGGATAGAGAGTGTGATCCCCTCCCTGCCTCGTTTAATAACCGGTTATGGGGGTGACAAAGTTAAACGGGAATGGGGATGGGGAGTGCAATCCCCGGCCTGCCACATTTCAGGGATGGCAACGGGTGCAATTTTGGACGAGTGTGCCCTCCCCCGCCCCCCTACAACAATTAAGAAACAACCACCCCATCCCTGTCCAAAACCGACTAAACGGGGTGGGAGGTCACCCCGTCCCCATTGGGTTTTTTAAAACCCACTGGTGTCCGCTGCTACTCGTTAACAGTTGAAAATTTTAGATATGTCAGTTTAAAATTAAACAACTTCACAAAATCATATATTTAAAATACGAAATTTAACATTATAAAAATTAAATAGACCACCAAATTATCCAACAATCCAAATTACAATACATTCTAACGAAAAATAACTACAAAAAAAAATTGTTCAATATTAGGTTCACTTCAAACTAGATAATAACACAAAAATAAAGTATAGGATTAGTGAATTACACTTATTTTTTTATTTACTATATATATATATTAATATGTGCCTAAACGTGGCGGGGTGGTGGGACACCTAAAATCGTCCCCGCCCTATATATGTGTGGATTTTTTTCCCAACCTCATCCCCGTTCATATAATATAAATGGAGCACCTAAAATCACAGTAAACGGGACGGAGCGGGTACTCGACGGGGGGCAAATTGCCATCCCTATTCATAGATATATTAATATAAGTTATGATACATTTGTCATTTTTGTATGCTTACATGGAATGTGGGCGATCATGTTTGGATGGTAATGGAAGGAACAATAGGTGGGTAAACATAAATATACAAGTAGTTTCAATCATGATTCGTTATTGCGGTTTCGGTATTGGTGTAACGAATTCGAACAATATTGATCTCTAAAATGAATATCAGTGCTAAATAACGATATCAACACTTTCCTAAAATATTACGAACCGGACGATACGTAACGGTTTCAAACTGGGAATTATAGTTCCAACTCTCTCAAGCAAAATGAGGTGGAAAAACAATGCAAAAACTTTCAAAGCACACTGTATGTTATTGCTTTGGAGAGAAAGTAAGTTTAATGCTGCATTACGGCTGTTAGGCGCGATGAATATATTATTTTACATAGTCCATTTTATATGGTCCATGTACTGTAATGGTCTAAAATCCACGTGAAACATGCATGCATAAGTCTGTCATATAAACACATCTATATATACTTCAACTTGTAAGGATAAAGGATTTGCGAAATGGTATAACGGCAAAATGACTCGTTGGGATAATGACCCAAAGATTAAATTATCTAGGATATGACCCAGGCTTTAATTATCTGGGATATGGCCCAGGATTGGTATATTTGGGAAAACCGGCCCAAGTAAAAGATTATTTGGGAGATTGACCCAAATAATTGATTACTTGGGGAATTAGCCCAAATATGGTTTTACGCGAGAGCTTGCATTACACAGAGGGAAGTATGAGGGGCTGATGTGTTTTATAGCTCGCATCAGTAACTCATAACCCTATATGCTGCTCGCGTAGCGGGTACTACGCGGAATCTATGGGAAATGCTTGGGATGAGTAAATAGTGGGTCGCGACCTTATTTACACCGTCCTAAGTAAAAGTACCTTAGAGAGGCCGCTAGTATTCAGGGACATGACCAAGGCATGCATGATTGGTCATGACCCAGCAAAGCTATAACGGCATCCTTGGCTAAGGATAAATCAGATCCGCGATACAACAGGCGTGGATCACAGGAATAGTGCATATTATGATCCGCGAATTCATTTCGCGGATGATATTGTGCAAGGTATTTATGGTGCGCAGTACTATCCGCGCATAAGATTACGCGAATACGTTTTGCGTAGTCGAGGGTGTGACATAATACTGTGCAAGGTATTTATATCACGGATTAAGTACGCAGGGACCATGTCGCGAGACAGGTGCTGACGTGGCAATAAAATCCGCGAAGACGAAGTAACCAATTCGCGATACAAGTACTGACGTGGCAGTACAAACCGCGAGGATTACTGAACATTCACGTCTATAAATAGAGGTGCGAGAGCTCACTTGAAAAATGACTTTTTTTTTTTCCGGAAACTAAGAGAGAGAAATTCCTAGAGAGAGAAAAAAAACATTTCTCAAATACTTGTACTCGCTATCGTTTCCTCCATTTTCTCTGTAAAGCAAATCAAAAGTAATAAGAACATCATTGCCGTTATTTTACTGACAAACTTGTGTAGAAACTATCTTCTCATCATCAACTTACGAACCCCTACATTAAAGGTGACTCTGCTGGGGAGAAGATGTCTTCTGCACAAGTGGAGCCTCGTCAGCCTCGGCGGAGAGGTCATCCACCGACCCGGCGTACTGAGCAAGTCGAAGAAGAAATGGTGGCACAAACACAAGGAGGGGAACCAGTCCAGCCAGCACGAAGACAACGTCGTCGCGCGGATGTTGGTGAGGATTAGGCAGAAACCCCTCCGATGGCAGAGCCAACACAAAATTCAACGGAATTGCCATCGGTTCTACTACAAACTCTTCTCAACATCCAAGAAACGCAAAAGGCCATTCTTCACTTCATGGAGGTAGGGCTGCAAATGAACCGAGCCGTTCGTGAGCAGGTTCGGGTTCGGCTCGTTAAGAGCTCGGCTCGTGCTCGTTCGTTTAGTAAACGAGCCGAGCCTGAGCACAATTTTTAGGCTCGTTTAGTAAACGAGCCGAGCTTGAATATTACTAAGCTCGGCTCGCCAAGCTCGTGAACAGGCTCGTCTAAGTTAAATAGTAAAATTATATTATATTTAACAAAAGAAAGTGTTCAAATTGAACAAATTATGAAGATTATTGTGAAAAGATTATAGAAATTAGGCGGTCATAACATAAAATTCATTCATAAAAATTATACTAGTGAAAATATATTAAAACAAATATGCAACAACTCAATTCAAACAACTATTAGGAAGATTAATATATGTTGCACTGAAATGAGTTGTCCGTGAACAAGCTCGGGCTTGGCTCGTTAAATCTAGCGTTCGGCTCGGGCTCGTTCGTTAAGCAAATGAGCCGAGCTTGAACACATTTTCTAGGCTCGTTTAGTAAATGAACCGAGCTTGAACATTCCAAAGCTCGGCTCGGCTCGGCTCGGCTCGTTTGCAGCCCTATATGGAGGTCTCGCGCGTTTCAGCACCAAACACTGAATCACCTAGGATGGACAATCAGACTTTGCCAGAGGATTCAGCACAAGAACTTTTTCTCGAGTCGGTAAGAATTGAACCCCTGGAAAAAGAGCCATACATCACAAAGGAACAACTGCGAGCTATCCTAAACGAAAAATCTGAAATAGAGGAAGTTGAAATTGCCCCGCCATACCATCCTAGTATCATGGCGTTGCCTTATCCAGAAAACTATGGGGCACCAAGCTTCCATCAGTTTGATGGCAAAAAAGGGAATGCGAAAGAACACATTGCAAGGTTCGCGGATGCTCTGGGACCTCACAGAAACAATGAATACTTGAAACTTAGAGAGTTCTCCAAATCTTTAACTGGAACAGCATATACATGGTATACTGGCCTCGCTCCGGCTTCAGTAACCAGTTGGACGGATATGGTGCTCAAATTTTACACCAAATTCTTCCAAGCTGATGAGGAGGTCTCAATGATTTCACTTACAAGGCAAAGACAACGCTTTGGGGAAGAGGCAGCGGCTTATGTCCGGAGATTTCGCGAGATTGCTTTACAATGTCATGAACCAATTTTCGAACTACAATTGATCAAAATTTGTATAGAAGGAATGCTGCGGGAATACCGAGTGCATCTGGTCAATAATGAGGTCAAAAATTTTTATGCACTTATTGATAATGCCCGAAGGTTGGGAGAAGTCTTGGTTCCCCCAACACGACCAAATATCAGTACTAAGCGGATACCGATGGTAGCAGCTACGCAGAACGAACAGTCCAGGGAAGAGTGCACAGGGAGATCTGAACCGCCCCGTTTACCTTTCAGTGAAAAAGAGACAGTTGCTTTGCTGAATCAATGGGTCGCAGATCGTGTCATAACGCTACCTCCAGTGCAAAAGGTGTTGTCGAGAGAGGAAATGATGAAGAGCAATTACTGTCCTTATCACAGGAGTATTCGGCATTCGTTGATGAGCTGCTGGGCTTTTCGAAGTTTGGTACATCGAAAAATAGCATCGGGAGACTTGGAAGTGGCAAAAAATGTAGTTCATGAGCCTTTCCCTGCACATGTGGCTGTGGTGACCGCCAAAGACAGTAATGAGGATATGACCAACACCGCCAAGTATGAATGTCCGCCAGTACGAGAGGCCAAGGAGAATGCTAAGATAGACGTCTTCTTCAATCAATTCCCAATACAGGAACATGTGAAGGAATTCTTGAAAGAGCAAACAGTTGCTGCACTCAATCATACCATTGTAATTCCGCAGCATGAGAAGGCTTCCAGTAAGATTACATTTTTTGAAGCAGACAAACAAGTGCCATTTGCCCACAACCGACCTCTATATGTACCAGCTATGGTGAACGGTCGAGAGATGAAACGAGCTTTCTTAGACGGAGGAGCATCAGTTAATTTAGTCCCATTAGCCACTTTACGGATGATAAAATTTTCTGAAAGCAAGATCGTAAACCATACCATAACATTTACTGGTTTCAATGAAGATCAGCAGGTCACTATGGGATTCGCGACATTAGATCTCAAAATCGGGAAAATAAGGGGGCCTACTAAGTTTCATGTCATTCAAGGAGAGCCCTCATATCAGTTGTTGTTGGGCAGACCATGGATCCATGCGCATGGCGTAGTACCGTTATCTTATCATCAAGTGATGAATGCCAGTTGGGGAGAAGGGATTATGACTGTAAAAGCATCCAGGAATCCATTTTGCGCATCTGAAGCACATTTTGCAGATGCAGTCTATTTTTCGGAATACAGTGAAGAGGACGGACCCGGTGTTTTTGCTACACCGTTACCAAAGTGGAAAGGATCGGATGATGGAAATTCAACTAAGCGGAAGCTCGAGGAGGTGAGCTGGTCGCGAGTCAAAATGCCTGATGGGCGAATAGTGTATAAATTATGACGGGGTTGGGGGTCAGAAACCTGCACAGCCGACACTGACCCCGGGAAAGAGGAGATTGAACAAGGAAAACTGAGCACATACCCTGAAGTAATAAAAGTGAATCCACAACCAGAGCATGGTTTGTCAGAAGTGGACATAGGCGATGGTACAGATCCACGACCTACCTTCATAAGCAATACATTGCCAGACGAAACTAAAAACGCTTTGATAGAATTGCTTAAAGAATTTCGGGATGTGTTCGCTTGGGACTATAGTCAAATGCCGGGACTTAATGTTGGATTGGTAAGCCACCATCTTCATGTAAATCCCGCATCGGAACCAAAGAAACAAAAACAACGAGTATTTCACCCCGATTTAGAAGTGCAAATTAAGGCGGAAGTGGAGAAGCTGCTGAAAGCAGGGTTCATCAAGCCAACCCAACATCCAACCTGGCTCACGAACATTGTGCCTGTGAAGAAGAAGACTGGGCAGATACGCGTATGTGTGTACTATCGTGATCTCAATAAAGCTTGCACAAAAGATGATTTTCCTCTACCCAACATTGACACCATGGTGGATGCAACCTCAGGACACGAGATTTTCTCGTTAATGGATGGATTCAGTGGGTACAATCAGATTAAGATGGCGCCGGAGGATGCAGAGAAAACTGCTTTTCGCACTCCAATGGGGAATTTCCACTACACGATCATGCCATTTGGCCTTAAAAATGCCGGAGCTACATATCAACGCGCCATGACAGCTGAATTCCATGACTTGATGCATAAAACTGTCGAGGACTATGTCGACGATTTAGTGGTAAAATCCAGAGCTATGCAAGATCGTGTGGGTGATTTGCGAAAGGTACTGCAACGATGTCGTGAGTATGATTTGAAAATGAATCCCCTCAAATGTGCCTTTGGAGTACCAGAAGGAAAGTTCTTGGGGTGTGTTGTGCATCGGCATGGCATTGATATGGACCCGACGAAAGCTAAGGCAGTATTAGAAATGGCTCCACCCGCAACTCGTAAAATGTTGAAAACTTTTATGGGGAAGATATCTTATCTGAGGAGGTTTATCCCGGCATTAGCAGAGGTAACTCACCCACTCATGCCTTTGTTAAAATAAAAATCTGTATATAGCTGGGGAGAATAACAGCAGGAGGCTTTTGAGAAAATCAAAAAGATTTTGGCATCACCAAAAACAATGGTAGTGCCCGAGTCAGGAAAACCATTGATAATGTATCTCACTTCCACCAATAAATCAGTGGGAGCTCTGTTGGCCCAAGAACATGAAGGGGAAGAAAAACATGTTTACTATATCAGTCGGGTACTCAAAGGACCAGAATCGCGGTACACATCATTGGAAAAACACTGTCTCGCTTTAGTGTTCGCAACCCAGAAGTTTAGACACTATTTGCTGGCACACCCATTAGAGCTAATCACAAAAAGTGACCCCATACGGTATCTACTCACAAATCCCATACTTAGTGGAAGAACTGTTCGGTGGTTATTAGCACTATCTGAATATGAGATCATATGCTCTAGACCGAAAGTAGTAAAATGTCAGGCCTTGTCAGATTTGCTAGCTTTATTTCCTGGAGGAGCTGAATCCAAGGTAGAAGAGATAGGAATGGCAAACGTGGCACAGAGCGCGGAATTCACCTTAGAGTTCGATGGTTCATCCACTGAAAAAGGAGGGGGAGCTGGTTTCATACTGAGAAATGAAGAAACAAAAAAGGAATTAGTCATGGACTACAAGCTTCACTTTTCTTGTACTAATAACATTGCCGAGTATGAAGGATTGGCGTTGGGGTTGATAATGGCTCAAAGGTTGGGAGCAAGAATACTTCATGTTAAAAAAGATTCCAAGTTGGTCATTAAGCAGATCAGAGGGGAATATGCCGTCAAGGAACCTCATCTGGTGTCCTACAGAACCCTTATCCGTCAGATGATAGAAGGCTTTGGGACTGTGAGTTTTACACATGAGCCGCGAGAAAGCAACCGACAATCCGATGCACTTGCGACATTGGGTTCGCGACTACATTTCCAAGGAATGGAGTCTTCTGTACAAGTAGTACGAAGAACTGATTCAGTAATCATTAACGCAAAGGAATCAGAGGTGTATAAAGATCATGATTGGAGAGCAAAGATAATACATGCTCTATTAAAGAACGATAACAATGCCTTGAGACGGGAGTACCAGCTCATAAAAGGTGTGTTATATTACAGGGCCGCCGGAGGAATTTTGGCTCGATGCGTAGCAATAGACGAGACAAAAGAATTGATACAGAAAGCTCACAAGAAAATATGTGGTGAAACAGATGTCAGTCTCTATCGAGTTTTGCAAAGAGAAGGCTTCTTTTGGCCAAGTATGAAGGATGAGGCAGTAAAGTTACAAAGTAGTTGTCAAAACTGTAATGCATATCCATCCGCGAGTGAAGGTAATATAGCAGACCTGATAGACTGGCGGGACAAATATATACACTATTTGAAAGATGGGATTTTGCCGGAAAAAGATCAACCGCGGTTTAAGAAATTGGCCTCGCGATTTGTCTTACAAGAGGGAAAATTGTTCCACAAAAGCTTTGAGGGAAAATTGATGAAGTGTGTAAGTGAAGAAGAAGCAGGGGAAGTATTGAAACAGGTTCATGTGTTTGGTCACCAGGGCCCTAGAAAAATGTTTCAACAGTTGTTGTCATCCGGGTATTACTGGCCAACAATGGAGAGGGACTGCAGTGATTTTGTAAGAAGATGTCATGTGTGCCAGGTGCACGAAGATCTTATCCACACTCCAGGAGCTGAATTGCAAAGTTTAGCTACACCTTGGCCCTTCCATACTTGGGCACTGGACATAGTTGGACCAATCATGCCACAAGCTCAGGGACATGCATGGATTTTAGTGGTAACTGAATTATTCACAAAATGGGTAGAAGCTATCATGCTGCGACGGACAATAGCAGATAATGTGGTTCGATTCATAAAGGAAAATATCATTTGCCGATTTGGAATACCAAAAGTGATACTATCAGATAACGGGACTCCTTTTGTTAATAGTAAAGTCGCGGATTTGTTGGGGAGATACTCAGTCATTCACCACAAGTCCACGCCTTATTATCCAAAAGGAAATGGATAAGTTGAAGCCTCTAATAAAGCGTTAATTCGAATCTTGTCCAGGTTGGTACATGATAACCAGAAGAAGTGGGTAAAAGAGCTCCCAATAGCGCTATGGGCACATCGAACCGCATACCGAAGTGCGACAGGCATGACCCCTTATGCATTAGTCTATGGAGCAGAGGCAGTGTTACCGGCGGAGATAGAAATGGCTGCTAAAAGGTTGACCTATAAAAGTAGTTTGGAGGACAGGCTATTGGAGATAGAAGGATTGGATGAAACAAGGGCCGAAGCCTTTACAAATCAGAAGGAGTACAATAAAAAACAAGCGAAGAGTTACAACAAAAAATTACGGTACAGATGGTTTAAAGTAGGAGGCAGAGTGTTGAAAGTAGTGCCAGCAATTATGAGAGGACAAAGGGTGAGGAAATTTGAAGCCAAATGGGAAGGTCCGTATGTGAGTACAAGTGAAGGAAGTAGTGGGTACTACAGAATGGAGAATGAAATCACCCGCGAGAGTGCTGAACCTCTTAACATAAAATGGATAAAATTGTATCAGTCTTAAGTACAAGAGGCGAATGATGATAAATGATAAAATTCATCAGCACAATGTGTATAAAATTGCATATATGAATGTGTATTGAGTACATCAAAAATAATTACTCTTACAAAAATAGCAATTAGTACAAATCACGGCTAACAGGAGAGGAGATATGGAAATTTTCATGTTCCTCTTGTAACTCGCGGGAACTCATAGAATGTTCTGCGGAATCCTTAAGCCTCAACGCGTCTTGCTCTGCAGCAGCTAATAAAGCACGGACTTCTTCCACTTTTGACATACTAGCTTGATAATAAAAAAAAGCTTTGATCTCAGCACAATATTTTGCATACAGGCGCTCAATCTTTTCAAGGTGAACCTCTCACCAGGTCACGTTCATTTTCATATTCTTCCAATCATTGATACGGGCGCGACAAAGTGGCAAAGTGGTAGAGGGAAGGTCGCGGATGCAGGTAGTCGTCAGGGAAGTAAAGGTATCCACGATAATATGCAGAAATGTAGGCTGGAGAAGGGGATCATAGAGCTCCATGGTAGCAAAAGTCTCTGGATGACTACTGAAAACGCGATCCAAAATGGCCATATCACCCGAATAACATAAAAAATTGCGCCAGTAGACTTGATCCTGCTGGGGGTGTTGAGTCAAAGGCGCGGGAATGGCTTGGGGCGGGGGTTGATGTAGTTGGGTTTGTGGCACGGATGAGGCGGTAGGATTGGATGTATGAATATGCAAATCCTGATGGGTTTGTGTATATGGCGCGGATATGGTAGCTGGAATGGAAGTATGTGTTTGTGGAGGCTGAGGATGGACTGGTTGCATTGATAATGAAGTTTGGTATGTGTTTGATGAGGGTGAATAGGAAGGAAAAAAGAATCAGAGTTTGGGAAAGTCAGGTTTTGTAAAGTGTTTGGGGGTGAGGGAAATTCATTAAGAAGAGTTTCAGGATCTTCAAATGCAGAATCGGGAAATAAGGATTTAGGACTCTTTGTGGACTTACCTACAAAAACAATATATATATATAGAATTATCAATAAGTCAATATTACATGGAGAATTGTATTCACGGATGAAAATTGTATAAAAATTACCATCATTCGCGGTCTCAGTTTGATTCGCGCCAAGGGAAGATTCAGTAATAGTCTCCATATCAGCTTCGGGACCCCCGAAAAGGGATCTTTGAATTTGGGACCCATCCTGCAAAGTGGCAGCAAGCTCAGCAGCAATATCACAAATAATAGGTTCCATATGCCGAGCATCTGTATCAGCACTAGAGGCTTCTGGGTCAATCGTTGCTGCAACATCTACTTATGAAACAGGAATAGTATCATTTGCTTCAGGTATCTCTGGAATATTCGCAGTTTCATCTTGATCCGCAGCATCAAGATCTGTCGGGGCCGCGGATTTGTCAAGGGGGGATGAATTCGCGTCGAAGGGATGGGCATCCTTACGGATAATGGAAGAAATGGGAAGATCATCCCCATCATCTGAATCAGAGAGCAGAATCTTCCTCGCGACTTTAGATATTGGCGGTGCCGTCTCTTTTCCTTGATCAAGGAAGTCTGAGAGTATATCAGCTACCTTGCGATCAGAATCATCAACAAAATGGTCAACTTCCTGATTTGCATTTATTCCAATCTCGCGAGCTGAAAAACAGTAAATAAACACTTAGTATAATATAAGCATAAGAAGACAAAAGGCAAAGGAGAATTGAACAAGTCAGTACATGAGAATAAATGATCTGAAGCTTGAATATCCTCCATGGCCTTTGCAATTGTATCAAGCAAAGAGTCGACTTTTGCTCGCGGAGAAAATTCTTTATCTCGTGGAAAGGATGGTTCATCCTCAGCTTGATGTGACTGAAAAGTAAGATGTTTAACTCCAAATCTGTCAAGAGAGGAGATCAAAGCAGAAGGATTCGACCTTCTGCGAATCAAAGGGATATCATCTACCTCATCATCTTCTGAAGTATGAATAGCAGCAACTTCTAAAATCTGGGCTATGTGCTCTCTTCTCCGCTGAGATAAAGGAATATAGTCTAGGGAGTCACCCGTGGAGTGAACTGCTATTGGGGATCTATTAATGGAGGAGGTCGCGATGGTGATGTGACAACCGATCTCGCGGATCTCTGAAAAACAAACAAATTGGTTAAAAAACAGTTTATAACAGTGACTGAGAGTAAGAACAAAGTACAAAGTTATAACTTCATTACCAAGCATTTAAAAATAGGTTCCTCGCGAACCGGAATAGAAGTGGTAACTTCGACACGCTCAGAACGCTTTCGTTTAGGCGCAGGAGGAACTTTGGATTTGTCTTTTCTCTCTTTCAAAATTTTCTGTTTTTTAGTGACCAGATTTGAAGTGCTTGGGCCCTCATGATCGCCAGAAATTGGAAGAGAAAGCCTGCTATAAAATCTGCGGGAGCCATGGGGCTTGTGTAATTTCAAGGATGAGTCTCCTATGAATATCTTTACAGGAACAATTGGTCTAGGAGGACCCATCATAAAGGTTTGAAAATCTGTTGTCACTTGAAACCAAAAATCAATATACGCCACGGTTCGGCAACCTGTTCGAGATCTCGCGGGAATAAAAATGGCAAAGGAGAACTCTTCGTATTTTTTCTCATATTCCTCGCGATACCTCACAAGGGTCGCGTCATAGCTGTCAGGGGAATCGCCTGAGGGAGGAGCAACATAAACTGGAATTGCCTGATCAAAACCCAGTTGACGGGCCACCCGCGAAGGATTATAAGGTGTGGTCCGCGAGAAGGAATCATCAAAAATAGGCAAGCAACAACCAAAGGAAAAAGCAACGAAGATAAGCTCTTTGTGGTGTTGATAACCATAAACAGTCTGCTCCTCCAGGGGGTAGAAAGAAGGAAAATAAATACCGTCTAAAGGCATTGTGTAAGGTCTCCAAGAGAAATTACGACTGAAGTCAATAAAATCTTCAAGTCGCTTGGTGGAAATAAGGCCGGACCAGCGAGCAACTCGCGATCTGGGAATAAGGGTATCGGGGTTTGAAGAGGAAAAGCTAAGGGGTTCGGGGGCATATTTTGGAAATCTTTCAAAAATAAAGAGCATAAGGAAAAGGCAGGGGACATGGGTGCTTATGTCATATCTACCAACTAATCGTAGAAAATCGTTGGATAAAGTGTCTAACTGGGCATAAAGGGTACCCAGGAAGAGGGGGGCTAAGGGAAGCCTGATGCCCCGCGAGGCCGCGAGGCTATAGAAGCCATAAAAAATACCAGTTTGTTGGGTCCATCTTCAGGACGTCCCTGGAAAATATAGCGATCCAACCAATAAGCTAAAAATCCAGCTAGCTCAAAGTCACCGTTGAATTCTGGACCATGCACCGATTCGCGGTCTGGACCGCGGAGAAGAGGCAGTTTTGGTTCATACTCCCTGAAGAAGTGATGACACCAGCTTGAGTACTTTAACTTAGCACTTTTTATGAAAGGTGACTCGTCAAATATAACACCATCCTTAAAAAGACTACCTCTCTTCGCGGCATAAGTGGCGCAAGACTGGAGGTGAGAGTGAATCACCTGGTCTGCCTCACTGAAAGCTGGAACATCTAGGGACCAGTCAAAAACTTGGAGTCGGAACAACACGTACACGTCTTCCAAGGTTGGGGTAAACTCCCCCCAAGAGGTAACAAAGGTATGTGAGGAAGAACTCCATCGCGACACCAACAGATTAAGTGCATCTGCGTCTCGACGAACAGACAAGTCTGAAAAGAGTTATATGGACTCAAGCAAGCCTGCCTGTCTAAGAGTCTCGCGGTGCCTATCTTGGTTGCGTATGTGGCTAGACCACATCCTCCAGTGGGTAATGGGTGACACATGTCCTTCATATTCTATAAAAGAATATGGAACATCACCTCTTTCAATAAGAATGCAAAGAAGTGAAGAAGGTGGGATATTGGCTAAGGGGGCTTCACCGTCAGAATGAATAAGCATGGGTTCATCCGCAATATCCCCCGCGGGAGGAAGGTTCTCAATGGAACTCCAGAAATAATCATGGGAATTTTCGAAAAATGGAGCCTTTCTCCATTCTGTTGGTTAGGGAATAGAAGGGATAGACCCAGATGGAGGAACTAAAAGTTTGGGGGTTGAGGATTTGGCCATTGGAAATAGGGGAGTAGGGGTTTAAGGATACGGACCGCAAAGGAAATGAGGGATTGAGAATAACTGAAGAGGTTTTGAAGCAGTAAAGCAGAAAAAAATGATGAATGAAGGCAAAAGGAAAAAAAGTGAAATGAAATAAGACAAGGGCAACTTTTATAGGGAAGGGGCCCGGAAACCTAGGGGGTGCCATTAATGACTGCGGTAGCCGAACCGACGCCAAGGTTGCCGCAAATTCAAAAATCGCGGATCAAAGGATAAAAAGAGTTTGTGAAAAATAAGAAATATATGAAGAAAAACAAAATAAGCACAAGCACAAAGGTCATGGGAAAGCACAAAATAAACCAAGAAGGTATGTTCGCGGATTAATGGATACAAAACATGAAAAAATGAATTTCATCCATAGGAGAAAGGCCAAAGTGACATGGGGAAAAACGGCTTTGAAGCAAGGATTTGATTCGCGAAGCTACAGGTTATTGCACTTTAATACTTGGCCAAGTATCAAAAGTGCAATGGGGAAAAATGTAAGGAGGAAGGATTCGCGAAATGGTATAACGGCAAAATGACTCGTTAGGATAATGACCCAAAGATTAAATTATCTAGGATATGGCCCAGGCTTTAATTATCTGGGATATGGCCCAGGATTGGTATATTTGGGGAAATCGGCCCAAGTAAAAGATTATTTGGGAGATTGACCCAAATAATTGATTACTTGGGGAATTAGCCCAAATATGGTTTTACGCGAGAGCTTGCATTACACAGAGGGAAGTATGAGGGGCTGATGTGTTTTATAGCTCGCATCAGTAACTCATAACCCTATATGCTGCTCGCGTAGCGAGTACTACGCGGAATCTATGGGAAATGCTTGGGATGAGTAAATAGTGGATCGCGACCTTATTTACACCGTCTTAAGTAAAAGTACCTTAGAGAGGCCGCTAGTATTCAGGGACATGACCAAGGCATGCATGATTGGTCATGACCCAACAAAGCTATAACGACATCCTTGGCTAAGGATAAATCAGATCCGCGATACAACAGGCGTGGATCACAGGCATGGTGCATATTATGATCCGCGAATTCGTTTCGCGGATGATATTGTGCAAGGTATTTATGGCGCGCAGTACTATCCGCGCATAAGATTACACGAATACGTTTTGCGTAGTCGAGGGCGTGACATAATTCTGTGCAAGGTATTTATATCACGGATTAAGTACGCAGGGACCATGTCGCGAGACAGGTGCTGACGTGGCATTAGAATCCGCGAGGACGAAGTAACCAATTCGCGATACAAGTACTGACGTAGCAGTAAAAACCGCGAGGATTACTGAACATTCACGTCTATAAATAGAGGTGCGAGAGCTCACTTGAAAAATAACTTTTTTTTTCCGGAAACTAAGAGAGAGAAATTCCTAGAGAGAGAGAGAAAATATTTCTCAAATACTTGTATTCACTATCGTTTCCTCCATTTTCTCTGTAAAACAAATCAAAAGTAATAAAAACATTATTGTCATTATTTTACTGACGAACTTGTATAGAAACTATCTTCGCATCATCAACTTACGAACCCCTACACAACTAAGTCATAGCACCCCTACACAACTAAGTCATAGCATTAAAGCACATCATACTTTAGAATTAATGTATGCATTTTTCTGTTATATATACATATACACAATATGTGAACCTTCGATTTATGAAAGACTTCACTTGTGGTACATGATACATCGATCAGTGGTAGGTATAGTCCCTTTCATCATCACTTCACTAATTTCACACCATTCCTTTGTGCTTGGTCCACATCCATTATTAAATATATATATATATATATATATATATATATATATATCACGAATGTGACTTTTCATTTTGTATCACAAATACTCTTTCAATCTTCAATCATGAATTTAAAATATTACCGAAACAAATTCAATTAGATCTATTTGGTGCACGAATTTAGAATTGTATTGGAATTGAAATTTTATAATATTTTAATTTCACAAATACAATTCAAATATTTTATTTGGTTCAGTATTAAAATTCAAGTGTAATTGAATTTTCATTCTAAACTTAATTTGAATGTAAATGATCATAAATTTAAAATTAAATTAGATAATATAAATATTTATATATAACTATAAGTATGTAAGTATATATATAAATATATATGCGTGTGTAGGGGCGGCGCTAGAAAATATTTTCATGGGGGTTTTTATGAATTTATCTATAAATATTTTTTTTTATGCTATTAAAGAATTTATTAAAAATTTTGGAGGGGTCATATGCAAATTTTAGTAAACTTTCTATAAAATATAAATTTTTATGGGCTATTGATAAAATTTTAAATTTTTTTGGGAGGGGCCATGGCCCCTAGGTTATAGCCAGCTCTGCCCTGCATGTTCTATATCTTTGTATATCTTTGTCTGCAGCCAATCAAAGACATCACTTAGTGTATATGCATATATGTATGTAGATGTGTATATATTTGTAAGTTTATATGCATGTGTTTGTGTGTATATGTATATATGTATGTACGTGTGATTTTTTCATTTTTTTTGAAAATTAAAAATTTACACACGCACATTAGCTCGAATCATTGACCTTTCATTTGAGAGCAAGGGTTTAGTACCATTGGGTCATTAGACCTTTGGTATGTATATATGTGTGATTGTATATTTGTGTGAATACATGTTTATTCATATATATATATATATATATATATATATATGAATCTACGGGCACATATATATGCATATGTATATATATAAGCATATGTACATATAGATTTTTATGTATATATATATATATATATGTATATATATATATATGTATGTATGTTTGTGATTTTGAAAAGTCAATTGTTAGAGAGAAAGTATTGAGTGAGTTGAAAATTTGAATGTGAAAATCATAATTTATCATGTGAAATTCAAGTTATGAAATTGAGAGGTTGTATTTCAATTCCAATTTTTTTTTATTGTATTCAAACACTAGATTTGGAATAGAAACTCCTAATTCCAATTTCAAAATGTTTTTGCAATCTATTTTTTTGTATTATGTCAACTTTTCGAGTTAGTGGAAGTTGGAAAAATGGAAAAAAGATGCTTGTCTTATGCAAGAGAAATTTAATGTGTAATTTAGACATCATTTCAAAGAAGTTGATTTCATAATTAATTAATACGGATAATTATATAAACCTCCCCCAAACTATGACATAATTGCACACAATTTTCTTAATATTTCAATAATATCATAAACCTCCCTTAATTGCACATCCTTTATAACATTTAATCCATTTTGTTTAAAGTCAACGCCGAAAATTTATTTTATTGGTCAATAAAAGCATATTATGGACCAAACCTTTTATTTTACCCTTGTTATCCTAACAAATACATTTGAACTCTTATTTTTACATTCAAAATTACTAGAATACCCCCAACTTCTTTTACGAAATTGCCCTCATATGTATTCAATATAAACTCATTTGAGTGGTTGTTTATACCTACTCTCTCTCTAAAAATCACTCATTCTCTCTTTACAAGTCTTCTGTCATGACTTGGGAAAAGATAATGGCGCATATGAATTGACAGTTGTTAATTAGTACATATAATTTCCGTCAATATATTTGAGGGAAATGTAATAAATTCACCATCCTATAGAATATTTTCTAAATATCTCTAAAGATAGGAGGCTGTATATATCATTTCACTATTATTTTTTGTTGGACCTATATTTTAGATGATATTAAGGGATGATTAAAACGTTAGGGGAATTACATGCAATTATGCTTTAATTTAGGAAAAATTTGTGTAATTATTCCTTAATTAGAATATTGTATCAACTAGCAATTAACATCCATAAAATTTGGTTCCATTAAATTAATATTCTAAGCTCTTGTTACATGATAATTAAAAAATGAAATATGCTGCATGATGAAAAATACCCTTTTCATTACCATACCCAAAAGTCAATTTTATTGAATGAGTATGAAACTTTCATTTAAAATTTCTGAAGACTTGAAGTACCCAATCATCACTTCGAATTTTAAAAAATCTTATTTGATTGCGTAAATTTCATATTACTTTTGCCCTAAATTAGTTGATCATGTTTGAAGTTTTAATTTTATTATTATTAGTAGTAGTATGTGTTTTCAGTTATGCCCCTTTTAATAGTTGTATTTTTTAGTAAAATTTATTATTTTTTCAGTTAAAAAATAAATAATTTAAAAAAGTATAAGATACGATTTGAAAGTAAGGAGTATATCCTTTTTATATTACAATTAAAAAAAGGGTTAATTTCAGTAAACCCCCCTATACTATTCAGATTAATCAACTAACCACTTGTGTGTCCACTTTGCCCCCTCATTTCCCAAAATGCCTAAACTACCCTCAATAGTATAAGGGGGTATAGTGAAATTAATAGTATAAGGGGGTTTAGTGAATTATTTAGGAAAAAATAATATATACTTTTTGCAAAAAAAAAACATTTCGAAAAAAAATCATATTATGTTCCAAAATATGAATTTTGTTTTCAAAAAATATTTTTTTTGCAAAAAA
Source organism: Cornus suecica (assembly GCA_963922005.1). Taxonomy (NCBI): domain Eukaryota; kingdom Viridiplantae; phylum Streptophyta; class Magnoliopsida; order Cornales; family Cornaceae; genus Cornus; species Cornus suecica. The sequence continues at coordinate 36,124,808 of OY998238.1, read as the reverse complement.
GTATATATTATGTTCCAAAATATGAATTTTTTTTTCGAAAAATATTTTTTTTGCAAAAAATATATATTATGTTCCAAAATATGATTTTTTTTCTGAAAAATAATTTTTTTGCAAAAAATATATATTATGTTCCAAAATATGAATTTTTTTTTCGAAAAATAATTTTTTTGCAAAAAATATATATTATGTTCCAAAATATGATTTTTTTCTGAAAAATAATTTTTTGCGAAAAATATATATTATGTTCCAAAATATGATTTTTTTTCCGAAAATTATTTTTCGAAAAAAAAATTCATATTTTGGAACATAATATATATATTTTTGTTCCAAAATATAATTTTTCGAAAACAAAATTCATATTTTGGAACATAATATATACTTTTTCGCAAAAAAAAAAATCATATTTTGGAACATAATATATATTTTTTGAAAAAAAAATTCATATTTTGGAACATAATATATACTTTTTTGCAAAAAAATTATTTTTCGAAAAAAAAATTCATATTTTGGAGCATAATGTATACTTTTTCGCAAAAAAATTATTTTTCGAAAAAAAAATTCATATTTTGGAGCATAATGTATACTTTTTCGCAAAAAAAATATTTTTCGAAAAAAAAATTCATATTTTGGAACAAAATATGATTTTTTTTCGAAATTTTTTTTTTTGCAAAAAGTATATATTATTTTTTCCGAAATAATTCACTAAACCCCCTTATACTATTGAGGGTAGTTTAGGCATTTTGAGAAGTGAATGAGCAATTTGATAAAATTGAATAATATAAGGGGCAAAATGAACACACAAAGAATTAGTTGATTAATATGAATAGTAGGGGGTTTAGTGAAAATAACCCTCAAAAAAATGAGTAGAAGGAAGCTGAAACAAGAAATGCTTTTATTGATTGCCAAGCTGGCAAATTCTGAGGACCACATGCGTGGTTTCCACGTGTTATACACCGATTGGTCAGCAAAACACCAAACCTTCCAATCACATTATTGGGTTAGGAGGTTAGGACAAGTCTCCAAACTGATAGATAGTGCTGAGCTGGCACCCTTTATTCTACGGCCAGAAATCACTGACAGCGTGGATCGATGACGTAGATCCACCCTCCAGATCGCCAATCATTGGGCCCTTTTGTCTCATACACTGATACACGTATCAACTTTCTCTCTATATATATACACACTTTCTCTCTCTAAAACTCTCCCAAACTCACCAGAACTTCTTCTTAAATATTATTTTCATAATTCCAACCTTTCCGTTGCTGATATGATATAAGATTGATAGATTTGAATTTGATTTTGATTTTGATTTTGATTCTCTCTTATCTAAACATATACATACACAGGTGCGAATTCGATTTTCTAGAGAGAGAAAGTGAGAATGTCTCTGTTGTATACACTTTTCATTCCTGAAGAATTCAAGGTTGAAGAAGGCGAGTGGGAAAAGGAGAGATAAAAAGAAGATCAAATCGAAAGAATCAAAGCAGAAGCAGATAAACAGAGATAAAGAGATACAACAATTTGAATTCAATCTCTGCTTCTGCAGGTAAACGCTTCATTAGATTCGATTTTTGAATTAATGCTATATATGGTAACAATTCAATTTCCCTAAATTTGATTCGATTTTGACTAAGATTCTACAGTTTTCTAGAGCTTTGACTATGTCCTCATTTGTATACAACAATATATACAACAAAATCAGTTTTGCCTAATTCGATTTCTGATCCAGATTTTCTAGGGTTTAGGCCATGTCTGCGACAGTTATGAGCGATACGATGGTGTTGAATACAACAGAATCGCAAGCTGTTGCAGCGAAAATGGGAGAGATCGCAATTCAGTTCGTAAAATGCGATTGTTGTGGATTGACAGAGGAGTGTACGATTGAGTACATCGATCGAATTCGAGAGAGATATCAAGGGAAGTGGATCTGTGGACTGTGTTCGGAGGCGGTGAAGGAGGAGATGGTGAGATTCGAGAGGCTGATCGGTACGGAGGAGGCGTTGAGTCGCCACATGAGCTTCTGCAGCAAATTCAGATCAGCGGGACCGCCGTCCGATCCGACGGAGCGTCTGATATCGGCGATGAGGCAGATTCTGCGGCGGAGTGTGGAGTCGCCGAGATCGGCGAGGTCGATACCGGGGAGTCCCAGGAGGAGGAACGGGGAGGTTGACGGTGGCGGTGTGGTGGTGCGCGCGCGATCGGAGAGTTGTATTCCTACTATGTCTCTAGTGGATTCTGAGTGAAGATTATAGAGAAAGAGACCGTTGTGAGTTTGAATTTTCAGTTCATTTGTTGCAATGAAAATGAAAAATAGTGACTGAAAATTAATGGTGATGCTTTAGTTTTGAGGTTTAATACAGAACAATTTGTGCTTTGTTGTTTTCTATATACTCGTGTTTCATAGCTTTTTGTATGCATGTGCATGGATACAACATGTTTATATATATATTATATATATATATATAAATATATGTGTCTGTGTGTAATGTGCATATGTATTTTGTTTGAAGTGAGCCGAAGCTTGAAAATACATAATCCAGTTCATTTTGAGCTTCTCCAATCAATTTGGAATCATTTTTTTACACCAGGATCGGTGCCCAGAAAATAAAAACACTCCTATTCATGTTAGGTCAACGAAGTCGTCAGATAATGAAGTTTTGAAAAGAGTAAATTACTCCTCTCGTTAATTGAAAATTTCGAAAGAGATAGATGGACATATTTCAAATTTTTATACATAAATATCTCATATACAATGCTCATGGCTGCTTAACCCGTATTTGTTGACCAATTAATTACGGTAAAATTTATTATTTAATATTTAAAACAATTAACCCATTTATATACTAAAAAATAATTTTGAACAGTATTATTTGTGTTATTATTTGGACACAATTATTACTCTTTTATGAACACAATTATTAATAGAAATACTGCTTCAAAACTTTAGTCTTTTTGGAGATTTTATAGTGATAAAAAAATCTAAAATACCTTCAAACATTTGTCAAAATTGACAGCCAGGGGATTTGAATGCAAATATTAAATAACATAATTTTGTTTTTGTTTTTGTTTTTGTGCATTTTACCCTTATTTAACAATCAAATGGGGAGTAAGTTTGTGGATGAAGTGTTGACTAGGCTTTTCGTGGGTTTGAGGTGGCAGATATGTTGTGGCAACTGGCAAGGCATCCCAATGACCCCAAACCTTTCCAAAACGCTCTAATTATTATTTTGGAATTGATTCTTTTTTACTCACTGATGAGTTGGGTATTCCACTATTCCTCTTTATAATATGAGATTGCTTTGTACATTCACAAATTGGTTGAATAGTTGTAGGGATTGCAACGGGTCGGGTTTGAGACGGGTTTGGTTAATATTATTATCACCATATTTAAAAATTATTAATATCAAATTCGCCTCAAACCCGTGACGGGTTGTAATCGGTAATATCATTACCATCCCGTCGGTATAAACGGGTTACATCGAATTACCATCGATTGTACTAAATTATTTCAAATAAATTAGAAGCACAGTTGATTTATTAAATTATTTGATGACAAATTAAGTTATAATGCGTTTGATGACAAATTAAGTTATAAACCAAGTATCTCTCTCTTATTCTAGGCATATATTATGTTTTACGTTGTAAACCAAATATCCCACATATTTAAACAAACAAATGTATATATACGCATATTGACTGAAATTCTTCAAAAAAAAAAAATATATATATATAGATGCCAGCACCAAGAATCAAATTAATGAATTATATATAGACAAAGACACACACACACACACACATATATATATATATATATATAATTAAAATCAAAATCGTAAACGGGTCGGGATCGGGTTACCAATGGATTTTTCAGAAAACCTAAACCCAACCCGAACCCGCTTAGAATTTTAATTTTGGATATCAAACCCGTTCCAAATCCATTTATAAGTTTACCAAACCCGCCCCAATCGGGTTGGGACGGATCAAAACCGACCGGGTCGGACCATTTTGTCATTCCTAAATAGTTGGTCTCCTATTTTCCTCTGATTATTATTTTTCTCCTTTGTCAAGGTACTAAGGTACACACTCTTAATAATAATAATAATGTGTTAACCTCCGCAACAGCGTTTTCCTTGTTTTTTGCAAGATCACAAGCAAGATGTAGTAAAAAAAATTCATGATCATAAATTTCTTTGATTTTTAACATTTAAAAAGACATAATTACAAAAATATAGTTGAAATATTAGAATAGATGTCAATCGTTTATAGAGTTACATCAAGTGTTTAAAACAGTTCCTTCTAACATGAACTTACCCGTATATATACACACACATATAACTCATCTTATGTTGAGTTTAACCAAAGTAGGGCTGCAACTTGGGGCAGCCCAATCCGAATCCGGCTGGGCCAGATTCGGGTTGGGTCAGGCCAGTCCTTGAGACATGCCCTGGTTCGGGTTGAGCCCGACCCATTCTTTCATGAGTTGGGTTGGGTCGGATCGGGTTGAGCCTTTTTATTTTTTTTATTTTATAGAAAAAAAAAATCGCATATACTGTATGTATATATATACCTGTATCTATATATACATACTTGTATCGGGTCGGGTTGAGCCTACTTAATCATTAAAACTCACAGAGTGAGAGTGAGTGGTCCTAGTGAATCAAATATATATATATATATATATATATATATATATATATATATATATTCAACCAAGTTCATATATTTTTACCTTTTAGGAAAAAAAAAAAAAGAAATTCATATATATTCTGCTTTACATACTTATATACTTGCCCACGATATTATTGGTCATGTTCGAAACATACACCAAGTAGTCTACTGCTACAATCATACACTTGAGATAGTTGATGCAGGAGGATCAGCGCAATGATGGCAGGAAATTGTGATCTGCTGTTTTCCTTTTCAAATCTTTATTTTTAGTTAATTTTTGCTATTTAGGGTAATTTTTTATTTGTCAATTAGGAATTGATTCTGAACCCGATTTGGGCCAGATTTTTGGCAATCTTTTGATTTTTTTCCCTATTTTGTTTTGGTATGACTTTTAGGGTTTTGCTATTTTTGGCAAAATCTCATTAGGGGTCAATTTTCAGCTATTTAAACCCGGCTTGTGGGTTGTTTTTGATCAGTTTTGAATATTAAGAATTTTATTAAATTTCAGAGTGTTCTCTGAATTTTGGGTCGAATAATTTCTCCCTTTTCTTTCTTGCAAATTACCCGTTGCGCTAGCCTGCAGAATAATCTCTATTCTGTCCGGCGTCAATTGGTATCAGAGCTCAGCATCTTCCTGAGGCGGTATTTTCATCAGTTTTCAATGGCTGGTGGTCGTGGTCGTCGTGGGCAGGTTCCGATTGAGGAAGTCCCACACCGTGATCGTAACGTTCAGGATGTTATGATTGAGGATTTGCAGAGTCAAGTGGCAGAGTTAACCCAGCGCCTGGCGGCGCAGGAAATCGGTAATCATGATATGGAAGATTCTGATACCGACAATTCCACCTTCGAAAATCCGTATCCACCGTTATGGCCAATATTTTCGGAAGATTCTGATTCCGAAGATGATTGGTTGAAAACCGATACTTTCGTTGGAGAGCCAATGTATGACGCAGAAGGAGATGATGATGTGTTGTATGGGGACGACCATGAAACTCTGGTCATTCCTAAGAGCCTCCTGACTCCCAGAAACGATTCCAAAGATGATTGGTTGAGAACCAATGTTTTCCATACAACCTGTACCATGGCCGACAAAGTATGGAAGATGATTATTGACAGTGGCAGTTGCGAGAACGTAGTATCTAAAGACGTTGTCCGAAAGAAGGGTTCTCCCTCGTCAGTCTCTATGATGTCTCCTTCTGCATTTAATCAGCCGATGTCTCCGTCGTCTAATGGCCAACATCTTCGAGGCATCCATGAGCAAGTGAAACTGGCCATTCACGAGAGTAATGCCAAGTACAAAACTCGAGCGAACAGTCATCATCGTCAGGTACTTTTTGATGTTGGTGATTTTGTTTGGGTTGTATTAACTCGTGATCGTTTCCTTGTTGGCGAGTATAATAAGCTTAAGGAGCAGAATATTGGACCTTGTGAGATATTGCAGAAGATTAATGACAACGCATACAGGTTGTGTCTCCCTAGTCACTTGAAAACATCTGATATCTTTAATGTGAAACACCTGAGTCCTTGTTTTGCGGATTCTGCTGATGCTGCTGTGAACTCGAGGACGAGTTCTTTCCAACCCGGGGTGACTGATGCAGGAGGATCAGCGCAATGATGGCAGGAAATTGTGATCTGCTGTTTTCCTTTTCAAATCTTTATTTTTAGTTAATTTTTGCTATTTAGGATAATTTTTTATTTGTCAATTAGGAATTGATTCTGAACCCGATTTGGGCCAGATTTTTGGCAATCTTTTGATTTTTTTTCCCTATTTTGTTTTGGTATGACTTTTAGGGTTTTGCTATTTTTGGCAAAATCCCATTAGGGGTCGATTTTTAGCTATTTAAACCCGGCTTGTGGGTTGTTTTTGATCAGTTTTGAATATTAAGAATTTTATTAAATTTCAGAGTGTTCTCTGAATTTTGGGTCGAATAATTTCTCCTTTTTCTTTCTTGCAAATTACCCGTTGCGCTAGCCTGCAGAATAATCTCTATTCTGTCCGGCGTCAATAGTGGTAGTGTATACATATATAATAATAATGACTATCACTTGAGATAGTCTCTTTTATTATATATATATATATATATAATAAGAATGAGATACTGCATATGGTCAGTAGACATTAGGAAATATAATAATAAAAGAGACTTGTGACTATCATAGCTTAGAGAGAGAAGCAGAGCCCAAACACAGAGTTCTCCTTCTTCATCTAGTCTCTTTCCTTCCATTTTCTCTCCGCCAGCTCCACCCAACCACCACCACCACCACCACCACCACCACCACCACCAGCCCCCTCCAGCCTCATCCCAATCTCCCTCGCCGGAACCCTAACCCTAACCTGCCTCATTTTCGTCTCGGTCCTCTACCGGAGAATGTCCCGGAAGCGTACAGCTCCGGTGGATCTGAAACTGCCGCCGCCGCACCGATTCTCCTACTCCCTCCTCCGCCGCGCCACCTCATCATTCTCCGCCGCCAACCGCCAACCGCCTCGGCCGCGGCAGCTTCGGCTCCGTCTACAAAGGCACCCTCCCCAATTCCGGGAAGGAGATCGCCGACGTCATCCGCTACCAGGTCCTCCTCCAGTACCAAAACTGGGTTTCGGGTTGGGTTTGGGTTTAACCCGAACCCAACCCAATTTAAATATTGACATGATAAAACTCAACCCGTGCTGGCCCAAATTGAACCCGAACCTGACCCAGGCCCGAAATTTCCGGATTGGGTCTGGGTTAGGCTGGGCCATCCCGCCCAAGTTGCACCCCTAAACCAAAGTAGCCTGTTGAAATATTGTTATTATCAACAAGGGTTGTGATATTGGTGATAATAAATAACGCAACAAGAACTCTAAACCTCCACTTGCATTTCAAATTTTTTTTTTTTTTTTGAAGGAAATGCATTACTACAGGTTTCTGGAGTGCTAATGGCAATATTAAATGGTCTCTCCTTTCTGAAAGTGAAACCACCTCAACCAAACTCATACATGTAACTGAGGAATAAACAACGCATAGTTGGACCCGGATAATAAAAATATCACGGCACTGCCACCCTGTAGACCTTTGCTACACAGCAGATTCTGAAATAGGTTTCTCATTGCATGGGCTCCTATTACTTATGGGAGCTTCAAAATGGGTCAGCCACTATGTCAACCTATTGATGAATCAAGTTCTAAGGACCAGCCTGAAACATTGAAATCATCAAAACCTAAAAAAATTAAAGAGTGAAGGGTTAAAAGTCCCACAGAGACAAGTATGTGTGTGTTGGGTAGTGAGTAATAACTAATGGCTGATGAGGCAAAACATTGTTGACAGCTCTAAGTATCTCAAGTTTCAACTACTTCTCCTGCGCTCCGCCAATATCAAAACCAAGATTGAGCTCTTTTCCTGTCCTAAACTTGATCTAAGATCACAGCTATGATACCATATCATGTTTTGGAGTACATTTGTACAGCACCTTCTAAAAACTATGGGCCGGAGACCTCCAGCAGTGAAAGTTGCCATATAATGTCGAATGGAACCAACAAAAACAGAAGGCAAAAATAAACATGTAAATTTTCTTTATTCACTGTTTCCTTTTATTTTGTTGCAGTATACTACAATCACAACCAGAACCTACCTGACATAAGAGATCCCCCCAACCAAAGCCCTCTTAAGACAATCGAACCACCTATGCAGGAAAGTGATATTTCGGTACATGCAACAACAGGATCAACCAAAGGTGCAACATAGCTTCAGCAATCAGCTAACCGAAATTGATTCCTTGTGCCAGCGGTAACTCACTCCCATAATTGATTGTGCTGCAAGGAATCAAGACATTGCACAACATTGTAAGAAAAACCAATTAAGCAAAACTACCCCAAAAGGCTCCCTCGGTGAGAGAATTAAATTCTACACAATGAATTTGTGTTTTTTTTTTTCTTTTTTGTTTTTTGAAGGGAAGAAGAAGGGACTTTGTATTGTCAATATGCTAATCAGAACAACTATATCGAAGAAGCTTATTAGTTAGAGGGTTACCAAGTTGAGCGTCTCATGTACTGTTTCCAAGAGTCACTTCCTGCCTCACGACCACCTCCTGTTGCCTTTTCCCCACCAAAAGCACCACCAATTTCAGCACCATTTGTTGGTATGTTTACATTAACTATACCAGTGTCACTTCCTTGAGGCCTGCAACAATTCTAGTTGCGTCAAGTTACCAGAGGAAGAATAATGTAGAAGGGTAAATACTGGTTTAGATTAATATACTATTCAAAAGTACCTTAATAGTTTCTAAAAATAAAAAACAATATAAAGAAGTGTACAACAAAGATGCAATTTAACAAATATCTGAAGAAAGGATGTTCACAATAAATAGATCAGGAAAAAAAATATCTCTGTATTAAACTCCACAAGCAGAACCAAACATCTATGTCCAGAAGACACTCACCCTATCCATTTGAAGATGATCTCAGGTTTTGTAGTGAAAATGGAACTACTTAATCCCTGAGGCACTGAGTTGTTTATTTCGATCGCTTCTTCCAGAGTCTGTAGGAAAGGGTTCAGTTTCCAAAAGGAGAAACAAAAGCATGCACAATGTTAATATGTGAAGCAAAATAAATTTAAGCAGTTCTTCTTAAAAAAGGAATGAAAACTGCTTCTAGTAGAGATACCTTAAATTTCATAACATAAAGAACTGGACCAAACAATTCTTCTTTTACCACATCAGCAGATGGTGATATTTCAACTATTGCGGGCTGCACAAAGTTTCCTTCGGACTCTATCACTGAACCACCAGTAAGGATCTTTCCTCCCTGCAAGTGGAATGACCAACAAAAGAAAAAAGGACAACCTTATTCTGGGAACTGATTGAGGGTCTTCGCTTAATATGGTGTAAGAAATATTATTTTAAGGTTCAGAACACAATTTATAGAGCTTCCAAGCTGTAAAATCATTTTAGCAACAAGCAATCAGAATGAAAGTAGTAAGCAAAACAAGTTCATTGTTAGCCAATAAGGAGGATAAAAGGATTTTAAGACATGAAAAAAATATCTTTTCACAAGTTTTAGAGTTTTTCATGCGAGTTAGGAGAAGCAAACTTAAAATCTCCGGATTTCGTAAAAACATCAATTCACTGATAAAGGCTTTAAGCACAGTTTGGTTCGGCACCGCGAAATTAATATCTATTATTTCTTTAAAAAAAATCTACGCCAAAACAAATACCGGTTTTCATTATTTGAATTGTATAATAAATATAATAAGATGTCATAATTATAGTGGATACAGAAATTTCTTATTTTTGGAGAGTCTTGGAAAGTGGTAATACCGTTGATCTTGTGGTGGTTGGCAGTGATACTAGGAAAAGAAAATCTTAAAAAAAATTATTGTTTAAGAAGGTATGTTCCAAATGCTATTCACTTGCTTTGTTTTCTTTCAATCCGAAACCAAAAACAAACCATGAGACGATAAGTTTTAGAAGATAGTAAGCTACAAAAGAAAAGCTTAGGCACAAAAGGAATTACATGCCTGAGACTTGATGGTCTCGATTCCCTTCTCGAACCTCTCTCTTGATTCACGAGTATGCAGCGGCCCAAGCAAGGTACCTTTCTCTAAAGGATCCCCAATTTTAACTTGTTTGTAGGTTTCAAGTAGTTGATCAAGTACTCTCTGATATATGCTTTCATGAAGTATCTTCAACAAGGTGAAAAAAGAGAGTGAGTTGATTAAATCTGAGAATTAATTTATACCATGAAAGCAAAGTGCCACTAGAAAAATACCAGTCTACGGCATGTTGTGCAGCGCTGACCTGCTGTCCCAACAGCAGCAAACAAAACAGAGCGGGCAGCAAGTTGTATGTCGGCATCATCCATGACAATTATAGCATTGTTTCCACTTAATTCAAGCAAGCATTTACCATATCTCTCACCCACTATTTGTCGAACCATTTGACCCACCTACAGTAGTGCATTTAAGAGATGGTTAGACAAAGATTTTCATAAATCAAATAGCAATCTAAAAATATACGGCCACACAAAAATAAATATAAGCAATTACCCAAGGATACACCAATTACAAAGCACAATATTCTTTTAAAGTGGACAGCAGCGCATTTCATATGCATTGACAAATTATTTCTACAGGGTGGTTTAAGTTGATTAACAGATAAAATGGCAATTGTATCCCATTGCAATGGCACAATACATACAAATATTAACTAAAAGCGGTCCAAGGAACAGGCATACCGAGACCCATTAAATAAAGAGGACAACAACGACAACATTCTCACTGTACAAGTTCCCCCAAACAGAGAAAAGAAGGAACATGACAGAATTCTATTCACTACGGTGCTTTACATTGTATTAAGCAGAAATAAAATAATAAAGAGGTAAGATTCTGGAAAATGTCCTTCATAAGATTTTTATAGAAGTATATTGAGACTGTAGGAACAGATTAGGAGGGTCACAACTAACAAAATTATGACTTTAGGGTTCTGAAGATAAAATATACAGAGTGTCTTCACATAAACATACCACACAAAAAAATTCCTTCATAAGATTTTTATAGAAGTATATCGAGACTGCAGGAATAGATTAGGAGGGTCATAAATGACCAAATTATGACTTTCGAGTTCTGAAGCAAAATATACAGAGTGTCTTCACATAAACATACCAGATAAAATTTTTGTTTGGGAAAGAACCCCAATAAATAGCTTAACATGAAAAGGAATTACAAATAAAATTGGAAAAAATGATCCTACAAAGTGAAGTTTACCAGAAATTTGTGATTTTCAAAAGGAATTGATCATCTACCTCTTTATGATTGAGAAATACTTGTGTTTCTCTTGTGGAAATACAGTTCGGAAAATGCAAGACAGAAGTACCTTTGAACTACCAGTGAATGAAACCAGAGCTATGCGGGTATCTTCTGCAATAGCTTGACCAATTTCAGCACCACCACACAAGGAGGTAAAGATAGCTCCTGGTAAGTTGTTCCTCGATAGAACCTCAGCCACTAGCTTGGTCATTGCTATAGTCACCAAGGGTGTAGTTGGAGCACCTTTCCTACGGTTCATGGAATCAATAGAAGAGTTCAAGCCATAAACATTCAATTTACGGTAAGAAAAGAATTAGATCTTGCTCCGTAATGACTAACAAGAATGTCCAGCAGGAAAAGAAAACACACACACATACACACACAAAGAAAAACTGTGACGATGTTCGTATATAAACTTATATGTTGGTAACGAGACCATGTACTTAAATGAAGATCCAGAGCAAAAAACACCATATACTTGGCCTCTTTTTTCCTTTGAAAATATACATTCTTTAACCAGTGAATAAGTAATAGATTAAACGAAAAGCACCTTAGAATTTTTGCCTTATCACACATACTGACCATAATATTTCATTTAAGCCCAATATCAAGTTAGTAAGTGCATTTGCAGCTCGGATACAAGAAAGTACATGGTAATATTACTGATACATGAATTTATAGTATCCATGCAACAACATGGTGCATTTTCAAAAGAGTTGAAGGTGTAGGTACTATACATCAGTACTTTAAAGTTTAGATCCATCTAATCCTCTCAAACCCTGAGATTCTTATGGATTTTGAGCGATTAGTTCGAGGATTCTTATAACTTATGGACATCTTCAAGAATAGGTCTTGTTGATGGGTTCAAATATTTAAGTTACACCCTCTAACAAGTTAAGCATTTAGAACACATGATGGATAACATATTAGCCGATGGTCTCAAGTTCATCCCTCTCCGTCATCCTTATAATAAAAAATTGAAACACATATTTGACTAATACAAGGCCACACATGAAGCGTGTTGACGAATTTAAATATTTAAGTCACACCATCTATAACTGATAGAGTAGATAGTGGTTAATAGGTTTGTTTGTCCATCAAATCATTTAAGACTTAACCATGACAAAATGATCTACATACTCCATCAGCAGCAATCAATGTGGAGAATAACTTCAAGGAACTCCAGTGAAGATTCACTTGCTAAGAAAAATCACCAAATATCTAAGGTAATGGGATAAATATTGGACATGATACCCCAAATTCAGGAATTTGAGTCAGGTAGATAACATATATCAAGCACCTATGAAATGTACATGTATGTCAAGCTAAATAGCATCAATAATATAGCAAAGGAGAACTCATCTTGGAAAAGAGCACATATAACCTTTCATTATACATTTCCAAAGAGTACTTTGATGCAATCAATATTCTAGAGGACAGATGGCCTTACCAAACAACACAATTGCCGCAGACTAGAGCAAGGCAAGCATTCCACCCTAAAACAAAAGGATAAATTAAAAATAAAAATAAAAACCACATTGGCATTAAGCATGACATCAAGAAGGTTAAACAACATTTATTTTAGGAGTCCACGACATAAATTTTGGTTAAAAATACTGATAAAGTATTTCAAGTGTGAACCATATCATATGAATACCATGATCAACATGCTAACAATTGATGGGGAAATCATCCTACATATCAAAATAAAAGCGAGAATAAATATATGCACAATGGGATTTAGAGTACTTACCCTGTCATGGATGTACTGATTTTAGATTGCAATGGTAATACATGTTTTATTTGAAATTTGAACACACTTGTCAACCAAGTGTTAAAAAATTACATTGTCCCTTCGAGGGAGACGGAATCTAAAAATCATCCTTCCACATATGAGAGAGAGAGAGAGAGAGAGAGAAACAAACAAGAATAAAGATAAAGAAAGATGAAGAGAAACGAAGGAAGAGGAAGAGAAAGAGAGATTTAGGGAAAGAGTGAAAGAATGTATCGAATGGTATTCATCCTACCACTATACTCATTTCACAACTTCAGTTGTAGGACTTTTAATATTAGGAGCCTCCTCGATATTGGGAAACCACATGTCATTATCCATTCCCACATCATCAACCATATCACATTCCTCAAGTATATATCAATAAGTTTCTGAAAATACAAAAGCACCCCACATTAGATAAAGGGTCCATTTGGTTTTGAGAAAAAATGTGGGAAAATGTTGTTTTGTTAGTTTGGATAGCTTGAAATGGAAAAGAAAATAATTATATTTACCATAAATTTGATAATGTACCCATGTTGGTACTGAAGTAATAACTATATAAATTTTACTCTAACAAATTTTATTGTTTAGAGATTTTTTTCTTCTACCTAATTATCGAATCAAACAGTATAAAAAGGTGGTTGAGGTGTTAAATGCATCTTATTTTTATTTTAATCACACTTCTATTCAACCTCAATTACATAATTATATAAATTTAACATGAATATATATTCAATCTATATAGATCGTAGTGATTATCAAAATAGTGTTGTATAGGTAATGATTCACTCTTCAATGAATTTAAGAATACATAAACAACTAATTTGGGACAAAATAGTAATTTTAACTATAAAATGGATAGCTTTCGCGAGAAACTGAAACTGGGTTTTATACGCTGACACTTTAATTTAGGAGATATGGAAAATTACTTTCCTTAAAATTTTCAGTTTCCTTCTAACCAAACTCTCAAAAAAATTCAAAAAATTTCTCTTTCCTTTCTATTTAATTACTTCACGCACCCAAAGGGTCGCGAGCAATTAACCCCCAGTTATATGCATACGGTGCGTTTAAACACCTATAGTTCTTAGATCACCCTATAATTTTATAAAAAATTATATTAAAATTATGTAATGTAAACAGACCAAAGTGGACAAGACCAAATTTGATCCAGTGTTTATATATTTACAGAAAAATAGATGCATACACCAAAAGAACCACTGTAACAGGAGGAGGCAGAAGGTGGCAATGGAGGAGGAGAGGAACACACCGACGAAACCGAAAAATCATCTGTTCCGTTGGATCTACAGCATAATAATCTCTTACTCCTAATCCTCCATTGCAACGTCTATCTTTTTCCATCTGCTTCCCAAGAGGATCTATACATCAATCTACACCCTCATATATACATATATGTGTTTGTGTGTGTCTGTGTGTAATTAGGAGATCTGCGAACAATTTGAGGGTGAAAGGAATGAATCTTATTGGTCTATTGTAAAGAGCTTCAAGTCTTTTATCCTGATATCAATTTTCAAGTTCCAAACTTTCTAATACTTTTAGATCGATCTCCCCTTTCCATTTTTCATTATGAAATTGTATATTTACCAATCAAAATTGTAAAATCTGCCATATTTTTTAGCATAGCTTCTGCAATTGAAATATGGAAGAGAGAAATACACCTTTGTGGTATGGATGTTTAGAGAGAGAGAGACCAATAATGGTTTAGAGAGAAATTCTAGAGAGAGAAATACGGAAGACGGTGGGTGAGGAATTGTAAGGGTAATTTGGTCACTTCCTAAGGGTTAATAGGAATTAAGGATTTTAAAAATGTCATGTGACTAGCACATGAAATTTTCAGGTCAAGCTTTTCCGGAATTTGACTCACAGGGGGTCGTTTGCAATATTTTAAAATTTTATGGATTTATATACAGAAATATAAATCAATGGGGGTATTCTACACAAAGTCTATACTGCAGGGGTGTTTTCTGTATTTTTCCCTTACATAAACACTAACAAATAGGTCCCTTGCAACACTTACATGTATTTCCATAGAAGCAGTGCAAGTCTTTAATAGAAGTGCTGATAAGCATCCTCCAAAAGAGAAATTGCAAACCAAAGGCCTAGTAGCCAAGCGGTACCGGACCCTACCTCTTAAATGGGAGGTCTAGGGTTCAAGACTCGGTGGAGGCAGGGTGTGTGAGTAATGCTTAACTCTAAAAAAAAAAAAAAGAACTCGCAAAATTAGATAAAATGACTCCAATAACACTAATCCATTGTCAGTATTTTTTGAAAAAGACAAAAAAAATTGAAACAAGAATAAAAAAATAAAGAAACAATAATATTTTGTTCCTTCATCATTGTTTTCAATTACTCTTTGGTATATGTGGGAAGGTAATGTTGCCTGGTTGGATTCCCCCTATAGGCTATCACACCATCCTAATGTATACCTCGACTATTCTAAATGATGCAGTTTCATAAGTTTTAACACCCAATATGGTAAAAAGATTCCTAGTACCACAGTAAATGTCAATGTGTGAAGAGACGAAGGAATGAAACAAACCAAGAACAGCACACGGGAAGTTGAAAGCCGTAATAACACCAACTATTCCAAGTGGGTTCCACATCTGTGCAAAGAAAGGATGGCCAATATGTTAACAATAGTAGCACACAAACCTGCAATTTCCCAATTCCATAGCACAAAACATTCAGCATACCTCTAGCATCATGTGATTTGGACCTGTCAACAAATAAAGCACAATTATTTCAGGAAAAAATTGTATAAGAATGGAAGAATTTCAAAGATCAGCTTTTATTGTTTGAAATGGATGTCTTAGTCAAAGAAAACAACCAACAACTGTTATTTGTTGTTAGCAAACACTTCTGTTTTTCAGTCAGGTAAGTAGTCACGCAATTTTCCCACGCCAGGGACCGAACCACTCTCATCCTCCTTTAGGGTAAGAGTTTATACAATGGGGCCTACTTTGCAATAGCATACACATTTTGTTTGACAATAACAATTAAAAAATGAAAAGTGAAAAAGAAGCTTCGGAAAGATTAGAATAGCGACAAAACTGTTGAACTCACGTTCTGAAGGTATGATTGATCCATTTAGTTGCCGACTTAATCCCACAGCAAAGTCACACATGTCGATAACTTCCTGCACTAGGAGTACATTTGAATGTTAGAGTTATATATGAGATTTCCTATAATAAATCGATAAATAAAGTAGCAAGAACTTCAACAAAGGAGAGTGTACATCACAAGTATGCATTATGGAAGCTAAGGCCTTGCTTTGAATTGCTTTTGAGTGAACAAAGACTAAATATCAATGGTTTTGTGGTCGTTGAAATGCTTTTGTCACCAAAATTATTTGCTTAAGATCACAATATTTGTTCACATCACTTATTTGTGTCTCTGTCTATACCTTTGAAGTTTACTTGAGATACCATGTTATAACTTTTTGTACTATTTCAAGTTTTTATATATATGGGTATCAGGATCTAACCTGTTTGATGTAATATACATATGCACACACACATGGATCTGTTTAGGTGTCTACTTATAGGTTAAATTGAGAGAACCTCCTATCAATCACCAAGACTCTCAACAAGAACCTCGGTGAGAATTCAAGGATGAAAGTCATATTTTGTGTCTGTATAAGTAGATGAATTTTTAGTCCTAATGTTCTCTATTATATGTCTCTACATGTGTTTAACCTATTTATGTACCTCTTTTACTCTAATAAAATTGAAATTAATCCTCGTCTACCTCTTTTACTCTATTTTTAACCAAGGCTTGTTTTAACTAAATTTGTGATATTGTATTTGTGAAACTCCTATCAAGTTAAAGATAGTTAAGACTTACAAGTAATGCCTCACCAAGATTTATTACTAGATATTGCGTCATAGACTCAGGGGAAAACAAAAAGTTTATTGAATTAGTAGTTAATCTCTCAAAAGCACCAATAATAGAAGAGTTATCTTAATTCAGAATATTATATTCTGTAGATATAATCAAAGAATTACATTTTTTTGGTTATCTGTAATTGATTTTGTAGTTTTCCCAATCAAGGAGACTTTCAAAACTCAAAAAACAGGAAACAATTTTCAAAAATTTGGAAAAAAAATGATCCCATGGCCTAAATTTTGCACACAAGTAAGATATATACATAAGGGAAGTGTCATTCTCACTCACAAATTATACAATCTTAGAGGAAAGACCGAGGAAGCAGTTCTGGAAACCTATGTTACATGGACTCTTCCAAAGTGGGTGAAGTACCCGCGTCCGACACATATTAGTCGGACATGGGTATAAGATACGTGTCCGACACTTTTGGTAGGACATTTACCTAAATTTATATTCTAATGATTGAAATGTCTATTTGAACACTATATTTCATAAAAATATTATTCTACTCTTCAAAATAAAATAAAATCATTTAATAAAAGGAATATTTAGTCATATCAATGGGTCCTTTTATTTGATATTTGACACGTCTGACACCTGAATACATATCCGTGTCCGACACCTGTGCCCGAGTCCATGTAATATGGCTGGAAACAACCACCAAGTCACCAAGATTGCATTAGAAAACGAGCAATATCTACACTAGAGATTTCTTGGTTTGATTTCATAATAACATTAGCTCCCCAATGGGTCCTTTTATTTGATATTTGACACGACTGACACCTGAATACATATCCGTGTCCGACACCTATGCCCGAGTCCATGTAATATGGCTGGAAACAACCACCAAGTCACCAAGATTACATCAGAAAACGAGCAATATCTACACTAGAGATTTCTTGGTTTGATTTCATAATAACATTAGCTCCCCCCCCCCCCCCCCCCCCCCCAATGGAAGGTTGAGTTTTCTGAGTCCCGGCGGAGTCAAAACATGAGTGTATGTGCCATTCCCCAAACAAAAAATGATGACAATAATAACCACGATAAAAATTTAAATAGAAACTATGTTATGGCATGTGGCAGATCATGTACTATGGAGCTACAATTTGATGGATTCCATCTCAAATCTTTAGGATCTTAAACAATGGAAACTACCTAGATGATGTTTGTGATTACTTCCCAATATATGTGGCTGATAAGTTGACATTTTGGATAACAACGGAAATACTGAATGCTTGAGAGGAGCCTACCTAAGAAAGTTCTATCACTGACCCAGTATATCTCAAAGACAAGAGTAGGAGCCTTCGGGTGAATCCCTTTCTCGACCAACATCAAAGACGTGAAACTAATTTTTGATTGGACAGTAGAAAGTGCAATAAACCCTTAATCTACAACATGAATAAAATACCTTACGAGTCCACATGATGCTAGAAGGTGGACCTTGCACCCTATCATAGAACAGTAACAGTTCATACATGAAAAAGAGTTCACTATGAGCCTCTGGTAAAGTAGAATTCGAACCATAACATTACTGAAATTACTACGGAACCAAATATCCAATTTTCAAGGGCCAGTATCTAGCTTTATCATATTAGCTAACCAAGGTTGGAATTCTAAACCAAATGATAAGTTACACAACTTACCTGAACCTCTCCTATTCCTTCAGCAAGTATTTTTCCCATCTCAAGGGACACAAGTCGCCCAAGATGCTGGAGTTTCTCTCTCAGAGCCTCACCAATCTGTCTAACAACTTCACCTCTCTTTGGTGCAGGAACCTAAACAGGAAGTAAAAAGGAAAAAGTAATTAGCAATTACAAAGAGGAAAACAAGCTTGCAGTTTTATCATTTAATGCTGTGCTATGTGATTAAAACTTGTTATTCTCTGAATATCAAAAGAAAATTCCATTTTGGAGAAATGACAAACTCACTTGCATCCATATCTTCGCAGCTTCGGAGCAAGCCTTCATGCCTTCCTCATAATCTTGAGGGGAAGCTTCCACAACTTCAGCAATGGTCTGCATGAATCATAAGATGAACTCAACTCCACATGGCCATTTCCCAACTACTTAGGACTGGTTACATCAAACATATATATGTTTTCCCCAGAAGTTTAGACGGATCTTATTGTTTCATTCTACAAAAAGAGGACCACTGAACTGAAATTTTGATATATGGAAAAACTCTGACGATCCCATGTTATCATTGTCGGATGTGTCCCCTGATCATTTGAAGTTAAGATAAAAATAAAAGTTCCTCGGATCAAAGAGTTTAGTGTTGTTTTTCATTTCAGAAAATCATCTGTAATATAATATGTTTGTCAACCTAAACAACTATGTAAAACCAATACAGACAAACCTGCTAGAATTAAGACAATTTGATAATTCTTGCATAATTTAATATTAGTTTACAGCAAAAAAAAAAAAAAAAAAGAATAATGAACAATCTTAAACTTTCAAGGTTTGTAAAACACCCCTGGTGAGTGGCAAGGCGACTGACAATCAACTACTTGAAAGTTGCAACTTAGCCCCAATCTGCTAAATTCCATAAACATACATCTAATAGATAACTTTACCCCTCGAAAATGAAAAATACAGCAAACATTGGTTGCAAATAGAGGTGGCAAAAATTACCCAAACCCATCAACCCGCCCGCTAAAATTGGGTAATGGGTGAGTGGTTTAACATGTGCATTGCTAATGGGTTGGGTAATGGGTGAGTGGTTTAACATGTGGGTTGTTAACGGGTCAAGTGAGGGTACCCATGTCAACCCGTTAAGCCACAAGCTAGCAAGTAGATGTTATAAAGGGCATTGAATGTAGAAGTGAAGAAGCAAAACAGTCTGCATTGAAGATCAATGGAGATCACCAGTCAATATTAGTAGAAGAGAATTGAGATTCAACTCCTTCAACACACCTTCATACCATCTCATAGAACCTAATTATAAATAAATATATATATATATTATGAGTTGTTAAAGGGATCAAATTTCTCTTATTCACACAAATACACACACATATGTATATGTAAAATTTTAGATGAGACATGGTTTTCAATAAATTTATGCAGTATGTTATTCATGCAAGATCTGTAATTTAGTTTAACATACCTTGCACCAATTCCTTTGCATCAAGAATTTTTTTTTCTACATGTCTTTTTTTTTGGGTAAATATACATATTATTTTTTTCTACATGTCTTTTAGGGAAAGAATGAATAACATTACACATGTAATGTGAGAGAAATGAAGAAAAAAGGATAACTAAAATGTTTAACCATTTTGGAAAATTACGAAGGAAAAAGAAGGAAAAACTAACATTTTTGTTTCAGAAAGTAAATGACAAAAATCATTATTACGTTTAAATAAAATTTTATTGCACATGTAGGAGATAAAGATGAGAGATAGAGAGTGACCATTGACACTTGTTAGGTAGCTGAGCTTCCAATCTTGAGATCTATAACAACATAAGCAACTTCGCGCTATGCAGATAAATATATAATCTTAATTGATTATATTATATATTATATACATATATATATTGATTTTTTTTATTTTTTTTATTACAATTTGTTGAAAATTGATGTTACAAGATATAAGCAACTAATTCTATATCAAACTGCAAAAATATGTACAAGTGCCTTTAATAGATATATATATATATGTATACATTTTAACACACACACTGTGTAAATATATATGTGGGGGTTCAGTTATGCTTGAAGAAGTTAAGAGACTTAATATTTGTGTATTGAAGTATGTACATATGCATATATTATATACATATATAAATGAAGTTAAGAGGTTTAATAAATATCTGTGTATTGATATTTTCTTGTTCAATCATATATATATATATTTAGTTGATTTTGTTTTTTCAATAAATATATACATATAACTATTCTAAAAGATATATATATATATGGGTCAGGTTGACCCGCGGGTTGACCCAACCCATTTACTACCCGACCCGTTATCAACCTGTTAGGTTGATAACGGGCCAAGAATGGGTCGGTGACCCATTTATGACCCGCCCGTTAACGACACGACCAATTTATATTTATGACAATATGAGTAGATTCATGGATCCAAACAAGGTCATTTTTATCAGTCAAGAAGTGCCTCATACAAATTTATATCGAAAGTGTCAATATCTCTTTCCTTATTGCGACTTGCAAGAGCCCCAAATGGCAGTGGAGGTATCACCATATTTTCTGTATAGAACAAGGAGTTTTAAGGAAAATATGAAAGATCAAAGGAGTCCTCATTGAAATTGTGAAAGTGTGTGCTATTTTCTGCAGTTTACCCTTTAATTCATACCTCAAAATTAAACAAACAGCAAGTGATTCATGCAGATCAAGATGAATTCAACTGCAACTATCAAGCATAGCCCGAAATCAATGATTCTGATACAAAATTTCATTCATGTAGCTCCGATAAAATCAGGATCGTCTCAGTTACGAATCAGGCTGTTATCATCTAATAATCTCCAAATTAAGCTATAATTTTTCGAACAAATGAAATCAAAACAACAAAAATAGAAGAGTGAGATGAAAATGAGTACCTTATTGTCAGCGGGATTGACAGTGGAGACCTTCGGGCCACTCCCCTTCCACTGGCCATTGATGTAACAACCTGGATTCGTAGGGCCGATTCCGATTTCCTGGAGAAACTCGTTAGCGAAAGTCATCTCAATCTGCACACATAACACAAATTATACATTATATGTATGTTTGTACTATATATATATATATATAGATCTGTATATATGTATAGATATAGAATGAGAGTGAAGTGGAAACGGAGATATAGATTGGTGATACGAACCTGGAATAGGATGGAGATAGTGAGAGAGAGTATCGATAGTAAATGAGAGCAGAGAGCAAAAATGGAGTGATTGCGGGTGATATAAGAGAGGAGAGAGAGAGACGTGTCAGCAAAGAATTATCGGATCGAAAAAGGGACTTTGTCCATTTCTTCGTGCAATAATTCAGTTCACGGCATGGTGTTGAGGTGTCGATTCAGCAGCACTGCATGTCTATTTAAGGGCCCGTTTGGAACTTGTTTTGTTCTTCGTTTTGGTTTTCAAGACCAAATTATTTTTGGTTGGTGGTTTTGGACTTGGTTTTGGGTTTTTTAAAACCATCCACTAAAATCATGGTTTTGGCCTACCAATTTTGATTTCTCTCTTTCTCTTTATATATATATGCCGAAAATATGAATTATTTTGAAAAAAATAATATATAATATTTGGAAAAAAATTATTTTTTCGGAAAAAATTATTTTATTCACAAAAAAAATTATTTTTGGGGAATAAAATTATATTTCGGAAAAAAATTATATTTCGGAAAAAAAATATTTTTTCGGAAAAAAATTATTTTTCCCCATTTTATATCTTTTTTTTTCTAAATTTTTAAATTTTTTCAGTATATAATAAAATTATTCAAAATTTTATATATTTTTTTAATTATATATATTTTTTCGAATTTAAGATATATTATTTGAATTTTATATATAATTTTCACATTTTAAAATATTTTTTTCAATTATATATATATATATTTTGGAATAAAAAAAATAAAAATGTCAAATGTTTTCGGGAATTTTAAATATTTTTTAATTATATATATTTTTTCATTTTAAGGCCATGTTTGGTAGGCGGTCTTTCTGGTCTGGTCTGGTCCGATCTGGTCCGGTCTGGTCTAATCTGATCTGGAAAAGTCTGTTTGGTAAGCGGTCTGGTCTTACTATTTATTTATTATTTATTATAATATTTATTTATGTATTATTATTTCTTTATTTATTATTTCTTCACTTTATAATATGTTTTATTATTTTATTATTTATATTATTAAATTATTATTTATTAATTTATAAATATATTCTATTTATTTATTATTATTTCATTATTTAATTCATTTTATTTATAAATTATTTATTCATTTTTAATTATTTAAAAATATATTTTATTAATTTATTATTATTATACTCATTTTTTATTATTATTATGAAGTATTTATTCATTATTATATTTACTTATTATTTATTATTATTATTTATTTCATTTTGCTTATTATTTATTATTTTTATTATATTTTTAAATATGTTTTATGTAATTTATTATTATTATATTTATTATTATTATTGTATTCATTATTTATTATTATTATGTTTTATTTATTTTATTATTTATATTATTAATTATTCATTTTTAATTATTTATAAATATATTTTATTATTTATTCATTTATTTATTATTATTATATTCATTTTTTATTATTATTAGGTATTATTTATTTCATTTTGTTTATTATTTATTATTTATATTTTATTTTTAAAATATGTTTTATTTAATTTATTATTTTTATTATTTTATTATTTATTCATTTTTAATTATTTATAAATATATTTTATTAATAAGACCAGACCGGACCACCAGGAACCACCTTTTTTTTTTGTCTGAAATGAGGTCATTTTGGTCTGATTTGGTCTTACTTGGTCTAACCAAAAATTTGGGACCAATGCTACCAAACACGGTCTGGTCCCATAAAACGCAAGACCAGACCAGACCACCTGGGACTAGACCACCTACCAAACAGGGCCTAATATTTTTTTCCAATTTTATATATATATTTTTCATATTTATATATTTTTAATACATATTAATATATATATAATTATACCAAGACCAAGACCAAAACCAAAACCAACTCATTACCAAACATTATATATTGGTTTTAGATTTACCTAAAACCACCCAAGACCACCAAAACCAAAACCAAAACCAAGTTCCTAAACGGGCCCTAAATTTGGCATCATTTCCCACACACCTTGTGTAATTAATATTGAGCAATAATTTACGTATTAAAATTAATTTCAAGATTATATCATGGATAAAAAATTAATAAGATATTAATTAGTTTCGTTCTAATCCTTTGTCACTAATTAAATTTTCAATATTAGCATTATCGCAATTTCTACTTACCAAAAGAAATAATTTTTATTTTTATTTTTATTTTTGTATATTTATGTTATAATTTTAGACACATAAGATTATATATTTATCAATATCATTCATGATTATATTGTGAATTTAGTTTAATAATATTCAATTGATATGTCTTAAAATTAAAAAAAAAAAAATTGATCTATGAGTAGGAATGGCAATGGGGCGGGGCGGGGCTCGTCTCCCCCATCCCCAACCCTGATTAAATTTTGAACCCCCATACATGCCCCCGCCCCGCCCCCGTTTATATATATTTTTTGCCCCCGGCCCCGACTTTCCCTACCTCGACCCCCGCCCCGTGCCCCATTTGCATTTAAAGAAAAAAATTGCAGTCAGTAAAACAAATGCCAAATTTAAATCAATTGAAGAAAAATAACAAACATAGTAGATTAATATATATAACTGTATATATACACACATCTATATACATGTATATATATTATACAAAATATGTATTACAGATGAAGAATAATTGGTATTAATAGATATGTACAAATGAAGAATCGTTGATATATATGTCCAGATGAAGAATCATTGATGAAAGAAATTAGTGTAAAATCATCAAATACAACATAAGATCGAGAAAGAGAGAGAGCTTCGGCGAAGGACCAGGGGCGAAGGACACGTCTCTCTTTTGTGTGTGTTTATGTTTTAATTTGTGAGAGTAACTGAGTAAGGTGAGTTAGATTACTTAGGGCCAGTTTGGTTGGTGGGTTTTGGGCCCATTGGTCTGGTCTGGTCTTTGGTTTGAAGACCAGACCATGATTGGTCCGCTTGGTTTTGATTTTTTAAAACCAGTCCATCTAAAACCAATTGTCAGTTCATCTCTCACTCAAAACCTAGGTCACACGGTCTAATAAAAATAAAAAATAAATGAAATTAAAAAAAACACACAAAAGAAAAAAATTCATACATCAAAATTGTGAACTCTTCTCTCATCCTCTGTCGACGAGCTAGGGTTAGGTCACAAAGGGCGATTCTTGGCAATTCTTCTCAACACTTCAGATCCGTCCATGAGATTGTGATCTTCATCCTCACTTTCTCTCGATCTAGGGTTTGATAGAGAGAGGCGAACGCTAAGGTTTTGATTGGGGTGTGTTTGGGCTTTAGAGCTGCGTTTGAACTCATGTTTGCTTTTAACTAGTATTTGTTTCATTGATTTTGTGTTTAGTTTGTCCACTCTTCCCCCATATCTGATATGTATGTTATAACTCAATTTGATCGATTGTTCTGTAATTTTTTTTCCTATGTGTGCGCGTCTGTATGTGTGTGTGTGTGTATGTGTGTGGTTTTAATTTTTTTTGTTCATTTATATATGTTTTTGTCTCATTTCTCTTAGTTTACGCTTTGTAATCAAGTGACATTATGTTTTTTCCTTGGGAATTTTTTGACAGAGCGACCAACATTCTGACCTTCAAACCATTTTCGAAGGTAACAATAACTTCCATTTGTTTTCTAAGAGTTGTTCGAAACTCAGATTTTGGAGCGGTTGCTTTGGTTTTCATTACGAGCGTCTCTATAGCTTATGGGTATGACTTCAATTGTCATGAGTTATGTGTATAATATTAATTGGTTAAGGTGTTTTGGACTTTTTCATAAAAATGTTTAGCTTCAATTTAAATCAATTGTCATAACTTATTCAACATTTAATTTATTTTAAGGGTTTTTAGTTTGTATAAGGAGTATTTTTTCTTTTATTAAGCATGCTCTTCAATTAACAATTGATTTGACTCTTCTGATATGCCTGTTTGAACTTGGTTCCAACCATCCTCTATAGTACATTAAAATAAATGAAAGATTCAAGGGTTATATTAGTTTCAAATAATATTTTTTTAAAAGATTCAATTTGTTAGATAAACCCACTCTTTACGATTGATCATGCAGTGGTTTTATTATTTTATTTTAAGGGGTTTTGTTGATATTATGATTGATATCTTTTTTTGATTAACAGATGGACATCGATGAAATGGTTGTGGAGAATGTAGAGAATGTAGAGGGAGTGGAAGATTCGCAGAAATGGAAGGAGAAGAAGGATGAAAATGACAAAATATTGAATGGAATGATGACATGACAGTGTTTTTTGTGAATAAATTGGTGGAGGAGCTCAAGAAGGGTAATGTGACTGGTGGCAACCTCACACTACTGGTAAGAATAATTTACTGGCAAAGATGAGCGAGAAGGCACCAAGGTTTCAATGGGATACGAATCAAATTAGGCAGAAACTCAAATGTTTGAAAAAAAAGTGGAATATGTTTTACAAATTAATGAACATGACTGGAATTGGCTATGACTACAATTTGGGTATGATCAATCTATCTGAAGAGCAATAGGCGAGTTTGCCTAAGGTGAGTACTATCATTCTCATTCAATTTAATTGATTTTTAAAGAATAACAAAATTCATTACCATGATCAATCCACTATTTTGTCATTATGTTATAACATAATAACTTTCATCATCATTATCTCAGGTCATTTATATTCTATTGTTCTTGCCTTCCCAAATAGAAAAGAAAAAAAGAAAAAAAACACTCAATCCACTATTTTGTCATTATGTTATTACTGTCCATTAAGTGTCTCTGTGTGTGGTAGGTCTACCATTATAGGTACTGTTGCAATTTCATTAACTCGCCCATTGTCTAAGAGAAGCATTACCATTATGTTATTATTGTTCATTAGGTTTAAAGGATTTCTAGTGCACTATTAATATGAAAGTGTTAGACATGGATATAATTGTTATACATTTTTTAAAGTCAATTGGAATACATTTGTGAATAGGAAATCATTAGTTGAATTTTTTATTTTACCATGGAGCACATAACTGTTTGGGAGAAATGAATAGGATTGAACTAGAAGGACAGTCCAATTTAGTGGGGGAACAAAAGATGGGGAGTCATATCATATAGTGTTGCTATTGTTCCATTGAATTGATTATTGTTTCACTAAGTTGCTTTTGTAAGATGGTGGTTGTTTAGTGGTGTGGTTTTTCAGTAGGACCAACAGAAGTGGAGGAAAAAAGGTTTTTCTCATTACCATACTTTTGGAGACTTATTTAGAGATGCCACTGCCTTTGGGAGGTATGTTCAGTCTTCGACTAGGGTACCAACATCATCCTCCGATCCCAGTGACTTGGATCTCGATGATGAGGATGTTGGTGAGTTCACTCCTTCTCCCAAACCTGTTCCTAAGAAAGCAAAGAAGGAAAGGGCTTTATCTATTGTTGCCGATGTTATCGACCGTGCATTTGAAAAATTAGGTTCCGTTAGCACCGAAAACTAGGACAAAGTCATAGAACACATGAAGGCGCATTCTTCAACCGTTCGTACATCACAGTCGGTAAATGTAGAGCAGGATGAGACATCTCCAAACCGTTCTACCCAAAAAACTTCCACCCAGATGTTTATGGAGTGTAATCAAATCTTGAAGACAGTGGAGTTGGCTACCACCATTCACTTCAAGATTTTTAATACTCTTAAAAAATACGCTTTTTTGAGGGAGTGGTTTTTGGCAAAGGATGATGCAAGTTAGAGGTCATGGGCTGCGAACAATTTCGGGGACAATATTGTTTAGATATGTGGGGTTCTTTGTAATTCCAAATTTGTTGTTTTAATGATTGTCTCTTTAATTTGGACTTTGTTTTAGTCTGGACTATGTTTTAATTTGTATTGTGTTTTAATGATGGACTGTGTGGGAACTGCGGTTGAATTGGCCTGTTTTATTAATAAATTTTCTTCAGTCTTGTTTAGCTTGAATTGTTTTATGCATTGGACAGTTTTATGCTTGAATTGACTATGCATACTGGATGAATTGTTTACTGCATATATATACTGCATACATGTGAAGTAAACAGTTGAAACCTGCATATATATACTACATACATGTGAAGTAAATAGTTGAAACCTATATAAACTTTTCAGAAAGAGAATATATTCTATGCATGTGAACCAATGTGACATTTGTTTACAGGCTTTGTCTGCTTCTTTTCAGAAAGAATATATTATATTATTATTTTATAAAGTGCACTTTCCACAAAGGCTCAATATGCAGTCCCAATGTTACACTATCTCTCTCAATTTATGTTAGAGTAGAAATATAATAAAGACATTGCTTCATATTTGGAGTCTTCCAAGATCTTTCATTAGGCAAGTGATCTCCATATATAATAAAGAACTAATATATATTTCTTGTTTGAATTTATAGGACTTTGCAAACTGACATGTTAACTTGTTTATCCTTCTGTTTTTTTATGAAATTTAGTGGATGAAATTGAATATTGGGTAGTCGTGGGATTTTATATTTGAGAAGAAATTTATTTGTTTTGTTTGTAATTGTTGAATTTGTGGCTATTGATTTTTCATTGGTGGCTTAATTTTTTACATAATGAACACCAGTAGTTTATTTTTCTCCTATTTTAACATCAATAACACCACTCTCAGTTAATCATGCCTTTGTACGTTGCAATCAATGCAGTAATTAGATTTTCCTCAATAATTGATGTCATATTTGTCCTATTTAATTTTCTTGTTGACATTAACCAAGATAGTTATTGTCACTCAACAATTGATCTCATAATTATCCTATTTAATTTCCTAATGTTAACAAGTTAATAACCAAGACCCCCTACTAGTTTGTTGTTTATATTAAATATTACTAAAAGATAGTCTCTATCACCAACAAAATGCGCAAAAGCTTTGTTTGTTTCTTTTCTAATTGTTGGCCATGAATGAGAATTTCCCATAATACCAGTTTTTTGTCATTGGCCAGAGTAATTCAAACATGGACAACTATCATCAATTGTTGGTGAATCATTACCTGCATGAGAATTAGATCTTCAAAGCGTGTCGTGATGTAATGCAAAGAATCTTCAACTTTATCGATATGGAATATGGCAACCCGATTCCACAAAGGACATCTGCATTATGTGGTAAAGATTACATAATTGAAATCCTTAACGACGATAGACGTTTCGACAGCTTCCGTATAACACGACTTATTTTCATTCGACTATGTGATCGGCTAAAAATATTAGGGCTTCAAGAGACGAGGCATACATGTGTATCGGAACAGGTAGGTATTTTTTTATTAACTTTATCGCACAATATCATAACCCGGATATCGGCAGAAAGATTTCAGCACTCCACATAAACGATTAGCCGGCACTTCCATTATGTGTTAAGAAATATTCTACAACTGGCCACGAAAATTATTGTTCCACCCGATTTTAATGTCATCCCAAAAGAGATTTTAAAGAACAAAAAAATTTACCCCCTCTTTAAAGATTGTGTGGGTGCAATATGTGGCATCCACATCCGTGCACAGATCCCTTCGCACCAGCAAACACCATTTCGTGGCAGAAAAGGGGATTTGACCCAAAAAGTCATGACAGTGTGTTCTTTCGATATGAAGTTCACATTTGTTTTAGCAGGTTGGGAATGATCTGCGAATGATTCTCGCATCCTGAATGAGTGTATGGCAAGTCAAACGATTGGATTCCCAAAGCCACCATAAAGTATTTTGCAAATAACAATATATTCTGCATATAATTTTTTAAAAATGTATTAAATTTATTATAATTAATTTCTTTTCTATCAAATGTTAACAGGTAAATACTATGTGGTCAATTTTTGTTATGCAAATTGATTGAATTTTTTGGCACCATAATGGGGCCATCGATACCACTTGCAAGAATTCGAAAGGAGCGGTGAAAATCCAATGATCAAAGAGGGAATGTTTAATTACAAGCATTCCGTGTTGAGAAATGTAATCGAGTGATGTTTCGGAATACTAAAGAATCGGTTTAGTATACTCAGGCACATGTCTGGGTACAAGTTCGAAACACAAGTATCAATTATGATTGCTTGTTGTACGCTTCATAATTTTATTAGGATGCAGAATCAACCGGATGATATATTTGATGGAATTGAAAATGATGATATTGATATCGATGCGGACCATACGGTTCAGAATCCTACATCGAGTTCACACCACAATGCAATGGACAGATTGCACAGTAAAATAACGGATGACATCTATGCGTACACAACTCATAGGAGGTAACATTAGTTCTTCTAGGCATGTAATGTTTATTTACTTTTTTGGAGCTATCATTATTCTCCTTCTTCAATTAATTTATGAATGTCCCTTTGTTCGACTTTGACAGTACATGATCTTGAAATACATTTGCATTTATTTCTTCATACTAGCTCAAAATAGATTGTTGTAAATAAAGCACTAATCTTCATGCCAAGCGAATAAGATGGCAACAACACCACTAAATTCATATTGTTAGATGGCTTAAGCCGGAAATCAAATACACTGCTTAGTCTTCTCAACATAAAACAAACGTATACGCCAGAAAATAGTGCCAAGAGTAAAGGTGAAAAAGGGGAAAGATGGTGCGACTTCATGTTAAATCACGAAAGAGAATAAAATGCGTTTCAATATATGATTCACAAAGTAATTAAAAAAAAAGATTTAGTTGACATACCCAACATTTCATTTGTACGAATCTTCAAACCTGAAGTCAACTGGCAATGTTGCAAAAACATATAACCAGAACAAATGAAGCTATATAAGACATTGCCCAAACTGGAAACTACAAAAGAAGAATAGAACAATCCATTTTGATTATAATAGGAACAGTGTGTTTCAAAACGAAAAGGATTTATAACTTTTTAGTAATATGTTAACAACCATTTGTATTCATACTATGTTGTTTTCATAGCAAAAGGATATAAATAAAGGTGCACAAAAAAGGATAAATATGAGTTTTTCTTCCATTTTGATAGGCAAAGTTGAGATTTTGATTAAAAATTGGCATTCCCTTGGCATTTTTTGGAGCTGGAACTAAAATTATAAACTGAAAATTAACCCAATTCCTTACCCAATCGCAACAATCGGAGGGGCCGATTGGACTCATAACAAAAGGAAAAATGGTATGTTTCCAAATTAACTCAATTCCTCACCAAATCACCCAATCGCAACAACCCAATTGCAAAGGAATTTCGACATCGCGGCAACGAAACTGGAATTTTTGATACCGGAGGGGCCGTAGAGGAGATAGCTCCATTTCCAAACATAGCCTAGTGTGAGATAATATGGCTTCGATTTCTAAAACGTTTTGAGATCGAACCTGACCCTGTTCTTTAGATCTGAATCCATGGAGATCGTGTCAAGCATCGAAGGATGCATGAACGGGACCGATCTCCACCGTCCGTTGCTCTGATGATCCGTGAACGGGACCGATCTTCATCCTCACTTTCGCTCCACCACCACGCAAATCCACCAGAGCAACCCACCATATCTATCTCACAACCACCACTACAGATTAAACCCCACAACCTCCCCGTTAGCATCACAAACAACGAACTCCTCCGTTTTCCTATTTGAATTTCCAATATCGGAATTTACTGGCTAAATATAAAACATGAATTTTTGAAGATTTGACAATTTCCTTTTGATTTTATGAAAACCAGATGCAGGAACTCAGATTTTAATTTGGGTTTGTTTTGATAAAATATATGTGGAATAATTTTTGGAGTATTTGATTTTGTTTAAGTGTATATATATATTTAATAAAATTTGGAACCAGACCAAATCGTTACAAAACAGAGTTTTAGATCTAGGACAAGACCAGAATAACAAGACCAGACCAGACCGCTTTCCAAACAAATCCTTAAGGTTTTGTGTATTTATATATTAGGATATTTTTGTAATATATAATATATATAAGGTTAGTTTAGTAAAGTAGTAACAAGGGTCCCCCATACTCGCCCCCAAACCCAGTCAGGGATTTCTTTTTCTCCCCCATACCCACCCCCATTTATTTAATCGGACCCCCAAACCCACTTAAATCGAGGAAGGGCGGGTATTATTGTCATCCCTAACTATGAGTGTGTTGGTTATACCTCTAAACTAATTTTTTTACGAGATGAACTCCTAAATTATCAAATTGTTGCACATTGTCCCCTTGAAGTTATTTATTCGGTGTTTTGTGATGATAAATGACTTACGTAACTCTAAAATGGCATTAATTAAAAATATTAAAAGTATTTATTATAAAATTATCGCAATACCTTAAACGTATACCTAAGAACTGAACTTAGGGACTCCAATTCCACAAGGAGGAGTTGTGATTTCCAATTCCACATATTCTCCAAACCTTGACCTACTAAATAATCATAGAAGGCATATGTAATGAGTAGATGCTTCAGGGTTCGACCCAAAAGCTTAAGTTGATGGGTGAGACTAACATCCACCTATTATAAATTCAATTCACTTTTCTATCTTTATCCGATGTGGGACAACAAACGCACCTCTAACAACATATATATACAAATATGAATACCCAGATATACAAATATATAGTCACACACACACACAAATATATACATACATAAACACATACATATATAGTTAGATACACAACCACATACATATATTTATATACACACACATACACATGCATATACACACATAAATATTCATATCTATACTGGTATATTTATATATATATATTTATCTATATTGTCTAATTTGATTTTTTAATTTATAATCTTTAACATTCAAATTGGATTTGTGGTTGAAATTTAAATACACTTGAATTCCAAGATACATGAAAATAATGTATTTGATATTGCATTTTTGGAATTGAAATATCATAAAATTTCAATTCCAATTCAATTACAAATCTGTGTAACCAAACTGACCTAAAGGAATAGTAAAAGTCTTAGTGTAGAGATCATATTCTTATTGAATCATCAATAGTACAAACTAATGTTACAACTATGTACATATTGGAATGATTATTCCATTTATTTCTTGAAAGTACAAAATTATTTTTATTTCTTGAATAATAGTTTGATAAGAGCAACAAATAAATTGTTGAGAGTAATTGATAAAACATGATAAATTAAGAAAAACAATTTTTTAATATGGCATATAAGAATACGTAGATAGGGGTACAAAAACGTGACTTATGGCTGGAATGGAGGATTCAAATGTAGTGGGTTAAGTTTTGATTCCCCACCTTGACCCTCATTGATTTTATGAATTAAGAAATATATTATTAATTATAACTTGTTTGTATTAATTAGTTATGAAAAAATAACATATGTTTGTATTAGCTATTATTTTAATTTTACGCTTTACTTTATCTTGTTTTTATTGAGAAGTTTAAATTAGATTGTGTTGAGAAGAGGATGTAATTCAATGTTTCTGGTATTTTTGTACCATTTGCTTTAACATGTTTGTGCCAAAATTAAAACAGATTCAAATTTATGTTACCAAACATGATTTTGTTTTAACTACAAACACCCTATAACAATTGTCTAGTTTGTTTTGACTAAAAGTAAAAGGCCAAATATAAAACACGTCCCAAACGGACCCCTACGTGATAAGTGAGTCTTTTTCAAACTTTGTTAATACGATAAATGGTATTCGAAACTACTAACAAACAAAAATCATTTAACTCATTCAGCTTTAAGCATAAAATTATCAAACATGACCTTAATGTAAACATCAAAACTGACCTCGAACTAAATTCTAGTCATTACCACTTGCTGCCTCAAACGATAGCATTGACCTCTCCTTTTTCCGAAAGTGTGAAGAAATGCTCACATTATGTTGATTTCTTCTACCACTACACCGTCAAGAAGCTTGTCCTCTCATTCCAGCATCGCTGATTCGCATTTATGACAACGTCAAAGTTTGCCTTACATATCTTAACCTAACGGTATTTTAATTGAATCAAAAATAAATTAAAATCAAAGTATTTTACCCTAGTTTTTTCTTTACTTCCAAAGACGATCAAGTAGTATTAATTGTCAAAAAGACCATTAGTGTAACTCATATGTCAAGAAATTTGTATTTTACAAAATTATTGTACAATATGCAATGTGCAGGAGTTATTTGTATTTTTTTTTTATCTTTTAGGAAGAACCTACTTCATTTTTTACCTATTCAAACATGTTTTATGTTTTACCACAAAAAAAAAAAATTGGAAGAACATTTGTCTTGTAAATTATAAAATAGATCTATTTCTCTCAAATTGTTATAAAATTCATCAGATATCTATGTGTTTTAAATATGTATGTAATTAGTATAGAAAACAATCAAATGTCCATTAAACTAAGAAAGTTTGGTAACAAAATACAAAGGATAAAACTGAAATTTCTGAAGATTCAGGGTTAAGATGGAGGCATTAACAAAAGTAAGAGCTATGAGTAATTTTTGAAATTTCTAAAAAAACCCTAGCTTTCATGAGAAACTTACCCAAATTTTGAAATCATATTTGGCATTAATATTTAAAACAAAAGTGTGATGAGAGTTTTGTGAAGTTGCAATTTATTACTCAGGAAGGATTTCTTAACCATAATGTCAATTACACGAATCTCCTTTTTCTATAATATTTTTTCTGGGATTTGTTTTATGATTTTTTTTCCCAACAATAATAATATAAGACATGTTCTTTCAGTTAAAATTTAACAGACTAGATTGGCAAATTTATATAAGTAAAATTAGTATCACAAATTATTCACAATTTAAATAATACTGTACTTTGCTGTATTCTATAAATCTAAAGTGCATAGGCATAATACTGTATATGCATAATTTTTATATATTTTTTTTGTTAAATACTGATATTATCATATTAATGAAGCGTCTCTTTATTTAATTTCATTTAAAAAAATAATAAGACATTTATTTATTGTTTTATTTTTCCTGACTGCAATTGAAGACCAGACCTCCACTTTTGTACAATTCACAGAAACCAAATTGCCACGAAACTTCGCGGAACCCATACTCCGAAGGAATTCCTGATACACGCCATTTTGTTGTTCTTCAGGTACCAATTTCGAAACCCTAATTTCCTTCAATTTCTTCTTAGAAGCTGCGATGTATCGGGAAATTCGCGGGTAAGAGCTCATCTTCATCGAATTTCTTCAATTTGTATCTAAGTTTGATTCATTGCTTCCCTGCATTTCTCATGTACTTCGTTCGAATCTCCTTCAAATTCGAAGACTAGGGTTTCGTTGGTTTTCCATCTAAACCCCATGCTCATTACTTTTTGCAGATTAGGGTTCGAATTCACTAGTACTGTATATTATATTTGATATTAGGGTTCGAATTCACCGTTCTGTAAATAGTATTTGATATTCTGGCGATAAAGATTATAAATGAAGAAGTTAATTAGTGTTCCCAATAAAAAACACCCCCAATTTCGGGGAATTGTTAATGGATTCTGGACCCTAGTCCTGGTATTTTTCTTTTACAACCAAGGAGATATTTTGAGGAATCCACTACTAAGGCAATCATATTTAAATTCCGATCGTCAATGGAGCTCAAGCAGTGGGTTTTATGCTGGTGTGAGTGATACCGTGGTTATTCACCGGAAAATGGTTGAAATTGGTGTTAATTCATCAGATTCGGTTGGTGGGCCTGATCAAGGTAATGATTTAACTGTAAAAAATCCCGAACTTTGTGCTGGATTGCGAGAACATGAAGGTCACAAGAGCCATTGCGAGTTCTTGAAAGAGAATCCAGAATGTTCCTCAGGTGGATTCTTCGATTACTTAAAGTTCTTCTACTGTGATTGCGAGGAAAGTGCGTTGGCTTATATGGTTTTGGGTCTATGGCTTGCCGCATTGTTCTATCTTTTGGGTAACACTGCGGCTGATTACTTTTGTTGTTCTTTGGAGAAGCTCTCAGCTCTACTGAGGCTGTCTCCTACGGTTGCTGGGGTTGCTCTCCTTCCACTTGGAAATGGCGCTCCTGATGTGTTTGCAAGTATTGCCGCTTTCGTGGGAAGAGGTGCAGGAGATGTGGGTCTTAATAGTGTGTTGGGTGGGGCAGTGTTTGTTACTTGCATTGTTGTTGGAGCTGTTTCTTTTTGTGTTGCGGATCAGGGAGTTCAGATTGATAAAAAATGCTTTATTAGGGATATTAGTTTCTTCATCTTTACGCTAGTTTCACTTTTGTTGATATTGGTTGTCGGTAAGGTGAGCGTTGGCGCAGCGATTCTGTTTGTCTCGATTTATGTCATTTATGGCTTTGCCGTTGCTGCTAATGAGATTTTGAGGAAACATGCGCGGAGGTTGAAATTAGATTCTGTCACACCATTGCTTCCAGTCAGAGGAAGTATATTTTCTCAGGGAAGCGCAGAGGATGATTCTGTATACAGCTCTTTGCTTGAAGTTGACACTGAAAGTGATTCAACTCAGTCCCGTGGTTCCTTACCACAGTGGATGTGGGCTTCTAATGTAGCAATATATTCAAACCAGTTGAAAGCACAAGATGGTGAGGGCCCTTTGTGGGGT
The DNA here is from genome assembly GCA_963922005.1 of Cornus suecica. Classification (NCBI taxonomy): domain Eukaryota; kingdom Viridiplantae; phylum Streptophyta; class Magnoliopsida; order Cornales; family Cornaceae; genus Cornus; species Cornus suecica. The sequence goes on along the minus strand of OY998238.1, from coordinate 36,088,374 downwards.
TGGAATGATGACGGAATTGACACAGACAGCTCCTCGTTATCATTTTTGAAACTGTGTTCACTAATGGAGTTGCCTTTGACTGTGCCAAGACGGTTGACGATTCCCTTAGTTGAGGAGGAAACGTGGTCGAAGACGTATGCTGTAGGCAGTGCTTCATTGGCTCCCATTCTTCTGGCATTTCTGTGGAATACTCAAGATAGTGTGAGTTCTCATAGCAAAATAATAGCATATTTTCTTGGTGTTTCAATTGGTTGTGTGCTTGGTGTTTTTGCATACCGGTATACTAAAACGGAGCATCCACCTCAGAAATTTTTGCTTCCATGGGTTTTAGGCGGGTTTTTTATGAGTATTGTGTGGTTCTACATGATTGCAAACGAGCTTGTTGCTCTGTTGGTAGGATTAGGGGTCATTCTTGGTATAAATCCATCAATCCTTGGATTGACTGTATTGGCATGGGGCAACTCAATAGGTGATCTGGTGTCAAATGTTGCGTTGGCAATGAATGGTGGCGATGGCGTGCAGATTGCCATGTCTGGATGCTATGCTGGTCCAATGTTCAACACACTTGTTGGTTTGGGGTTCTCAATGTTACTTGGGGCCTGGTCAGCGAAACCTGGCTCATACATAATTCCACATGACCTGAGCTTGTTTTATACTATGGGATTTCTCATGTTGGGACTTATCTGGGCACTTGTTGTTCTTCCCAGGAATGACATGCGTCCTAGCAGGATGCTCGGAGCAGGCCTTATCGCACTCTATTTGATATTTCTCTCTGTTAGGGTGAGCTGTGCGATTGGACTCATATCATTGGCGGGTCTAAGTTGAGGTTTGGCACAGGTCATGCTTTTAAAGGAACCGGCAAACCTTAGCAGATTTCATCAGGGAGGAAGAGTTTTTACACTGATTATCTTGAGATGTCCATATGTAGCCAAAGACACTTTGTAAACATGCATTTAGAGCATTCTGTAACCTTATTACCTGTGTTTTAGGTTAATAATATTAGCACTTATGGTTAATACAATCTCTTACTGTCGATTTCTTTGTTTGCGATTGTTCGAGTGGTTGGTCTCTTTAACTCCTGCATTTTGTTTAGAAATCTGCATCTGGGATGTATTCTTATTATCCTTCTTTATTAAAATGTTTTCCTGTTGCAAAATTAATGCATGCTCATAATCTTTCACAGGTGTGTCTCATTGTCTGTGCATGTATCCATGGGTGTTCGAACTTGTAAAACATTAGTGTTAGAGGTGTCCATTTGTCTCAGATCGGATCTGGATGGGTATATAAATGGGTGGATGTTAGTCTCACCCATAGCTTAAGTTTTTGGGTTAAACCGCGAAACATCCGAGCCGTTACAGTTGGTATCATAACCAAACTCAATCTGGTGCTACGCCAAGCACCCGCTTGAGTCCCCACCACCCGAGTTGAGTACGGATCCACGAGTTGAGTACGGATCCAAGGCAGGCAGGCAGGGTGGTCCGATCGCAATGAAGGCGTTGCACGAGTTCGGATGGGGGAGAATGTTTGAGGTACTCATTTGTCCCATATCGGATCTGCATGGGAAAATGAATGGGTACATAAATGGGTGGATGTTATCTCACTTCTTTTGGGTTGAACCGCAAATCATCCGACCTGTTACAATAAACTTGAGTAATCTTCCTGCAAATTTTTCTATCATATAACTATCATGTCGAACACCTAAAACAGCTCTATACATCAGTCTTTGCATATGTTTAGGAACCACAAACTCCATTTTGGGAATTGATTTATTTGTTAATGTTTCGCTGCTTAACCCTTACTAGCAGTGAAGGAAATAAACCTAAAAAAATAATTGCTGATTGCATTGGGGAAGGAATGATTTTGAAAAAGGGAACGCTCTATTAATTAATTGGTGACCTTAGAGTGGTAAGGACAAAATAGGAATGTGAACAAAAAACAAATCATTTCCATACAAAAAAGAAAACTTATTAAACGTCGCCTGAGAGATTCGAACTCTCGCGGGGAAACCCCATGTACTTAGCAGGCACACGCCTTAACCACTCGGCCAAAGCGACGGGATGTCAACTATGTCAAAGGAATATGTATTTGTTTAATGCTCTGAATGACAATCTGTTGATTATTCACTAGTAGTTTAATGAAATATAACTTCACATTCAGTCCGTTAATTTTCTTTATAACTATTTTCTTACGACAAGTAATGTTCAGTTCGTGGATATGTAAGTGTCACTCACCATCCTATGGTACCAAGTTACCAACTAACAAGCCCTTAAATGTTTGACAATGATGAAAAATTGACATGCAAATAATATTTAATGTTTATGAAGTGTCACATACTGGGATAGTGATATGAGCAACCACCATTTCAAGCATAATTAAGTTACTTCATATTGTATTCCAATAATGTAAAGGACCAGTAGCATTTGGGTTAAGTACAAAGCACAGACAACAAGAGCACGTAATAGGAGGGCTCATTTAATAATATCAAGAATATATTAGGTGTATCGCGTGTACTTCAAATCAATCATTAGAAAAGTTGCAGGACACGTGTAATCAGTGGCGTGTTGTGCTTTGCATCATCTTTCATTTATTAACGAAAAATATATAGCACGATCATGTATATCCAGAAACACTATGGTGGTTTGGGAACTTGATTTTGGTTTTGGTTTTGTAATTTTGATTTTTGGTGATTTTTTTATGTAATCAAAAATTATGTTTGGTAAGAAGTTGGTCTTGGTCTTGGTATAATTATATATATATACTAATATGTATTAAAATATATATAAAATTGAAAAAAAATATTAAAATGAATATATATATATATAATTAAAAAATATTTAAATTTCCGAAAATAATTGACATTTCTATTTTTTTATTCCAAAAAATATATATATAATCGAAAAAAATATTTTAAAATGTTAAAATTATATATAAAATTCAAATAATATATATTAAATTCGAAAAAATATATATAATTCAAAACAAATATAAAATTCTGAAAAATTATATTATATACTGAAATTTTAAAAAAATTTAGAAAAAAAGGATATAAAATGGGGAAAAATATACAGATTCGAAAGAAATATATAAAATTCAAAAATCATATAAAACAATATTTAAATTTCTATTTTTTTTAAATTCAAAAAATTATATATATAATTGATAAAAATATTTTAAAATGTGAAAATTATATATAAAATTCAAATAATATATATTAATATATATATATAATTGATAAAAATATTTCGCACTTTCCAGAAAATTATATTTTCTAAAAAAATATTTCTAAAAAATTATAAAATTTTCTCACTTTCCAGAAAATATAAAAAAGAAAATTATATTTATAATTGTTTCCAAATTTTTTTTCTCCAACTTAATTTTCCGAAAATATTGTTTTTCATAATATATTTTTTGAAAAAATATATATTTTAAGAAAATTATATTTTGAAAAACATATTTCTAGAATATTATAAAATTTTCGCACTTTTTTTTTATTTTTTGAAAAGTGCGAAATATTTATATTTTATTATAAAAGTTTCGCACTTTTTTTATATTTTTTTAAAAGTGCGAAATATTTAAAATTCAAAAAAATATATATAATTCAAAAAAAATATAAAATTTTTAAAAATTATATTAAAATATGATTTTTTTCCAAAAAATATTTTTTTCAAAATATAAAATTTGAAAAATACTTTTCTGAAAATTGATTATGTCCCAAAATATATAAAAAAATTCCGAAAAATACTTTTTTTGCGAAAAATATATATTATGTTCCAAAATATGATTTTTTCCGAAAAATAATTTTTTTGCAAATATTATATATTATTTTTTTCAAAATAATTCATATTTTCGGCCATATATATATATATAGAGAGAGAGAGAAGTCAAAATTGGTAGGCGAAAACCAAGGTTTTAATGGTTGGTTTTAAAAAACCCAAAATCAAATCCAAAACCAACTTCCCAAATATGGTTTGGTCTTAAAATCCAAAACCAAAACCAAAACAAAGCCCAAAACCAACTTTCCAAACAAGCCCTAGGTGTTAGTTTGGGAGAAGGGTTTAGTGTCAAATTTTTGATTTTGGGGTGGAAAAGTTAGTCCAACCCATGTTTGGTAGCTTTGGTTCTGATGCAATAATGTCAATTCATTGACACCAAATGAAGCAAATTAAGAATCATATGAAGACATGATTTTGGACGGTGTGGTTACTATTCATAACCTATAATTATCAAATTAAAATCAACTCATAACCTCAAATCCATCATTGGTGTACAATTTTATTCTAAACAAAAGTCAACATTGTCATGTTTGTCATTTTATTAAATAAATAAAATAGAATTAAGTAAAATAAAATAAATATTAAACAAAATTAATAATTAATAATTTTTAGTAATTAATAATAAATAAATAAATATTGAGTAATAAATATTTAAAAATAATAAATAAATAAAAATGATAAATAGAATATAATTAATAATAAATAAATAAATAAAAATTGAGTAATAAAATTTTTAAAATAATAAATAAATTAAAACCAAATAAATAATTAATAATAAATAATAAATAGTTAAATATTAAATAAATTTGTACAAAAAAATAAATAGATAAATATACATATATATTTATTTAACTAAAAATTTAATTTAATTAATAGAATAATACATATTGTAAAACCAAATAAATAATAAACAAAAATAATATGAATAAATAATTAATAAAAAATGAGTAATAAATATTTAAAAATAATAAATTGGTAAAAGAACATTGAAATTTCAAATGGAAAAATATTATAAATTTTCAAACTACATATACGAACCAATTGAATAATTCTTGCAATATGGTGAAATATTATTATCCAATATTAATATTTTTTGTAAATAAAAAATCATCCTTAATGTATTTTTATTTTTTAAAACATATATATTTAGAAAATGTTATTATAAATAAATAAAATATAAAACTATTCCAAGTTGCCAAATATGGTTTGGTTTTTTAGCTTCACTTTTTCTCACACCAAAATTATCTGCACCAAACATGATTTTAGTTCAGAATAAAACTACATCAAACCTAACTCAACCCAACCCAAACCAAAACCAAAAACTAACACTGTACCAGTTTCCAAATAGCCACTAATATTGTTTGCATGTATAAGTGGGAATATATTTTAGGGTTAATTTCACAAACCCCCTATACTATCCAATTTAATCAACTAATCATCAATGTGTCCACTTTGTTCCTTATACTATTCAATTTTATCATTATGCCCCATTCCCTCACATTTTGAGTCAAAATACCTAAACTACCCTCAATATTATAAGAAGGTTTAGTGAAATCAACCCTTTAAAAAAAATTATTTTTCGGAAATCAATTATATTTTTCGCAAAAATTATAAATTAAAAAAAACATATATATTTCGGAAAAAATTTTTATTTTTCGAAAACAATATATATTTCAGACAAAATATATATATATATATATATATTGGAAAATGATATATATTTCGGAATATATATATATATAATTCGTCAAAAATATATATTTTTCGAATTGTTTTAAAAAAATATGAATTTTTTCTGAAAAATAATTTTTTTTGTGAGAAATATATATTATTTTCCAAAATATGATTTTTTTTTTTGCGAAAAATATACAGTATATTAATTTCCAAAATATGATTTTTTTCCGAAAAATAATTTTTTGCAACAAAAAATATTTTCCTAAAAAAATTTATATTTTGGAAAATAATATATATATTTTTCAAAAAAATTATTTTTCGGAAAAATCATATTTTGGAACATAATATATATTTTTCGGAAAAAAATCATATTTGTTTAAAAACAATTCGGAAAATATATTTTTTTGACGAATTATATATATATTCCGAAATATATATCATTTTCCAATATATATATATATATATTTTGAAGTATATATATATTCCAAAATATATATATTTATTCCGAAATATATATTGTTTTTGATAAATATTCTTTTTCCGAAATATATATTTATTTTAAATTTATAGTTTTTACGAAAAATATAATTGATTTTCGAAAAATAAGATTTTTTAAAGGGTTAATTTCACTAAACCCCCAATTACTATTGAGTGTAGTTTAGGTATTTTGACTCAAAATTTGAGGGAAGGAGGCATAGTGATGAAATTGAATAATATAAGGGACAAAGTGAACACAGTGAGAGTTAATTGATTAAATTAGATAGTATACAAGAGTTTTGTGAAATTAACCCTATATTTTAATAATCATCAAATATCTCAACAACATAGTGCTCGGAGCATAATAAGGATAACATGAATCGCTTACGGCTTATCCCCACACTCAAACATCCTATAATCCCCATACCAAACCCTCAACTAGACCTGTCAATGGATCGGATTCGGATCGGATCAGTTAAATTCAAATCCAATTTGTTAAGAAATCGGATTATCGGATTCGGATCATAATCGGGTTATCGAATTTTATTCTCAATCCATATCCGGTTAATATCGGATTCGGATCGGACTCGAATCATAATCGGATTATTGATAGGTCTATTGATAAGAATGACAAAAACTCCCGATCCGCGATCCGAATCCGATATTTCGACGGATTTTCACTTAATTAATTCATATTCGAATTTCTTCATTATAGAATATCTGATCCAATATCTAATTAAAAAAAATACAAAAGTATAAAAATCAATAAATACTGAAATACTAAAATTATTCACACTTTTAATAATTGTATTTATGATCAATCATTATTAATAAATAATAAAATAATTAACAACTAACATTTATATACATGTATAGTATTAAATATATACACATAAAAATATCAAATATATATTTATATATATATAAATATATTTGATATCGGATCGGGTTATTATCGGATCGGATTGACATAAATCCAAATTCAATTTGTTAAGAAATCGGATTATCGGATTCGGATCCTAATCGGGTTATCGGATTTTATTTTTAATCCATATCCGGCTAATCAGATCGAATTCGAATCGAATTCGGATCAAAATCCAATCCATTGACATATCTACCCTCAACCCATCTCCCATCCACCAACTGCTTCCGGTAAACAGGATGGTCCATAAGTCCCCAGATGCAATAATGGATCACTTTTGCATATGGTAGATTGTAATATGTTGGTTTAACTTGTAGACTTGTAATAAATCTTTCAGGTGGGAACCTCTTTCATGCACCTGGCCTCCAATTATTGCATTTTGACTTGCATGAATGGAGCAAAGTTGAACCGAGTTTTGAAATGTTCAAATTCGATTTATTTACTAAACTAGTCTAGAAATGTGCTCAAACTCATTTTATTTACTAAACGAACGAGTCCGAGATTGTTCACGAACGACTCATTTCAGTTTATATATAACTCTTACCTATAACTGCATGGATTGAGTTGTTGCAGGTCTTTTCTTAACATATTTTCATAAGTACAAATTTTTAAGAATGATTTTTATGTAATGGCCACATAAGTCCTACGTAGTATAATATTTTCACAACACTCTTCACAATTTGTTCAATTCAAACACTTTCTTTTATTATTTATGTAAACAAGTTTGTTCATGAGCTTGACAAGCCGAGCTTAGTAATGTTTAAGCTCGACTCGTTTACTAAACGAACCTAAAAATTGTGCAGGCTCAGTTCGTTTACTGAACGAATGAGCATGAACTGAGCTCTTAACGAGCCGAGTCCGAACCTGCTCACGAACGGCTAGGTTGATTTACAGTCCTAAATGGAGCCAATGAATTGAACACTGGGTTTTTGAATTACCATCGATTATTTGAGCTTTGGTCCTGTCTTCGGTTGGCTTGCTATTTTTCTATTTAAAGTCTTTTACTAGCATCCTTTTTATATATATAAATATATAATATACAAGTATGAGTAAAAATATAAATTTATTATTAAATTTATATGAATAAAGTATTTTTTATATTTTATTTCAATATTAAGAATATAAATTTTATGTTTGAATATTAAGTTATTATATCTTCACAACTAAATATTCTTTTACATTATTATTATTTAAGAATTTATGTGGGATTTCGATGCTCGTTTAATAATAATAATAAAATTAAAGTTACAATTGACAATTGACAATTTAAATCTTTCATTTACATAAAAATAAAAATAAAAATTGTTTTATGACAAAAAATTGCTATTTATGTGTGTAATTTAATATTTTTTTGGCGAATCCAAATGTTTTGTATTTTTAATTTGATTTAAAATAAAATATATATATATTTTTAATTTTCTAAAGTGTGTCGAATACTATTAAAATTATGTATTAGTAAAGTCAAATTTACTTCAAGATCAAAATAAAAACTTGTGTTAGTGTACAAGTTTGATAATGTAAATATAAATAAAGAATTTTTTTTGATTAATTTCATTTGCATCCCCTGAATTTCGGAATAGGGTTAATTTCACTTAAACTAAATATTCAAATAACTTAGAGGGGTAGTTTAGGTATTAAACTAAAATATTGGTTAATGTCATGCCTGAAAAGGTATGAAAAGATTATAAGGGGTGCAAATAATGTGTTTTTTCAAAAATAAGGGGTATAACTGAATTTATGCAAACCTGAGATAGTCATATTAAAATATAGATAAAATTCAAGAATATAAATGAAATTAACCCTTAAAATATTATTGATTAAACTTAACATTTTGGTGCAAGTATCACACCCATCATAAAATCCGAAGTTATCACTTGGACTTTACCTATTGCACCTATATATTTGATATATTTAAATTTTATTTTATTTTAAATTAAATTTTATTTAAATAATATTATGGTAATATAAATTTCTAATATAGACTAGTAAATTGCTCGTGAGAGAAAATGTTTAATAATGAATTTATTATTCGTGTCTAGAGTGATTCGTAAATAATATTTAATTTCAACTAAAAGGTGCAAGATTTTTGACGTTTTAACTACATGTTTAATGGAGAACATCCAATACGATTTTTAAGTACAAAAATATAATTTTATTAGTAGTATTACGTGAAATTGGAAGCAGCAACGTAATTAATTATTAGTCATAAATCCAATATTAAATTAGTACAATTTTTATTTTTTAAATAAAACTTGAAAATGGAAATTTTGAATAGCTATGGCGAAATGAAAATTTAAAGTTAAAAGCTTTACTAAATAGTTATCTGATTATTAAAAAATTAACACTGTTTTTTTGGTTTAAAAATATGAAAATTTAATATTATTTAATAAGAATAAATTATGTAGGTGATTGTAATTGGTGTCAAAAATTGAGAAGGTGCAATGTAATTAAACTTTTAGTTACAGTATCAATATTAGTTGAAAAATTAAAGATGCTAGATAATTAATAGTTACTGACAAATATATATTACTCAACCTTTAATTACGAATTTAATATTTAAAAACCGTGATAAATGGATAATCCAAATGTCCCATATTATTTACAATTAATAATATTAATTAATCTTCAATTAAAATTTAACATGTATCAGATTATGATAAATACATAAAATAAAAAAATCAAAAGCAATAGAATAAATGCATGAAAATAATGAAAATTATTTGCTCAAAATTATATCGCTAGTTGAGAAAACCGAATAATATATTATATATATTAAAATGAGAAATATGCATATTCTTGTATTATGTAAGTACATAAACTATTGCGAGACGACAGTGAAAATATGCAATGGAAATACGTTTTAATTACACTATTAATAGTAATATTAGTTGAAAAGGTGCAAGACAATTTTACGTTTCTACATTATAAAAACAAAAAAGAGAGAGATATGTAAACTAATACAAAAAGCTTAGATTATTATGAGTAGTGTGCGAAGGCACGGACCTATGTTAGGATAAGTGGGGTGATTCCAGTGGATTTTTATTTTTCTATTTTTTATCATCAAATTAGAGATAATTATGATTATGCTTTCACATAAAACTTTCTAAATAATTCTCAAGACCTCTATTGAAATTAGAAGAATAACGATTCTGTCTCCACCTAAATCTCTAGCTAGCCAATGAACTCAAATTGATATTCCACACACAACCAATACCAATGAACATAAAATGGGCAAATAACGCTAAACATTTCTATGATTTTAAAATTGTGTGAAAATTATTTATGTAGTTCATTTTGTGCAGATAACTCCTATTACTATTCTAAAAATGTGCACTTTGACCCTCTTACTACTGTTCCGTTTAGTTTTTAGCCGGAATCAAGTCACGTGACGAGCGCAAAACACCCCTATGATTCAGAAATGTACAGAAAACCCCCCTCTCAGTCATCGGAAAAGGGCTTGGAGGGGTTATTTGCACTCTTTGCAAAGTAAAAGAGTGTTTAAAAACCATAAAAGGAGATTTTCGCACACTTTTAAATTTATAGGGGTATTTAGCGTCATTTGACCATAGATGTTTTGAGATGCCGTAGAGATGCCCGAGGACAAGTGCTCTTGTAACGCCAAAACACCACAATGACCATGTGGACTGAAGTAGTTAACTAAAAACATGCCATGTTCTTGTTACAATATATATATATATATATATATATATATATATATATATATATATATATTCAGTCAACCCTTCTCTTTTATTACAAATCCCCTCATGTCTCTCTATCTCTCTCTCACACACAAACACACACACATTCATGGCTTCAACTCACAACACCTCAATCCTAAGCCTGGACCACCAGCATCCCCCAAACCGCCAAAAAATACGGTTGAGGCGGCGGAGACTGGCAATGGTGAGACTGGGAGGGAAGAAGCCCCGGCGAGGCTTTTCTCTGGTGAGACTTTTGCGGCGAGTCCGGTTGCGGTGGCTGAAGCTGAAGTACTCATCCATGCTCAAGAAGCTGAAAGAGTACTACCACTCTGTGGTGAAAGACATGATGGATGCAGGTGGGACAATAGAAGCCTATCAACAGAGGCTCTTCTTGGAGACCTCCTTTGCTGTCCCTGTCATGGGAATCTCCTTGTCTAGTGCTCCTACCTCCTATGCTTCAAATCTCTTTTGACTGCTTTTGGTAATCATGTGCAAATACTACTACTTGTTTTCTGTTAACTTGTCTTTCTTTGTTTGAAAGATTTCAAATAAGACATTATCAAAGTTTCTTTTCTTTATAGATTAGATGGTGGTGTTTGGATTGATTTTTTAAAAGTTATTTTTAATTTTTTAAAGTAAAAATAATGTTTTTTTTATTGTATTTGATTTGTTTTTAGAGTTTTTAAATTTTGAAAGAATATTTTTAAAAAACTAGGTACTGACTTCTTAATATAACTTTTTCTCTTTTTCTTCTTTGTAAAAGGTGAAAACAGAACCAAATAAGGCTGTAATCGAACTTGTCATATACGTATGTCACAGGCTATACATGTATGACATGATGGATTTCACTCTCTTATTATGATTATCATTTCTTTTTACCCTGTTTTAAAAAGAGAGTGCCATTAGCCTTGGAGGTTCACTCTATTAATTTATTTTCACAGAAATCATACAGTGAACTTCTTTAGCTGATTTTTTATGTGGCGTGGTATTTTTTTTTTTTTTTTTTACCTTCAATTTGGGCTGAGGATCCAGAACATGTGACTGTCTTGATTTTTGTCTTTTGAAGTCTTCAAAAGACACAAATTCTATTTTGTTTTCTTTTTTTCTAATAAATTTATTTATTTATCAAAAACAAATATTAACATTTGCATGGTGGATAATAGAGGATACTTGGTGAGCAAAAAAATCATTATACACACAAATAATTATGCAATTATATAAGCATGTTTTGATTTTCATATGGTATAATAATAAATACCTCCTATCAGGGGCGGAACCAGGATTTGAAGTAGCTAAATTTTGATTAATTTGCTTATACTGAATTTTTTTTACCATATATCTAATCACTATTTTAAAAACTGTGACAACTATTTCAAAAATTGAGCTTGAAAATATAATCACTACTAAAAAATTGAGCTTGAAATTTTTCAGATAACGAAAATAATCTTTTATACCATTTGAATTAAAATACAATAATTTCTTTTTTAATAGTGATACTTAAATAAGTTATTAGAATTACTTTAAATTATTATTAAATTTCAATAAATAACAATGCGTCTTGTGAATCGTACATTACAAAACTATTTATAATTAGGCAATTTAACTCATCCAAAACAATCATATGCCTTATGTGTTATTTGTAATGTCACTAATAATAACTACTCATAACGCATTTAATCACTCAAGCAAATTTGTGCGCATGTCTTGTCATGATTGTGGAGATATTAAAGAAATAAATAGTAATTGCTCTAGTAATATTGCATTTGTTTGTAATGTCATAAAGTTTTAATCTTTAAAGAGGAGTAGACCATCCAAGGTTTATAATTACACAATACAAGTAATCATAATAATTTTTTTGAGTAATAAATAAAACTCTCATACACCGTTACACCTACATAAGAATTTGATAGATTTTTTTTTCTTAATTAATTGATTTTTTTAATTAAGACATCAAACTATTATTATTTTATTTCTAGTTTTTATAAATTAATTGGGCAACCAAATGCATTGAACTTTTTCTACAAATTTTGAGGAGGGGGCCATTACAACTACCTTTTTATTTTGCTTTAAAATTAAAAAAAAGAAAAAAAAAATAGAAATTCTTGGGAGGGGGTTAGAGAGGGTTTAAGTTTGTATAATGACAAAGTGAGTATGTAAATGCTTGTTATTTCACCTCAAAATAAAAATAAATAAATAAATAAATTAGTTTATTTTTAAGTCTCTCCTTTCCTTTTTCAAAAGAAAGAGATAATCCACTGACAATTAAATAAAAAAAAAGACTAAGAGAAGGGAAACAATAAAACAAGAAGCTTTTAATTAATTTGTTCGAAATTTAACTAAACACGAGGTAAGAGTCATTTACTTCCAGTAACATGTAAATATAGGGTATATATGTGATGAAATACAATGATTGGAAATTTTGCAACATGCCTTTCAAAAACAGATTCTTCAGATGTTACTAGTAGTATCAGAAAATACAAAATTATTTATATATTAGTAATGAAATGCATTGGAAGTTGATTATTATATATTTGTTCACTTTGCCTAATTTACTTTTTATTTTTTTTGAATGTTAATAAACTCACATCCCACAACACCCACAATGCCTTCTAGAAAGCTCGAACCTCTCACCTTTCTAATTAGGGGGTGAGATTATACAATTGCACCAAAATTGTGCTGATATTGCCTAATTTATTTATCCAAAATTAGTTATCCAGTTTTGAATCACAATACAATATTATCATATATTTTCCCAAATTATCCTTCTTCATTAACTTCAAAAAGCAATGTGTCCACTAAAAATCACAACTATACTACATTATCAAGGGCAAAATAGAAAGAAAAAAAATATTTTCTTTTTAAACATGGACAACTAAAAATGGAGGAATGGAGTATAATAATAAGGGCAAATTTCAATGACACCCCCTCAGGTTTGACACTATTTCAGTCAAAGACAAGTTTTGATTCTAACTTTCACTCACCCCATGTTTGAAAAGTCAACCCAAAATGACACTTTTGTCCTCATTTTTTTTATACAAAAGTTATTTTCTCTCTCTCCATCACTTTCCCTCTCTACAAATATATATATATATAAATGAATGTATTCTTATTTATGACTCCACACACATTTTTGTTTTGCTTCCTTTGGTAAATAAATCTCTTAATGACGAGTGAAAAGTATGCACCAAAGTTTTGTTATTATTTTTAATTTTTATTAATCACATTATTCGAGAGTTTTAACTCAGCTGATTCACACTTGAGATAAAAAAAATAAAAAATAAAAAACATTCCTCTCCACAAATTACATTAAACTTAGATTAGTACACGATTGTGACCTTCAAATTATTTAAAGAAATTTCAAGACATATATAACATTATTTATTTGAGTTAGAAAGAAAAGAAAGTCAAATCAATGGGCGCATCACAACAATTTTTTTTAAAAAAAAATCCTTTGAGACAATCAAATACCCCTAATAAGTTGAACTCAACTAATTAAAAAAAAACCTTTGGCGCACTAATTTATATTAACAATTAACAGCAAATTAGTATACTATTCCTAGAATTTAAATGCTGGAAAGAGTGTACTAATAGAGACTATTATTGAACTACTAATATTATTTACTTTTTCAAGTAAAAATAAAACAAAATTAGTGGTTTTGTGTATTTACTGTTACTGTACAAAAAGCGACTCTCTCTACCATATATATACATGTGTGTCCATATACAATAATTTTTTTTTTTTTAAGACCATTGTACACTTCTTCAGTAATTTGTTAATTTATTCTTGAATTTTACATCCAAGTCACACCTTATTTTTATTTTTTTTATCAAACAGGTAGTCATTTGAATAAGAATTGCTAAATTAAGAGTTATTAATTGGATTTCTTTCTTAATTGAATTCACACAAAATAAATAAATGAATTCTTATTTATTTTTTTAGAATAACATGAGCCCTTGATTTTTAGTTATATGTTTGTATAGATTTGTCCAAAAAATTAATGATGAGTTATTTGTAGGGGTGCACAAAAGAACCAGTGGAACCGAGAACCCAAACTGAAATTGTTCGGTTCCGGTTCCTAATATTCAAGAACCGAAATTTTTGGTTTAGTTCCGGTTCTTGCCTCTTTGGAACCGGCACCATTTTTTTTATAATATATATATATATATATATATATAGTGTTATAAACCTAAATACATGACCTATTTTTCCACGCCGCTCTTTACTTCAGTCTTAAATTCATGCTCTAACTGACTAAAATAACTACCACTAATATTTTTGCCCAATGTTTTGTAGATAATATTTGAATAATATGGTAGAATTGTACCAACTAGTATATAAGTTAGATATCTAGATTGCACTATCTTTCAACTTTGGTTCAAAAATTTGAGTCTCACAAACAAATTTTTTTTGTGTGTTCTATTTCTATTTTTTATTTTTTTAAAAATGGGATAATAGGACTCGAAACCGAACCGAAATTTAGGTTCCGGTTCGGTTTGGTTTCTTGCCCGTTCGGTTCGGTTCCGGTTCCTATTTTAAAGGAACCGAAAAAAATGGTTCGGTTCCGGTTTAGGCTGGAACCGGAACCGGAACCGTACTGTGTACACCCCTAGTTATTTGTTATATATATATTTGTAGAAAGGGAAAATGATAGAAAGAGAAAATAACTTTTGTATAAAAAAAAATGAGGGCAAAAGTTTTATTTTGGGTTGACTTTTCAAATATGGGATGTGAGTGAAAGTTATAATCAAAACTTGTCTTTAGCTAAAATAGTGTCAAACCTGAGGGGGTGTCAGTGAAATTTGCCCTAATAATAATGATTAATAATGATTGGGTGAAGTAAATTAAAGAAGGTGCAATAGTTATATGACTTGCTATCATAAGCGCTGGCGTCACTGTGCATGGGTTTGTGCAGCTAGATAAGTCTCACTTGAAGATGCCACTTAATTTGCTTCAAATAAACTGCAACACACGAGACAAACGGCCATTATTAGAGATTATAGAAATTTAATTTTGGATATTGGGAATTGATATCCTACCAGATTGGATTGTGACTTCACGATCCCCATAATTAAATGGATCCGGATACTCTCCATTTGGATTCTCACTGCCATTTATGAGTTGCTGGGGTAGCGCCTATGTGGCAAAAAATGTGAATCCCAGCTAATTTTACACACATAAATAGTAACTTAATATATGCAACAGTAGAAGAATTCGAAAATTTTGAACGAAACTATATCTTCTTCCCTTAATTTTTTTTAGAGTTTTAAACAAAAACCCTAAATTCCTTACCTTGTGAGGAAGAAACTCATGGCCCTACAATTCTTCAGTGATTCCATCACGAGAGGGTCGTCGATCAGTACAACAACCCCCACATATTTGAATACTTCTACAAGAACGAGTCAATATATTAGTTGTACGACTTGTGTTTGTGTATGTTCTTCTCCACTTTCCTTTTTAATCTTAATTTTTTTTTTTTCGAATAATGGGTTTACTTAAATCTTTTGCATGTTCCATAGTATATTGGACATATATGACATTGTGACATTCATAAGAAAAAAAAAGACTACAAATACAATGATTTTGTATCTAAAGCGCACTAATTTTTATTTTTTTGCTTTGTTTTTGTTATTTGAATTTTTATAGAAGATGAGTTTTGATTTTTGTTTGAGATATATTCAATTTTGGTACAAGTAATGAAGTGGGTGATGTTGGATTGCGTATGAGTTTTGATTTTACTCATTAAGGGTTTTCATTGATGTCAAACTTTACCTTGTGTTTCGTTGTTTATGCATCATTCCCCTAATGAATTTTCATTTAATCGGTGTAAATCTAAACTCAATTATGGGTTTTAAGTAATGATACTAATTTTCGTTTAATTAAGGATACTTATATACGATTTTTCAGTCATCCATATAGCTTAATAAAATAATCTACTCCAAGAGTTGAAGTAAATTAGTGTAGATGACTTTTTACTTATATTTTTTTCTATTTGTGGTGCTATGGGTCCGTTTGGAAAGCAATGTTTTCGTTTTTGTTTTCGTCCTCTTGAGAACAAAAAAAATTCTTGTTCTTGTCCTAAGGGTAACCCGGAAACAAAAACATGTTTGGTTGAGAATTTTGTCTCAAAAATTTTCAAAAACAAAAAACAAAAAATCACGTTTGGTAGACCTTGTTTTCTGATAACAGAAACAGAAAAACACGTTTGACAAATCTTGTTTTCTGATAACAGAAATATAAAAACATGTTTGACAACATCTGTGTTCCCTGGATTTCTGAGAACAGAAACAGAAAAACATGTGTTGGAGAGTTGAATTGTTTTTTAAAAATTTTTACTGAAAATTTGCCTAAGTGTTCGAATTGAGAAAATTCCGACAGCACCTTCCCCTAAAAACGACTAGTAATTTTTTTTTCCTTTATAAGTAGCAATAAATAAATCAAAGAGAAAAATAAATAACACGATTATTTTCATACCCAACATATTTTACATATATTCTACTCCATTAGTGTCAATAATATTTTACAACCCCACCATGAATTAGAATGACTAAGATCTCTTCATTTTAGTACAATAACAAGAAAAGACATTCCACTTCAACGAACCATTTGCTAATCATATCAGATTGTTGTCCACAATTTCCATTATCGAACCAACTAATGCTTCCTTCACCCAGCCCTTCAAACTCCTCTCCAACAAACATTTCATCGGTAGGCCTCTTCCCTGTGAACATTTCCATCAACAATATACCGTAACTATATACGTCGCTTCGTATTGATACTCTTCCTTCCATTCCATACTCTATGCACCAAACAAACATTTTTTTAGAAAATCAATAATGAAAATAGATTATATAAAGGAAATGACAATACAAGTGTTGTATATATGAAAGCCTGAAATTAGTTAATATAATGAGCATGGAAAATCACCTGGTGCCATATAGCCATTTGTTGCCAAGGTCATGGTTTGTGCCATAAAATCCCCTTCGCCAAAGAGTTTCACAATACCGAAATAAAAAACATGTGCAGTTATGAATGCATCATACACATATCATCATTTCAAGCATTTTAGTTTATGTTCAAAATACTCAGATGAGGATGATGATTTCCGAAATATATATTATCAATATTGATATGAATGTATCATTTGAAGTCATTAAACAGTACTGAGAAATTGACATATCATCCTTTCAAGCATTTTAGTTTATGTTAAATATATCAATTTATGTTCCGTGTTGTCACTTAATATAACAAATTCATTGGCTCAATGCAACAGAGGCTGGAGTTGAATATTACTTTCAAGTGTTTTTTTATTTGATTATGTACATAGTACAATAGTTACTTATGGACATATAGTGGTACATTAAGCGTGTCTATTAGCCCAAACCTTGTCAGCTAAAGTATTGCGAAAATGATGCATAAATTGGTTGTTGTGATGAACATGTAAGACCTCAACATCATCATCATCAGCCCCATCCCCATCCCCATCCCCTTCCCCGCGTTTTGGGCCTCTCTACCAGTATATCTTAGTGGGGGGTGTACATGAAGTAATGGAATGACTTATGTGCCATTATATATAGCAAAGTAACTTCCCACAAACTTGCACCACTACTACATGTAATTCTTGAAGTAGATGGTTAGTTATTAAAAAATGGAAGCTTCTAAAAGCCGACCACGAAATAGATTAGATACCCCAATATGTTTGTGCTTTGTTCCTTGAAAGCTTCATTTTTAACAGATACCAAAACAGATATCATATTGGAAAAACATATATATACATTAGCTTTCTTCATTTTCAATCATCCATTTTATTACGAGAGAACCAGATAAGATGCTTATGCTGGACGACTTTCCAAAGAAGAGTGACAGGAAGGCTACATCACAATGATGCTGACCACCACTTTTTCAAAATTTAATCCAAAGTGTTCCACTCAAACCACACACTAACAAAAAAAGGATAATAAGAGACATAAAAAACAGAACCAAACTTATTTTCACAAACTATATTCAAAACTTTTTCAACAACTTGAAAAAGTCCTTAAAACAGCCATACCTTATACCATCAAGAAATTTTGTTATAGAAAATCCAGAGGCCCAACACTCCATGTTGTTGGGTCGAAAGCAAGCTCAAATGCAAACACACACACAATGGACACCAAATATATAGTGGTTCCCCAAAATATGGGTACGTCCACTTTGACAGAGGCTTCACTATCTTCGGTTCGAAACAAACCGGGTATGAGGAGGATTACAATCACTCTACTCTCTCACTTACAAACATGACAGAGTAATTCTCTGTGGTTCTCTCAAGTGTATAACTCACTCTGCCTCTCTTCTCTCTGTCTTTTCACTTATGGCTTATATATATATAGCAGAGCATAGAACCAAACCAAAACACTACTTGCCAAAACCACTTCATGCTTAGCAGCCTTGCTTGACTTTGGTGAAGGCGTGCCTTGTTTTCTCTCCGCATGCGCAGCCGAAACTTTGTTTGATACGGCTTGTGGTTGTCTTGCATGTGGTTGTTGTTGGATACTGTTGAAGAGCATGCTTGAGGCTGCTTTGAATACACAGGTATGGAACCTTACAATTCTCCCCCTTCCATACCAATCAGAGGAGAACGTCTTCACCTGATCTCCCCCTCACTGCCAATTTGGGGCTGGTGTTAAACTAGCTTCTTCTTTGCAAACTTCTAGCTTTTCTCTGGACAGGCTCTTGGTCATCATATCTGATCCATTATCATCTGTGTGAATCTTCTCTAGCTGTAGAAGTTTATCTTCGAGCACGTCACGGATCCAGTGATACCTGACGTCTATGTGCTTGGACCTTGAGTGGAAGGTTGAATTTTTGCTAAGATGAATAGCACTCTGACTGTCACAGTATATGACATACTTTTCCTGCTCTTGTCCCAGTTCTTGAAGAAACTTCTTCATCCACAGGAGCTCTTTGCATCCTTCTGTTACTGCAATGTATTCAGCTTCTGTGGTGGATAAAGCAACACACTTTTGTAATCGGGATTGCCATGAAACTGCTCCCCCTGCAAAAGTGATTAGGTATCCCGATGTGGATTTTCTGGAGTCACTGTCTCCGGCCATGTCTGCGTCTGTGCAACCTTCCAATAAAGGTTCACCACTACCAAATCATAAACAAATATTGGTAGTTCATCTAAGATACCTGAGGATCCATTTTACTGCTGCCCAATGGTCCTTTCCAGGATTTGATAGATACCGACTGACAACTCCAACTGCATGAGCAATATCAGGCCTTGTGCATACCATGGCGTACATCAAACTGCCAACTGCTGAAGCATATGACACTTTCTTCATTTCTTCTTTTTCTGTCTCACTTGAAGGACACTGCTTCATATTCAACTTGAAGTGGCTTGCAAGTGGAGCACTGACTAGTTTTGCTTTGCTCATGTTGAACCTTTCAAGAACTTTGCCGATATACCTTTCTTGAGATAACAAAAGCTTGTGTTTCAGTCTGTCTCGAGAGATCTGCATTCCCAAGATTTGTTTTGCCGATCCCAACTCCTTCATAGCAAATGACTTGCTCAGCTCCTTCTTCAATTTGTTGATCTTGCTGCTGTCATGGCCAACGATCAACATATCATCGACATATAGCAAGAGGATGATAAAATCTCCATCAGGAAATTTCTTGACAAATACACAATGATCTGCAGTGGTTATGTTGTACCCATTCTGGTCCATGAATGAATCGAACTTTTTGTACCACTGTCTTGGTGCTTGTTTGAGCCCATAGAGACTCTTCTTCAATCTGCACACAAGATTTTCTTTTCCTCTGGTTCTGAATCCTTCAGGTTGCTCCATGTAGATTTCTTCATCCAGATCACCATGTAAAAATGCGGTCTTTACATCCAGTTGTTCGATCTCTAGGTTCAAGCTGGCTGCCAAGCCAAGAACAACTCGGATGGAGGACATTTTCACTACAGGTGAAA
This sequence comes from Cornus suecica, assembly GCA_963922005.1. NCBI lineage: Eukaryota > Viridiplantae > Streptophyta > Magnoliopsida > Cornales > Cornaceae > Cornus > Cornus suecica. The sequence goes on along the minus strand of OY998238.1, from coordinate 36,067,871 downwards.
ATATTTCTTCAAAATCAATGCCCTTCTTTTGACTGAATCCCTTCACAACCAGTCTTGCCTTGTACCTTGGTTGTGGATTGTTTTCTTCAGACTTCAGTTTGAATACCCATTTGTTCCTGAGAGCTTTCCTTCCTTGCGGTAACTTGACCAAGTCATATGTGTGGTTCTCATGCAGCGATTTCATCTCTTCCTGCATGGCTTTCATCCACTCCGCATTTTTACTGTCTTCAACAGCTTCCTGATAGCTCTCTGGTTCTCCCCCGTCACTAAGCATCACGTACTCTGCGGAGGAATATTTGCGATTCGGTTGTCGCTCTCTGGAAGATCTCCTTGTTTGAGGATCAACCGGATTTTCTTCTGCAACTGGTTCTGGTTCTGCACCGTCATCAGCTGGATCTCCTTGAATAGCTCCCCCATCATTTTGTGCTCTCGGTAAGGGAACCGGGTCTAGATTAGCTGGTAACTCTTCAGGTGGATCTGATTTCTTCTGTTTTTCAAGATCTTCAATGGTCTGATCTTCGAAAAATATCACATCTCTGCTTTTGATGACCTTCTTGTTGATAGGATCCCAGAGTCTGTAACCAAACTCTTCATGGGCATATCCCAGGAAGATGCACTGTTTGGCCTTTCCGTCAAGCTTGGATCTTTCATCTCTGGGGATGTGGACAAATGCTCTGCAACCAAACACCTTCAAGTGTTTGTAGGAAACATCTCTCCCTCTCCATACTTTTTCTGGAACATCACAGTTTAATGGAACTGAGGGAGATAGGTTGATTAAGTCAACCGCTGTTCTCATTGCTTCACCCCAGAAAGGAGTTGACAACTTGGCATTAGATAACATGCACCTGATCCTTTCGCAGATGGTTCTGTTCATTCTTTCTGCAAGGCCGTTATGTTGAGGAGTTTTCGGCACTGATTTTTCGAGTCTGATGCCGAAGCGTCTGCAATAGTCCTCGAATGGTCCTCTGTACTCGCCACCATTATCTGCACGTACGTACTTCATCCTTTTTCCAGTTTCTCTTTCAACCTTTACATGAAACTCCTTGAACCCTTCCAACACCTGGTCTTTAGTTTTCAAGGCAAAGGTCCATAATTTCCTGGAATGATCATCAATGAATGTGACAAAATAGAGGGCACCTCCATGAGTTCTGGTTTACATGGTGCAAACATCCGTGCGTACGAGATCTAGAATGTTTGGTCTTCTAGATGGAGGGGAACTGCGGAATGCAACTCTGTGCTGTTTCCCCATGATGTAGTCGACACAGGTGTGCAATGGAGTACCTTTCATTCCAGGTAAGAGTTCTTTTCTGGCAAGGACCTTGAGTCCTTTCTCACTCATATGACCGAGTCTTTTGTGCCATAACTCGGTAGGGATTTCTTTTTCCATTGTATTCACCTCGACTCTGCACAATTTTGCTTGCGTTGTGTAGAGTGAGCTTGTCTTCTTTCCTCTGGCCACCACAAGATTGCATTTGGTGAGCTTCCACTTGCCATTACCAAAATGACTGTTGTAGCCTTCATCATCGAGCTTGCCGGTGGAGATCAGGTTGAGACGAATATCTGGAACATGTCTCACATCTTTGAGGAGTAGTTTGCATCCATTGCTGCTTTCCAAAAGAATATCGTCTCTGCCGGTAATTTTGGATGCTCCTTGGTTTCCCATCTTCATAAGTCCGAAATCACCACTGGTGTAGGATGTGAACATATCCTTCCTCGAAGTGATGTGACAGGAAGCACCTGAGTCAATAACCCAGGTAGATTCTTCGGATGTGAAGTTGACACACTCATCATCTTGAACGATGACGAGCCCTTCTCCGGCTGTTGCTGCTGCTTCGGAGGTACTTTCTTCACCTCTATTTCTGGTCTGTTGTCCAGACTGTTCGGCTTTAAGCTTCCTGCATTCTCTCATAAAATGGCCTGGCTTGCCACAATGATGACAAGTTTTGTCTCTTCTGAAAGTAGACTTTGATCGCCCACGATGCTGTGGCTGATTGCGATGGTTTCTGCTTTTGCTTCTACCGCGCCATTATTTTCTTTCTCGTCTTTCAGTGACAAGAGCTTCTGACTCAGGATGATATCCTTCTTCCTTTCTTCTTGCTTCCTCATTCAACATTCTGTCTTTCGCCATTTCCATGTTAATTATTCCATCTGGAGCTGAGTTGCTTACAGAGACAACTAGCGTATCCCAACTTTTCGGAAGGGAGTGTAATAGGAATACTGCCTGCATCTCATCTTCTATAGTCATTTTCATCGAGTTGAATTGATCCAACAGCCCCTGGAATTCGCTCATGTGTTCTGACACACTTTTGCCATCTTTGTATTTAAGATTCACCATACGGCTCAAAAGATTTACCTTGTTCTGAGATGTCTTCCGTGCGTACATCTTCTCCAATTTTTGCCAAAGAGCATAAGCATCATTGTCGTTGGCAAAATTTTGGTAAATGCTTTTGTCGATCCATTGTCTGATTTGGGCGGCACATTTTCGGTTGAGTACCGTCCAGTCTACATCGGTCATGTCCTTTGGTTTGCCATCAGGTGCATCATCGGTCCTTTTGATCGGCTTCCACAGATCTTTAATATACAAAAGATCCTCCATTTTTGACTTCCACAATGAATAGTTGGCTGCGGTCAATCTGATCATCGTTCCGGATCCTGAATCTTCCATCGAAACGGTTCAACTTTAAGCCCTCTTGGCTTGTTTGATATATTCGGAGTAGAATCTCGCAAAATGGAGTGTACCGTTGCGTCCGAAACAGTCAAAAACCTTAAGATCGCCTCTGACTAAGCTCAATTCCGACTTCGGATGAGTCCGGAATGGTCAAAACAACGTCGAGTGGCAAAATTGTAATTTTGCAAACTTGGTGATGACGTGGCAGCAGCAGAAGGTGACATGTGGCAGTACACGTGGCAAGGTGTCAGTGGTGACACGTGGCAGGTGACGTGGCTGAATGGTTGGTTGACACGTGGCAGGACACGTGGTAGTGTCAGGGGATGACACGTGGCAAGGGGTGACGTCAGCAGTGACGTGACACCCTTGCTGACGTCAGCGGTGACGTGGCGCGCGTGTGGCGCGTGGCTGCGCGTGGGCTTCACGCGCGGCTGAGCTTGGTGGCGCGTGCTGCGCGTGGTCCTCACGCGCTCTGGAGGAAAAAGACGCGTGCAGCGCGTGACACCGTTGCTGCTGACGCGCCGACGCTTGGGTGGCGCGTGGAGGCGCGTGTGAAGGAGTTTTAGACTGTTTTCAACGGGAATGGATTCCTTGGTTGATGGGTCGGCCGAAAATGTGGGGGTTGTGGTGATTTGAGCTCTGGACTGGTTCGAAATAGAGCTTGAAGTTTCGGCTCTGTTGAGCTTTAATGGCTCTGATACCACTTTGTTGGGTCGAAAGCAAGCTCAAATGCAAACACACACACACAATGGACACCAAATATGTAGTGGTTCCCCAAAATATGGGTACGTCCACTTTGACAGAGGCTTCACTATCTTCGGTTTGAAACAAACCGGGTATGAGGAGGATTACAATCACTCTACTCTCTCACTTACAAACATGACATAGTAATTCTCTGTGGTTCTCTCAAATGTATAACTCACTCTGCCTCTCTTCTCTCTGTCTTTTCACTTATGGCTTATATATATATAGCAGAGCATAGAACCAAGCCAAAACACTACTTGCCAAAACCACTTCACGCTTAGCTGCCTTGCTTGACTTTGGTGAAGGCGTGCCTTGTTTTCTCTCCGCATGCGCAGCCGAAACTTTGTTTGATACGGCTTGTGGTTGTCTTGCATGTGGTTGTTGTTGGATACTGTTGAAGAGCATGCTTGAGGCTGCTTTGAATACACAGGTATGGAACCTTACACATGTAATCATCACTTGGAGCTCCAAGCTACTACATGATGGTAGATTAGCCAATATATATATATATATATATATATATATATATATATATATATCAAACAAAGCCCGATATGGTACATACTTTCTTGGTTACTCAAAGCTCTATGTCACTGGTGTATCATCTAATATTCCAGCCAGACCAACCATGTTTTACCTGCAGCTGTAAAATTGCCTCAGACGGACATTTGCTATACATTTCCAGGGGTGAAGCTAGATATCTTCATCCAACTGAACTGACAGGACCAATATCTCAATTGGTGTTTTAGGATGATGGTATTCCCACAAACAATTCTTGAGATCCTCGTAGATTTCCGGGGACACGCTGCCTTATCTCTTCCAAAGCACATAATGTTTCTGAATCAAACCCTCCAGCAAACTGCACACATTATAACACACAACATAACTTATTAGATTCTTTTTTTTTTTTCCAATACTAATGCACAATAGCATCGATTTGCCCTAGTACCGTACACTCGCAACAACAACAAAGAGCCCAATCAAGAAATGTTTAGAGAGGCTCACGGGGCTAGACTCATTACTTTATGTAATTTATTTGTTCATCACTTAAAGTTAGAACTTTGACAGCCTTACAGGAATTTGGATTACATAAACATATGCAAACCTAGGATAAAATCAATCTAGTCCTACATAGGCGCAGTTTACTCGCATACAAAAGAACTGTTTGAAAATCAAGGGAGTAAAGAGAAAAAAAAGAGAACTTCCGAACGATAAACAAGTTTCACATGCATAGGATGGGACCCTAATATGAAAGTCATTGCACCTGACTTGTCCTTCTATGCTTCGTTATTCCCAGATGTATACTTTATCGGATCTCCAAAGCTATACCTTTACAAACTAAACTATCCCAAACATGTTACTCATTTTTGTGAAACCATGCCTTCTCTTGCCAACACCACCACATGCCATAAATTAGAATTCAGTTGTCAGCAACCTGTTAAATGATGGTTCCATTCTTGCATCACAAGCATCAGCTCATTTTTACTGGAGAAGAATAGGCTTATAGACAAGCATTCCTGCTTTTCTTGGGATGTGGTGATAATTCATATGAAAATAAAAGGGTCATTTGGCCCAAAGGTGCAACTTTTGGCATTTCCTGCCTTTTGGAATGAATAAAAGTGATCAACACTCTTTTGCTCCTAAAGAATCATCCTTTTCTTCCCCATGGGTATTGTATCTCTTCTTTTCAGTATTTGCCAAATGAAGTTTCAACAAATTTAGCTAAAATGCATGATCATTGAAATGCTGGAAATAATTATTCAAGGTCACCTGGTGAGCCCTGTACACAAAATGCACACCCTGAAGCAGCAGGGCTTCTTGTGTGGATTCTCTTTCTGAATATCGGATGGATTCAAGCTCCAGTGTTACCCTCTTCATGTACATCTTCGCAAGCATCATAGAAGCCTGCTTTATCTGAACAGAAAGCACAGACAACTCATCAGTTGACCACAATTATAGTCTAATATGGTTATATGGACAACATGGGAAGACATACATCGTGTATTTAATGATATTTGTGTGAGAGAAATTTCATAGAACAAAAATTTATTCAGAATTGATGAAGACAAAAACATAAAATAGATGCTGAAGATCCACAAGCTCTAAAACTCTAACACACTTCATCCTCCACTCATGGTTTTCAACAGTTCAAACACTCATGTTTTGTAGGGAAGAAGTGAAAAGTATAATTTTTGTATTATCTAACATATATCTTCTAATAAATCAGTATTATAATAATCAATTCAGTCTCAAAATATATCACAATTCAGTTCATAACTTCTAATAAATCAGTAAGATTGCTCAAACCTGACCCTAATTGGATACAAGTCACAAAACCACCATACAACATGAATTTTCTAATCTATCTGAAATAAAATGATACCCTAATGATTTTCTAATCTATCAGTAAGATTGCTATAATCTATCTGAATTTTCTAATGATAGATGCATCATTAGAAATCTAAAAAAACAAAATGAATAAAGAATGGAGTATTTTTAAAATCTAAAAAAACCTTGCAAATCACCCCCTTAACATAGCTTAGTTAAAACAGAATTAAAGTAACAACTAATTGTAGATAAGCAAATGTCTAGCTCAATTACAGAACACAAACAAATAAAACATAAAAAAAAGAAAAAAATCTTTTCATTTCAGCCCACAATGTAACGCTCTTGAACTGCTTACAAGCTTACTGTTTTTCTTCCATTTTTATAATGAAAATAAAAAACCTAACAATTAGTCCATCTTTAACAAGAATTTGTTGGATTTCTTTGCTTCCTTTGTGTGCACTTTTACACTGTTACACTATTCATTAATTAGTCCATTTAGAATAAAAATAACTTTTTATTTTTAAGGCTACAAATTAATCCTTCATTTTCTATTAGGAACAACTTCAAAGATTGTTTTAATATTATGGGTCAATGTTTGAGTCTAATAATGAAATTATATACAAGGACTAATGAAAGTTAATAAGATATCAGTTGAATCAATGAAGATTCATAGATGAAAACAAGCACATATAAAGCAACAAATTAGTCTAGTCTTCTATCAAGGATATAATCAAGCAATGGATGACCTTAAGTTGTCTTGAGGATTACTACTAAAGGGTCTTGTGTTCTTTTCCAGTTGCCACTAGGCCCATTATGCCCCCACTTTCCTTTTTTCGCTTTAGTTCAATATTTTTTCTATTTTAAAACATGGAGCTTCAAACTTGAGTGTTACAACTTTGTAATGACTCAAACTCCATTCTCAGGGATCTATAGCTACTACCCTTTAAATTAAGTTTCAAAATCAAGTCAGTTTCAAAATACCAATAAATAAACACAATTGAGTTCTTTGATCAATTTAAGACTCAAACAAAAATAGTCTATGCACAAGTCATAACAATGTGTTAGTTTAACATAGTAATGCAACATAGCATATACTGTATATTGGTCTAATTTGTTGTTTTGTAATTCATTAATTTTGAAAAATAAAAATAAAAAATTGAAATTTTTCAAAAAAAAAAATTCTTTGTTTTCACGAATGAATGTGCATTACAAGTTAATTGAGTTTGTGCTTATGATGTATGAGTAGTATGTGATACGATATTCTCGTTCATGAGAGTAATGATTAAATCGAGCTAAGTAAAGTGATGTGATTTTACATGAGTGAATGATTAGTAAAATTGAAACCGAAAATGACGACTTTGACCTATAAGCACAAACACACATTCACTATGGGAAAAACAATTGATCTTTGACTATGTAGTTGAAAAATTAATTTTGCCACAATAAAAGGGGAGATGGGGAGTTGATATAGATGAAATGGATAAAATTTTGAAATTTTTGAAAAATAAAAGGCAAAAAGTAGTTCTTCGATCTGAGTAACTGGACATTGGTATCACCAATATCATTGTTCGCGTAAAAAGGGGAGAAAACTAATGAGCATAAATCCCAATAAAGAAGTTATGGCCCAGTTGGTTGGGATTAAAAATCCTCGCTGGAAAGTCCGGAACTTAGAAAGATAAAAAGGGATGAAAAGTGGAATGATGGTAGGAATAATTTTTTGGCAAATTTTGATCAATGAAGTAGAAAAAGAAAGATTGAAATACCATAGTAGAATGTTCACAAAAATACGGAAGGTTGTCTAGATTGGGAGTAGAAAGTAACGAAATCTTTTATTCTTGTGGGAACCATTCATGACACGAATCTCGAGATTAGTTATTGTTCGGTAGTGAATGAGAGTATTTGCATCCATAATATCTTATGCATTGTATCATGACTTGGTTGATGAGTATGTGAATGCATGAATGCGTGATTAAAAAAAAATGGAGAAATTGTGGGTAGTATATCCAACCCTCACGAGAATTAATGTTTGTGGGTATCATCACTGGAAACCCTCACGAGACTATAACTCGTCCACTAGGGGAAACCTAGGAGTTCAAAGGCTTATTGCATATGCTAAATGTAATCGAGACAACCAGCGAAAATGGTGTAGTTAGAATTTTATTTCTTTTTGTTTTGCTCGAAGACTAGCAAAATATAGGTTTGGGGGTATTTGATAAGTCAATTTTACATACATATTTTATCCCCAAATGTATATTTGTTAGTAGGTAAAACTATTTAATTTAATTAATTTAGAAGTGTAATAATGATAAGTGCACAAAACTTAATTTATATAATAAAATTGTTGAATAAATCATTTTCAATGTCATTAAATTTTATCTACATTTATGTCTTTCATTTATAGGTGTAAAGTGAGAAATGAATCTAATGCACATGGATGAAAGTTGGATGAATCAAATGCAGATGGATAAAAGTTGGAAGATTCAAATGCACATAGGAAAATAACAAAATGTGATGGAAAGTTATGTATATTCAAAGAAAAAGAAAAGAAAAGAAAATTTCATTTCTCTTTACAAGTTATAATTTGATTCCAATATTTCTCTATAAATATGGATACATCTTGAAGAGAGGAGGGGGAAAAAAAAGAAGAGGAAGAAGAAGGAGGAGAGCAAGAAGGACACCAAAGAGGAGAATAATTTACTCATGTAAAACCACATCACTTTACTTAGCTCGATTTAATCATTACTCTCATGAACGAGAATATCGTATCACATACTACTCATACATCATAAACACAAACTCAATTAACTTGTAATGCACATTCATTCGTGAAAACAAAGAATTTTTTTTTTTTTGAAAAATTTCAATTTTTTATTTTTATTTTTCAAAATTAATGAATTACAAAATAACAAATTAGACCATACCCCAAAACCTAAACTCAACATTGTCCCTAATGTTGGACAAACTCACACTTTGTACACAAAAAGACAAAGGTGAAAGAGTATCACCTGAATCATGGTAGGTTGATCTCGTCAAACTTGTTATCAAACAACAAAAAGTTGTTAGGATTTCAAATGAAAGATTCTATACCACAAAAATAAATAAAAATAAAATGAAATTTCTTAAAGTTAGCAATATACACAAGTCTTCTATGCATTTCATGTGAGATTTTGACATTCTCTTTTAGATGGAAACGATGCATGCACACTGATTGAGATTTACCCTTAATGTCTATTATATTCCACTCAATAGTTGACTTATGATCCATAAGAACATCTATGAGTTTTTCCTCGTGTTCCTTATTTAACTCAGAAGGAATGATGACAGGCAGACTCTTAACTTCACTTAAGTAAAAATACTTAAGTTCAGAAGTTTGAACTTTCAAGTCTAGCTTAGGAGGTGACTCAGATGATGATACATGTTTATTTTCAATTGGTGAAAGGGGCTCTACCTTGGCTTTCCAATTCTCAATGTCCATAAAAGGGACAGAATCCAATAAGACGTTCACCTCTTCACAAGCACTATCCATATCAAAATCACATCTAAAGTGATCTAAACATGCCTCTAAAGGATCATCATAACTTACATGTGTGAAAATCTCTTGAATTATACTCTCTTTTAGATTCACCTCGATCGTATCCTCAGAATATGGTGGTTGTCAGCTCATAAAAATATTAAGCTCAATAGACATGTTCCCAAATGAGATCTCTCACGCTTTCTCAAAAAGTTTATTAATGTTTTTTTTTTACAATAATAAAAATACACCACCCAAACAAATATTTTCTTTATCTGAAATTTAATTCAAGGGTAGTGATTTCTATTTTTTATTTTTTATTTATTTATTTATTTTTAATTTCCTATATGAGAGATTATTAAGACTAATTCCAAAAATAATCTTCACCTAGTTAGACAGCTCCTACTCTCTTTCAGAGAAAACTAGTGGATGACCAGTTAAGGACCATCAAACTAACAACGAAGTAGTTCCCAGGAAAGTGTGGCGAGGCACTAGGCCTGCTTAATGCCGCGTCAACCACACTCCTAGACAGAACTGTCCTACCGTTTATCAATTTGATAGTGACTCACTGGAGTTACCAAAAGTTTAACAATGTCCAAGAGGATCCTATGAGCTATATGAAAACCTATTGGCCAACGTCTACTTGATTTTAAATTAAACTAAATTTAGCCAAGGGTATACAAATGCAAAGAGATTTTTAACCTAATGGACAAGGAATTGGTGATGAAATCCAATCCTTATCTTGTTAGAGGGTTAATGCCCTTACTAAAAGATTTATGCAAAATGCTAAATTAAAAATGTACATACAAGCAAGTCAACAAAAATAAAAATAAAGGGAGTGAGTGTGTGAACTTTCTTCTTTTTTTTTTTTTATAAATAAATAAAGAAAGAAATACACGAAATAAAATAAAATAAATAACAAAAATAAATTTGAAGAAAGTGTGTACCTAAAGGTTATTTCTAGTGTTATTCTATCCTAAAGGTATCATGCAAAATTTCATCTATATAAAAACTATGTTCACCTAATCTAAAATAAAAAAAATAATATTTATATTTACTAAAGAAAATGGTATTTACCTGGATTCCACAGAATGCTAGTAAAGATGCCACAAAGAAATCCAAGTATTTGTTTATCCAATGCAATCTCAAAAAAAAATATTACCTACAAAATTCAAGAAGTATCAATTATTGAAAAAAACAAACACAAAAATAATAAAAATTATAAACTTAAGTAAACAAATACTAATTCTATACTTAAGCTAAGAATAAAGAAAATAAAAAATAAAATAATAAAATAAAGTTAATTTTTTTTTTTCACAGTAGCCGAAATGCTACAGTAGTTCGAAAAAAAAAATTAAATTTTTTTTTACAGTTTTTTTTTTTGCTACAGTAGCCAAAATGCTACAGTAGTTTTGATTTTTTTTTTTTTTTTGATTTTCTAATTTGTTATCACTAATAAAATACTAATCTCTAAATTCAAAAGTGAAAAAACACTACAGTACTATCAGAATTAGAAAGACAATTTTTTATTTTTTTTTCTTTTTTCCTAAACAAAACAGTAGCTTATTACAAAAAAAAAAAATTTATAAAATATTTTTTTTACAGTTTTTTTTGCTACAGTAGCCGAAATGCTACAGTGATTTCAAAATTTTTTTTTTCTAAAAGTTTTTTTTTAAAAAAACAGTAGCTTATCAAAAATCAATTTTTTATTTTATTTTTTTAACAACTAGTAGAAGAATTAAATCAACTTAAATTTAATTAGTTTCTAGTTGCGATTCCCCGGCAACGGCGCCAAAAACTTGGTGTGTTTTAAAATATTACTCGCAAGTGCACGAATCAGTTGTAGTTTAGGTTATGCAAGAACAATGTCGAACCCAAGGGAATGCTTTAAAGAGAACTTAATTAAATTCAAATTAATCTAAAACTAACATAGTTTCTCAAAGTTTGTTTGTTGAAGTGATTTTTATACTAAACATGCAATATCGAAATACAAATAATTAAAGCGAGAATAATAGGGGAAAACATACTAAGGTATCGGAATCCACCACCACTAATCCATAAACTTTTAATTATTCCTTTATCAATTCCAATTTTAGAGTAGTAATTTAGAAATCAATCTTATTACTTTCTCAAGATTTAACAATAACGTATTAATGAAATATATTTTCAAGAAATAGATTTTCCTTCGCTTTAAAGTGTAAAATTCTAAGCATCCTATGTATGCAATTTAATGGATCACATAAGATCAAAGATTTTTACTTATAAACTCATCAAATCCAAACTTGATTAATTATGATAAGAATTCTTAACTACTATAAATACATGATATTTATAGTGAAAGGAATTTAAAACAATTAATATTATGAAGCGAAAATCATAAGCATTTAAACCATACACATGGAAATTGATAAAAGACTAAAAGGAATTTATTTCATAAATGGTTGTTTCATCCTCAACCTTAGTTGAGAATTTAGTTACACATGCTTAAAAAGAAAATAATAAAGTAAGAACAATAAAACCCGGAATTGAAGATAATTCTTCTTCTCTTTGGTGTCCTTCTTGCTCTCCTCCTTCTTCTTCCTCTTCTTTTTTCCCCCCTACTCTCTTCAAGATGTATCCATATTTATACAGAAATATTGGAATCAAATTACAACTTGTAAATAGAAATGAAATTTTCTTTTCTTTTCTTTTTCTTTGAATATACATAACTTTCCATCACATTTTGTTCTTTTCCCATGTGCATTTGAATCTTCCAACTTTCATCCATGTGCATTTGATTCATCCAACTTTCATCCATGTGCATTAGATTCATTTATCACTTTACACCTATAAATGAAAGACATAAATGTAGATGAAATTTAATGACATTGAAAATGATTTATTCAACAATTTTATTATATAAATTAAGTTTTGTGCACTTATCATTATTACACTTCTAAATTAATTAAAATAAATAGTTTTACCTACTAACAAATATACATTTGGGGATAAAATATATATGTAAAATGAACTTATCATATATCCATAACAATCTTAACTTGATATATAAGACAATGAAGGTGAAGTAGTCAAAAAAATAATTGGTTGCACAAGCTTGAGACTAAGGGAAAGGTTATCGGAAGACGCATAAACTTTGATCCTAATTATGCATAAAAGTATAAGGCAAGATCAACTTGCCAATTAATTTGAAACAAAGTTCGTACATTTCTCTTCCTAGAATGTACTCTCCTAATCTCAAGTCTATAGCCAATTGTTTTTGACCCTGATTAGTTACTTGGTATATTTGGTTACAAGTATATCATATTCCAATTAGAAATAAATTAACTAAACTAATTTACTAATTACTATGAAAATACACCAATAACTCTTGTGTTTTCAACTTCATTGATCTCATTTTCAGTAGGACAAACTACTCAAAAGTTTGAAAAATTAAACTGATTCAAAGGAACTGAACTCAATGATGGCCAACAATTCCCTACATTTCATTAGATTACTCTAAGCGTAATTCTAATCCTAATACATAAGAAATTCCTAAACATGAAATTTTTTATCACAACTTCATGCTCGACCAATTCCAAATTCCCATAATTCTATATACATATAACACCTAAAAGCACATGAACTAATAACTACTAAATAAAATCAATACCTCAACAAAGATCTTGACATTTTTCATCAGTTAAATTCAGCACACCCACACGCAAATATACACACATATATATCCATTTACACACCATTTAACAAAACAAATGGTTCTTTATCTCAAGTACATGCATTTTGTCGGTACATGCATATTATGTTCATTTTTACAGAAAAACACACACCCAAACACGAACACACATGCACAAATTTGGGGGTTTTACACACACACAACCCTAAAAAATTACAGACACAGAAACACACACATATACACACACAATCCTAAAAAAATTACAGAAAAATCGCTCAAATTGAACTCCAACAACACATATATGGGGAAGAGTGGACAAGCTAAACAATAAAAAGAGATCAAGCAAACCTGAGTTCAAATTGACAAGGATTGCCTCTCTGTGCAATACCAACTGAAATCCACGCGCTCCAATTGAAACCGTAACCGTCGCCTCTCTTAATTGAAACCCTAGATCAGGCGAAAGTGAGGATGAGAGTACCCTAGATCACGATTTCATGGCCGAATCTCGAGTGGTGTGAAGAATTGCCTCAAACCCTAGCAAGAGTTGTCGCCAGAAGAGAGAGGAGAAAACAATTCTCGATTTTGTGTTCTTGTGTTTTGAGAAATGATTTTTCTTGTGTTTTTTTTTTGTATCGATTTTGTGTTTTTTGTTTGTATAGATCTACAGTTCAAAAAACAAAAAAATAGCCTTTTTTTGTTCTCATTTCAGGCCCAAATTTGACACTTGTTTTTCAGGCCCAAATTTGACACTTGTTTTTTTACTGTGCATGGAAACATATAATTCCCAAAAGTTACCCAAACAAGTTTTTGTTCTATTTTAGGCCCAAAAAATAAAAAACAGAACAAAAAACATGTATCCAAACAGGCCATATGTATTCCATAACAAAATCATATTTGTTGCCTAATTTGTTGAGAAATAATTTGAAAGGAAATAAAATTATAGGTTTGGTGTTTATAAGCCTCAAAAGCTTGAAATGGAAATATATGTACATTGGGGCTTGGTATATGGCTCCTAATTTTGCTAGCTCTTGCCAACTCCCTTGTTTTCTTTATGTTTTCAATGGAAAAGTAGTAACTCTTTAATCTTTCTTCCTTCCTTCCTTTTCTCTAAACTATACAAAATCTTCGACCTTTTGTTATATGGATCCTATTCTGTTGTGCAATGATCAATTATTTTGTGACTGTGAGAATGTACTCGTGTCTCTCATCCCGAATCTCAATAAAGTAACATGGATTAATAGTTTGAAACAAATAAGATATTGTCTTTGTTGTGGTCTTTGGTCTACATTTTCATATTTTTTTACTTGATAACTTCATCTACAAAACAACATTGTCTCTATGAATGATGATATGTAGACTATATAATTCTTGAATGTAGTACTTGAGATACTTCATAATTATTAAGTTAGGAACAAGGCATGCCTATAGAATCTTGTACTATAATTACTATTGTGCATTCACAACTTCGAGAACATGTGTACATCTTTCAACTACTTTGTTTGTTTGTTTGTTGAGAATTAAATTTAAGGTGCTAATAAAAACTGATTATAATTCGATTGTTGTTCGAAAAACTTACAGATGTTGTTGAAGTTTTAATGTCCTTAAGCAGATTGTATTTGCATGCACTCGCTTGCTTCACCTTAGTTGCCTTTCTCGAATTCCCAATTCTTTTATCTTCCTCAGCCTTCCATGTCCCTTTTCTATCATAGCACTTGCTTGCATTAGCTTTCCAATTTCCTTTTGCATTTGTTCATCGCTTTATTTGCCTCCAAATTCACTCATTGTTTCTTCATTGTAATGCAATTGTTTATCATTTTTTTTCCAATTTTCGTTTGGCAAGGAAAGGAGGTGTGTCACTCCTTTCTTCCGCATTGTCACTTCCTTCCCCTTCTTCATTATCACTGGATTCGGGTTTTCTAGCCCACGATGGTGATCACTGTCGGTGTCACTATGATCATTCAATAATGCCCATGTCATGCTCCGAGTTTCTTGATGAGTCAACCAGGGTATTTTTTCGATCATCAGTGGGATATAGGGGAACCATAGGAAGCAACTGATTTGAACCTATAATCTGGCTTACCCACTTTTTCAATCCAGGTGATTTTTTGTTGTCTCTATCAGTTTTAAGTTATTATTGGGTTTTTCACTCTTTGTTTAACATTTTTTCACTTCTAACATTATTATCTAGCTATAGAAATAATTTTTTATACATATATTTTACTATAAACGAATTTATTTTTTGATATATGCCGAAATATATATTTTTTTCAAACTACCAATTAGGGTATATTATTTTCCCTCTTTTAACATTATTATCTAGTTATATAAATTATTTTATATATATATATATATATTTTTTTTTTTTTACTATAAACAATTTTTTTTATACGGAAATAAAAAATTATGCCGAAATTTGACCATAAGATTGGTTTTGTCTATTGACCTAAATTTTACCAAAAAATTAATGCCGAAATTAATGGTGGTTCGAAAATAAAAGGTTGGTTGGTTTTGTCTATGAACCAAAAGATTTCCTCAATTGGCACCTAAAATTTGATGATTTTAAAATACATTTCATATTTCAGTGGTAATGACTCAAACTGCCAAACGATGGAGTCGTAGCTTTAGATATTGAGAATAGCCCATTTGGGCATAAAGAAAAAAAAAAACCGGAATTAATTTTTTATTTTGATATAAATTTTTTTTTTTATTGTAAAATATATATATATAACAAATAATTTATATAACTAGATAATAATGTTAAATTTGAGGGGGTCTAATTGAAGATAAAACAATTTTTTTGGGTATAAATAAAGTTAATCCTTATTTTTGTATGGGTTAATTTCAAGAAACCCCCATATACTATCAAGTTTAATTAACTAACCCCCACTGTGTTCACTTTGCCCCCTATACTATTCAATTTTATCATGATGCCCCCTCACCTCACATTTTGAGTCAAAATGCCTAAACTACCCTCAATAGTATAAGGGGTTTAGTGAAATCAATTATTTAAAAAAATTATTTTTCGAAAATGAATTATATTTTTCGCAAAAATTATAAATTCAAAAATATATATATATATTTTTCGTAAAAAAAATATTTTTCGGAGGGAGTGTATTATTTTCCAAATATGAATTATTTCGGAAAAAATAATATATATTTTTGCAAAAAAATTATTTTTCGGAAAAAAATCATATTTTGGAACATAATATATATTTTTCGGAAAAAAAAATCATATTTTGGAACATAATATATAATTTTTTGAAAAAAAATTATTTTTCGGGAAAAAAATCATATTTTGGAACATAATATATATTTTTCACAAAAAAATTATTTTTCGAAAAAAAATCATATTTTGGAACATAATATATACTTTTTCTTATAAGAAATATTATTTTGGAACATAATATATATTTTTTGCGAAAAAATTAATTTTTGGAAAAAAATCATATTTTGGAACATAATATATACTTTTTCGCCAAAAAATTATTTTTCGGAAAAAAAATCATATTTTGGAACATAATATATATTTTTTGCAAAAAAATTATTTTTCGGAAAAAATCATATTTTCCGAAATATATATATATTTTTTGAAATTTATAATTTTTACGAAAAATATAATTTATTTTTGAAAAATAATTTTTTAAGGGTTGATTTCACTAAACCCTTTTATACTATTAAAGGAGGGTAGTTTAGATATTTTGACTCAAAATGTGAGGAGAAGGGGACATACTGATGAAATTGAATAGTATATGGGGCAAAGTAGACACATTGAAGGTTAGTTGATTAAATTGAATAGTATAGGGGGATTTCTTGAAGTAAACCCTTTTTATATTTTATAGAAGATTAATATATGGGTATAATAATAATTTGGTACTCCCTCCGTCCCAATTTAAATATCCACATTCACTATTCAACCCATTCCAAAATAAGAAAAGTCAATATCACTTTATTTGGTCAATTTATTAATTTATCCTTCAAATTATAACCATCACATCATTTGGTGAGATCAATGGTAAAATTATTTTTTCTTTTATTATCACATCAATAAAAATCATCATCACAAAAAGTTAGATTACCCAAATTGGTTAGATTACCCAAATTGGGACGGAAGAAGTATTAAAAAAATGGGTCCATGGAGTAAGATGTTCAATTTTGAGAAATTGACGAATTGATTTACTCACTTCTTATAATACAAGTGGTATTTTGCACCTTTGCGTGGATATTAGTGAGGTTGTAACGAAGATTTTGTGAACCAAAGAGTCACAAAGCTGGACACAATTAACCAAAAGTCATACTAATCAAGAATCAAACTGGTTAAAGCAAAAGCACTCACCACCCTCTACGCAACCAATGAAATAGTAGCAGTA
Organism: Cornus suecica; assembly: GCA_963922005.1. Lineage (NCBI taxonomy): Eukaryota > Viridiplantae > Streptophyta > Magnoliopsida > Cornales > Cornaceae > Cornus > Cornus suecica. Next base: position 36,050,583 of record OY998238.1, on the reverse strand, counting down.
GCAAGTGTCTTTTCCTTTACCACTCACCTTTATTTCAATTCCTAAACCTAGCCCTAACACACCCCTCTTGTTCATAGCTTCCGGAGACAATGAATCGCGGTCAATCCAGAAACATCAGAGGCCATTCCAATCCCAGAGGACGATCCTCACCTTCCGGCGGCGATTCTACCCATCGTCACGGCTCTGTAATTTCATCATCTCTCTATTCAATCTTCTTTCTCTTTGACAATTATGATTCCATTGTTTGATTTATTAATTTTTGAATCCCATTCACTAATAAGAGTAGTTGTACATTGGAGAAGTTTATAAGGTGATTGTTGGGTATGGTTCTTTTACTCGAGGGTTTTAGATAATAGATGAGTGAATTGGGTGCACGCTAAATGTTTGTTACAAGTTCTATAGGAGGCATAGTTTTAGTAGAAAATCAAGAGAAAATTTATATATGAAATTATTTGCTAATTTGGCTCTAGGAAGGAGAGTTGGTGTAATTTAACTAGAATTTTGAAGAGAGATGTTTTTACTTGTTTATTTATTATTATTATTATGTTTTTTATTTTTTATGAGGTTCTGTAATAAAGTGTGCCCAAAAAGGGAATTGTAGCAATGGACTATGGTTATAGTCTTATATGTATAGTAGAGCCTTGAAGATTTTTTTTTTGAAGCTGAAATTGTCAAACTTATGTAAGCCCTAACATGCAATCCTCGTACATATATCTAATGTGTGGACTCTCAACTTAGCTGGAGTTCAAGATGATTTAGCAGGTTGAATTCGTTGGTGCGATTTCGTGATGATTCATTTATAATTTGAATCGGTAGGACTAGAATTCTTTCGGATATAAGTTCCAGCTTTATGTTGAGGAATATTTTGTGAAAAGAATTTGGAAATGGGGATTGTTTCTCTTTCATTTCTTGATGCTTGGATATATATATTGATGTATTGAAAAATAAAGTAAAAACTATGTTTAATTTCCAAAAGTATGCTTTGAAATGAAAGGTTTAAAATCTTCTATTTTTTTATATCGTATATAAGGGCTAAAGTAGATGCATATGATTTCATGAACAATGTTGTTTTTGCAATTTACAGGTAAGAGCTGATGGTTCATCTTCTAATGCCACCCCTGTTTGGAAGGCTGTATCATCATCTCATGCAAGGCAAACACCAGGGAAAATGCCAATGAGCGGTGATTTAAATCTGTTAGTTCAAGAATCCAGTCCTGATTACCCACACCAGCAGGATCGTAGTTTACCGGGAATTGAAGGCCTTACACAGGATATAGGAAAGCTTGGATTGGTACAAGATACACCGGAGAAAGCGAACTGTAGTTCAAGACAGATGGAGTCTTTTTCGGCTTCTGGTTCTGCTTTTAAAAACCAGTTCCCTTCATTGTCTGCTCAATCTGATCAGAAGAACAGGTACCTGAATGTGCAGTTCAGACATCAGATGTGGGTTCAGGAAGCTGTATGTCGTTAACTTTTGATTTGTCGCCTTTGGTTAATTCTTACTGCAGGCAGGATGATGCTTCTTTGTTGGCTGAATCTGGTGCTAAAGATGGGCCTTACAACGAGCGACCTGAACGTGGGCAAACTTCTCCTGAGAAAACTGTTGGCTGTGGAAGTGCAGAAAGTTCTTCAGAAAATTCGAACTCTCATCTCATAGTTCCTTTTGACATCTGCGGGGTCAGAACAGGAAATGTAGTTACGTTGAAGTCTCCGCTGTTTGTGAAGAACAGGGAAAATCGAAATTTAGTTAAACGCTCCTTGGAAGGGCAAAATATAAGTGTACTGAGGCCTGGAATGGTGCTTCTAAAGTGTTACCTTTCCCACAGTGATCAGGTGATGCATAATGCTATATATCTATTCTTTGATTTTCAAATTCTATCATTTGTTTGTTCCTTGCAGATTGAAATATTAACACTACAAGAAGGTTTTGCTTTTTATTTATTTTCAAATGTATGAAGAGTTGTGACTTATCATGAACCCTAGGAAAAATGTCTCGTATCATATAATAGCTTATGAAAATTTCCCTCAGAAGATTATATAATTGTGGTAGACGCAATAATATCCTTGTCCTCCCCTGATTGAGACTGTAGTTACGAGATCCCCATTTAGGGGTTCAGTGCGTCAGGGTGATTCAATCTTTCACTGCTGGCCTCTATTATCAAGCTGTTTGAGTGTCCTCCCAGTACTTCGGAATTATCAGTTGTAAGTGTACAATCTATATTGTTATCTTTATTCTAGAAGTAAAGTTGATTTCCTCAAATTGGCCCTCTCAATCAGGATCCTACTTTTCCAGTTAATTAACAGTGGTTATATATTCAATGTGCAATGAGTCTTTCATCAGAAGAATTTGCCTAATACTTTACTTCTAATTTGAATGTATGTGGGTGTATTTATATATATCGCTTCTCTTTGTGTTTATGTCAATTGACAATCTGGTACTTATGTGGATCTAGGTCAAGATAGTCGAGAAGTGCAGAGGGCTTGGCCGGGGTCCTGGAGGTTTCTATCAACCTGGTTACCGAGATGGAGCAATGCTGCAGTTGAAGATGATGTGCCTTGGTAAGATTTGGGACCCTCAGACAAGTAAGTATTTACCTGAACGACCAATTGATGGTGCTAAGCCTCCTGGTATCCCTCACGAATTTAATCGGTTTGTGAAAGAAGCAATCCAAGGTTCCCATGCCATCTTAGGAAAACAGCTCAAACGGCATAATGTAGAAGAAATACTTCCCTCGATGTCACCGAATATCTGCATTGTCAATTTCTATAGACATAGTGGGAAGCTTGGTCTCCATCAGGTTTGTGTGTCATTTGGTATTATATTCATGAGGTTAATTTAATATACCAAATTTTATTTTTTTTTCTATTTAATAATTTACACTCTCCAATTTAATAGAATTCTTGAGCTGCTTCAACTTAACTTTCTAGCAGCCACAATATTGAGTTTCATGTTAATCATATATAACTACAGTTCTAGCATTAGGTGACAAATACAGTTGTCTAAGGTCCCATAGAGGAAATTCTGATAACAGTTCTATCATGCTGATTTTGTTAACAAATTATTTTATTATTTAGCACTCTCAAACTCTTTGACATAGGCCCTTAAAGATTGATTGAATTTAAAGCATGAAGTCTCTCCATTTCTTAGATTGCATCGAACTGTGCAGTAATCTCTTTAGCATTGTGCTTGCTTTAATTATTTGTTTCTCTTATTCTATCCCTTATCTTATTCCTTGAGATTTCTTCTAGCTTATTACTGAATTATTTATTTTTTTATCTATTCCCCTCAATTGGTTAATTATTAACGGCCTCCTTTAAGGTTCTTACCTTAGACTTCAATCTGTATCATCCCAACCCTGAATTCACATTCTGGAAATGAAAGGGGAGAGATGGAAGGATCTATATCTGCATCTTTTGGATTGTTTTGTTACTGAATATATTCTCAAGTGAACCTTGGGGCGACACCTTATTCACTGTCATCCCTGCAGGACAAAGATGAAAGCCCAGAAAGTCTTAGAAATGGGCTACCTGTAGTCTCGTTCTCCATTGGTGACTCTGCAGAATTCTTATATGGTGATGAGAGGGATATTTTCAGTGCAAAGAAAGTCGTACTGGAATCAGGAGATGTTCTGATTTTTGGCGGGAAATCTAGAAATATATTTCATGGCGTGACTTCAATTCTCCCAGATACCGCTCCTAAGCCCCTTCTGGAAGAGACGCAGCTTATCCCCGGCCGTCTGAATCTGACTTTCAGGGAATATTAACATGATTATAGGTTTGTACTTGTACATCTGGGTGGTAATATACAAAAGGGTTTCTAGTGAAAGGGAGATATAATAGTTTTTGAAGTTAACCAGTAGAGATGAACATGAAGAAAGTCAGAACCACTAATATGCTAGTTTCTCCTCCACTAGTAGGTTTGTTAGTTATGCTTTGAAGATGAAAAAAAAAATGTCGTATATGCTGTCGGATTACTTTTGAATGGAGCTCATCTTGGTTATTGCAGATTGAATTTGTGTTGGTTGTGGTTTGTTTTTTGATAGATTACTCTTTGATTAGTGGGTACCTTCCAGTTGATGGGAAAATATTAATGAACTTCTGGGTTCTTCTGTATATCTCTCCAAGCCTTGGGCTCAAAAGTTGGTTTGTGTATGAGTTGGGTCATGGGTGTAGATCTAAATAATGCACATGTGTGATCCAACTTTCTATCTCTACTGCATTTTGCTGCCATTACCATATCTGCAACCTTCCTCAAGTCAAACCACCTTCGTTCCTAGGAGAAGAAATCACACTCTTCCTAGCAGAATCTGAGAAGAAATCACACTCATCCTAGCTGAATTTTAGTTGGATCGAGGAATTGAGAAAGCAGAACACCAATATTGAATTGTGAATCGAATTCATTAGCTCGATTATTCCTAACGAATGGGAGTTCCAAGCAGAAAATTTAGAATCAATTCTAGCCAACAAGGTGAACACATGCTTCTTCCCAGATCATACACGTTTAATGGAAGGCCCGTGCGAGCAATGAGAAAGTTCTTCCCTCTGAATTTAAGCAATCTTAGAAGTCTCTCTTCCTCCTCACTGCTCTAGAGAAGGCAGCACCCTTGTCACTGCAGATACTAAGACCACTATTTTCTTCAAAATCTGCAAAAATGTTATTTTTATTTGTTTATTTTATTTATTTTTATTTTTTTAATTCTTGTGTGTGTCCTTAGAAGTGAAAAATAGCATGATAACCCTGTTACCAAGAGGACAACCCTCTCTTAAACCCCTTTCAGGTTTCGAAAACCAGTTAGAGGGGGGGTGGTTCACCAAGATACCATATGAAAGAGGCGGCACTCTTTCATCCAATTAACCTACGTCGGTGGTGTTGGGTTGGCCCGAGCTATGAAACCTTAAAGCTTTTTTTGTTTTCCCTCCTTTTTAGGAATTTAGGTTATGAAAGCAGAAGACACTACGGTTGCCATCTTAGCCTATACCAGTAGCAAGAAATTATTTATAATGATGGATTTTCATAATTGGTATGATGGTAAGAGGTACATGTTGTGGATATGTGAAACAGGAGTGGTGTAGTGTAGCGGATAGAAATGACATCGGTGGTGAGAAGTCATAACTCGGTTACCATACATTGTGGTTGAGAAAATATACATTCTATGTTGCAACCCTTTGGCTTGATCAAATGAGATCTCAATGTTGAAGCTCAAACTCTCCAGAGGTGGAGTGTCTGAGTTGGGTTATGGCCCTTATGGGTTCATGATCAGCAGCTTAGCTATACAAAATAAATGTATAAATGTGAACTCTTGTCTGATATTTATGTTCTCTAAATTAGCATTGAATCTTGTATGCGCAGCAGATAGATTATTTTCAGCCATTATTTTTTTTAAGATGATAGGGAATAGGTTCAATAAATGATCATATAGGCTAGTATATCGTGATCAAAATTCTCTGATTCATAGTATATCGATACTCGAATGTATCCGTGATTTTTTCCTTGGAACGTTTTCAAATTTTTTCCACGTAAAAAATCTTTGTGTCGTATCATGTGATAGACCTCTCACATTTTCAATTGTGATAGAGGAGAGAGATGACAAATTGAGATCGGAAGAAAATTGTAGATATATCTAACACTAAGCTTGTCCAGAGGAAAAAAAATGTTATCAAATTAAAATTGTGACAAAAATGTTTTAATATTATCAATCACATTTCATAATTAGAACCCAAATTTGTATTAAGAAATGAGAAGAACAAGCCAAAAACCTCAGTGGGATAGAGTTACTTATTCTTGGAAATTAACCAGTAATAAAATTTCTTTTGGAAGTGTTACTAATTTATTCTCTAGAACTTTATAAATATATGCTAGGTTGTGTTTAGGGATGGCAAAAAAATCCGCCCCGGTGGGGAACCGCCCCGCCCAGATTTAACGGCTTTGGGGATCCGATTAAATAAATGAGGGCGGGTATGGGGGTGGGGGAAAATCCCCGGTTGATAATCAGGGCGGGTATGGGGAATGGGGATGGGTCGCCCCGCCCCGCCCCAATTATACTACTTCTTTTACTAATATATCTTTAATATTATTATATATTATTAATATATACCATTTATATAAAATAACTCCTTTATTTTTTTATCTTTCACTCAATACTAGTCCCCTTATCCTTTCACTCTTTTACTCTTAATTTCATATCAATTATATTAAAAATTACATGGTTTACTTTGTTTCTCCTATAATAATAATATATCCAAAATATAAATTAAGAGATTACACATTACTTTCATTTGTATAATTTTCTTTTAAGTGTGAAAAACCGCCCCGCCCTGCTCTCCACCTAGCCTTATCCCGCTCTGTTTAATAATCGGATTTGGGGCGGGTATGGAGGTAGCAAAATTAAACGGGAATGAGAATGGGGGATGCGATCCCCGCCCCATTGCCATCCCTAGTTGTGTTCTAGATCCCATTGTAGAATTCTTGCATGAGTGACCGGATAGATCCTAGCTATTCCTTATCGGAACTCATTTGCAGTAATTTAGTATTTGATACGCACATTTTTAGATATTTGTTTGAGAATTTTATTAGATATCAACTACTCCCAATATTTAAATTACGTGGATAAATACAAAAGTGATGGTATTTTTATAAAAAAACAATAACAATTTATTTAATTTAAATTTGAAATATTATAAAATATAAAACATATTTTCTATGAAAATGATGCACTTACTATTTTGTTCATACGAGAAGAAACGTTACTAGAGATATAGTTGATTCAGCTATTTTGGAAGCGCAAATATATCATTGGTTTCTCGGTACAAATAAATTCATACTGTATAATTTTTTTTTTTCTCATAATATCCTTCATGACATATTATTCTATAAGGATACATATATAAAAAGCTCTCTACCTAAATTTCCAAATGAGAGCCTCTCTATTTATAAGTCCTCTCCTCATGTTGAAACGGTTTGGATGGTTTGTCTAGAATTTTGTTTCAAGATATGGATAAATATTCTTTATCTCTAGCTACAAAAGATCGAACTAAACTTCATGTTTTAGAATCCTCCATAAAAAATCTTTACCTATCCAATTGCACCCTTAGCTCTATGCAAGTAGGAATTTGAAATTGTGTTTTTTTTTTGTGGAGAGTGACTTGGGTGTAAAGAGTTTATTGAAGAGGACGTGTCTTGGAGCTCTTTGTTTTTTACTACGAGAGTGACTTGGGTGTAAATAATGTTAAACTAACATGCTTCTGTTATGTATATATATCATGCATACATATATAAATGTATAAGTATTACAATAATGAAAAAGAAAACTGACCCGTAATACCAAAGTGCAAGAAAGAGCAGATTAAATCCGAGCCCTGTGTGATACCACAGTTTCCTTAAGGCAAAATTGCTCCATTTACGGTGCTCAAGGTTTCTGAACAAATGCCTCCCAAGATAGAACGGATTTCGCTTTCACTGTTGCAGCACTGCAATGGATGAAGACCGGCGAACTCAAATACTGTGTTTGTACCCGAACTGTAGACCAGACCTATGTATCTATATGATGTATATGAGTATGGAGAGGGAAATATGTATTTCTGGCAGAGTTAAAAAATAAAAACGTATTTTGAATGAACTGCAATAACCTATACATATAGAGTATGAATAGGTATCTCAACTGAACTGGTATCCTTTCCAATGGGTGTTCAAACTGTATATGCAATGGTTGCATACAAAACTGTATACGTATACCGACGACCCACCCACCCCCACCGCACCGCGCCACGACCACGGCCCGGACCGGGCGGGCGGCGCGCGCGTGCGTGTGGTTAGGCTAAGACTAGCATGGTTCATGCATGGTCTAGCTCACCTCCCATGCCTCTAGATGTTCAAGTCACCCATTCAATGCAACCATATATAAACACCTTTACGCTTTACTTTATTTTCAATGTGGGATAACCATTCTTACCCAAGTTCAAGTGGGTCACTTTGAGAGATAATTTCTCATTCAATAATGAATAGTTTTGAACATGTAATTATACCAACTTGATCTCCTCACTAAGAAGAATACATTAGTGCTTGGTCCCGTTAAAATCGGAGTTCGGGTCCCATAATTATTTAAGCTCAAAGTTGGGTTTAATTACTGTTTTTTCCCAAACTATTTCCAACAATCCCCCACATGAATGGAAATTAGCAGTTCAAAATGCAGATGAATATGCATACACTAGTTCGAGTACAATGAAAGGTTACTGTATCAGGATAAGTAGCCTTAGAGCCTTGAACTTTCCCTTGTGAAAGACTATCGGATTTACTGGCTAATCAGTGGACGTGATGCCTTGAACTGTCAGCTGTTTGTGTAAACCAAGACAATAGACTTCACACAGTTCCCCTTCGAACACAGTTGGTTCTCACGTTTGTATCCATTTTGGCCTTGGACACCATTTGGTTTCATGAGTATTTGTCAGAGAATTCCGCCTTCAAAAATTCTCCTAGAAGCGGCCCCTTCTACTCACATAGGTGATTCTATTAGGAGTTCTTCCTCACTTGGATTTGTCCAAGTCATAGACATCATTAAAAACATAGATTACCCTAAAATATGCACTGTCTCATCATAGGAATGGGAATGAGTTTTGTTTTAATCTCCACAGTGCTTTTAACTAAGTCACGCACAATTCGGTTGTCCATTTGAACCTAGATCTTGGGATCTCCAGTCAACTAGGTTGGGTTGCCATTATGGTGTCTTTTAACCCAGAGGCTTCAAGCCCATTCCCCTCGATGATCTTTCAACTTGCTCTCTTGTCAAACCTTTAGTTAACGGATCCGCTATATTATCCTTAGACTTTACATAGTCAATGGATATTATACCATTTGAGAGCAATTGTTTTACGGTATTATGTCTACGACGGATATGTCTAGACTTACCATTATACATGTGATTTTGAGCCCTTCCAATCGTAGATTGACTATCACAATGTATACAAATAGCTGGCACTGGTTTCTGCTAGTTTGGAATGTCCTCTAAAAAATTACGAAGCCATTCTGCTTTTTCTCCACCTTTGTCCAATGCAATGAATTCAGATTCCATTGTGGACCGAGCAATACATGTTTGTTTTGAGGACTTCCATGAGACGGTTGCATTTCCAAGAGTAAAAATATATCCACTAGTGGATTTTGAATCATTGGAATCAGAAATCCAATTAGCATCACTATATCCTTCAAGTACAGCTAGATATCAAGTATAATGCAAACCATAATTTTGAGTATACTTCCAGTATCCCAAAACTCTTTAGTACTGCATTCCAGTGACATTTACCTGGGTTACTTGTGTATCGACTCAGCTTACTCACAGAGTATGCTATGTCAGGTCGAGTACAATTCATAACATACATTAAACTTCCTATGATCCGAGCATATTCCAATTGTGAAATACATTCATCTTTGTTCGTAGAAATTTTAACGTTTACATCCACAGGTGTTCGTGTTGGACTTATCCCATACTTCTTAAACTTGTCACACATTTTCTCTATATAGTGAGATTGGGATAATACAAGTCCTTCTGATGTTCTAGAAATTTTAATTCCTAAAATAACATCAGCTATGCCAAGATCTTTCATGTCAAATCTACTATTTAGCATTTGCTTAGTAGAATTGATTACATCATTATTACTACCTATAATAAGCATGTCATCTACATATAGACATAAAATGACATACGCATTATGATAAGTCTTGACATAAACACACTTGTCACATTCATTTATTTTGAACCCATTTGACATCATGACACTGTTAAATTTCTCATGCCATTGTTTTGGCGCTTGCTTTAGTCCATACAAAGACTTTACAAGTTTACACACTTTTCTCTCTTGGCCAGGAGAAATGAACCCCTCAGGTTGTTCCATGTATATTTCTTCATCTAATTCACCATTTAGAAATGATGTTTTTACATCCATTTGATGTATTTCTAAACCATTTAATGCTGCTATCGCAATTAGCATGCGAATGGACGTTATTCTAGTAACTAGTGAATAAGTGTCAAAATAATCCAACCCTTCCTTTTGCCTATAGCCTTTAGCTACAAGTCTTGCCTTATACTTGTCAATTGATCCATCAGCTTTCATCTTCTTCTTGAAGATCCACTTACATCCCAATGGTTTATTACCTGGTGGAAGATCTACCAGTTCCCATATATGATTTTGCATAATGGACTCAATTTCACTATTCACAGCTTCTTTCCAATAAATTGCTTCAGGTGAAGACATGACCTCCTTATAAGTTTGAGGTTCATTCTCTACCAGATTGATAACAAAATCTGGCCCAAAAGACTTAGTGAATCTTGCTTTTTTGCTTCGTCTAGGTTCTATAGATTCTTCGTCTATAGGTTCCTAACTATCTTGAGTCATATCACCAAATGACGTTTTCTGTGAGCTTGAATCTGATGTCCTTTTATATGGAAATACATTTTCAAAGAATGTAGCATTCCTTGATTCAATTATCGTATTGACATGTACATCAGAAATCTCAGATTTATTAACAAGAAATCAATATGCACTACTATCGTGGGCATAACCAATGAATACACAATCCACGGTTTTAGGTCCTATTTTCACCTTTTTAGGTTTAGGAATTGTCACATTTGCTAAGCACCCCTACACTTTTAAGTATTTATAGGAAGGCTTATAGCCTTTCCATAACTCATATGGGGTTATAAAAGTTTTCTTTTGAGGCAATTTATTAAGAATGTAATTAGCAGAAAGTATAACTTCCCCCCACAAATGTTGTGGTACTCCCGAACTTAACAGAAATGCATTCATCATTTCTTTTAAAGTTCGGTTTTTCCTTTCAGCTACACCATTCGATTGAGGTGAGTAGGGAGTTGTAGTTTGGTGAATAATTCCATGTTCTTTACAGAACTCCTCAAAAGGAAATTCATACTCACTACCCCTATCACTTCTTATAGCTTTGATTTTTCTGCTAAGTTGATTCTCAACTTCAGTTTTATATTGTTTGAAATATCAATAGCTTCATCATTGCTTCTTAGCAAATAAACATAGCAATATCGAGTGCAATCATCTATAAAAGTAATAAAATACTTTTTTCCTCCTCTAGTTTTCAAGAACTTTAGATCACATATATCAGTATGCACTAGTTCTAGAGGCTCACTACATCTTTCAACTTTTTGAAAGGATTTCCTTGTTAATTTAGATTCTACACAAGTCTCACATTTATGATTTGGGTCAATTTTATACTTAGGCAAATCATTTAAATTAATTAATCTACGTAAAGTATCATAATTAACATGGTCTAATCTAGCATACCAAATATCAAAAGACTCAAGCATATAAGCAGAAGAAACTGTGTTATTAATATTATTAGCTGTGGGTACAACAGTCATTACATTGAGCTTAAACAGCCCATCACTAAGATATCATTTTCCTACATACATCTCATTCTTTGTAAGCACAAACTTATCAGATACAAAGACTAATTTAAAGCCATTTTTGCTTAGCAGAGATCCAGACACCAGGTTCTTGCGAATATCCGGCACATGTAGCACATTATTCAGAGTCACCTCTTTTCCAGAAGTCATTTTCAGGATCACTTTTCCACTACCTTCTACCTTAGAAGATGAAGAATTACCCATAAAGAGTTGTTCTCCCTTTTTCATAGGTTTATAAGCAGTGAACATCCACCTATTGGCACAGATGTGACGAGTAGCACCAATGTCCACCCACCACTCTTTGTTATTGCCCACCAAATTGCATTCTGAAACCACAGCAGCAAGATTCATATCGCCTACATCATTTGCAAGTCGATCTGCCTCAGTCACATTCGTTTGGGGTCTAGTATTCCTGAAGTTCCTTGGCTTTCGACAGTCTTTAGAGAGATGTCACAGCTTTCCACAATTGAAGCACTTGCCTTTGAACTTCTTAGATCCTTTACTTGGACCTTCATCACTGAACTTTCTCTTTTTAGTCTTTGAAGATGATCCTTCCTCCACAATATTTGTTTTTGACTCCATAGGATGCCATGCACTACTTTTATTTTCAGACTTACGATTGTCCTCTTCAATCCTCAGGCGAACTATCAACTCTTCAAGAGTCATCTCCTTGCGTTTATGCTTCAGGTAGTTCTTAAAATCTTTCCAAAGTGGTGGTAGTTTTTCAACTATAGCCGCCACTTGGAATGACTCACTAAGAGACATACCTTCTGCATGAATGTCATGAAGAAACACTTGAATCTGTTGCACTTGGCTGAGTACAGTTTTGGAATCTAACATTTTAAAATCTAAGAATTTGCCGACAATGAATTTCTTCGTGCCAGCATCCTCAGTTTTATACTTTTTATCCAATGATTCCCATAATTCCTTTGCAGTTTTCACACCACTGTATACATTATACAGTGTGTTATCTAATTCATTAAGGATATAGTTCCTGCACAAGAAATCAGAATGCTTCCATGCATCCACTGCAGCCAGTTTATCTTTATCAGTTTCACCCTCGGCCACTGATGGAATTGCTTCCATTAAAAACTTGGCCAGATTCAAAGTAGTAAGATAAAACAACATCTTTTGTTGCCAACGCTTAAAATCAGAGCCATTGAATTTTTCAGGCTTCTCCCCATGTGGGACAGAAATTGTAGTTGGATTACCAGTAGCCATTTCTGTTACAAAAACAGAAATCTGCTTTATGTATTTGTATTGTTTCCCGCACAATAATATAATAACAATCTCACACAAATATAATAAACAACTAAGGATGATATATATATATATATAATTCCGAAATACAAAGTCCAGTAATATATATATAATTATATGAACAATCTATATAATTAAATATATATATACTAATTTCAGAATATAATATATATATATATATATATGTAAAAAATCGAAGATATATATAATATTATATATACCGAATATATATATATATGGCAGAATATATATATATCAAATAATAAAATCAGAATATAATATATCTGTATATAATATATATATATATATATAACAGAATAGTATATGAATATATATATATATATATATATATCAGAATTTAAAGATATATACAATAGAATTCAATTTACCAGAGTATATATATATATCTATATAGATATAGCATAATACTATTCCAGTAAATATATATCAGATATTAAAATCAGAATATATATATATATAACAGAATATAATTATGTATATATATATATCAGAATGAAAATATATATATATATATATATATATAAACAGAGCAAAATACAGAGTACAAACTACCAGAATATATATATATATATCATAATACAATCAGTATAAATATATATATAACAGGATAGACAACTAGAATACAATATCAGTAAGTATGTATATATATATATATCCGAATGTACAAATATATATCAGAATGTAAATATCACAGAATATATATATATGTATCACATAATGTAAATGTATATACGAAATAGTATATAAACGAATATATATGTATTTATCTACAAATTTCGGAAAGATATATATATGAAGTCTGAAAACAGAACGTTATATATATATATATATATATATATATATATATATATATATATGCAGGTTTAACATCAGGTTTAACAGCTTTCCAGATATAAAATATATATGTACGAAATATATATATATACAGATATAACAGATATTGGAACAAAGAAGTTTTTGCCTTAAGATTGTTAAACTAACATGCTTCTGTTATGTATATATATCATGCATACATATATAAATGTATAAGTATTACAATAATGAAAAAGAAAACTGACCCGTAATACCAAAGTGCAAGAAAGAGCAGATTAAATCCGAGCACTGTGTGATACCACAGTTTCCTTAAGGCAAAATTGCTCCATCTACGGTGCTCAAGGTTTTTGAACAAATGCCTCCCAAGATAGAACGGATTTCGCCTTCACTGTTGCAGCACTGCAATGGATGAAGACCGGCGAATTGTAGACCAGACCTATGTATCTATATGAGTATGGAGAGGGAAATATGTATTTCTGAGTTAAAAAATAAAAACGTATTTTGTGCAGTTTTGGCCCCGCACCGCGCTAGGACCACGGCCCGGACCAGGCAGGCGGGTGGCGCGCGTGTGGTTAGGCTAAGACTAGCATGGTTCATGCATGGTCTAGCTCACCTCCCATGCCTCTAGATGTTCAAGTCACCCATTCAATACAACCATATATAAACACCTTTACACTTTACTTTATTTTCAATGTGAGACAACCATTCTTACCCAAGTTCAAGTGGGTCACTTTGAGAGATAATTTCTCATTTAATAATGAATAGTTTTGAACATGTAATTATACCAACTTGATCTCCTCACTAAGAAGAACACATTAGTGCTTGGTCCCGTTAAAATCAGAGTTCGGGTCCCATAATTATTTAAGCTCAAAGTTGGGTTTAATTACTGTTTTTTCCCAAACTATTTCCAACAAATAATTTATTAAAGAGGACGTGTGTTAGAGCACTTTGTCCCACATCAGATTTGGATGGGAAGGTATGGTTGGAATTTTAGTATGTTACCTTTCCTTAAAAGCTTAAATTTTTGGGTCGAACCGAATTGTGAAACATCAAATCTCTTCCACAGGAACTTTTGAATGGTTGCCCCATGAGGGTGCCATTTACATGGAGAAAACAACTTTTGTCTCAGTTGATTGATCACTCATCATACAGTCCTCTCCATTTGGCATCTTTCACCATCTTCTTCAAGAGTTCCAGGGCTATTTCAAAGGAGTGAGTCTCAAACAAGGTGACCCTCTGTCTCCAGTTGGATTTGTAATCCCCATGGAGCTAGGTCTTTACTTCTTGTGTCTCTCATTTGATAGCTAAAAGCCCATTCCAATTTCACTCAGGTAAGAAGCTAGCCATCAGTCACCTCCCATTTCCAAATGATTTGATCATAATGTCCCATGCACGATCGTTGATTATCAATCTATCTCGATTCTACAAAATGCTCTTGACAAGTTTTCTGAGCTTTCAATCCTTAGTTGTTAGAGTTCAATTTGTTTTCCACAAATACTGATCCTATTACATAAGCCTCTACAGTATCTCTGCTGTCATGTTGAAAAGGGATCATTGCCTATAAGATGTTTCACTTTCAGATTACACTGTCTTGTAAAGTTTATGCAATGATGTAATTCATTTATTTATTTATAATCTGTTATATAACAGCACTTTTCAGGAAAATAAAGAAAAAATACTAAGGGGTTTCACTAACAGCTCGGATACCTTAACATCGACTGGGGAGTCCCTCTCAAATGCGCTTATGAAAGGAAAATGCCAATTCTCTGAAAATAACAATTTATTTACCATTATTTTGCGGTAAAGAAAACTCGGCTCAAACCCGTCATATGCACAGGAGTACTATATATACTAGTACTGAAAGGGAAGCAACCCAATACATTAAAAAGGAAACATAAAAACTTATTCATATGTCAACCAAGAAACAGTTGGTAAGACATGAAGAACACAACATCAAATGTGTCATTGCACTTATTTTACTTTTTTAGTACTGGAGGGTGACATAGTCCGAACCCACCTCATTAATAGACCACATAGGTTAAAGGACCTTGACCGAAGAGCAGGTCATTTCCGAGCAAGGCTTGGACAACATTAAGCACCACCAAAGGAAACCTAAGGAAACCATTAGGGACTGAGAGAGTGCATGTGTTTGCTGGTATGGTGGTGCGAACATAGCACTGGGACGGGTCAATGAGTAAGGTATCTAGCACCGAGAGGGCAAAGAAGTAAACGCCAGCAAGATTGGTCACACCCCGAGCCAGAACAACTTGGGTGGAACCGCTTCCACAGATGAGCTTAACCGGTGCTTGTGGGATGGGGCTGAATGTTCCAGCTGTGGCTATAGACTCATTAGCGCAATAAACGGTTCCACCCGATATTATGGTCCCTATAAGGAGGTTATTGACTATGAGTGCTTGGGATGATGGTATGGTACTGGCTGAGATAAAGAGCCAGAGAGTGATGACAACAATTAGTACTCTTGAAGGAAAAGCCATTGCTAGCTAAAAGTAGTAATACTAATATGTAGCTACTTAGTCTTGTACTTCTTCAAGAGCTTCATAGCATGCAAATTTATAGTAAAGCAAAGAAAAGAGGAGGGCTTTTTAGGTAATGGCTATTGATTTGTGGCCATATAGTAATATGTCATCTTATTTTCCAGGCTTGTGGTTATGAAGATTGGATCAAAATATTATAGTATATACATTGATTATTATAAATGTAAGGAATTTTAAAATCGGCAGTGATATCCAGTTGTTTGAAAACAATCTTTTCTCCATACCCCATTTTTGAGAGAGAGAGAGAGAGAGAGAGAGAGAGGAGGATGTTGATGCTACTGCCTATCTTGCTGAGTGATGCTAACTAAAGTCAGCTTCTAAACCAACTTTTTAGCTATGATTGAGGCAACCTCCTCCATACCGCATTTTGAGAGAGAGAGAGAATATTGATGGTGGTTGTAAAGCCACGAGGCTGACTTCGAAATCTTTCCCGCCATCTGTATGGCCCGTCTACAGAGCAAATTTTGATAAATCAAGTTCATAATCAGAATGGATAGTTAATCTTCATAACTGTTTATTTCTTTTTGTTTTCATGGGCTGATCAGCTTATATAGTCATTTGTGGGGAAATAAATTTTCTTGTTTCATCTTTACAGGAGATAAGTGAATGCATCTGCAACAAAGAAGTGCATTAGTCATAGAATTTTATTAATTACTAAAACAACAAATTAAGACTCTCTTCGTGTTCGAGTCGTTTTCATCTAAACGTTTTCAATTGAAGATGATGGTACATATTCAATTATTTAGGGTGATTACATTCCAGGGATTAAAATTGGAAGATGAAGTCTTGGAGGGGTGGTAAATGAAGTTACGAGTTACCCAATGGTGAAAATGATAGACCCTTGAATGTTGGGGGAGTGACAGCTTGGGACACTTACAATGAACTAAAGGTGTTTAATATTAAAATGGACCAAAAGGAATTAATATTTAGAAATGAACTTGTAGCAATTTTACATCCTTTGTATCTCTTGCTTCATATTAGTTACCTTTAAATGAAAATTGGTACGTTGATTTACTTAAATCTGTTATAAATATTTTCTCAAAAAGTTCATTAAGTCCTATATGGATACTTAGAGTTTTCTACTCGGGGTAGTCTTTGAGGTGGACATGTCTTAAAGGGTCTTGTCCCATATCGGATCCGAATAAGAAAGTGATTGGGTGGATGCTAGTCTCATCCATCATCTTAAGCTTTTGGTTCGAAACGCAAAACATCTGATCTATTACAGTTGGTATCAGAGCCAGACCCAAACCTTAATCTAGTGTCATGCCAAGAGCCCGCTTGGGTATGCCTCACCCGGGAGGAGTCCGGATCCAAGGTCAGGTAGGCAGGGGGATCCGATCGCAACAAGACCGTTGCGCGAATTCGGATGTGAGAGAATGTTAAAGGATGTTGTCCCACATCATATCCAAATGGGAAAGTGATTGGGTGTATAAATTGATGGATGTTAGCTAGTCTCATCTATCAGCTTAAACTTTTGGATCAAACCGCAAATCATCTATCCCATTCCAACATGTTCGGATAAAACCTATGGAAGGTGCTACGTTGGCCCTTTAGGGGCTAGTAGCTATTAATTCTGTTTTGTTCGGATAAACATGTTAGTTTTGCTTTCATAAGTTGGTCTCTCTCGCCTCTATTCCGGGGCCAAGCAAACATGTTAGATATTAAACTTATGAAAGTTGGTCTTTAGGAGAGGCCAGGGCTATCTATATGTGTTTTGGATAAGAATATATTTTTTTCAACATCACAACAAACAAACTGAATTTGAAAATTTTAATCTCGTAACTTATCTTTATTGGAAAATCCAAAAAGATTTCAGATTTGTATTTCCTTGTATCTAGTTTCTAAGAATTAAAGCCACCCATTTTATAAGTCATCCATAATTTTAGAAAAGCAATGCTTGTTCACTTGAACTAACAGTTCACTTGCATAGTTTTCGAGTCCGAATTAGGATTAGGGTTGGGTTAAGATAGAATATCATGTATGTCGCATTGAGCCTAAATTCCAAGGTTCCAACCACCCGAGTTGCAAGCCATCACTATCATCTCACACACACAAGCGCAGACGGGGGTATGGAGGAGGATGCTTCAAACATACAAATATTTAACACTTGTTCAATATCAGTACAAGTTATAAAAATATATTCAGTTATAACTGTCTATATAATTTTAATGATCCGATCGATATCCATGACCACAAGCCTGCAAAATAAGATATTAAGACTCTCTACTTATTCTCACAATGCCATCACATATTGATATGGCCACAACACAAGTTGGTGAATAGGCATTACCTAAAATGCCCTCCTCTTTTCTTCGCTTCCCTATAAATTTGCACGCTATGAAGCTCTTGAAGAAGCACAAAGACTTATATAGTAGCTCACTTATTAGTATTAGTAGCTCAACTTAATTATAGCTAGCAATGGCTTTTCCTTCAAGAGTACTTGTTGTCATCACTCTCTGGCTCTTTATCTCAGCCAGTACCATACCATCATCCCAAGCACTCATAGTCAATAACCTCCTTATAGGGACCATAATATCGGGTGGAACCGTTTATTGCGCTAATGAGTTTATAGCCACAGCTGGAACATTCAGCCCCATCCCACAAGCACCGGTTCAGTTCATCTGTGGAAGCGGTTCCACCCAAGTTGTTCTGGCTCAGGGTGTGACCAATCTTGCCGGCGTTTACTTCTTTGCCCTCTCGGTGCTTGATACCTTACTCATTGATCCGTCGCAGTGCTATGTTCGTGCCACCATACCAGCAAACACATGCACTCTCTCAATCCCTAATGGTTTCCTTAGGTTTCCTTTGGTGGTGCTTAATGTTGTCCAAGCCTTGCTCGGCAATGACCTGCTTTTCGGTCAAGGTCCTTTAACCTATGTGGTCTATTAATGAGGCCGCTACAACTATCCCAACCCAATCAGTACGTACTAAAAAGTAAAATAAGTGCAATGACACATGATCGCTATTGAGAGGGACTCACCGATCGATGTTAGGGTTCCGAGATGTTTGATAATGTTAGTGAACACCTGTAGGGGTTCGATTTTAAAGAGATTTAGATATAGTTTTCACACAAGATTGACAGAAAGATAATGATGCTTATACCTTTATTGCTTTTGAAGTTTTTATAGAAAAATGGAGAAGAAGGAAAATGGAAGAGAAAATAAGAGCTCCAAATGATACAAAACACTCTCTCTCTAGAAATTTATCTCTCTTGGTTTCTGAAAAAGTCCTCTTCAAGTGAGCTCTAACTTTTCTATTTATAGACGTCAGCGTCAAATTGGTTTTCGTTAATCATTTTTGCCACGTCAGCGTTACCTCGCGACATGGACTATATGATATCAATCCGCGTAATAATTACCACGTCAGCGTTACCCCGCGACATTGACTATCTGATATCAATCCACGCAATAATTACCCTGTTAGTATCCCCTCGCGAACTAGATTACGCGATACCGATCCGCGTGATCTCCTGCGAGGATCATACTATACTTCTCGACCCGTGATCCGCGCCTTTTCCTCGCGGATCTAATTTTTCCTTAGCCAAGGAACAATGATGCTATAGTTTTTTCCTTGGTCATGACCTTTTTGCATGCATACCTTTTTCATGACCCTGAGTACTATCGGTCTCTCTAAGATACTTTTGCTTTGAATGGTACAAATAAGGTCGCGATCCACTATTTGCATATCCCAAGCATTTCCCTAGATTTCCGAATAGTACTCCCTACGCAAGCAGCATACAGGGCTATGAGTTCAGATGTTAGCTATACCCACATCAGTTCCCTCATAATTCCCTCTGTATAATGCTAATTCTCGCGTATAATCCCTATTTGGGTCATTCTCCCAAATAATCCTTTACTTGGGCCAGTTCCCAAATAATGTTTTACTTGGGCCAGTTCCCAAATAATCCTTTACTTGGGCCATTTTCCCAAATAATCCATTTTTTTTAATCCATGCTTTGCTTATATATTTTTAGGTGCGAGCAACCCCCTTTACATTTTTCCCCATTGCGCTTTGATACTTAGCCAAGTATTAAAGTACAACAACCTTTGCCTCGCAAATTACCGTCCTTTGTATCATCGTTTGTGAGATGATTTTTCCCATGACCTTTATACCATGATGGGTCCCCCATTTTCTTTTATTCGCATTTGTGCACATCTCGCGAACTGAAATCCAATCCGCGACATTTCCTTTCTATTTTTGCTTCTTTTCAGCCTATCTCGTGCACATACTTATTTTTACCTTGCTCCTGTTTTTCTTGATTTATCCAATTTGTCTTCACTCACTGATCCGCGACTTTTTTAGTGCGCCTGGTTATACGAATTTTCGCCTTCCTCGCGCATTTAATGCGACTTTTCTATTCTCGCGCTCGAGCCCTATATATTCTATACATGTCATTTTTCCCATTTTTAACTTATTTTTTTCCCAGAGCTCCTTTTCCCACCCCTCTCATTTTATACCTTTTTCCTTGTCTTCTATTCTTTTCGCGCATATTCATCCATTTCATAAACCTTTCGCAAGTATTTTTTGTGTCCCTACTGTCTTATCATGACTAAAGTTTCCACTCCCAAGCTTCTTACTCCTCCTTCTGGGGTCGCTCCTTCTGTTCCAGAAGCCTCAGAATGGATAAAATCCCCCTTCTTCGATCTTCCTCATGATATCTTCTGGTCATCCATGCAAACCCTCCCTTCTGACATTATTACAAACCCTCCCCTTACCCTTGATCCAAAGCACGAAGCCGATCTTGTCTTTATTCCTCCTCTTTCCATTCCTTGTCTTGTTATTGAAAGGGGTGACGCACCCTTTTCTTTTATTGAATACGAAGGCCACATAGCCCCTATCACTAACTGAAAAAATGTGGTCTAGCCATATCCTCTGTCAAGACCGCCATCGCGCCACTCTTACTGAGGCCGGTATCCTTCAGTCCATTGAACTTTTTTCAGACTTTTATATTCGTCGCGATGTAAATGCATTGAACATTCTAGTTTCGCGGTGGAGCACCTTCTCGCATACTTTCGTTGCTTCGTGGGGCAAGTTCACACCAACTTTAGAAGACGTGGTAATCTTATTCCGGCTTCTTGTTCTTGACTCGTGTTCCATCAAGGCTCCTCTAGTCGATCCAGAAGACAAGAAGATTTTCAACTAACTTCGTGACTGTGGCAAGTATGCTTGCAAGCGCGGCAGCTGGTTTGAAAAAGGTGTGCTTCTTTCTGAACAAGTAATATCAAGTCGCCCAAAGCTATCATATTCTGCCTGGTGCCATCACTTCTTCCGTGAGTATTCTTCTCGGAAGCCAGCTCCTGGTCAGGACCGCAAGTCTGCTCCTGGCCCTTAATTTAATGGCCCTTTAGAGCTAGCAGGTTTCCTCGCGTACTGGCTCGATCGCTACATATTTCAGGGCAAGCCAGAGGATGGTCCTAGCAGAATGGTATTCCTTCTTACCGCCATGTTGTCCCGAGGTGTGCGTATTCCTCTAGCCTCATTTTTCCTTGTGTTATTGTATTCTTAGCTTGATACCCTTGCGAATGACTTTACCCGTTCCTTGGGTAGATATGACATTAGGACTCATATTTCAGGTACTTTTCTTACCTTATTCCTTTTTGAACGTTTTCCCCAATATGCTCCAGTTCCTGCTTCTTTCTCTCCTCAACCCTCAGAGGCTAATACTTCAAGTATTTTAAAATCGCGAGCTACTCGTTGGACTTCCATCTCCTCTTCAAAAACCCTTGCTGCTTTTATTGATAAATTTTCTGAATTTTCATGGCGTCCTTACGTCACTCCTCTTGAAGGTTTTTATTCTCCTGACTTCTACCCGAAAGATGAAATTATTTCTTATGACATTGCCTCAGATGACCACCCCATATTTTCTGCTATCACCCATAGATGTCACCTTCCTGTTTTCAGTGAGACATTTGATAGTGTTGCATCTTATAATCCCTCGCGCGCGTCTCGCCAATTGGGTTTTGATAAGGCCATACCTCTTCATCTTCCGTTATCCCGCGAAGACACATTCGATAGGTCCCTTATTCAGTATCACGAATCCTTAGAGAAAAGTCTTCGTATTTTCTCTACAGTTATATTCATCCAACCAGCCACTCGCAGGGGTGGTGTAACTGTGGGTTACAGTGAATTTTGGAAGGAGCAGTTGGTTAGATTTTGAAGTTTTATGGATGAAACTCCCCCTACTCCCTTACATGTTCTTATTTATGTTTTGGATCCTTCGCTGAAACTTCGAAAGCTGAGAGGTACCAGAGGCCCTAATAGCAAGATTGTACTTAAATATCATGTTGAGTCCTCTCAACCTCAAAAGTCCAAGAAAGTAACTCGCAAGCGATCACTTCGCAAGGAAGTTCCTCACGCGAGATCGCCTATCCGCGAGGAACCCATCGCGCGATGTCTTGTAACTTTTCTATCTTTTCTTTCCTTTGCTATTTCATATGCTTATCTGTCTTGTGTCAATACTAACTTAGTTATTTCCTTCCTCTTATGTAGCGTTCCAGTGCCCAGGCTATAGGTAACATCAGTGTTTCTCCTGATTTGGACCATGTCCCTTTGTCCCTCAGGCTTAAAGATCTTTCTTTCACAGAATCCTTAGATCATGTTCTTCTTACGAAAAGGAAAAGAACTCTCTCATCTGCCTCAAAAACCCACGTAGCAGGAGAGACTCCCAGCTCAGATGAAGCTCCACTGGTGTGAAAGCATAAACCCACCAATGACATCTCTCATGGGGGTGCTTCAGACCCCGCCCTAGAAGAGGCGTCCTTGGCCGCAAGACGCAAACTTGATTTGGCCAAGCTGAAGAGTATGCGGAAAGATGATGCCACCTCCTCTCTGCTGGATACAGTCACCCGTGTGGTAGAGGACCTTAGAGTTGTAGATGATGCAGAAGAGACAGAGGTTGCCAGCATCCTTTCTGCTCTTCCGAATAAGGTTCTTTCTTAGAGTGAGTTCCAACTATTTGAATTTATTTCTCTTTTTAGAGTTCATGCCCTAACACCCCTTCTCTCATTTCTCTTTTTAGGCTCCAGGGAGACAGTCTCTCCTGGCATTCCTACTTCCCCTGGGGGTGGTCCCCATTCTAACCCCTCTCTTGAAGATTCTTCTGAGGACGATAAGGACCACCTTCCTATCAACTCTTTGTTTAACAGGTCTTCTCAGGTGACCTTTGAAGAGGATGAGGATGATGGTGAGTCTACTTCTCATCGCGACACTATTGCAGTACTTTTCTCAAGTCGCCCACATGATCCTGTATAGCTCTAGATTTTACCACCAAATCATCTACATAGTCTTCCACGGTTTTATGCATTAGGTCATGAAATATAGCCATCATGGCGCGTTGATACGTAGCCCCAACATTTTTAAGTCCAAATGGCATGACCGTATAATGGAAATTCTCCATTGGGGTACGAAAATCAGTTTTCTCAGCATCTTCCTGTGCCATTTTGATTTGGTTATACCCGCTAAATCCATCCATCAACAAAAAAATTTCATGTCCTGCAGTTGTATCCACCATAGTGTCAATGTTGGGTAGAGGGAAATCGTCTTTTGGGCAGGCTTTATTAAGATCGCGATAGTCTACACATACACGGATTTGTCCATTCTTTTTTCTCACAAGCACAATATTCGCAAGCCATGTTGGATGATGGGTTGGCTTGATAAATCCTGCTTTTAGCAACTTTTCTACTTCTGCCTTAATCTGTATCTCCAGATCCGGATGAAATATTCATTGCTTTTGTTTCTTTGGCTCCGATGCGGAATGCACATGGAGGTGGTGGCTGACTAATCCAATATTAAGTCCCGGCATTTGACTATAGTCCTAAGCGAAGACATCACGAAACTCTTTAAGTAATTCTACTAGAGAATTCTTAGTTTCGTCGGGCAGAGTACTGCTTATGAAGGTAGGTTGCGGCACTGTGTCGTCACCTATGTCTACTTCACACAAACCATGCTCTAGTCGCGGATCTATTTTGAGTATCTCAGGATCAGTGCCAAGTTTTCTTTATACACATGCTTTAACTATCCCGGAGTCAGTGCCAACTGCGCAGGCTTCTGACCCCCAATCCCGTCACAACTTGTACACCACACGCCCGTCGGGCATTTTAACTCACGACCAGCTCACTTTTTTGAGCTTCCGCTTGGTCTAACCTCCATCTTCCAGTTCCTCCCATTTTGGTAATGGTGTAGCATAAACACCGAGTCCATCTTCCTCACCATATTCTGAGAAATAGACTGCATCTGTAAAATGGGCCTCAAACGCACAAAAAAGGCTCTTAGAAGCTTTTACAGTCATTATTCATTCTCCCCAATTAGCCTTCATTACCTGATGATAGGATGATGGTACCACACCATAGGCATGTAACCACGGTCTTCCCAGTAACAATTGATATGAGGGCTCCCCTTTAATGACATGAAACTTGGTGGGGCCCCTGATTTTCCCAATTTTAAGATCCAATGTAGCAAAACCCATGGTGGCCTGTTGATCTCCATTGAAACCAGTAACTGTAATGGTATGATTTACAATCTTGTTTTCAGGAAAATTAATCATCTGCAAAGTAGCCAGCGGGATTAAATTGACCGACGCTCCTCCATCTAAAAAGGCTCACTTCATCTCTCGACCATTCACAGTAGCTGGTACATATAGGGGTCGATTGTGGAAGAATGACACTTGTTTATCTGCTTCAGAGAACGTGATTTTGCTTGAGGTTTTTTTATGTTGTGGAATAACGATAGTATGGTTAAGAGCGACAATTGTTTGCTCTTTTACGAACTCCTTCACATGCTCTTATATTGGGAGCTCGTTAAAGAAAACTTCTATCTTAGCATCCTCTTTTGCTTCACATGTTGGCGGGCATTGATACTTAACGACATTTATCATATCTTCAGTATTGTCTTTGGTGGCTACTACTGCCACATGTGCAGGGAAAGGTTCATGAACTACATTCTTTGCAACTTCTAAATCGCCTGATACTATTTTTCTATGTACTAATCCGCGAAATGCCCAACATCCAATCAAGGAGTGTCGAACAATCCTGTGATAGGAGCAGTAGTTGTTTTTCCATCTTTTCCTCTCTTGTTGGCACCCTTTGTACTGAAGGTAGTGATATGACATTATCAGCAATCCACTAATTTAGCAAGACAACTGCTTCTTTTTCACCGAAAGGTAAATGAGGTGGTTCAGATCTTATAGTGTGCTCTTCCCTGGGCCTTACCATTACTACTCCCTAGCATTGATATTTGGCCGTGTTGGAGGAGCCAAAACCTCTCCCAATATTCGTGCATTATCAACGAGTGCAAAAAAAGTTCTGAACTCATGATTGACCAAATGTACTCTATATTCTCGTAGCATCCATTCTATACAAATTTTGATTAATTGAAGCTCGGAAATTGGCTCATGGCATTGTAAAGCAACCTCACAAAATCTTCTGACATAAGTTGCCACCTCCTCTCCGAAACGTTGCCTTTGTCTCATAAGTGAAATCATTGAGACCTCTTCGTCTGCCTGGAAGAACTTAGTGTAGAATTTGATCACCATATCTGTCCAATAGGATACTGAAGCCGGAGTGAGACTGGTGTACCATGTGTATGAATTACCTATTAGAGACTTGGAGAATTACCTGAGTTTCAAATACTCATCATTTCTATGTGGCCCCAGAGCATCCACGAACCTAGATATGTGTTATTTTGCATTTCCTTTTTTGCCATCGAATTGATGGAAGCTTGGTACTCCATAGTCTTCAGGATAAGGTAAAGCCATAATACTGGGATGGTACGGTGGGGCGACTTCCACTTCTTCTATCTCAGATTTCGCATTTAAGATAGCCCGAAGCTTCTCCTTAGTGATATAGACCTCTTTCTCTAGTGGCTCTGTTCGCGCTCGCGGTGCCTCCCGGGAAAGCTCTTGTGCTGATATTTCTGGCAAGGTTTGATTATCCATCTATGGTGATTCCAGGTTTGGTATTGAAGCACACGAGGCCTCCATAAAGTGAAGTATGGCCTTTTGCATTTCTTGAATGCTAAGAAGAGTTTGTAGTAGAACTGGTGGCAATTCTGGTGAATTCTGTGTTGGCTCCGCCATCGAAGAGTCTCTGCCCGAGCCACACCAGCGCTTGCGCGACGACGTTGTTTCTGGACTGGTGGAACTGGTTCAGCCCCTTGAGTCTGTGCTGCTCTTTCTTCGTCTTCAACTTGCTCGGTGTGCCGGGTTGGTGGACGACCTCTCCGACGAGTTTAACGAGGCTCAACTTGTGTAGAAGACATCTCTTCCCCAACAGAGTCGCCTTTAATGTAGGGGTTCGATTTTAAAGAGATTTAGAGATAGTTTCCACACAAGATTGATAGAAAGATAATGATGCTTATACCTTTATTGCTTTTGAAGTTTTTATAGAAAAATGGAGAAGAAGGAAAATGGAAGAGAAAATAACAGCTCCAAATGATGCAAAACACTTTCTCTCCCTTGGTTTCTGAAAAAGTCCTCTTCAAGTGAGCTCTAGCTTCTCTATTTATAGACGTCAGCGTCAAATTGGTTTTCGCGAATCATCTTTGCCATGTCAGCGTTATCGCGCGACATGGACTATGTGATATCAATCCGCGTAATAATTACCACGTCAGCGTTACCCCGCGACATTGACTATGTGATATCAATCCGCGCAATAATTACCCTGTTAGTATCCCCTCGCGAACTAGATTACGCGATACCGATCCGCGTGATCTCCTCTGAGGATCATACTATACTTCTCGACCCGTGATCCGTGCCTTTTCCTCACGAATCTAATTTTTCCTTAGCCAAGGAACCATGATGCTATAGTTTTGTCCTAGGTCATGACCTTTTTGCATGCATACCTTTTTCATGACCCTGAGTACTATCGGCCTCTCTAAGGTACTTTTGCTTTGAATGGTGCAAATAGGGTCGCGACCCACTATTTGCATATACCAAGCAATTCCCTAGATTTCCGAATAGTACTCCCTACGCGAGCAGCATATAGGGCTATGTGTTATGATGTT
The DNA here is from genome assembly GCA_963922005.1 of Cornus suecica. NCBI lineage: Eukaryota > Viridiplantae > Streptophyta > Magnoliopsida > Cornales > Cornaceae > Cornus > Cornus suecica. The sequence continues at coordinate 36,023,516 of OY998238.1, read as the reverse complement.
AGCTATACCCACATCAGTTCCCTCATAATTCCCTCTGTATAATGTTAATTCTCGCGTATAATCCTTATTTGGGTCATTCTCCCAAATAATCGTTTACTTGGGCCAGTTCCCAAATAATGTTTTACTTGGGCCAGTTCCCAAATAATCCTTTACTTGGGTCATTTTCCCAAATAATCCATTTTTTAAAATCCATGCTTTTGCTCATATATATTTAGGTGCCAGCCACCCCCCATAAATGAATTCCATCTTTTAAATCCATGTTTTTGCTCATATATTTTTAGGTGCGAGCCACCCTCCATAAATGAATTCCATCGTTGCATAAACTTCAATAACATGTAGTACAAGATTATGTAATCTGAAGCTTCCAAACAAGTAGAGACGAGTGAAACATCTAACTGTGTGGGGAATGATTTCTTCTCAACATGACATGAGAGATACGATACAGGGTTATGTAACAGGATCAGTATTTGTGGAAAACAAATTGAACTCTTACAACTTCGGATGTCACATACCAGAAAGCTCAGAAAACTTGTCAAGAGCATTTATTTTTTTTCATGTGACATAATGATTAAATCATTTGCAAATGGGAGCTGACTGATAGCTAGCTTCTTAATGAGGGAAATTTGAATGGGCTTTTAGGTGTCAAATTAGAGACAAAAGAGTAAAGACCTCCATGGGTATTACAAATAGAATTGGAGAAAGAGGGCCACCTTCTTTGACACTCCCACTTCGTTGAAATAGTCGTAGAACTTTTCAAGAAGATGGTGAAAGAAACCATTAGAGAGGACTGTAGGATGAGTGATTAATCGACTTAGACAAAAGCTGTCTTATCCATGTAAATTACACCTCGAGGGGCACGGATAACACTGATAACCATCCGATAATTCTCCATTTCAAGGTACACTTGTGGAGTCACTCCTTTCTAGTTGATATGTACTCAAACGCCCTCTTCACTCCTTTCTAGTTGAGATGGTGCTTATGTTGGAATTAGAGAGGTACAGAGTTTTATGGAGGATTCTAAAACATGAACTCCAGCTCTTTTGCAGCTACGGATGAGGAATAGTACGTTGTGGGTATCTTGAAACAAAGTACTAGACAAACCATCTCAAAATAGGGAGGAGAAGATCTATAAATAGTTATTTTTTGCTACTTATGGTAATTTTTTATTTGTCAATTAGGAGATGATTCTGAAATCGATTTGGGCCAGATTTTTGGCAATCTTTTTATTTTTTTCCATGTTTTGTTTTGGTAGGACTTTTAGGGTTTTGCTATTTTTGGCAAAAATCCCATTAGAGGTCGATTTTCAGCTATTTATACCCGGCTTGTGGGTTGTTTTTATTGATTCTTGATTATACATAATTATATAAAATTCCAGAGTGTTCTCTGAATTTTGGGTCGAATTTCTCCCTTTTCTTTCTTGCAAATTACCCGTTGCGCTAGCCTACAGAATAATCTCTATTCTGTCCGGCGTCAACACCTCTCTTGAATCCATTGCCAACCCTTTAAAGAAAAAACACATTTAAAGAACAAAATGGCTGTGGTTCTCGGGTTCATTCAAACAAAGAGGGCAAAGGATGCTAGCACCACTTGGAACACAAGGCATATCCAAGGTGCTGAGTCTGTTGTGAGCAGCAATCCATGTGACAAAAGAATGTCTATGGATGCAGTTTTTGAACCACAAAGAGTGAGCCCAAGGAAAAGCAACAAGGGGAGGAATGAGAGCAAGAAAGGTAGTTTTAAAACTAAATTTGCCAGTGGGAGACAACAACCAAGACGTCCAATCATTTCTGTGAGTCTGTGCAATACGCCTTGATAAAGTATTTGCCGGTATAGATGCAATATGCCTACAAACAATGTCTTAGGTTTTCAATTATTGATAAAGTATTTGCCGGTATAGATGCAATATGCCTACGAACAAAGTCTGTAACTTAGTAAGTCAATTATAAAATTTATATAATGTTATTAACATTATGCGGTAAATTCTTGATAAACTATTTCCATGTATAGAAAGTTTTATTATGGAATTAATGTTTTATTATGTGATGTGAAAATGCCTACTATATGTAATTAATTTTCGCGGCTAACAACTCAAATAACCAAAGCAAGTGTATTTAATTATTCTTGGAGAAGAAATGAATATTCGTTTTTTTCTACTATACGCGTACCGACTACTTGCACTCATACTATGCTTTGAGATTGCGTACTGATTATTGTTGCTAAGAAACATAATTGGAAACTCTAGAGCCAGAAAATTCGAATTTTAAGCAATGTAGGAGAAAGGAACCGGAAGAAAAGCATTGGTGGTGCTTAATGTTGTTCAAGCGTTGCTTGGTGGTGCTTAATACATAGGTTTAAGAAATCAGCTTAGTTCCATATTCATAACTCATTATTAATATGGCCAAATGAGTACGATTATTACAGTTTACAACACATAATCGCATCATCTTAGTTCCATACAGTTTACAACACATAAAAAATTGCAAAGAAGAAGAATACAGGAGTAATCACCATTTATATGCTATTACAGTTTACAACACATAATCACATCATTCTTTTCTAACCGTCAATATTTTTCGAGTTCTGATATACATCACAACTGCGATTTGAAAGAAAAAGAATGCTTTCACTACCAAAAACAATATAACATTCCACCAATTGGTGAATTTTTCAATACAATAATACACTACACATATTTCTCAATAACGACTATCGGAGATCTAAATTGTGAGGATGGCCTCAAGTCCACTGATATACATAATGCCACAATAGAACTTAAGCGAGTCGTATGGTGCCTACCTCAATCATTTGCTATTTATATATATTATTCTTTACACCTTTTCGCTGAACACAATCCCGATCAATGTTGAGCTCCGGACATTTCCCTCTGCGAAACTCACCTAGGTTTCGAGTCACTTCCCTTGCTTCGGAATGACGAGAGAGAAAAGAACGATCGTGGGGCTGTAAAGGACATACATTGCATTGTTAAAATTCTGTGGATAAGAATTGTGAATTCGACAGGACTAAAGCATTTGAAAATATCAAGTAAAGAACAGACAAAAGAAAAAGATCACCGAGTCCAGTAGGGCAACACATTATATGAAATAGCCATTGAAGATTTGTCCCAATTATTTATGTGCTTGGCCATTGCCCAAATATGGCTCAATATCAATTTGCAGAATACCATAATAAACGAAAAAGAAAGTCAACAAATTGAAAGAATGTGCTTCATGAAAAAAGCTGCAGTTTCTAATCTGTAAATGTAGACCAGTTTATCGGCCCCGAATTTAAATGTATCCAAATTCCATGTTTTTGCCCTTCTATAGACAAAGAAAAATTATAAGATTTTGCTTCCTTAGCTGATCATGAACTGAATGATTCCAATAGCTACAAATTTTTTTTTTTCCTGAATGAGTATTTTATAAAAAGGAAAATAAGAATAAAAACAAATATAGTACAGTGGGACTTTTAGGAACAAACTAATATTGTGGTGCTATGGTTCCTCTTGTCTTGTTGCAAGGTTCAGATGTTCTTTGTGGTGGTATACATGGCTCAGTTTTATAAGGGAGTTCTCTGTTTCTTAGCTTGGTTTTACGGACTTTAGCTGTTGTGTTTTGCTTTGTTGACACGTTTCACTGTTGTGATTATAGTATAATTAAAATTTCGTTCTTCAATCTTACCATCTTTGTTTTTTTAATTTCATATACAAGTACAAACACATTTATCACCACTAATCTATCACCGTCCCAACTATTCTAAGGCGTCTATCCAAATTACATTTCGTCATTCTCTTCTATCAATGTCAGAATTCAGATGAAGCCTTAAGGAATACACTACTATCTTTCTCTTACTATCTCAGCTGATGTTAATTTGTTTTACCCGTTTCTAATGTTTCCTCGATGTGGAACATAGCCTCTGCTTCACTGAAGTAAGAATTAGTTACTGCATAAAGAAAACCATCTAAATTTGTTAGTCCTTCCAACATCGGGTACCACTTCAATCCTCTAGCAAATGTATTTATGTAACATGAATTATAGTCAATTTATAAACTTATTTTCTATAACTATCCAGCATTTTGTTTCATAAAGCATGTTGGTCGGATAAATTTGTTACAGAACAGAAAAGGCTATCATAAGTAGGGGTGCAAATAAGCCGAGCCGAACAATGTTCAAACTTGTTTATTTATTAAACGAGCCTAAAATTTGTGCTCAAGTTTGGTTCATTTGTTAAATGAACGAGTCTGAGCCCGAACGCTAGTTTTAGCGAGTACGGCTCGGTTGTAGCATATATTACTCTTACTAATAGTCACTTCGATTGGGTTATTTATTAGATATTAGGGTCTTTGATCATTTTTAATATAATTATATTGGGCTTAATATATTTGTTGGGGGAGGACTTTGTCCTATATGAGACTAAATTTGTGTAAAGTAAAGTAGGCTTTAGATAAAATTTTATATTATGTGACATAATATTATAATTTATAATACATACATATATATATATATATAAGTGAACTTTTAACAAGCCTTGCTCACGTTCACGAGCTTTGTTCGCGAACATTTTCGAGCCAAACTCATACTTGTTTGAATTGGGTTCATTCTGAAGCGGGATTGAAAAAATTGTTCGAACTTGGTTCACTTATAAAATAAACGAACGCAAGCCGAGTTTTTGTCGAGCCGGGCTCGAATTGCTTGTCGAGCGCTTGGTTCGTTTGCAACCCTAATCATAAGGTCACTCTCATGTAAGCACATGCCTCCAAAGGTTGGATTGAGAGATTGTGGGAGTTTGTCTACCAATACAATATTTGTTTGCTCGTTTATTAAACTAGTGTAAAAGATGCGCTTGGGCACGGCTCATCTGTTATATGAACAAGCTCGATTCAAGCTAGTTTTAACGAGTCGAACCAGAGTCTACTCGCGAACTGCTTGGTTCAATTAAATCATATAATATTCTTGCTAATAGTTGTTGGAATGAGTTGTTGCAAGTTGGTTTTTAACATGTTTTCATTTTTTGAATTCCATGTTCCTTGATTCTTGTTTATTTTCTTTATACTATATTCTTCTTCCACTTGTACAGATTTTTCTAAAGTGATTCTTACAAAATGACTGCATCGATTCTATAATTTTCAACAACTCTATTTGAAACTCCAATTCCGACACTTACTCTTGGCAATTGTGAGAAAATCTTACTAGTTTACCCAGACAAGCCTATTCACAAATATGGCGACCCGAGCTCATTAATGTTCAAGCTTGGGTTATTTATTAAATGAGCCTAAAAATTATACTCGGGCTCGGCTTATTTGCTAACGAATGGGCCCAAGTCGAGCCCCAGCCTACACACGAATGGCTCACTTCAATTGCAGCCCTAGTTGAGTGTGCAAGCTCACGGTGAGACCATGATAGTCTTAAATATTTGACATTTACTTATATACACAAAGATCACAATTTGTTCAAAAACACACCACTAAATCCCTGATACCTATTTTTTTTTTTTTTTCATTTTTCCCTTTTACCTTGGCAAGAAACTCACACACTAGCTTTTCCACTACGAGGAATTGAACCCTCAAGCTACTTTGAAGGGGAAGAATTACCAGCAAACTACCTCCCTAAGTGATCCATCACACTTAAATATATGGGTGCCGTAATTTCCATCTCTCCATAGTCCCTCCTAGCGTTATAGATGGCTCAAGGCACACTACACCTTGGGATCTCTTGGAGCCTAAGAGAAAGGCATGACGTAAGGGGTGTTTGTGTATGTGTGCATGTAAGTTTTTCTCCCTCTCTGTGTGTGAGCGAGCGCGCGCGCGTGTGTATGTGTGTGTGTGAGAGAGAGAGAGAGCATTTAAATGTTAAAACATAAAATACATAACACAAGCTAGTCACGATAATAAACAAGAAGACTTCTTTCAGAATGTCAATTTAGTGGTAAATGAAATGCAACAGAAGCTAGTAATGACATGTTTCTCTACAATGTATATAATCAGATTATTACATATCAGTGTAGCTCATCTCCAAAACGCTATTTTCAATGATATTTGTGATTGTGTTCATGTGTTTGAATGTTAAGTGTCCAAACATTATATTGCAGCAGGGCAGCCTGAATTCAACACTTGATATTTGCAGTGAAAAAGGAAACAAAGCAAATAGAGGAAGCATGGACAGAGAGTTGGAAATTTGGAATGTTACCTATCGTAAGAGAAGCAATACTAAACCAATGTTGCAATGTTGTCCTTAGGAATTACATAGTGAAGGCTAACTACATCATATAGGCATTCATGTGATCTACTTATGCTAATTACATCGCAGCTAAGAAGCATGGACACGATACGACAGACCGACATGTCACATATTTAAAAAGAAGAATATGAATTCAACCTGGGCACCTATGATATAAATACAATATTTGTTTATGTAACTATTGAGTGCGACAGTAATAGGATTTAAATAACAGGTACTTGTTGTACTGAGATTATATAGTTAGAAGATGAAGCTATTTGAATATTAGATAAATTATATTATATTGTATATCAAATTACTCTCCTATCGTCGTTATAACTATATTTTTGCTCATTACAAGCGGTGACACGAATTTATGCTCATACTACGAGTTGTCACATGTTCGTTACAAATTAAGATAAGAGTGTGGAATGTGTTGGTCAAGTGTTCAGAATCTTTTGATCTAGTCCACGATGTGCCAGCTCCATATAATAGAAATTATTTCTAATTTTGACATGAAGTGTAGGACATGTGCCCGCGAGTGTCCATGAAGTGTCATGTCAAACACGGGCACAGCATCTTTGTAGAAGTGTCCGTGCTCCTTATCATCACAATAATGCTCATTATACTACTAGAAATGCTACTAAAGAAAAGTCTGCTTTAACTACCAACCAGGTTTAGAAAATCAACCTAAACCGGGCTTGTTTCTAGACAAATAATCAAAAGTTGCACACCATGTATCTACCTTAAATGAAATAGATTCTACTTAGATAATCTTAAGTTTTCAAGACCCATAAACGAAGCTAGGCAAATGGTCTTATTTGTTGGGTTCATTCTCCAATGGTATGCATTAGAAGAATCCCGTTGGAGCAGGTATTCTTTCAAATTAAAGCATTTATCAAGACATCACTGTAAAAATGTGACAGGAAGAAACTTGAAAAACAGTGTATAAATAATCACCTTTTATTGAGCTTCCAGACAATTGTTCATCCCTTAGTTTGAAATTGGCTGGAGGTGCCGGAATAGAACTATGCAAACCTTGAACTGCAATATAGCAGCATTTACATATCAACTTGGAATTTAAGAAACTTTACATTCTACCACTCTTTCTATTTCTTTTCTTTTTTTTCAGCAAGTAAACATCTTATCACCAAATAAAAGAAAGGATATACAATAAACATCAAAATATGCTTTTGGCTAAGGAAGTTCTAAAGATGGAGACAAAAATCCTGGCAATAAAATCGCTCTCCCACAGTAAGAGGCTACGGGATCAAAACATTTACAGGAACAGAAGAAAGAAAGAAAAAAAATTGTAAACCCGCCCCCCAGACATACATGCATATAATGGCAGTTATAAATTTCTTGAAAATTATTAAATTGTCTGAACTTATAAAAGAGGGTAAATCATCACTCATTTGAAGAAAAGAAAAGTGTTAAGTAAGAAAGAGGGCTTGACAGAGAAAAATTGTAGGAAAAGAAAATTAGATCTTGTTGGCCAATACATTTCAGCACTAATTTAAGGTCAATCCCCGTGTGTTTGTGTGATATAAAGCTATGCACAGATAGAGAGGTATTATAAAGTTACAGCGATGCCTTCTTTCTCAACTCAATTCGGGATTGCATAAAAAACCACCAGTGGACAGAAATTGAAGTATAAGAAAAGAATTCTATAGTTCCAGACACCCCCCCTTAAAAATTACATAATGAGAGTGGGTTGCAACCCAGATTCGTACGGGATAGAACCTAGAAAGGATAATAGAGGTTATCACAAGAAACATCTTAGCATATCTCAGGCAATAATGATTTTTAATGCTCAAAAGAAAAAAGGAATTAAAGATTAAATTATTGCCCAGAGGCTGAAGGCCAGAACTTGATCTCTGGAAACAAATTTTAGTAGGCACGTTCTGAAAAGGTGCCACTACAATAATCTACAGCCACTGCTAGACTAAAGCACGACAACCTCCTCTGCATGCTTAAAATGATACATCAACAAAAATAACAATACCCACAGTTGCAATTATGTATTACTCCATCCAGTATAAACTCAATAATACCACAAGTTCAAAGAAGGCAGCATTTGGCATAGAACTTTGACATGAAACAATGATGTTCAAAACGTAATTTGATTCAAGTATGCAGTCAATTAGATATTCAGATAATAAGATTGAAGATAGTAAAAAGATAAGCAACACTAAGTTCACCTTGCTCAATGAAAAATTCGCCTTCGTTGAAGCTATCATCAGAAGGATGACCATGGGAGAATCCCATTCTCGACTTCCTCAGATCTTCTGATGATCGATTGGCAGGATCTCGTCCATCTTCAGTGTCATCATCTCCTTCAGAAGTTGTAGCAGAAACCCAGTCAACCAAACCTTCCGTTCCACGAGGTTTCCTTCCAAATTTAAGTAAGCGCTTAAATCCTTTTGTCATGTCCTTGCGGGATTGATTATGGGAAACATTAGCAACAAGAGTGGGTTTCTGAGCACTACCCCATTTCTTCCTTATTCTGGCTGCATCAGCCTCAGTCTGATTAAGAGAGTGTAAATTCCATGATGCAGGGCTCCCAATTGGAGAGTCTGCGGACGCATCAATATCAGAGGTCTCATGTGGATAAGAAAATGGATGGAGCATGTGCGAGTTCCATGAAACAGGACTTTCCCCTGGTGAATCCTGCAAAGACCCAGCAGGATGAAAGGAGGAAGGGACAGCAGCAGGCAATTCAGTCATCAAAGAACGGTCCACTTCAGACCTAGATATCAGGGAATCACCATTTTTTGAGACAGAATTGACCAATTCGTCAGATTCCGGACTCAGTCTGGGTCCTCTATTCTTCATGATATTATGATCTTCAGTTGTAAAGGTTTCAAGCTCTTCCTCCTCCTCGTACGGGGAAACATCCATAGAATCTTGTGGCTCATAGGCCAACTCATCAGCTTCGTCTTCATAATTCACAGCCTCAGATGCCATTGAAACCTCCAATTTCGACATCCCCACCCCAGTACCCGAGCCTATACCGTTACCTTTCCTAAGGAAAGGCTTCGACTCCACATTCTTTGTTAATTTTTCGATGGAACTTTCTTCACTCTGATGTTTATCAAACTGTAATGGTGTTGAATTGATACCCTCAGAATTTACATGGGAAATGTCCTTGAACTCAGTAGTACTGGCCGAACTTTTTCTCAATGATTGTAACCGCCGTGGCTTCTCTTCCTTGACAAGGGGTATCTCTTCACTGATGCTTTTGCTTCGAGCATAGTTCCTCAATGGACGGGCGGTTGTTTTACTTACTCCAGAAGAAGGCTTGGTGTTTTCTTTTCTCAAGTCAGCAAAGTTGGGAACTGACTGTGCAAGAGGATTCTCAGATTGCATTCTTCGCCTCCCAGAATTGGAGTTAGAAGCTTTCACAGCTGATCTTGGAACTGGGGATGCCAAGCTGCGAGGAGTGGATGAAGCCAAATTTCTGCTAGGAAAAACCTTCTTACTCTGGGTGCTTCTAGAAGCGCCATCCCCTAAAGATGTCTCACCAAAAGGCCTGTCGTGATTATAAGGTTTCTGTTCTGGAAATCCGGATAGATCATCATCTTCTTCACTCTGTGCGAAATCTAATGGCTGCAGTCGAAGGGAAATCTTTTCATGGTGAGTTAAAACTCATGAAGTGGGAACATCAAATTCAAAATTGTATTTTTGTTCTACCCATTATTGCTCAAACTTGTATTGAAAACATAACTAAAGCTACATACCTCCTCCCTCTTCATAGTTGACCGAATATTAAAGGATCTGAGCCTTTCAGCATGTCGACGAGCATTAGATAATGAATTCTGTTTATCTACCGACCCTGAAAACTTGACTTTCATCTCGGCTCTACTCCTCTCAAGGCTATCCTGCATGGCCTTCATCTTGGCTTCTTTCTCTGCTCTTTTAGAACCCCACTCTTCAGTCAGCTTTTCATCTCTTTTCTGCATATACCTGACATAAAACTTTCCTCTAGATTCGTCCGAGAAACCAAGCTCGAAGAAATTCTTTCGAAGAGAATCACCATAATCCTGATTGTCTACCATCTTCATCAAAGGGGTAGCACTGAACTTGGTCAAATTGCTTGAACTATCAACAGCATCAGACACAGTGCTCTTGTGAGGCAACTGAGGAGGAGTACTATCTGCTACTGGTTTTCTATACGGTAAACCTGCTACCTGTTCAACCTGCATCTCAGCATGCTTGCTTTTCCGTGTAGAATTGGACTGATCCCCAGGAACTCGAAGCTTATGCTCCGCAAAAAGTTTCTCGAGCTCATTTGCTTTCAGTTTCAGCTCATCATTAAGTTCCTGGTTCCCTTTAGACTGCCTTACCCACTGAACTTGCTCTGGGGGTGCCGCTGGAATTGAATCAAAGCCCTCCTGACCATCCGAAACAATTTTACCAGAGAAGAATGTCTTTCCACTCCCATAACGAGAACTGCTTTCATCTTTCCTAGCTTGTGGATTGTTGATCTGTTCAGAGCATGAAACCTTTTTCTGGAACTTAGTTCTTTGTAGTCCAGAATCTTCAACTTGATTCTCAGATGTCAGCAATTCTTTCTTCCTCACATCCTCAACTTCTCCCATGGACCTCCAACGCGACTGAGTAGCCATCGAATCAACCTCTGCCTCTTCTCTATGCTGAGAGCCAAAACCTTGGTGATTTTTCAAACCTGAGCTACCTTCCAACTGCACAGAATCCGCTGCTGTCCTCGCCGAGGACCTAGTACGTGATTGCAAAACTGAGGGATTTCTCGATGCAACATCTTCCACTTGGTTCAAAAATTCACCATGTGGTAGTTGACCTGATTCATCAGCAGCTCTAAATTGGGTACTAGTAACACCTGTTGCAGAAGCCACTTCCTCCTTGGTTCCACCTCGCTCCTCACCACCTAAAGAATCCCTGAATTTCCCTTGATCCCTCGAGCTAAACTGCTCTGCTACCCCACCAGGAAAAGACTCAGCCCTTCCCAACGATGACCGCGACTCAATCCTACCACGCGTTTGATCTTTCCCCAAAGCCGAGGCCCCCTTTATAGAATCTGAAGCATCCTCTGACCTGCCAGAAAAATTTGACTCTGCCTTCACCCCAACCACCTCTTTAATTGTAACAATCTTGAATCCGGACCCGGGTTTTGCAGTGGTCTGAGAAACCGAGGAAGCCGTGGGCGTGGAGAGAGGGCTCTCAAATTCCTTCTTTTCAGCACTGAGGTCAATACTCATGTCACTGGCACCACTCCATCTCCTCAACACGGCCTTCTCGGGGGCCGATGAGACGTCGGAGGAAAGCCTGCGAAGCTCAGCAGACTTACCAACTATGGGTTTGCCACCGCTACCACCACTAGCGGAAGTAGTCTCCTTCTGTTTGTTTTCAAATAAGTTGATACGGTCTTGTACGCTAAGTCGCCTGGAGGCCTGAGCAGCTTTTGAGGAAGACGACTCGGTCTCTTCTTTCTTCTCATTTTCCACGGCAACGTCCTTTTCGCTGCTGCCGTCGTCTTTGTCGATGCTGGACTCCCCACTACGACGTAAAGGGAACGTGACAAATGACGTTTTGGGTTGCTGACACGTGGAGGGTTTTGATTCGTCGGCGAGGCAGTGTTGATCTTGGTTTGCGTCTAGTTCTCGGCCGGTCGATTGTTCGTGGGGAGGGAACTGGGGTTGGTGGGATCCACGATGATGCTGTTGTTCTTCTCCCGGGTCGTCGTCGATGGACATATCCGACCCGAATGAAGATCGGAGGGTTCGGTCGGCTTCTCCTGCCTTCCATGTGTTGATCAAGTCCGGCCGTCGATCGCAAATTGTTTTGAACTTGCTGCACGCTTCGCTGCACCAAAATATAATAGAAAGAATCAGAAAATTGAAGTTTCTTTTTTATAGATAGTAGACTAAGTAGAGTGAAAGAAATTATATAAAATGAAATTTGTTGAAGTACCATCCGCCACATACATTTGGTAGATTTGTACTAAATATTTGGGAAGGTGTATCCTATTTCTATTAGATTGTACATTATTATTATTAATTAATATTCTTTCCCTGTGCCCCTTTTTGAAAAAAACAATATATATCTTTATATACGTCTCAAAAGTTGATGAAAAAGATGGCCCACTTACTCAGATTCATTGGCAAGTGGTGCAAGTGAACACCACTACCAAGGTTTTTAAATAAATATTTTAATTTTTTTTAAGAGGGAAATATTTTATATTACGCAAGAATTCCTTCCAATAATACACCCAGCCTCCTGATACGCTATTTATCTTCTGAAAGGATGGAGTTACGTTTTTGTGCAGAGCTGCAACGTTTATAAATTACGAGAACATCTAAAATTAATTTAGAAATCCCATTTTGGTCCCAAAGAGTTCAAACATTATCATAAACGATCCAGTGTTTGTGACTTTGTCATGGGACTTACTTCTTAAAGAAATTCAAACTCATAATTGGTGCGCCAAACTGAACACAAAGAAATGGCTAAAATCACATTGACCATGAGGGAGGGTCCAATCCCAGATGACACACTGCAAAGACCCAACCAATTTCTATATCACATTAATACTTTTTTTTTTTTTTTAAGTTAAGCATTGGCATGAACCCTGACCTCCCATTTGACAAGTATTTTGGTTACGGGGAGAGAGGCATTTTATTCAAATACTGCCACCCAGTTAATCACTTGATCCCTCCCAACAACTTCACTTCATGAGGCCACATTTCCTAGTCATTTAGCCCTTCGAAAAATGTTAACAATAATAAAACCTTTGCTTTGAAGGTCTTCACTTTGTGGTTATTTCTGTGTGATCATTGGGCAAGGGAATTCAGCTAAAACTTGAAAAAAAGAAATAAAGAAAAAAAAAAAAAAAAAAGGATCTGTCAAGGCCTTACCCCGAGAGGTATAGATTGCCTGCTGGGGAAAGGAAATCTATGCAAATGTAGTTTGCTAAAAAAAATTAGGTTGCACTTTCCAGTTGTGCAACACTGTAACTACTGAAACCATTGATCAATTGAACAAGAGGAGGATTTCCCCATAGCAACATTTTCTGCATTGTTTTTTTTCCATCAAATTTTCGCTTTCCCTTAATTTTCTGTGTTTTGTTCCTCGGTTGTTATATTTTTAAGGGAAGCAACAAAGTATCTTCCTGTAGAAAATAACTCCAGTCAAGCCCTTGGTTTTCGTATGCACCTTTTATTGGGGTGAAAATTATTGGCAAATGACAAACTCCCTCACCATTTACATTACCTAGATGCTTCCAAGTTCCACACAAGGGATTAATGAACACACACAATGATAAATATTGAGCCGACTGCCAATGCTGCAAATATTAGGATAATCTCATCAGAATACCAATACTCTAGCTTTGTATCACTGCTTCGAGGATCGCAAGGAAGCCTTTTCTTTTATTTTAAATTATTCCAGCTTTTAGTTTAATTTTTTTCTGTTACTGAGAAAATTTGTGGTGATTGGAGAGGAGCGAGCAAAGAAAGCTGAGGGTTTCTAGAGTTCTTACTTTAGACGACCGGCCCCAAACTGATTTGCAAACAATTGAAGTTCAGAGACTGTGTCAGGAGTAAAACCAGCAGCTGCAGCACGAAAACAGGCAGTGGTTAAGTCCTGCCTAACTGCATCAAGCCGTACATCAATAGCTCTCAAAAGTTCCTTCCTGTGTCAGCAAAGAAAAAAATAGAAAACATATGTCAGGCCAGAAAAACAATCTGATGCTCAACTCAAATTGTAAATGTCAAACATCCACTTTCGATAGGAGGTACGATCAGCGTCAAATAAATTGTCCTGCTTCAGATGAAAGTTGGAGGATGTGCTTCAGGCTTTGTAAATGACGAGATGGTGGCATGCACATCTTGCCTATCTGATGTCAATATTTCTGATTTTAGAAGTTTTTTATATGAATAATGACTTTTTTAGTTGAGTTATGGCTAACCATGTCTCCCTGATATCTGGGAGGGGGATAATGTGCCTTATGTCTTAATAAAAGAATAAATATATATATAAGAAAGTACTTGTTAGTCCCAATTCGAGTTCTTGGATTAAACTGAGGATGCTACAAAATGGACTAAGGGATACTTTAAGGAGAAATATAAGAGGTTCTCTCCGATTGACAGTAACAGCGACCTCCGCTAGATGGTGCCTCTTATACCGTTTACTCCCTTGTTCACTTGCGCCAAAGGACTACCTTGTTCGCTTTCACAGACGAGAGCTACTCAACTTAAGTCACTTCAGTTTAGGGAACCAACTCCACCAAGTGGTATCTCAGAAGTGTGACACTTGGTTCCCTGTAGGGAGAAAACCTCTTGGACTTCTTATATGTAGTTTTTGCTCCCTTGTTCATTTGCTCCAGAGAACACCCTTGTCCCCCCTTTCATAGAAGAGAGCCCTCAACTTACATCAATTTACTTTCAAGAACCAATTCTTATATCGTACTTGATACTGCGATATAAAAGACAGTGGGACAAAGAAAGTATACCGAAGTGCACAAACTAAACAAAAAGTATCAAAAGCAGAAACACATACTCCCAAGAACTCTAGAAAAGAATCAGCTGTTAACCCATTCCAACTGCAATCCAAAACCTACCTTTAAATTTGACACTAATGGGAAGGGTACTAAGGGCTAGAGTGGCGCAATTATTCTTAAAGCTCAATCAAATAGGAGGAGGAAGTGAGAAATCAGGGGTAGAAACAAGGAAAATAAGTGAGCAGCTTGACAAGAATGTCTGCCTAGCAGCCTCCCCTACTATCACTATTGGGCAGGTATTTGTAGCAGTCCTTTCATGCATGATTTCAAATTCCTGGTGGATGCAAAAGTCTGCGCTACATGTCACTCTATAGTTCAGTGGCTTGGGATCCGATTTTCCTCCTTTCAAGTCACATGTCATCTACGGTGCGGTTTCACGCCTATATCTAGACCTGTCAATGGATCGGATTTTGATCCGAATCCGATCCAAATCCGATCCGATTAGCCGGATATGGATTGAAAATAAAATCCGATAATCCGATTAGGATCCGAATCCGATAATCCGATTTCTTAACAAATTGGATTTGGATTTATGTCATCTGATCCGATAATAACCCGATCCGATATAAAATATATTTATATATATATAAATATATATTTGATATTTTTATGTGTATATATTTAATACTGTACATATATATAAATGTTAGTTATTAATTATTTTATTATTTATTAATAATGATTGATCATAAATACAATTATTAAAAGTGTGAATAATTTAATGTTTCAGTATTTATTAATTTTTGTATTTTTGTATTCTTTTAATTAGATATTCGAATCAGATATTTTATAATGAAGAAATTCGAATATGAATTAACTAAGTGAAAATCCGTTGAATTATCGGATTCGGATCGCGGATCGGGAGTTTTTGTCATCCTTATCAATAGACCTGTCAATAATCCGATTTTGATCCGAATCTGATATTAACCGGATATGGATTGAAA
This sequence comes from Cornus suecica, assembly GCA_963922005.1. NCBI lineage: Eukaryota > Viridiplantae > Streptophyta > Magnoliopsida > Cornales > Cornaceae > Cornus > Cornus suecica. Next base: position 36,007,827 of record OY998238.1, on the reverse strand, counting down.
ATAAAATCCGATAACCCGATTAGGATCCGAATCCGATAATCCGATTTCTTAACAAATTGGATTTGGATTTAACTGATCCGATCCGAATCCGATCCATTGACAGGTCTACCTATATCCCATGTCAACGAGCCCTTGATCCAATCCCCCAAGCATAGACAAACCCCTTTTCCTGCAAGGGTTATTCGTCCATGTAATAGAGTTTCCTACCATAAGGACCTGGGCTATGACATTCTCATGTAATTGGACCCATTACCTGTACCGAGACTTCACAGTGATTTACCCCAGAGAAACAGCATGCACTATGTATGCAAGCACCAAGAGGAGTCGATAGTTGAAACCAAGTGCGTCTCTTGCTATGCCCAATTGCTTGATATTCTCCCTTTTCTTCTCATTTTGGTTTTCTCCGAAGAGGCATCGCGACCCTAGGCTTAAAGCTTGTTTCTTTCTGATCCTCCATCTCTTGTATTCTGTATGCGCACTTACTGGCGGTAAGTTAAGCCCATAAACTTGGCCAAAGAGCAGCCACCATTGAGATCTGCGCAGAGGGAGAATAGCCCATGTCCTGTTTGTTGCTTGATCGCCACTCTATATGAGTCACCAAATTCTGTGGTTCACACATGGTTATGCAGCTATTGAGTTGTTATCCATTCCCGTAGCACCTGTTCACCGGCGCCTCTTCTTCCATTATTGCTGTCATTGCCTATGGATTGCCGACTATATTCCAAAATTAAATGTGTTTCAGTCAATATACTTGAAGCACCAGTCTTCAGAAGTTTGGATTCCTCTCAAACCAAATACACTGAATGAGGCACATAGGGGCAGCATACCACTGGTTTATAACTCAATGCCTGGTGCAATTCCCTCTCTAAAAACCCTATACAACTGAGCATGGTAGGAGCCACTCAATCACAAAGAAGGATGTAAGAAGGCCTCAAAGCCTACTTGCCACACTGCAGTCCAACAGAAGATGCCCCACAGTTCCCTTTTCCCTCTTGCAACCATGAGCCATGCACCTTAGGTTATGAACAAAGGGATAGCATCCAAATCCAAGTAAACCACTCAAGTAAGAGAAGCCACCATACCGAATGCAGCGGTGGGGAGGATATGCTCGCCCGAGAGATTGTACAGCAAAGAATCCCCCATATTCTGAGACAATTTCCATCTGATCAAATCCTACACCTCTGATAACCCATATCCCTGATGCCAATCCAACAAAACACTAAATCGAATTTCTCCAGAAGCCTATCCTGAATCTCAGATCCTACCCCACTATCATTACCCAAAGGAGACAAACTCAACAATCAATGTGCCTTGGTTTACAGTAAGCTCGGGAAAAACCATTTATTTAGGGATCTCTCCACACCATACATTTCATGCAAAGATCCAGCCCCATTGCCAATCCAGCAGATCAATGGTTGTTGCCATTTCGCATGTCGAGATGTTGATTCCTTGATTGAACCCGAGATCTCTAGGTAGGGAGCGACCTTATTGTTGTCCCAAGCCTTCAATACTTTCACCTTAACAAGTCCCCAGCACTCATTACCCACCCTCCTCAAATGCTACCATACTTGCTCTACCACTCTCCTTCAGAAAACATTCCTCATCCGTTGTATACCTCCATAGCCATTCCAGCACAAGATTATCAATTGTTCTGAGTTTTCTGATACTATGACGCCACCTCTCGAGAAAGATGAGCCTTATCCCGATCTAATGGACATTGGAGTTGGCCTCAAAATCTACCCTATAATAGTCCTTTTCTAATTTTACAAGCCTCTTTTCTATGTAATTCTGAAGTGACAAACTTCCAAAAAGGCAATGAGGAAAGAAATTTGCTAATTTAGACAGTCACTTTGCCACACATCTATGCTCCCTCTATCTTAAGATTCCTAACTATAAGTCGAACTCTGAGTTTTTGTACTTTTTATAAGCATTGTCCCATTTTAAAAATACCAAGTTACCCTTCGAGGTTTGCTTATATATAACTGAAAAAAGGCTCAATCTTCGAGGGAAAACAAAAAAGTTGCTTTGTATGATGAAGTATCCAAGAAGTAGTTTATAATTTAACAGCACATATACTTTGAATACATTCATTTTGAGACAGGTGGACAATGTGTGGAACTCTCAAGCACAAGGCAATTAGGTAATGTCAAAATCATTCAAAACAGTTAAAGTGATAAAGGAACAATATGTTGTGTGTGTGTGTGCGCGTGTGTGAGAGAGAGAGAGAGAGAGTTACTTTGTTGCATCAGCTGCTGCAGTGGCTCCGACTCCATTTCCACCTGGTCCAAATTACAGGTTAAATAGCTAAGTTACAGTATTAGAAAAATTTATAGTCTAACGAGAATTTGGATTAGTGTTGATAGTGCCAAGTACCAAGACAACATTAATAACAACTATCTACTCAAAAAGATTAATTTGTTAGAGAGGAAGTAACTTCTAATATTGTATCTACAAACAGGTATCCTCTAGTGTGGCATTCTTTAAATCCAGTGTGTCTTTTTCAATTTTAGCATAAACAAACTCTAAACTCAGCTATTCTGACCTAACCCTATGATAAACTATTATGCGTCGCTCTATGTTATTTAAACATAAAAGCTTGAGAAATCATAAGCCTTATGTCACAGGCTCAAAATGTGTGCAGAATCTCACATTGGGTCGGTACTGAATGATCTTGGATATAATAAGTTGGGAGATCCCCCAAACCAGTCCCCAAGATGGTGAATCCTACCCTATGATGATGGTATCAAAAGCAGACCGGGGTACTACCACATGGCTTGAGGGATTGTTACTCAGGTCCGATGTGGATGGTGGGTTTCCCTTGCAGGGTTACAAAGGGCCTTGGCAGGGGAGTCTATCACAGACATATAGACGTGTTTAAAGTCCCTCAGTCTGCTTACATCGGATGCTTGGCTTATTAGGTGGGTGCAAGGAAGCCATTAGATACCAGTCTTTTTATATTTGAATTGGTTGTACTTGTACCTAACATTATATGTTTGTCAATCGAATTATTCAATGTTTCTAAGCACGGTCTGAAATCAAACATGGACAAGGAAAAAGAAACTAAGAAACAAGGAAATCAATGAGAAATTGAATATTGCATTCCATTTTGCGATTCATATCCAAAGTTTCATTTTGTTATATCCAGACAACCCACAGTGAAAGAGTGAAATCCTACAATTAAAGCAAATTGAAAGGCAATAAAACATACCCAATGTGCAGGAGAGCTGATCTCCCCCTCCCTGAAATAAAAGATACAATAGATATTGTCAAGTTAAAAAAAAATGAAAAAAAGAAAGAGAAAGATTTATTTCTCCCCTAGTTATAACGTTATATGAATATACACTTATCAAAACCATGGGAGCTCCTACCTGTGAATAGATTCTTCGGGCTGCTTCCAGTTGAGACATCTCGGCATCAAGTGTACTCACCAGTTCCAGAACCTCGGGTGTACTAACAAATCTTACAAACCTGATGACAATAATTTCAAATTACGTCAAACTTCATATGGGTAATCAAATAATGATTCAAGGCAATGTGCATAACCATAACCTCTCAATTGTTCCTTTTGTGAACCAACTTTGAGCATTTTTACGTCTTTGAACTTCAAGCTTTATTGACTGAACTGCCAATACCACTTGTTCTTCTGCAACCTTCAAATGCGACACAAATGGTTTCACCAATCCTGATGCGAGCTTCTCAGTGTTTCCAGCCCTAGCAACAAACAATTCACATCTACCCAAAAAAGAGTAATATATAAGTACCCCCAAATACTAAGACCCTGAAAATGAAACCCCTCAAAGAGATATTCTCACCTAGAACGCTTTGGCGACAGCTGAAACACTGCATAATCAAGAGGCGTGTCTGATTGCATCTTCGTTTTGCTACAGTGGCACAATCTCTTCTCTACCCTCCTTCATATAAACAGATATTCTTCTTGGCACTCACTAATCAGATCCTATAAATGGTTTTAACCAATTCAGCTTCATAATTTCACTGCCACATTCATACATACATACCTATATACATACATACATATAACACACTATCAAAATCTACCCAAAAGCATTCTAGTCTGATCAGATAGAAATAAATTGCAAAGAAAACTGGTTGAACCAAATTCTTCACTGATTTGACATTAAGATGCAACAATCCAAGGAAGTGGCTATCGGTGAATTAATGCACTACAAAGCTAAAATCAGTATAAGAAAAAGCAAAATACAGATCTTAATCCTTAGCCCAGCTTTCAACAAAAGTATCTGAAATTGAACTCCGCCACCAAATTAAAATGATAAATGAGATATGAAGAAATCAAAGAATGCCACAGATCTGATTCTACAAATACAAAATTCAAATGCCATATCGAAAATATATACATATATACACAAACATATATAGATATATAGAGAGACCGATTTAGCAAGTTGAAAGTTTGCTGAGTGTAAATAAATCACAACCTAATTTAATTCCAGATAACGACAGATAACAGAGAGAGTATACATGAGCTTCAATAACGGAAAATCTGTAGCAGTTTCAGTACAAATTCGAGATAAATGTGAGACGATCATCGAAATCGAAACTCACCAGTGAGATATCAATGCGGAGATCTCCGAATCCGAAAGCGGATCGTTCGATTTCGGTTCAAATCCGAACCAACATTTCGGTTTCCTATTGCATTTATATTCTTTTCTTCTTCTCTAAGCCTTTCTCCGATATTTTTAGGTTCTTGCTTTTTTCGGTTCTACGAAAACCCTACAATGGTGAATGGACTGACCAATAGCTGTTGACGATGGTTTTCGCTTTACTCCTTTCTCAAAATGATCTTCTCTCTCTAAAACACGCACTCTCTCTCTCTAAAACTCTCTCTCTATATATACATGAATATAATATATATATATATATATGTATATATAGTGTATTGGAGATTAGTAGAGAGGAGTTGGAGAACAGAGGGGTAGAGTAGTGTGGTTCAGACAAATTTTAATTACGAAAAGCTTAACTAGGATGAAAATGACAGACAGGCTCTGAGGCTTCTTGTTGTTTCAAATTTACATGAAGCTTCACTTGGAAATTTACATAAAAATAGAAAATATTCACCTGCGAAATTACGATAACACCCCTGCATTATGTTGTTGTTGTCCAATGAATAGTGCTAAAAAAAACATGTTTTTGTGACTACAAAGGCTTATGAGTTGATTGTTGTCTAAAGATTCGTTTAATTAAAAAGACCACCTAATAGTAGTTAATCAATAACTGTTTAGATTGAATACACATTACGGTTTACTTGTGCTTGTTTGGTAGAGGTAGTGGTGCCTTTTTTTGGGTTTGGTTTGAAATTTGTGCACTATTCCATATTTGGCATGTATGGTATTGGAGCAATAGTGTTTAAATAGTGTCAAATTATTGGACTTAAATTCATCACTTTTCACCCCATCTCAATAGATGGTTAGGTTGGAGTTGGGTTGGTTTTTTCACACCAAAACTATTCTTTAACCCAAACCAATTCAATTTGGTGTACCATTATTTAACTCAAACCAATTCATTTATAATATTATATATATATAAATTTGACAAATAAAATATTTATGAAAAAATAAAATATTTCAAAAAAATGAAACTAAAAAATTTATTTCATAAAAAATAAAATATTTCGGGAAAACAAATATTTCTAGAAAAAATAAAATATAATAAAAATATATTTATTATTTTTAAAAAAATATACAAATTATATGTATTTTTACTGAAATCTTTTATTTTTTTCAAAATATTTTATTTTTTTGAAATATCTTATATAAAATATTTTATCTATAAATATTTCGAAAACATTGAATATTTCGAAAAAAATAAATATTTATATATTTTATTTTTTAAAACATATATATTTACAAAATGTTATTTTAAATAAATAAAATGTCAAACTATTCCAAGTTACTAAATATTATTGGTTTCAGAATTTCAGCTCATATCAATTTTACCAAACATAGTTTGATTTTTCAGTTTTATTTTTTCTCACACCAAAACCATCTGCACCAAACATAATTTCAGTTCAGTATAAAAACAAACCAATTTCAACCAACCCAACTCCAACCAAACCAACACCACACCGTCTATCAAACAAGCACTAAATTCACCGCGTAATAGTAGTTAGGCATATTTAGAAGCAAGCCTTGTTCTGTCCAAATATGGTGTTCATTGGTGAGTTTGGTTTTAATTAATCAAAGCTTGGCATCTAATTACTATACATACATGCATATCAGTCATAATCAGTTTGAATCGGTTTTCGAATTTCAGACTGGTGGATTGGAAGTTTTTCTTGCTTTTGATGATTCAATTTATACTTAATTTTTACAGGGTTAAATGTTTACTCAATTGGATGGAAAGGATTAAAAAATGGATGAATGAAATATGTTACTCAATTTATACTTAATGTTTACAGGGTTAATCAATGTTTTGTTTGTATTTCTTTTTCTTTTTTTTTAAAAAAGAAAGGTAATCTACTCTGACCTCCCCTTAGGTTTACTTTTATTACTGTCAGATGAAAGTTTTTCAAAAATCCACCCTCACACCCCTTATTTGTATAACTAAAAAAATATCTTTTGTTATTTTACTGTACTACACTCATCATATTTTATTTATTTTGAGCTTTATTGTATGATGAAACCCTTAAAAATTTGCATTCTCTCCCTCCTCCACCCAAATTGAATTTGCATTCTACACCACTCCAATCTCTCTTTCCTCTCAAGTGCCATGACCACCAGTGCCAAGCAACTACCTCCACTTTTTTCTCTTTTTACATGTGTGTGGGGTGTATATGTATACAAATATATGTATATGTTATATATATATATTTTTTTGAAATTTAAAGAAGGAGAATGGAGTTTTGACCCAAATTTGGTTTTGAGAACATGTGAATTGGATTGGGGAATGAATTGATAATAGAGGAGAGAGAGATATGAGAGACCAGATAATAGAGAGAGCACGTAGACAAGGAGAAAAATGATGGTTGTAATGAAGATAGTTGAAGGGCATTTTTGGTATTTTATAAAAAAATGTAGGATATGATTAATTTAATTGGGGTTGACGGTTAATTTTAACATATTTGGGGGAGGTTGACTTACTTTTTTCCTGAACTTTTATTTGAGGGTAATAAACTTAAATCTCAGGGGAGGTCGGAGTAATTTACTCAAAAAAAATTAAGTTTTAATAACCGGAAAAGATAAATATATGTGTGATAACTGAGGTTTCTTAAAATAATTTTCAAAAAATTCATCCAAGGAGAATTTTTGTATAGTTTCTACTTTTCAATTTTCAGAATATATATATATATAAATAAATAAATAAATAAATAAGCAAATCAAGCATGTCCCTTGGCACGTTTGGTACAATTGAATGGAATGGAATGAAAGTGAGAATGAGAATAGAATGGAATAATCATTCTTATTCTATTGTTTGGTTGTAAATATGAAGCATATTGGGAATGGAATGAACTTGAATTTTTTTTTCTCAAAAATATCCTTCTTAGTATTAAATAAAAAATAAAATAAAATAATACTATTTTTAAATTTGTTACAAAAAAAATGATAAAACGTAACGAGAATAGTAATGACGGACAATAAAGGTGGTGGCGGTGGCGGTGGTTTATTTTTTTGAAATGTGAGAGGGTTATTTAAGTAATTTTATGTTTTAAAAACATTCTTAAAGGATTGGAATGACCATTCCACAACTTTAGTAATGGAATGAAAATCCATTCCCAAGAATGAAATTTCATTCCTTGATAATGATCATTCTCATTCATTATGTTGTATTAAACAAAGGAATAAAATGAATGGGCATTCCATTCCATTCAATTCCAACATACCAAACATGCACTAAGTATCCTGCAAAAAAACATTGGGAAGAAAATGGGTGAGACACAATTTGTATGCTATGAGAGAAGGGGGCAGATTTGTTAATATTGTGTTCATGGAATATTTAAAAATTATGTATCGTTCTTGCTTCTTTCATTTTTATTTTCTTCCAGTTCATATTTAGAAAAATTATTGTATGGTATTGGACTGCATGATTAAGAATGATAACCGCTCAACACATTACTAATCGTGTTTTTTTATAAAAATATTTTTTGTACACGTAAATTTGTATTTTTAAAAAAAATTGGAATCCAAATTCATATAATGATTTTTTCATATTTAGAAAGATGAAATTTTGTAACCCATAATCCCATCTATCATCTTTTCCCTTTTCTATTTATCTCAATTTTATCCCTTTTTCTTATTTCTTTAATCTCTCTCTCTATGTATAAGTATATTAACTCTTAAATCCATTCTATAAAACAAATATTTTTAGTAGTTTTATTATTTTGATGTGGAGACAAATAGTTGAGTACTCCCATAATCAAATTGAAAATATATATGATTGGTTACTTGGGCTAAAATTGTAGCATTAATTAAAAGATTATGTCCCCCTAATTCCACTTAACCTTTGTATTAACATCAAATATTAACAAAAATCAAGATATTAGTTGTAACGTAAAGACAAAATTACCTCTTTGCATATTTTAATACCTCACACAAATTCCACAAATCACTATTCTAATAAAAGTGTATGAATTGAGACTGGTCCTTATACACCAGGTTTATACACTGAATAATTCTTATATGCATTGAATAAAAAGACAATTTTGTCCCCCTTAGAATTTTTTTTTTGGTTTGGAGAAATAATAACATCATTGTACTCTTTATGCATTTATTTGGGATTGGACCACATGTGCATTACAAAAACATAGTTAATTGTGACATGCTAGGCTCCTCAACATGTTTAGGAATTATACGAGGGACCACCTAAAAGATATTGCACGCATTCACATTTTGGATTATTGGTTTTGGTTCCGTTGGATGTGAATAAGTCCAGATTTATAGTTGTTCACGACCACTGTTTGTGATTCAAAATCAAATACTATCCAATTTTCAAAGTTTCAAGTTTCTATGTAAATTTTTGTATGGCTTGTTCTGAAAGTAGACCTTCCCTCCCTTTTCATTACATTTTTCAAGGCTGGAGATAATGTTCTTCACAAAATTGGAGCTAAAGTCAAGTAGGACCTATAGAGGAAGTTCACAATAACGTCCTCAAAAGTTCATTATCCTTTGAATAACAATGCAATTAAGCCCTTTAATATTAGGAGCCTTGATAAAATTGGATTGAATTGAGCTTTATTTGTTAAATGACTATCAATGATTCAATTAGGGGTGCACAAAATCGTTGAACCATATAAACGGTCCAAACCGAACTGAACTGGTGCTTCGGTTCTTGTTTTGAATTGGTTTTGTTATGGTTGTTCACCCGCCCAAGAACACTTATTAGGGAATCCAAACCCTCTATTCGAAGTCGTGCACACTTGCGAATCAAAATCACACACCAATACAATTGATACAAAGATATATACGTGGCTCGACCAAATCAACATACATCCACGGAGAGCACTGTTTCACTATAATCAAAGAGAGTATTACAAGGAGATGATCCGCAGATCATACACACGCGCACACACAGTGTATATTCACGTTTGTATCACCAGAATATATAAACTTATATTATTCCTGACTCTCACCGGTGTTTCACTCACACCAAGAAATACCATTTTGTATCTCTTCTTCTTTCTATATCTGTGCACCCTATGCACCGCCTATGCTTCACTCGCAGTAGGTGTTTCACTCACACCGGTACCGATCTATTCTAGCTCTCTCTGGCTTTCTGCCTGGTACACAGAATACAATAGGTTACACATATTTATAGGAGAGTATAGAGTGGAGAAGAAGTCAATTGGTTTCCCTAAACCAATTCCAATTAAGAGTTTATTGATTGATCTCCTACCATAACTGTGATTGTTTGGTGGCTAAGTTATATTCCCCATTAAGAAATGAGTCACAAAATATAACAATCTCCCACTTGACGACTTTCCATACGGTGCCCTCATTTATGTTTTCAAGCTTGAAGACCACCTGAAGTTGAGCACAACTTCTGACTCCGCCTTGCAAACTTTGTCGCGTCTGTCTTCTTTTTCCCTTTCACTAAGAGACTTTCCGGTTGCTGCATATAAAAATCCTCCTCTAGGTCACCTTGGAGGAAAGCATATTTGTCATCTAACAACTCTAGATACAAAACCTCTTCTTAAAAAATGCTTGAATGAATGGTATTTAGTTTCACAGCCGAAGAATGGAGAGCTCCATTCCCTACCGACAACTCGGTTAACTTCCATGTCTTGAAGGAGATAAGGGACTTCATCTCATCTTCCATCACAAGCTCTCACATTCTGGTTCATCTTCTTTTGTGAGCAATAAATAATTCAGGAATCTCTGATTCGGCTCATGCGGTCGTGAAGTCCTCATAAACACAGAATTAGGAGTCGGAATCTACGGTGTATCATCCTGTTGAGTATTATTGTCTACAATATGGTCTTCTAATTGAAGACTCTCATTGTCTATAACATCTTATATCTCAACATACACATGATCACTCTGTGTTTTACCGCTCCATACCTCTTCTGGTATTCTGTGCTCAAATGATATTGATGGACCGCGATTCATAAGATACATTGTTGTATTAACTACTTCTGCCCAGAATTATTCCGGCAACCCTGCCTAAATGCCCATGCTTCTGGTTATCTCAATCACTTTTCGGTTCATATATTCTACTACATCATTATACTGTAGTGTACTTGGAACAGTCTTCTCTAATCTGATACTATTCTCATAACAAAAGTTCTTAAACCCAAAGTCTTCGTTTTCTCCACCAAAATTGGATCTCAATTTCTTTACCTTCAACCCCGTCTCATTCTCTACCATAGCCTTCCATTTCTTGAACACATCGTACACCTCAGATTTATGTCTCAAGAAGTAAACCCATATCCTCTTGGAATGGTCATCAATGAAAGTCACGAAGTAGAACTTTTCGCCAAAAGATGAGACAGTTGCTCGCCCCCAGACACCCATGTGAACTAGCTCAAGCTTCTCCACTGCAAGACTTATATTGTTGCTCTGGAAACTAACCATTTTCTACTTACACTCACAGAATTCGATGTTAATTGATTTCACTAGTAGTTTTCCCTTCGAGAGCATAACCATGAGCTCTTTTTCACTCATGTGACCAAGCCTCTGGTGGCACAAGTTGTGATCCTCCTTACTTCTGCAACTGCAATCACTGTGCTAAAATTGGTGGTTGTGGATAGCGTACCTTTTCTCTTTCCTCGTGCTATAGTCATAACTCCCCTGGAAACTTTCCACTTATCTTCATTGAAAATGGTCACATAACCTTCACTCACTAACTGGCCTACTAAGATCAAGTTCTTTCTCAAGTCTAGAATGTGTCCCACATCCCTTAGCTTCCATATCGATCCATTGAGTCTGATATGTACTCTACATTTGTCTACGACACTGCAGGGCTTATCGTCACCTAGATGATCCTCGCCAAGGTTACCAGGTGCATAGCTCTCAAAGAGCTCTTGACTTGAGGTGGCATGAAATGATGCCCCAGAGTCCAAGACCCAAAACTCTGTCTTGCTCTCCAAAGAGCATATCAACGCATCATCTTCTTAGACAAATTCACTTCAGTCTTGTCATCCGCTACACTATGCGAGAACCTGCACTAGTCTCTGTAATGACCAAGTTTGCCACAATTCCAACACTCAATGGAATTTCGAGACTCATGTCTCGACTTGGAACGGCCACGTCCATAACTTCCGTCTTTCCTTCTGCTCGAACTTTTGCCTTTGTTGTCAATATTCAATGTTGAGCCACTGTTAGAAGAGTCTGACGTCTGTCTTCTGATCACTTCTATATGTACCATACTCACTATGGAATCATATTGTAACTGTTCTGTCCCTATAGAGTATATCACAACCACTGTGGCACTCCAACTCTTTGGCAATTGGCTTAAAACTAAAGTCGTTTTCATTTTGCCAGTGATTGGCATATCAACTGATTCCAACTACCCAACAATGTCATTAAGAATATTGAGGTGTTCACTAACCTTTCCATTCTCGTACATCTTCAGATTGACCAATATTTTTAAGAGATGTACCTGATTTGCTGCAGACGGCTATTCGTACATGTTCAAAAGAGCATCCATGAGAAACCTTGTTGTCTTCTCATTCTTTATGTTAAATGCAATGGACTTTGACAACATCAGTCTGATCGTACCGAGAGTCTTTCAATCCAGGATTTTCCAATCATTTTTTCAATCGATTTTGGCTTCTGCCATTCCAATGGTAAGTACAAATTCTTCTGGTATAACACATCCTCAATTTGCATCTTCCAAAATACAAAGTTTGTACTGTCAAACTTGTTGATCATTGCTGCATTTTCTTCTCTCATAGCTCCTACTAAGCCTTTTCAAGGTGTTTGGAGTCGAATCATGCAAAACGATCGCACGGTTGCGTCTAGAGCGGTCCAAAACCTTAAGAACACTTCTGACCGCGTCGAAAAGGGGTAAAAAACGACTCCAAATGGGTCAAAACAAATTTCAGTTTAAAAGACCAAATAGTGTTGACGTGGCATTAATGCTGACATGGCGTTGACGTCACTACTAAAGTGACCGAGTACTCGATAAATACTTCTTCGAGTATTCGGTAGTTTCTCTTCGAGTACTCGATAACTTTTCTTCGGGTACTCGGTACAACTTCTTTCAAGTACTCGGTAAGTAGGGCTGCACACGGTTCGGTTTAGTACGGTTCTTGATAAATTTGGAACCAAACCATTATCAACGGTTATTTGAAATCAGAAACCAGAAATGGAACCATTAGTTAAGGAACCAAACCAAACCAAACCATAAAAGATTGGTTCGGTTCAGTTTCGAACCACGGTTCCTTACGCTTGTTCTTTCAAAATATATATTACATATATGAACATAAACTGCAAAAAATAATTTTGCCAATTTCTTTATGTTATACATACACATCAGCCCACCAACACACACACACACACCGACACACAACCTACCAACCCCCCACCCCCCCACACGCACGCATAAAGATTAGTTTTAGAGAAATTATTTTTATGAATTTTTCCATGAAGAAAACGCAAAAAGATAATAAAAGGAGCTGATAGTGTATGTGTCAAGATTTTTTGTGTGAACTAACACATATTTAGAGATATGTAGAGGGGGAGAGAGGAGAGAAACCAACCTTTTGTAAAAAGTATACAAGCTGATGTTAATGAAGAGAGAAGTTTTGGTGGCAGGCGGCGAGAATAGATGTGAAAGATGACAAATGATATAAAATATAGTGTTTTTATGAATACCTCGTCTAATATTTGTTTGGATGTTATAAAATTATTATGATGAACTTATTATTTTATTTAATACACTAATTTGTATTTTTATTTGATGTTATAAATTTATATGTATCTATAATTTTATTAAAAAGATTTTTTTGTTCAAGTGAGTTATATATATATATATATATATATATATATATATATATATATCGATTCAGTTTGGTTCCAAATAGTCTGAAACCGGAACCAAACCAAATTAGAACAGTTCCTCTTTTCAAGAACCGGAACCAAACCAAACCAATTCAAAACCCTAACTGAAGCACCAGTTCGGTTCGGTTTGGACCGGTTCTACTGTTTTTTTGTGCACCCCTATCAGTAAGACTTTCGTCGAGTACTCGTTGAACTTGTCTTCTCCGACGGGAGCGTCGCCGAACTAGTTTTCCTGACAGAAACTTGCGGTGGCGCATGGCACCTCTGATGGTGACGCGTTTTACAGTTCCGGCTTAGTCTTAATGAGACGAAGCTCCTGATATGGTTGGTTTCTGATTTCATGCAAGTTGAACCTTCGTATCTGGACCAAAATGTATTGTTTTAGGAATTGTTCCAACCTAGAGCTTTGATACCATTTGTTAGGGTTTTTACACCCGCCCAAGAACACTTATTAGGGAATCCAAACCCTCTGTTAGAAGTCGTGCATACCTGTGAATCAAAATCACACACAAACACACACCAACACAATTGACACAAAGATATATACATGATTCGGCCAAATCAGCCTACGTCTACGAAGAGCACCGTTCCACTATAATCAAATAGAGTATTATAAGGGGATGATCCGCAGATCATACACACGCACACACATAGTGTATACCCACGCCTGTATCACCGGAATAATATAAGCTTATATTATTCCTGAATCTCACCGGTGTTTCACTCACACCAAGAAATACAACTTTGTAACTCTTCTTCTCTTTATATTTGTGCACCCTGCGCACCGCCTGTGTTTCACTCGCAGTAAGTGTTTCACTCACACCGGTACCGGCCTATTCTGGCTCTCTTTGGCTTTCTGCCTTGTACACAGAATACAATAGGTTACATATATATTTATAGGAGAGTATGAAGTGGAGAATAAGTCAATTGGTTTCCCTAAACCAATTCCAATTATGAGTCTACTGATTGATCTTCTACCATAATTGTGATTGCTTGGTGACTAAGTTATATTACCCATTAAGAAAGGAGATACCAAATATAACAAGTTTGGTTTGGTTTCACTTAAAAAAAAGTATAACCATTTTAGATTGATTTGGTTCTGGTTTCAGACTCTCTGGAACCAAACCGAATTGTATATATATATATATATATATATTAATGGGCAAATGGCGCAAAACCCCCCTATGGTTCAAAAAATGTGCATAAAACTCCCATCTACTTCATTTTGTGCAGATAACCCCTACTAATTTTGCAAAAGTGTGCATGTTGACCTCCTATAACACTGTTCCGATCACATTTTTGGACGGAATCTTGGCATGTGACAACCATGTTATATTTTGATCTAAATTCCGAAAAGGCCCTTATCAAGTTACCAAACTACCCCTCTTCCAAATATAGATATATATGTGTATCTCTCCCTCTCCATGAACTTTAAAATCTTCCTGACCACTGTATGTACTCATGAACTTAAAATTTTCTTACCCACTCAAATTCATAAAATTAAAAATGACCAAAGTTGTTATAAAATACAAATTCACAAATATATGAACTTTAAAACATCTTGTTCTTTCAAGTATTAACTCCATGACCTCATAATCTTCCTAATCAGTCACAATATAAGTTTAAAATTGAAATAATATACATATTTATTAACAAGTATAAAATATGAAGTAATCAACATTTTTATATCCGATTCTTGCCCAGCTCTCAATCATTTTCTCTAATGCATTCTATCAAACACCTTCTGGCATCTCTAGTATCAACACGTCTGCGTATCTCCGCCCCTCCGGCTGCGATGGTCGTCCTCCCAGAGGACAACCCAAGCCTTAAACCCCCATATCCCCGCAACCAGAAGCACATGTAAAAACTTTCGCGTCGATTCTCCATAACCCAAGGGTTCGCACCCCGTTGAAGGAGAAAGGCTTGTACAAAGAGGAACTCGCAATAGCCTTCTCTAACGAAAAGGTCGAGCTGATGGCAGTTCCTTTCAAGTTCACCCTCATTGGGAAATTTTCTCAAGGACGTCCATCTCTTACAATAATCCGAAAGGTATTTGTGTCCCTTGACCTAATTTTTTTTTAATATTAGGCTACTAGACCAAAAGTACATCATGATTAAGCTATTTTATGAAGATGGTTTTCACATTTCATTACTATTTTAAAGATGATTAAGCTATTTCATGAAGATGATTCTCAAGGTCGTCCATCTCTTGAAGATGATCAAGCTAAGAGAGAGAAACCTGTACACTGGTTTGAAATGTCTTTTCACATTTCATTACTATTTTAAATAAAATATAAAACCTTAATTTAAGGGTAAACTAGTAAATTCATAACTCAGGCACCGAAAAAGGGTTTGGAAGGGTGTATTCGCCCACTTTTCAAAGTACAGGGGTGTTTAGAAACCATGAGGGGGATTTTCTGCACACTTTCAAACCATAAGGGTTATACGCCATTTTCCCATATATTAATATATAACTCACTCATACAAATAAATTTTATTTAACACAATTCTAAGTTCAAACAAATTTATAACACCAATTAAATACACATTAATTAGGGTCAACTATGAAATCCCGAAAATAAGTAGAGGCATTAGGCGAGAGAAAATGTAAGGCCTTTTATACGTAAGGCTTCACGCGCTTAAAAATTATAAGTGTAAGAAAAATTATTAAAAAAAGTACATTAAATATATTACTATTAAAAAATTAGAAACAACCTTCATCTTAGTGTTGCCATGAAAAATTGTTAATGAGGGTGAGTGCGGTAGTTACCAAGTCTTAAGTGTAGTCGCGTGAAAAATTATTGTGTTGTACAAGTGAGACAATCACGAGAGCCCTAAGTGTAGTTGTCAAACATTCTGCGAGTGTGATGAGAATCTTCTAGCCTTAATCAGAAAAATAATTTAATATGGATTAGAGTTTAGTTTCATTAAATTGAAAATTCGAGATTGTTTATTTTTATTCTATAATAATAGTAACTGAAAGATAAATTTTTAGGGCCCTAAATGGTAAATTTGGATTTGAATTTAGTACAAATTGGGCTGTTAAACAAATTAGTTTTTTTTTTTTTACCTATAATACATCAATTTTATTTTTAGAAAATGAGGCCCTTGAATTGGACTAAGAAACTAATTAATTTTTTAAAGTTATAAAAGGTATTAATTTTTATATAAAAAGAATACAATACAAAAAAAAGAAAAAAATTGGGGCCCTGGGCCAAGCCTGACATTAATGTCTCAAATATAATCATAAGTTCACCATAATATTATTATAACATTCAACAAAAATATTACATGCATATACATAAAAATCATATATTTTACTATTTCTCTCATCTCTCACATAATTACATCCACTCTTTCCGCCGCCGACCATAACACATCTCCTTAATTACCACTGGTTTGGGTGCCTTCTACGATAAGTTTGTTTCTCTCTATATTTTTGTATTTGTTATTAAATAATTATTCTCCTAATATGTAATATCGAAATTCGTTTTTGTATTTGGAAAGAAAGTTCAATACTTGTTTATTATTTTATTTTTTTCTAGTTTCATAGTGCTTAATACTTACTGTTTTGATATTAAATTATGATTTATATATGTAATATATATTTTAAAATAATATGTTTAAGGAACTGTGGTTCGGAATCAATCCAACCCGATTTTTTATGGTTTGGTTTGATTCATTCATTAATGGTTCCGGTTCTGGTTCCTATTTTCAAGGAACCGTTAAGAATGATTTGGTTCCAAATTTATCAAGAATCGTATCATCACGATAAATTTTTATATATTTTTTATTAATTCTTTCATAAAGTCAAAAAGAGTAAAAATGTCATTTTATTTGTCAAAAGAAGTATAAAGTGACTTTGGGTGTCATGGTGTCAGCGAAATTCAAATTTAAATTATAGTATATCACTAAAATTTGAATCAAAATTTATATACGATTGAAATATGAAATATAACCAAACCTCACTTTCCTTTTTGGTAACCGATCTAGTCATTGAAATTTACACAAATTATTATATAGATTTATATTACCATTAACTCAATACGCTAATTGTCTTCCATATCTTTACCATTCGGTTTGTATTAACACAGTCAGCATAGCCTCCATATATAATTTCACTTTTTGTAATTAAAGCATGAATTCAAAGTTTTACATTAGCCATCAACTTCCCACAATCTCCAATTCCTTTTCCTTTCTCAAAACCTAGATTAGTTATGTGAAAAGTAAAATGAGCTGTATTTACCCCCGGGGGGGGGGGGGGGGGGGGGGGGGGGGGGGGAAATTGGGGGAATGAACTGTAGTAGTACACTGAATATTCATGGATATACTATAATTACGAAATTATTGTTAAGGTTCGCACACCTTATGTACGAAGCCGTGCACACCTGCAAATCAGAAAACACATACAAACACACCAAACAATCGACACAAGAATATATACGTGGTTCAACCAAATAAGCCTACGTCCACAGAGAGCACCGTTTCACTAAAATCACTGAGAGGATTACAAGGGGGTGATTCGCAGATCACACACGCACACACACTGTGTATACTCACACCTGTATCACCTGAATAATATAAACGTATATTATTCCTAATTATCTCTCTCTATTTATGTGTACACAATTTAATAGGAGAATCCCTATTTATAGGTGAGGATATAGAGATGGGTTTCCCAATCTTCCGATGTGGGACAAGTTAATATAACAAAGTACTCATATTATATATATATGCCAATATATAACAATCTCCCACTTGACGACTTTGTCTTCATCAATCAACTCCATCAATGATCAGTACTCGGTGCCCTCATTTTTGTCTTCAAGCTTGAAGACCAACTGAAGTTGCGCACAACTTCAGTTTCTCTATTGTCACCACTTTGGTCAATATGTCGGCCAGATTCTCGCTTCCTTGAATCTTCTTAAGTGTTAATACTTCATCCTCTAATAGAGATCTGATAAAGTGATAACGAAGATCTATATGCTTGGTTCTCGAATGAAATGCTAAATTTTTCGTCAGATGTATAGCACTCTGACTATCACTATGCAAAACACTCTTCCCTTGATCGAATCCCAACTCTGCCAACAAACCCTGTGACCAAATCATCTCTTTGCTAGCCTATGTCACGGCTACATACTCAGCCTTTGTAGTAGATAATGTTACAATCCTCTGTATCTGCGAAATCCAACTGACCGATGTAGTACCTACTGTAAAGATATAACCAATAGTGCTTCTTCTGTGATCTATCTCACCAGCAAAATTTGAATCTACATAGCCATGTAAATTCACTTCACCTTTTCCAAAATAAAGGCATATGTTTGTGGTACCTCGAAGATATCGCAATATCCACTTCACTGCTTCCCAGTGAGTCTTTCCTGGATTGGACATGAACCTGCTGACTACTCTCACTGCATATGCAATATCTGGTCTTGTACAAACCATTGCATACATCAAGCTACCAATAGCTGAAGAGTATGGAATACTAGCCATGTTGTTCCTCTCTGCTTCTAACTTGGGAGAGTGCTTTTTGGATAATTGAAAATGACTAGCCAAAGGTGTGCTAACTGACTTAGCATCATTCATGTTGAACCGCTTCAAAACCCGTTCAACGTAGTCAGCTTGAGAGAACTGCAATATTCCCTTATCCTTGTCTCTGATGATTCTCATACCAATAATCTGCTTCGCTGTGCCTAAGTCCTTCATCTCGAACTCTTTTGCCAACTGTTTCTTCAACTTACTAATTTCCACAAAATCAGATCCAGCTACTAACATGTCATCAACATAAAGTAGGAGGATAATGTAACTCGTGTCAAACCTCTTGAAGTAGCAACAATGGTCAGCGTTGCACTTGATATAACCATTTCTCTGCATAAATCCATCGAATTTCTTGTATCACTGTCTTGGAACTTGTTTCAAACCATACAAGCTATTTTTCAACTTACACACAAGTTTCTCTATCCCTTTCTCTAAGAAACCTTCCGGTTGCTGCATATAAATCTCTTCCATTAGGTCACCATGGAGGAAAGCAGTTTTGATATCTAACTGCTCTAGGTGCAAACCCTCTGATGCAACAATGCTAAGAACTGAACGAATGGTAGTCAGTTTCACAACTGGAGAAAATACGTCGGTGTAGTCGATTCCTGCTTTCTGCTGAAAGCCTTTTACTACAAGTCTCGCCTTGTACCTCTTAGAACCATCGTATTCTTCTTTGACTCTATAAACCCATTTATTATGGAAAGCTTTCTTTCCTACCGGCAGCTCGGTTAACTTCCATGTCTTGTTGGAAATAAGGGACTTCATCTCATCTTCCATCGCAAGCTCCCACTGGCTCGCATCTGCTGCACTGCATGCTTCATCAAAATACTCTGGTTTACCTCCATCTGTGAGCAACAAATAATTCATGTATCTCCGATTCGGCACATGCTGCCATGAAGACATCCTAGGTACAGGAATAGGAGTCGGAGACTGCGATGTATCAACCTGTTGAGTATTTCCATCTGCAATATGTTCGTCTTACTGAGTACTCTCACTGTCTTGAACATCATCTAACTTAACACACACAGGATCACTATGTGCTGTAGGCTCTGAGGTTGTTGTGTGTCTGTCCTTGTACATAACTTTTTCATTGAACACTACATCTCCGCTTCGAATCAGTTTTTGGTTTTGATCATCCCACATGCGGTAACCATACTCGTCACCGCCATAGCCAATGAAAATACACTTTTGTGACTTGGGATCAAGCTTACCCCTCATAATGTCACTAACATGTACATATGCAACACAACCAAAAACTTTTAAATGTAAAAGTGTTACCTCTCTACCGCTCCAGACCTCTTCTGGTATTATGTGCTCCAATGGTAGTGATAGACCACGATTAATTAAGTACGCTGCTGTACTGACTGCTTCTGCCCAAAACTGTTTCAGCAACCCTGCCTGAATGCGCATGCTTCTGGCTCTCTCAGTCAATGTCTAGTTCATTGGTTCTGCTACGCCATTCTGTTGTGGTATATGTGGAACAGTTCTCTCTAATCTGATATTGTTCTCATAGCAAAATCTCTTAAACCCGGTGTCCTGATACTCTCCACCATTATCGGATCGTAATCTCTTGATCTTCAAACCCGTCTCATTCTCTATCATAGCCTTCCAACTCTTGAACACACCGTACACTTCAGATTTATGTTTCAAGAAATAAACCCATACCTTTCTAGAATGGTAATCGATGAAGGTGACGAAATAGAACTTTCCGCCAATAGATGAGACATTTGCTGGCCCCCAGACATTAGTGTGAACTAGCTCAAGCTTCTCCTTTCTGAGTTCTCTGCCGCTTTTCTGAAAACTAACCCTCTTCTGCTTACCGAATACGCAATCCTCACAGAAATCGATATCAATCGAATTTAGACCTGGTAGCTTTCCCTTTGCGAACATAACCTTGAGTCCCTTTTCACTCATGTGACTTAGCCTCTGGTGCCACAAATTATGATCCTCCTTGTTTTCTGCAATTGCTATAAATGTGCTAGCCTTGGTGGTAGTGTACAGCGTACCTGTTTTTTTTCCTCGTGCTATAGTCATAGCCCCCTTGGAAACTTTTCACTTATCTTCACTGAAAGTTGTCACATAATCTTCACTCGCCAACTGGCCTATTGAGATCAGGTTCTTCCTCAAGTCTGGAATGTGTCTGACATCCCTCAGCTTCCATATCGATCCGTTGAGTCTGATATGTACTTCACCCTTGCCAACAACACTGCAGGGTTGATCGTCACCTAGATAAACCTTGCCGAGGTTTCCAGGTGCATAGCTCTCAAAGAGTTCTCGACTTGAGGTGGCATGGAATGATACTCTAGAGTCCAAAACCCAAGACTCTGTTTTGCTTTCCAAAGAGCATATCAGTGCATCATCTGCTTTTTCTAAGATAATATTTGCCTGTCTTGTCATCCGCTCCCTTCTGCAGGGATCTATATTGGTTCCTTAAATGACCAGTCTTGCCGCAATTCCAACATTCGATTGCTTTGGAATTTCTGGGACCTCGAGACTGTGATCTTCCCTGTCTCGACTTGGAACGACCACGCCTTTGGTTTCCGCCTTTCTATCTGTTCGAACCTCTGCCTCTGGTGTTGACATTCAATGTTGTGCCACTGCTTGAAGAGTCTGACGACTGACTTCTGATCTCTTCTGTGAGTACCATACTCACAACGGTATCATACTTCAGCGGGTCTATGCCTGAAGAATTACTGATTGCAGCCACTGTGGCGTTCCAGCTCTCTAGCAATTGATTAAGGAGAAAAACTGATTTCACCTTGTCTTGAAACATTACTTCAATTGATTCCAACTGTCCATAAATGTCATTAAGCTTACAGAGATGTTCACCAACATTCCCATTCTCGGACATCTTCAGATTCGTCAATCTGTTAATAAGATGTAATGTATTTGCTCCAGACGGCTGTTCGTACATCTTCGAAAGAGCTTCCATGAGAGACTTTGCAGTCTTCTCTTTCCTGATATTGAAGGCAACAAATTTTGCCAACGTCAATCTGATTGTGCCAAGAGCCTTTCGATCTAGGATATTCCACTCTTCTTCTTTCATCGAATCTGGCTTCGTCCCTTATAGTGGTAAATACAAATTTTTTTGGAATAACATATCCTCAATTTGTATCTTCCAATAGGTGAAGTTTGTACCATTAAACTTGTCGATCATTACTGCATTTTCTTCTCCCATAGCTCCCACTGAGCCTTCTCGGGGTGTATGCGAGCGTGTCCCTGCTCTGATCGGGCTGATTTTTGCGCCAAAACGTCGGGCTTCGAATTCTCTTTCCGTAGATATATTATAAGCCTCGTTCCGATAAACGATGCTCCGAAAAATCACGCCGAACCGAAACTGCTGCTCGATGGAGCCAAAAAACTAGCCTGAACTTCAGGCGGCGCGTGGGGGCGCGTGCGGCACTTTCCGGCGATGTGCTTGACCCTGCTGGCTTCGTCTCGTCGAGCCAAAGCTCCTGGTGTGGTCAGTTTTTGATTTAGGGCACTCGAAAAAATCAAATCTGGACCAGATAGTCGGGCTTTGTGATTTGCTCCAACCCGGGGCTCTGATACCACTTGTTAGGGTTCACACACCCTATGTACGAAGCCGTGCACACCTGCAAATCAGAAAACGCACACAAACACACCAAACAATCAACACAAGAATATATACGTGGTTCAGTCAAATAAGTCTACGTCCACGAAGAACACCGTTTCACTAAAATCAATGAGAGGATTACAAGGGGGTGATTCGCAGATCACACACACACTGTGTGTACTCACGCCTGTATCACCTGAATAATATAAACGTATATTATTCCTAACTCTCTCTCTCTCTCTATTTCTGTGTACACAATTTAATAGGAGAAACCCTATATTTATAGGTGATGATATAGAGATGGATTTTCCAATCTTTCGATGTGAGACAAGTTAATATAACAAAATAGTCATATTATATATATATATGCCAATATATATCAATTATAAAACAATTTCTGCCAAGTTAACATAAAAGACTATATGCATTGACTGCACTTAATAACACTCAGTTTATTCTGATATTTTAGATGATTAAGATATAATTAGACAAAATTCTCTCTCTCAGTATTGTGTGTGTGTGTATATATATATACACACACGTACAAAGTCAACTATTCGTCCTGACAGAATGTGCTTATGCACCCATAGATCCTTCATAGGCCACAGAGTAAAAAGTCACCTTCCCCATTTATTCTAGTTAAATTCTATCAGTTGTAAATTGCAATTTGACAGTTTTACCATATATGCAAATTAACAGCATACTGTTGGTGATATATGTACATGTATATATATATATTGTGGTTATTCATAGAAGTCCCCATGTGCAGTTGTCAAAGATACATACCTCTGAAACTGCATCAACAGGGGATGTGTGTTCTCACTTCTCAGTTACGCCAGAGTCAGTCTTGTACTTTGAATTCATAGAACCACCTCCTCCCATTTCTGCTATTTAGTTATTTCCCAACCAAATTTTGCTTTCATATGTATTTATTTATTTCAGATTTCATACCATCCCTGTCCATTGGATTCGAGCATGGTAAAACCACATCATGTACATTCTAGCGAATTAAATATGACCAAATAAATTAGGTGGAGATGCAATATTCGTTACATGAAAATAGTTTCCACTTTCAGCTATAATTAAGTAAAAGTAAAAATATGTGTAGTACAATAATTTTGTTTTTGATATTTTAAAAAGTACTTTCGCATTTAATGGAGAGAAGAGAAAGTAAACAAAATGTATATATATATATATTAACTATTACTTTCACAAAAAATAAATATAGAATTCTGAACTAAGTTTTTTGAAAAATATATAATAGTTTAGTTTGTATTAGATCATTAACATGCCAAATTTTCAAAGGCACTTGAACAAGCTCAATACCTTGACCATTTGCGTCTATCTTAATCGTCAATCCTCATGTTTGGAACATAACTTACACGTCTAATTGAATGGAGGTTTATTACAAAGGTATACATATTATAATTATGTTTGAAAAAATTACAAATTACGTTCATATTTAAAAAAATTTAAATAAATAAATAAACAAACACCAAACTAATTTATAAAGCTTTATTTGAAGCTCAAAAGCAAAACGGAATTAATTGGACCTAAAATGAATAATATCATATCCTCCTTCAGTGAATTATTTTGCATTAAATTAGCTGACAATATGAATTGTTATTAGCAGTTTTAACATAATACTACACCAAGCGATAGAATTGGACATCTAGAGTACGAGGAGTGATTGGTCATTTCTCAAATATACCTCTAGTATTCATAGACTGCCAATTTACTCTTGACAGCACATGGTGACGAGGCAAACATAACAATGAATCAAATGTCTAAATCATTAAAGAGAACAATACTGAAAGTCTTTCCTTTTTCCCTTATTCTTAATATCATATGCTCAGTGAGCAAATATGGAGCTACCAATAAAATTAGATTAACGGTCTCTTCAAGCGTAAAAAAGAAGGCTCTTGTATATTTCTACTAGATTTTGTTGATCTCCTTCTTTATAAGTGATCATTAATACACTGTAATATCATGTAATTAAATTGTTCTTTACTATCTAACTATATTGATACCTATACGGGTTTGTTATTACAATATCTGTGGTATCAGTTTTGGGTTACGGTCACAGTAACTGTGTAATGAATTTAGACAATGTCGATCTCAAAAGTGAGTATGAGTGATGCTAATGAACCCGTATATGAGACGATAACTACCATACTGCTATGAGTTTTACTTGAATATGTGAAGTTTACATTGCTCCAAATTACTTACGGTTGATTTCACTGCATTTATTAGTGCCTTCTTCAACTAATAGTTTAATGATCTACTCTAACCATTCCTTGTTTGGATAGGGGATTGTACTGAACTTTCACTATCAGTTGCATTCCAGTTCTGTGATGTGAGCCTGTGGCCATTGAAATGAATTACCGTTTGAACTTTGTCTTTTGGCTTACATTGAACTTTCACTTTCAAGGGACACAGCTGTCTATGAAGGAACCTAATGTCAAGTGGTCATATGACTATTTAGTTGTGATAAGTTGAAAATTTATCCACCACTGATGTTTCGATACCCGTCAACATGAGACTTTCTCATTTTAAAAACTTGAAAATACTACTTCTTTCTTCCCAATTTATTTATTTTATTATTATTATTTTATTTTGATAAATTTAAATTTTTTGGTAAATATATATATATATATATATATATATATATATATATATTTATATTATTTTGTTAAGAATCCACCTTGACTTTTAGCATAGATAGTAAATGAATTATAAGATTAGTTGATTTTGGGTTATTAGTGATGTAATGATTTATAGATAATTTTTTAACATAAAATAAATTAACTTTTTAAAATCACTTAACTTTTCAAATATGGTATTTTAAAATCATCAAAGAAAAAAAATTAGGTGAATGATGCAAAACACCCCTATCATTTAAAAAATGTACAGAAAACCTCCCTATAGTTTATTTTATGTAAATAAATCTCACTATTCCAAAACTGTGCACTTTGACCTCCTATAACACTGATTTATTCATTTTTTTTGCCAAAATTTAGTCACGTGATTGACACAAAACACCCATATAATTTCAAAAATGTGCAGAAAACCCCCTCTCAATCACCGGAAAAGGGTTTGGAGGAGCTATTTGCAAAGTATATGAGTGTTTAGAAACCATGAGGAGAGTTTATGCACATTTCTGAAATTATAGAGGTATTTTGCGCCATTCACCCAAAGAAAATTAAACCCTCAAATTGAGAGTGGACTTTTCAGTTGAGACATTTATTTTAGAATAATTAAAGAAAAAAAAACACTAAATTAAGAAGGAGAAAGTAATCGTAACCCTATGGCTTTCTTCTCAAACTGAAACGTGACGAGATAATTATTGGAATGATCTATCCATAGAAGAAGAGAGGAGAAAGAGAAAAAAAAAAAAAAACTAACTTTTAACCCTTCCTTTTTTTCCTCCATGAAATTTGTAAGTGTAATCATTGTTTTATCTTTGATTGCACATATTATAGAGAAGGGAACATAGAATTTGGGTTTTTAGATAGAATTAAAGTTAATCCGCAACTTTCCGAGTCTTTTTTTTTTAACTATAATGATGTAAAGAAATTGAGGCGAGGGTTGTGAAATGATGCACATGTGATAGGCGGTGGCTCTAAATTCAACTGAGAATCTGAGATTGCTAGTTGCAGCCCCACAGCAACAGGCCACAACTCACAATGGTTGTGATGTGTCACACTGGTTTTGGTGATTGAATCATTTTGGTGAACCCACTTGAATAGTCGGTGGGGGCACATGTATACTATTGACTTTGTCAAGTGCACCAAAAGTATTAGTGCATCCCCACTTTGTCATCACTGTGCATGAATCATGTTTGGTTGGTAAGAAAATTTTATTTTCCGGCGTTAAGTTACCAAATCTAGGAACTCGTGTGAGTGGGGGTATATTTTATCCACACCAAGACTAAAAAATTTAAATAGTCATAATAAGTCAAAAAAAAAAAATTCATTGATAATTTCACTGAATACATTTTCAAAAAAGTATCATTACAACGGAAAAATCAAAATCTATAAAGAAATTGAACTTTCAATTAGTTCAAGTATAAAAAGCAAAAAGAACTTTCATACAAGTACATTTATAATTGTCCACGACGATTTATCATATTTTGAAAATGTTGTATGATAACTTCATTACCAATACCAATTGATATCTCTTTTTCAATGTACACTATTAAGCCATCACCAGTCAATTCATCTCTCATCTTATTGCGCAATCGATTCTTCACGATATTCATAGTCGAAAATGCCCTCTCTATCGTAGCAGGTGCAACATGAAGAATCAATGTCAATGTCACAAGCAAATAAACTAGAGAATACACCTTATTCCTCTTGGCTTCAATCATTCTTTTTGCAAGCTCACCAATCCCTTTTAATCCTTTAAACTTGCTACTTGTGCACACATCCGCAATATAATTCTCAATTCATACTCAAGTTTCACGAGAGCAGTTGAAGAAAATTCTTTTGGGTAAAATTGAGCAAAACAGATTAGTTTTTGATTCTCAAAAATTAAAAAGGAATCATCCGGACACAAGCATGCTACACAAAACAACAACTCCGTATTCATTTCAAAAAAGCGATTGTTGAGCTCTTAAAGTTGCATATCAATTATGGCATAAAATAACTCAACACGATAATTATGCAAGTTTGACTTTTCTTGTGTATTATGTCGTGGTCTCCCTCGAACTAAAAATGTATCATCTCTATTAGGAGCAAGAATCTCATGTTTAACATAAAAGGAAGAAACTTCATTAAGTAAAAAATCCCATCCACTTTTCCTCATCCTTTGCAATTGCTCCTTGCATACTTTAACTAAGGACATAACAACCACAATATCTTGATATTTTTTTAAGTGCCATGGATAATTCATTTGTAGTTCCCAAGAGAGATCTCATCAAATGCAAACTAAATATAAAGTTGAAAAATTCCATGGAATCCAATAAAAGATTTACCTCATATATTTCTTCGAATGATCCATCACTTGCAATTATCTCAAGTACATTACCAATTGCTTCAAACATTGTGGTCACACTAACCAATGTGTCATAATGTGAACAACAACGTGTATCACTAGACCGTTTAAGAAAAGTGTGTTGATGTATGCCTTGTCCACTTGAAATCTCACAATTGCCTAGTGCCTCACGATTTATGAAAGCTTGCTTCTCTTGAAGAATTTCACGACGTTTACAAGACACACCAACAAGATTCACAAGATTGACAACAGAAGTGAAAAGATAAACAATATTTTCAAACTTTTTTGCCACCCCAATGAGAGCTAATTGAAGTTGATGGGAAAAATAATAAATGTAGAAAACGCATTCATTCTCCTTCAAGATAAGTGATTTGAGACCGTTGAATCCGTCTCACATATTACTTGCCCCATCATAACCTTACCCGCGCAATCTGAAAATACTTAACCCATGTCTTGAAAATAAACCATCAATTGCTTTCATAAGTGAGATGGAAGTGGTATCACTAACATGCACAAAACCTATAAAACATTCAACTATATGTCTATCCTTGTTCACATAATGCAAAACACAAGTTATTTGTTCATTCGTTGATATGTCTCGAGACTCATCAATTAGAATAGAATAAAATCCATTGTCAATATCTTTGATGATGACATTAAAAGTATCCATTGCAATAGCATTCACAATCTTCTTTTGAATATTGGGTGCCGTTAATTTATTATTTTCAGGAGCATTTTTCAAGGCCACCGAACAATCTCCTCATTATGATCCGCAAGAAACTGCAATGTCTCAAGAAAATTTCCTTCGTTGCTTGAATAATCGGATTCATCATCACCGCAAAATGCAAGCCCTTGTCGTAAAAGATATCGAATACAATTGATTGATGCAGTCAATTGTATTTGATATTCACTTCACATCTTATTTGATTGTTTCGATAAAATTGAATTAGTGTGTGTGTCTTGATTCAATAATGCTCGACACATATTAAAAGCTTTGTTGTGGGCACTACCTTGACCTCCAATGTGAATATCTAATTTTTCTTTCTTTTTCCAATTGGTAAACCCTTCACTAACGAAAGAATCATCACCTGATTGTTCTCCAATATTTTGTTTATAAAGATAACAACAATAGCAATATACTGCATCTTTAGCTATGCTATATTTTAACCAAGTAGAATACTCATTAAACCATACCTGGTTGAATCGTCGAAAGGTTTTCCCATATGGCTTATATGGAAAATTATGCTTTTTAGGTTGGTAAGGAACCTTTAGTAAATATGCTCTACGAATTTGATCTCGGATATTATGATTGTAGTCCAGTACCAGAGTTTGTAGCCTATGATCTACAGGAAGATCCTCGAGGTTTATCTCTACATCCCTATGCTTTGAAGAGTCATCGTCTCTTGATATGGAGGGACCGGAAGATGACAATATTGATGAGTAAAATTTCTTCCTTACTATTGAAAAAATATATATATTTCACCTAAGTTAGACATAGAAAATAAAATAGTTTCTACTTGTTTTAAATGAGCATAAATACCTAACATATTGTAGCTTATGTTTTCACTAGTGAGTACATAAATATCTAACATATTATTACATATTAAGCATATCAAGTATAAACCAGCAAATGGTCTGCCCATTTCATAAACCAGTTCAAGTACCAATAATTGAGTAGGGCAAACCCTAGTTTATAGTGTGAGAAATAGCAGCTCCCTCAATCTAATTTTGTACAAATTCTTGTGAATTAGTCCCTCTTATTTAAGCATAAAGGTAACAATGTTGTCTTCAATGCTTTTCTCAACAGGACTTAAGGCCATAGCCTTGTTGGAAATAAGTATTATTAATCATTGCTAGCGAATAGGAAAAACCCTCACTCCAATTTCATACCTAAATTAGCATATATGACAACTCTCACTCCAAATTCATATGTAAATTAGCAAAATAAAAATCCCCAATTTCAAGAATAAGTTAACAATTTTATAAATCCTAATCCCAATTTCATGCATAAATTAACAAAATTAACCATTATCATCTCAATCTTATACATAAATTATCGAAATTGGAAAACCTAAAAAAAATTATATATATAAATTAAGCAAAACCGAAAACTCTAACCTGTGGTGATGATAACAATTCTTTGTAGAATTCAACTCTAATACAGTTCTAACCCGAAAATAGCACCAAATAGATTTTGTAATAACACCAAAAATTATAAATGTTTAACAAAATAATGTACACATACATATATATAAATATATATATCCACACGCACATGAACACAAAGAAATACTTACGAAATTGAAGAGAGAAAGTTGTACAAGAAGCTTCCAAGCTGATAATCAGAAGTGCTCGACAGAGTCGCATGGTCGCTGATAATCAAAAGTGCTCGACAGAGTCGCATGGTCGCTGATGGTAGAGTCGCGTGGTCGCTATGGGCAGGGTTGCGTCGTCGGGAGTAGAAGAACTTCGCTTTAGCCTTAGGACAGTTTCTTAATTTGAAAGACTTAACATACGTGTAATTTTGTTAGGTTACAAAACGGTGCAGTTTTGTTCTAATTTTTTTAAAAAATTACATTGATGGTTTCAGTGGGGGCGTAGATGATAATATATCTAACTTATGGGTTATCTAAGGTATATATAAAAATTTTAAAAAAAAAATCGGGGGGGGGGGGGGGGGGGGGGGGGCCACCCTCACTGGTCCTTGAATGAATATGTGCATGCTTCCAACTATACAATTACCACCTTGAGTCATTTGTTAGCCCCATGCGGGCGTATTGCAATTGGCATGGACGGATCTTCTAAAATTTGAACAAACTGTATTCATGTTTTAGAGCGTAAGTTCGAATCCTAGTTGTTGCGTACCGTGACTTAATGTTTATTTGATTTGGTCTTTGTTGTTGAAAGAATTTCGTAACTCAACGTTTAAAGTTGTTACAAACAACGTCCATATTCTTCATGATCATCTACTTACGTCTCCAATATTTCTGGAGAGTGACGTTGCAGTTTCCTATACATACGTGGTTTTTCTATATATCATTTACTTCTACCTCTTCTACACTTACTACTGGATTCTACTTCCTTGATACATACACTTTTGATACAATTTTTATTCAGCTGTAAACATTGTATTATCACACTGGTTATCACGTCTGCTTGATTCTTCTATTTCTCATTTCATATTGCGACCATTAGTGGTTGCAATTCTATACAATATCAGAGGTTACATTGAAGTTGTTCACACATGTGCATTACGAGTGTACGTTTGCAGAGGGGATTTGTTATTGTATCCTGGAGGGTGGAACACCGCAACCTGATACACCGAGACATCATCTTAGAGGGGCGTATATACTCTTAAGGGTAGCATATTCACATGCCTCAGCTAAGTTTCCTAATCCTTTCTTCTGTATATGCGTTATTTGTTTTCTCATATAAAACAGTGCCTGATTTTATTAATTATGAGCTAGGCTAACATCCACCCATTTATATACCCATTTGAATCCGACGTGAGACAAATGGACACCTCTAACATTGTGCACTTATAATTATCATTCGGTTTTTTACAAAGTAGTCAGAATCCCGATTTTACCTGATAAAATCTTACGATTCTATACGATTTTATGACTTTATTACGATTCTACTATATTTTTTTTAATAATTTGACGGTTTCACCCTTCATATAAAATGCCCAAAACTTTATGATTTAGTTCAATATCCCAATATATGGCCTAAATTTATGAGAAAATATTTATAGGGCCAATGTATTAGAAAATTTTAAAAATTCTAATATGATTTAGATTTTTAAATTAAAGATTTTTCAACAATCTTAAGAGTAGATATGGTGAGTATTGCTTTAGCTAGCTAGGCTTATCCCACACACCTCTAAGATCGTCCCATTTGATAGGTCTTTCTTTAAACGTTGGGCAGAAAGGATTTATTGAGTCCTTGGCGTAATAAACTTAGCTGATTTTTTTACTAAACCTATTCTAGTGGAGGGTACTAATGAAAAAGAAGTAACTGAAAGGGAAAAGGGAAATAAAATATGTAGGCATACGTTATTAAGTACAATGACGAATGAAAATTTTGATGTTTATTGTAATTACAAACAACATGCGAAATTTAGGTTAATTTGACAAAGAAATATGTAACCGAAGATGCTGGTTGTCAGAAATATGCCATAGGTAAATTTCATAATTTTTTGATGACGGATGATATAGATGTTTCATCTCAATTCATGAGTACCACAAACTAGTTAGTGACCTAAAAGTTGAAGAAATTGATTTACGTAAGGCGTTTATGATGTAATTTAGTTAAAATTAGCTAATATTTATTTTTAAAATTATTTCTAAAAATTCAAAGTTAATTAGGTATTGTTTACAAGTTACGCAATAATTTGGCATGAAATGAATGGTGGATGAGGAATGCTTTCTCCCATATTTATAGTTTTTATATTCCTTCCACATCATTTTTTTAAAGTAGTTTCAAACGCTCTTCAACATCTAAAGGTTTATGAATTTTAGAATTTTCAAGAGTCTTGAAAATACCAATTTGATACAAAGTATTACACTTGTCCGAGACATGTTCCAATTGCATGTACATTTTACTAAAAGTAATTAAATATTTGTTACGGAAAACTATAATAATAATAGAAAAACAATTGGTACTCTTATTTCTAATCAAGAATTTTACTAGTGTTCTGGTGCATGACAAATGTAGGATCAACTACTTCTGTTGAGATAACATGATTTGTAGTTGATTTTTTACCCTAACTATTGCTCTAATTTTTGGAAAATCTGAGTATTGTGTTTGTGCTTCATAAATTGGTTTTTACATGACCGTGTTATGTGATTAGTTAACAAAATTGAAGTTATTTTACATGTGTAATTGTGGTTGTGAGATTAGTTGTTGGATGTATATTTATGTTGAGATGGCTGAGTTGGTAATGGATATTGTACCATTGAGATTAAAATTTAATAATTGTAGATTCAGTCTTTCTCATTGAATGTGAGATACATCAGTATCCTTTTGGAGAAAGTGGTAATAAGAAAATAAGAAAAATACTATTGCCACACCAATTGTAATTTATAAATCACTTTAAACAGGTGGGTATATTTGCATGCCCCTTCTTGATCCAAACATTTCCACAGTCCTACATAAATATATATATTTATATGTATATATAAATTTTAAAAATTAAAAAAAATCCCAAGTTTCTGTTTAAGGTGTAGCTATTTATGTGGCGTGGTCTATCTTGGATCATTCAATTAGATAATAATAAAAACTAATACAAATGCTTGAGGAGTAATTAGCATTATTTTGATATCATGTTTTAATATCAAAATAAAATGGGTAGTCAAAGTTATATAAACTATTGTTGTGCAAAAATTACGTGTCATGCTATGTATTATTATATTTATTATTGATAAATAAAATAATAACAAAATAATAAATGATTTTGGTGATTAGACAAAAATGACTTAGCTGGAAAGGAAAAATTAGAAACTTAAAAGAAAAATGATGAACACTATATTAACTTGCAACCCTTAACTTGTGAGGGAAGTCATTCTAGTAGTTTCTTTTTGACAAAATAGAATACCTCATCATATAACTGGTATTACACCATATGAGTTATGGAAAGGTCATTCATTGAACCTGTTATGCCTAAAAGTGTAGGGGTGTCTTGCTAATGTCCTCCTATGGAACCCAGAAAGAAAAAATTAGGATCCATTACATTTAATGCTATGCTTATTGATTATGCACAAAATAGTGTTGGTAAGTGATATTGATCTAATGGAAGTTAACACCATAGTTGAGACCAAAAATATTGATTTCTTTCGAAATTAATTTCCAATGATGGGTAATGTGGAAGCTTGATACTGTGTTAGTATCAAATGATTTCATAATCAATGAAGCAGATTAATGCTTATATATGAAATATTTCAATCATTCATGTGTAATTATGTGCTTATATGTGGATGACATGTTCATTATATGAACTAATATAGATAGTTAATGAGACTAAGATATTTTTTTGTCCCTCACTTTGATATGAAAGATACGAGAGAAGCAAATGTTATTCTAGAAATAAAAATTACTAGAACATATGGTGGTATCATGATTTTTCAAAAACACTTTATGAAAAAGATATTAAGAAAATTTTGTCACATTGAGTGTAAACCAATTTCCACACCTTATGATGCTAATTCTCAATTAAAAAAAAAGAAGAACAAAGTGTATCGCAACATGAGATACTCAAATAATTGGTAACTTAATGTATTTGATGAACTATTCTAGACCTGATATTGCATATGCAGTTTGTAGATTGAGCAGGTACACTCAGAATCCTAGTAAAGAACACTGGACAACTCTAACTCGAATACTAAAATATTTAAGAGATACGCATGACTATGGGTTAATGTACCATGGATTTCCCGTTGTACTAGAAGGGTATAGTGATGCTAACTGGAATTATGATTTAGATGAGATGAAATCCACAAGTGGATATCTATTCACTCTTAGTGGGAGTGCAGTCTCTTGAAAATCTTCCAAGCAGACATGCATAGCTCGTTCCACTATGGAATCCGAGTTTATAGCCTTATAATAGTCTGGGTTTGAGGTTGAGTGGCTTAGAAACCTCTTAGCGAATATCCTTTTATGGAAGAGACCGACTTTGTCCGTGTCTATGCACTGTGATTGCCAGGCCGCAATAGCTAGGGCAAAGAATAAAATATATAATGGGAAAAACAGGTATATACGCCTAAGCACAATATTGTGAAGCAGTTACTTAAGACTGGGATAATATCCCTAGACTTTGTGAGGTCAGAGATGAATTTAGCTGATCGTATAACAAAAACACTAAGTAGAAAACTAGTGACTGAAACATTAAGGGGGATGGGACTTATACCTATAACAAAGGTTAACAGTGATGGTAACCCAACCTATGTGAATGGAGATCCCATGAAGTAGGTTCATATGGGTAAAAACAAATTACTGGTCGATCAGGCAGTACATTATCACTTTAATATTTTGAGAATCCCTTCCTATGCTGTTGATAGTGCAAAACTGTAACGTAAAAGGATTAATTGAAATTTTTAATGAATTCTATAACCCTTATGGGTGGTGTGTCTAGTTATAGTATACACTTGATAGATTCACCTATATAAGTGTAGAGGTGGGGCTGCCTCTTATGGGTGTTTAGGCATGCTCTCTAGAACACTTATGAAAATTCAGGTAAGGTGCAAGGCCTATTCGTACTAACCCGTTATGAACAACATCGGTATCAAGATAACAATGTGGGTGGTTGGTTGTATGATTTTCAATTAAGGAATATTGGTTCATAGAAACATAGTTTCACCAATTTTTTGTAAATCATAATTTACTTCCCTTAGGGTTGGTTCATTGTCTAAAAGACACCAGTTCCAATGCATTATTTTCTTAAAGTCCTATGATAAGCTTCATAATTATTTTTTATTTTGAAATATGTGGAGATTGTTATATTATTGAGGGTATTTATGGTATTTCAAAATACCTTATTTGATATGGTACTTGTAGTTGAGAGAATTTCTTGACTCAACGTTTAAAGTTGTTACAAACAACCTCCATTTTCTTTACGATTATCTACTAATGTCTCCAATATTTATAGAGAGTGACGTTACAGTTTTCTACACAAACGTGATTTTTTTATATATCATTTACTTCTACATCTTCTTCGCTCACTACTGGATTCTACTTCCTTGATACATAGACTTTTGATACACTTTTTATTCACTTGTAAACATTGTATTATCACACTGGTTATCACGTCTGCTTGATTATTCTATTTCTCATTTCATATTACGACCACTAGTGGATGCAATTCTATACAATATCAGAGGTTACATTGAAGTTGTTCACACCTATGCATTACGAGTGTACGTTTGCAGAGGTGATTTGTTGTTGTATCCTGGAGGGTGGAACGCTGCAACCTGATACACCGAGACATCATCTTAGATGAGCGTATCTACTCTTAAGGCTAGTATATTCACACGCCTCAGCTAAGTTTCCCAATCCTTTTTTTTTGTATCTGCGTTATATGTTTTTCCATATAAAATAGTGCTTAATTTTATTAATTTTAGTTAAAGATTTTTCAACACTTACGTTACACGAGTTGGGTTACACGATTTGTGTAACACTCTTAAAGGACGATCTCCTTAGGATCTAGGTCCTAGGGAGATCATCTTCGGGGTTAGACCTTTTTTAGTTGAAATTACCTAGGTGACTAAGGAAAATAACTTAGAAATGGGGTGGATAGGTTTTTTATCGATTTTATGATCAATTAAAATTATATTGCGGAATTTCAATTTTAATCAGTCACGAAACCCTAATTCTCTAATCAGATTAATCAAACAATAATGAATATAAGTGCAGAAAATAAATCATGAGACGATACAGAGATTTTTACGTGGAAAAACCTTAGAAACGTTTCAAGGAAAAAATCACGGATACACTCGGGTATCGATGCACTATAAATCAGAGAATTTGTATAGACTCTATGAAAACATGACTTACAACTGCTTAGATTTTTCGTTCTCCACTCGACGTATGAAAGACTTGATCCACTTGCGTTCCACGAAGCTCTCGTTCCGATCTCCGTACTCTAACTGCTCTGCTTCTCAACGGGTAAATAAACCACAAATCATCCTACTTCAATCTTCGTACTATGACAGCTCCGTTTCTCAATGGATCGATACAACCATGTTGCACACGGTGACGTGATGATTTTTCAGTAACTCGATCACCCAATCGTGCATAAAGATCTCAAAAGTTGAAACACGATTGGATAACCTTCACAAACTAGAGAAAAACTTGATATAGGATGATCAAGCAATCTATTTTTTTTCTCTCTGTAGACGGATCTGATCTATGAAAGTATTGTAGAAATCTCACAAAATCCACCCCAAAAATCTGTAGAGACTTCTCTTATTTATAGAGAGAGAAATCAAATTTTAAGTAAACATGTATCCTTTTTGGACTCAGATTCCTCCCTTATGTAATCATATTGTAATTATGACTGAATCTAGCAAATCTTGGTGTAAAGAAGTTATAATTATACACGTGCAAGGATATGTTGGGGTCGAAGATAAGTCAAAAGAAGTTGAATCGGATTGGGTCTCGAGTTTGCCAAAATCCCTAATGCTACTTACGCATGACCCTCGAGTTTCATTTGCTTGAGCGTAGCTTGACCTACGCTTATGCGTAGGCTCATGCGTAGCTCTTCCAGCCATTTGCGTAGTTATGCGTAGAGTTTAACTTTCTAGCCACTTTTTGCTTGCTGTCTGTGTAGATATGCATAGCAAAAATGATGAAAACTACTTTTTTCAATTTTTCTTCCGTTTGAACCCTGTTCATTCCTCTAACATTTTTTCAAAATTTCCGGCCTTGAAAAATGTATGTTTTACCCTCCGATATGCATTTTCGTGGTCCGAAATTGTGTCCTCTTCATTTCTCTTGTATTCTTCGATACTGTAATCTTGATTTGAGTTTGACGAAGCTTGTCGATACCTTTGTTTGACCACTTTAATTTTCCTAAATCTACCCGACCTCACAATTCACTCAACATGGTTATTGTCTAGAACATGCCAACAATAAAAAATACGACAAATGTTCTTAAATTAGTCATTTGTTAGTCCATAGTAGAACAGTTTCATACAAGAAGTGTCAAACCAGTAAATAACCTTTGCTTATTAGAAATGGTTTGTCAGTATAAGTATATAAAAACACAGTATTTGTAAGTCCATTATAGAATTTTTATCAGATTTGATAATGTACGGATCTCAAAATATTGTGTTTAGAATACCAAATTAAAGATTTTATTTTCTATCCTCATTAACTCGAATACAAAACTGATCAATTTTGACCATAATTAGAGCAACACGACTCATTATATTAAAATAAAAAAGATTGAAACCCCTCACCTTCACCTTCTTCCTTCTTTATGTGTAAAAGTTAGAGTTAAATATAAGAGTACACAAGGTCTAGAGATACGTTTTGAGTTACATTGAAACTGAAGAACAATTAGAAAAAAATAGAACCACCATCAGAACCGTTAATTTCGGAATGGAACAGACGAACAGTGAAATGCAGGTTTAATTCGATTCCAAACCTCCTTTATTTTTTTCAAAAGAAAAAAAGATATGTAAGCAATCAAAATTCTACCAACTATGTGCATTTAATTTTTCAAAGGTAATACAAATTTATAAAATATAGAAATAACAACATATTTTGCAACTAATAAGTAAAATAAACTTATAATTTAACAACAATTAGTTATTAAGAACAATTTAGAAGTGAAATTTATTTGATTAAAGTGTTATATTTGTGTACAATTTTAAAAATGTACTTGTCTTACATTAGTGTAGATTTTTTTTAATGAAGTATATTATATTAGGGTAAAGTGCATTAAACCCCCTGGACTATTTTCTCTCTCTCAACTAACCCCCCTGAACTATACTTTTTACACAAAATTCCCTAAATTATCCAAACTTTTACAATTCACTCCATTCCGTTATAACACCGTTAGTTAAATTAGGATAATTTGCACTCAAATTCCTTGAGGTTTCGGTCAATTGCACTCGTCCCCTGAGATTTCATTTTCCTTACATTGACACCCTCTGAAGGGGAGAAATGACCGGAATGCCCTTGTATTGTCTCCCTTATTTCATGAGACAAATATCTAGGTGATGAAATTACATTCATGCTCCAAGATTAAAATCCTATAATGTATATATATCTATAACAACTATTCTAAAATGTGTCAAGTTGTGAATATTTCCAAATTTTTCTTCAAAATAAAAATTAATGAATTAATATGTATTAATTGAAGTGCAACTCTAAGGAGTATGTCAAAATGATATAGAGTAAAAGAAAAGGGGTTGAAAATATTTCAATACTTTTAAAAAATAATAATAATTAATTAATATGCATTACTTGAAGTGTAACTCTAACGAATATTTCAAAAGATATAGAGTAAAGATATACGACAAGGGGTTATAAATATTTTCATATTTTTTTTAAAAAAATAATTAATTAATATACGTTAATTGAAATGTAACTCTAATTGATATTTCATAAGATATAGAGTAAAGATATAAGACAAATATATTTAAGTAAGGAAAAATAATATAACTTAAAATACAGAAATCTGTATATTTATCTATCTATCTATATACTACTAATAAAAACACAAGGACTGTCTAATATTTTGATTCATTATCACTTTTTACAATATAAAAAATTATAATAAGTAAAGTTTGACATTAATTAAAGTGTAAGGACTTAGATTAACTTTACAAAAAAATTAATAAATAATAAACCATTTGTCATATTTTTATAAAAATATAAAAAAATTACAATAAGTAAAGTTTGTTATTATTTTACAGTGTAAGAGCTTAAATTAATTTTACACAAAGAATAATAAATTATAAATCATTTGTAACATTTTTATACATTTATCACCTCTTACAATACAACAAAAACTATAATTAAAATGTATTACTACTTGTTTAAATTGTAGGAGTTGCATATTATTTATTTACAAAATAAATTGAATTATATGAGCTCATAAATATTTTATACATTTATCACCTTCTAAAATACAAAAAAAAAAAATAATCATAAATAAAGTGTATTATTATTATTTAATTTAAAATGTCACAATATTACAAAAATGATAACTTTTGGGGCTTATATTACAAAAATGACAATTTTAAAAAAATAGTTTAAAGAAATGTGATAATATTTCAAAAATCATTGTATCCAAAATACTTGAATTTTTTTTTGAAATTGAGCTTAAGACACAAGGGTTGTTTGGTCCATTAATTTAGCCAACATGTCTTTTATACTAAAGCAAGGGCACAAGAGTCATTTCATGGAGTCTTCACCCTTTTAGGGGGTGTCATTGCAAGGAAAATAAAATCTTAGAGGGCGAGTGTAATTGATCAAAATCCTAAGCGATCTGAGTGCAAATTATTATAATTTAACTAACGGTAACAAAATGAAATGAATTGTAAAAGTTGTGATAATTTAAGAAATTTTGTGTAAAAAGTATACTTCCAGGAAGGTTACTTGAGAGATAGAAAATAATCTAGGTTTACTGCACTTTACCCATTATATTATTATAATACACATATATTTATATATTAACCAGAACCATAACATTATTAGGAACCAAAACAAGGTTCAACTCTTTTACAATGGTTCCACTGTTACAAAGTTGTTGGTGTTTTTTTTGTGTCACCGTTGAAAGGAACCAAATAGCAAACGAGATCCGACACCGGTTCCAGATATCGCGCGGACACACGGACGGGATCTGACATAACCATTGCATGTTTGGTCTCTGAAAATAAAGACCTCTGTATTCTCTGTGCCCCAAATAGACCTATATATAACATATATATCTCCAATGTACTTAATGGAGAAAATAAACCAATCAACCCTCCCTCAACTCCCTAAACTCTAAGTCTCTTCTACTAATCATTCGATTATCCTTTGTCCATGCTCAATTTAATTTTCCCAAATTCATACAACTTTTAATTCCAGGTATGCTGTTGTTCCCCCGTTCAATTTTAACTATTCTCCTTCTTTTTAATTTCAGTTTTGGGGCTTATAAAAACCCTATATGCCTATGGTACGTGGATGTACTTGTATCATCGAAGTGTAATTGTGTATTTGTTTGTTTTGTGTGTATCTATATGTTTATGTATATATATGTGGAGAGTCACTCCCTAGGATTTACTTTTCATTATACAACCAAAAGAACTCCAAAACATTAAATTTCTGTATAAGAATAGTGACATATTCAACTTGGACTTGTATTGGTGTTAATGTGAATCTTTTGACTGTGCTTTAATGTTGTTGCGTAGTATTCAGCTTAGTTTGCCTTGAATTTTGTAATATTACTTTTGATCTATATGTTTATGGACTTAGGTCACAAATTGCTTTCCAGCAGATATTTTGCATGTTATGATGCTTTGCTTTTACCTAAATCCGGTGAAAATACATTTACATGGCGTGTGAACCAATTCTCCTACAAGTTATCGAAATATAAAGTGTCTAAAAGTGAGAATAATGAATTCCTAATCATCCACCTGTCTCATAATGTGGATTGCGTTTGACTGTTTCGCCATCAAAAATATAATATTTAGTCATAGTTGGTATCAACTATGTTCCCCATCAAATTTATGGAAAAGTTAGAACTTCGAACAGGAAAGCCGACAAGGTTGCTTATGACGGACTTTTGACCTTAGACAATGGCATAGTTAAGAAAACATCCCATCACCAGTAGATCTTTTTTTAGCAAATAAGACAAGTTTTCAATTCTATAAATCATCGATGCTGTGTTAATCAATTTCACAAACACTATCATTTTGTGCCTCAAACTAGACTTTCTTTTGACCTCTTATATGAAAAATAAGTAGGAGTACAATTTTTTTTTTCCTGCTCAGTTACGTAATATGCTAGATGTTGTTACCCCCTCCCCTTCTATTCGGTGGTGGCAACATATTATATTTTTTCATCAATTGGTTGCAACGATGAGTTTTACGAAGCCACTTTTCGCTAGTTTGTTATAGGATGATTTTATAAAGGCTCCAGTGTACGTCAGACACACGAGAGGTTCTGGGAGGGGAAGAATGAAACAAATGTGATTCTTTTGACGTTGTTTTGGACTAAAATGTTTGAACTTGAGACACAAAATTGTAAAAATGCTTGGTTGTCAGTCTAAGCCTGCACAAAAGAATACCTCCATAATGTAAAAATACGTAGTCTTTCTTTTCTCATAATACGTAGAATTTAAGGAGGTTCTTGACTTTACTGAATTTGTTTGGGATGGGTTGGGTGTTCACCAGATCAAAGCCTGATATATTTCTAGTTGGAGGGTGTAAAAGGGAGAAGGAGGTATTGGCAAACAGCTGTGCGTTGGTTGATGTGATTCATGTAGGGAGAGAAATATGAGTCTTTTTTCCAGAATGGAGGAGCCGGTTTACATTTAAAAAGCAATTCTCGAGTCTTTTGTTTAGAAGGACAATTGGGTGTTGAACCTTATTGGATTAATATTTGGATTTTTGTAGATGTCATGGGATTAGCACGTTAGAGTTAGTTCCCTATGTCTAATAATCTAATTGTAAAAGCAGAGCGTTATATTGTCCGTGTGTACATGGATTTCACACTCTTAGGTATGGTTGATGAATTTGCATTTTTTTCTTGAAGCAATTATAAATTAATGAAACGTCACAAATGCAGAAAAAGAAGCATTTAGTTTTTACAATAGCCCATGACACGCCCATCAACTTAAATTGTAAAATCATCTAGATTTAGGATCCAAATGTCGAAGCATAACGCTTGAGAAAAAATCTTCACTAAGTGAATCTGAATATTTGAACTTCAATTGTAAATATGGTTTAAATTGAACTTGCACAGTTTGTCGTATAATATACAAAAGTGACAATTTCCACCCCCCTCCAACCCAATAGTTAAGGTAAAAAGATCAGTTGAACATGTGATAGTGACACAATTATTTTTGGGACTTGTAAAAACCTTAGCGGCACTCCAATGGTCGGTACCTATCTTTTATAGTTCTCTATATCGGAGTCAGTTTCTTCAGTTTACACCTTTAAGTTATTGGCTAGCTAATTATGTCGGATAAAATTTTATAAGCGATTAATATCCAAGGAAGGCTTTGTAACATAATCTGTATCCATGAGGATATGCGAATAAAATGCCTTTGTGATTGATTGCAAGGAATTTGTAATTTTTCCTTGCTTCTACTGGTTGGTCTCTTGGCTATTCTGTATAGTACTAAAATCTGACTTGGAGTATAGGTACACTGTGAACCCTTATGTGTGCTCTGACATTGTTGCTTGTGTTCTGTTCCCAACTCCAAGGAGTTTACTCTGGTCATGTGTTATTAACTTTCTTGGTAGAAAGATTTGTGTAAAATCTTGCTTGTTTTTTTATTCAAATGATTTGATTCACCTACCTATAGCTTTTGAATAAACTAAATACTAAAATGTCATATATTAATCCTATTAAAGAAGGGGAAAAAATGTAAAGCTGGTCTTAGTGACTTCGGGGTAAACCAAGGTGGTCTCAACAATTCATCAAATATTGGAACTGAACTGAACCTTTGGAACCAATGCGACCGAACTAATGTGAAATGCTTAAAACAGGTTTTCTCCATCATAAACAAAGCTGGGCAGCCACTCTCAAAGGAAGTGCCAACGGATCCAACAAGACTAGTCCAATCTCGAAATTGGTGCATCACAAATGAATCTTGTTGTTCACCTCTGTGATTGGTGAGATCTGATATGCCTTTTCATGGATCCTTGATCCATCCCAAATTGGTTCTCAACCTATCAGGTAACTCAATCATCTCTTTCAGGTAGAACACTTCAAACATTTGTGCTGCAAATATAACATGTTATCCTTAGTTAAATTAATTATGAGCAATAAGTTAGTCCGTGAAAGTGGTTGATGACAAAAACGCCTGTGAAGGTCATCATTTGTCAACTGAATGAGGGATCATTTGAGGATTTCATTGAACAGGAACAAAAGGGAAGTGGAGGTCATCAGAGGGAGTTGTTGGTGGCGGGAAAAGACAATGGTAGTGTTCCGGTGTCATGCCTGACAGACAGAGATGGAGGGTGGATCCCCCAAGTGATTGTGGTGGCTAGTATGAATGTGATTTAGATAAGAAGCACACACACACAGACATATATATATATATATATATATAAGTTATTTTAAACTTACCAATCAAAATAGAACAGCCTAGCTACATGCCGAATTTGGCGTCCATACATTGGACCCTCCGCACTGGCGGTAGTCTCTTGCTTTGGGTCACATTTTATATATGTATGTATAAGTTAAGATTTTGGGCTGATTTTGGTCAGTTGGACTATCTGATATGAAATTCACGGTTGGTAATTGTTGGAGCCAGAATAGAAATTTTCATTCCTGGATCAAACCAAACCATGAGCTTGTGTTTGCATTGATCCAGTTAAACTGGGTCCTTGTCCAATCCTACCTGCACGGTTAACATCTGTATTGGCTCATTATCTTTGCAATCTGGCTGATGCAATACTGTCAACTGTCAAGTAGCATATCTTCATACCAGACAAATGCCAAGTACTTAGAGCATCTTTTTCCTGAGGTGGCAGAGGCAAAATACAATTACTTGGCTCACAATTAGCAAAAACGTTTTGAGCTGTGATTACGGTATAGTTGCATGACTTGGATGTCATACCCGATTTGTGTTGCAGTACGGTATGAAAAAAATGATCCTAACCCTCCTCCAAAATTCTGTTATTTTATTAGAAACGCCTTATACCAAGGTTAGTCTATCTCAACAGATTCTGTTTGGCTAGAGTATCCTTGAAAATTGTGAACACTTGGATCTATTTATGCACTCTTATCTTCTTCCGCTCATTTTTCCTGATTACCTTTGTAATGTTACTATGCTAGTGCTCAATACTTATATCTTCTGCCAGTGACCTACTGTCAGTCTGTCACACCCTTCTCAACTAATAAAATTTGGCATTCAAATGTTGAATTATTTATGCATTATCAGTGAGAACTATCTTCCACTCAAGGTAAGAATTGAGTTGTAAATACACGTGTTTAATAAGGCTCAAGTTTTCAAGAGGATACAATATGATTCTGACTTCTAAAATTCCAGCACTTTCTTTGTGAAATTTTCACTTATATTGTAGGGTTTAAAATTTGTATTTCTTTGAGGTTCAGACTACTATTTACTGTAATAAATTTATTCTTTCATGTTTACTACTAATTGCTTTT
Source organism: Cornus suecica (assembly GCA_963922005.1). Classification (NCBI taxonomy): domain Eukaryota; kingdom Viridiplantae; phylum Streptophyta; class Magnoliopsida; order Cornales; family Cornaceae; genus Cornus; species Cornus suecica. The sequence continues at coordinate 35,963,415 of OY998238.1, read as the reverse complement.
TTTCTCTTCTCATTGTCGAAAGGAATAGATGAAAGGACTGCTATGGATTGAAAGTCTATTGCTGAATATATAACTCGTTCTATAACAAACTCACTTCTTTGCTGTATTGAGTAAAATACCAAATTATGTGTGTTCCAGAACGTAGAGGGTAGAATATGGTGTTCTGTTTTGTTGTGTTTCTACTACGATGCATTCAGTGATCTCAAGTTGAGGTACTAAAACATACATATCCACAAAAGGCCGTCTTTCCTTTGTAGACAAATTTCCACTTTCCCCCCTTGTATTTTTATTCATCTTTTTGCATAACTTAGCTTCTCTCTGAATTGCAGCAAGACGAGGTCTTTTAGGTTCTGAAAGACGCTTGGACTAACGGACCATCTATTTTCTTGAATCTGTAAGCACACCCGTGTTTCCCGAGACCAATTGAGACTACATTAACAGGATAAAACTATTCCTTTGCTCTTGTAGCCTCCAAGTGAACACTTCCATCGCTCCTGTGAAACATTTTGGATCTTACAATGCTTAAGAGGTGAGATGTCAACTGTCTGGCATTACTGCATTGTTTAAAAAGTTTTTCAACCGAGTCTTCCACTCTATTTCTTTCTAGGAAACTGTCTGGCATCGCCGCATCATCTAAAATGTGTTTTTCACTTTTTTCCACTGGACTTCTTTCTAGGATCAGAAACTTTGTATACCGTTATGGGTCTTTGATCTGCTTGTTGCCCAATGCTAAACATGTTTCTATGCCTGTGCATGGAGGCTAAAGTAGAGAAAATCTTCAATTCATGGAACTTCACCTGGCAATGGAACTCTTAAGATTGCATATAATTTTAACCATTATTCACACTGGTTCTTCTGTTCATGGACATGAACACCTAAAATGAAAGTATTGAAGTCCTATTCTATCCATTGGAAATGATTAATTGCTGCTGTATCTCCCACCATCCTTTGCAACTCAGCAACACAGCTTGATGGTCTATTAATATATTAATCTGTTATTGTGTATCAATAAATACTAGTGTATTTTTCTTGCATCTCATCTTTGTTACTGATAGTGACACACTAAACTTTATTGTAGCTATAGGTGATCAACTATTCACCACAAATGACCATCATCTTCAACCCAAAAGGTGAACTAGAAGTTCATTTACACTCTGTCCCATATAAATAGCTGTACGGGATATATGTATCAGTAATCAGTTTTTTATTCCATAAGAATCATATTCAAGTAAGGAAGACCCATGATAAAGCATGCATATGATGTTTGTATATATGCAAAGGTTACTGTAAGAATATACAGAATATTTCCAGAATGCATAAAGAAGAGAGCTTTTATCCTTTGAATACAATAATCAGCTTCAATTCAAAGCTTAGTTAACAATTGTTGCAGCAGAGAGTTCAATTTTTGGACAGAGAAGGAAAACAAATAGTTTTAACATATCCAACCTACTAGTAAATTCAAGTACAAATTTCCCTCATAGACATCAATCATCATGGGTGTTTCACCCATAAATAAGACCATAATAATCTAAAACTCTCTAACTTATACTATCACTATTGTTGTTATTGCTGTGGTGATTGTTATTCCCAACCCTTTTGTGCTTCAGCTGTGACAACTCCAATTGAGTCTTCATGAAGAACTGCATTCTCTGCAACTCCAGCTCTTTCGCAAACTTCATCCTCTGCTTCTCCATCTCCACCATTTGCTGCAGCTTCGAGCTCTCTGCTTGCTCGTAGGCTTCCCCGAATTTCAGAATCGCCCGAGTAAGCTCCCTCACCGAATTCCCCCAATTCTTCTCTCTCACACCTCCTCCTCCATCTTTAGCCCTAATGGCTCCGGTTCCGGCACGCATTGGATTCACCGGATTCGAATGGAATTCTCTCTGAAACTGAACCCTCGGCCTCTTCCGCTCGTACGGCTCCGGCGGTAAGCTGTCGCTGGAAGCCGGAGACGGCGGCTCCGGATCGGAACGGGAGGAGTCGGAATCCACCGGAGCTCGTCGCCGGAGCTGCTGTTTCTGTTTCAGCTGAATTTGAGTTTGGTGTTTCTGTTGTTGGAATTGGGCTGACCTAATTCCGACGGGTATTCCGACGGGGACTTTGGATGTGCCGGCGGCGGCTGAGGGGATCTTGGCGGTGGGGCCGATTAGGCGGTCGAGGCGGTCGAAGAAGGGCCACTTGCTCGGAGCGCCGCCGGCCGCGATCTTGGTCTTCTCGAGCTTGTACTTCTTCTTGACGGTGTCGATGCGGTTCTTGCACTGGATATCGGTTTTGGGAGTCTTGGTGTAATCTTCGCGGGAGCTGACGATGTCGGCGACGTCTTTCCAGTGCTTCTGCTTCAGATTGCCTCTGCTCAGCTCCATGTAGCGTTCGCCCCAGGCGTCGATGAGCACCGACGTCGCGCCTTCGCTCCAGCAATCCTCGCGGCCACCGCCGCTTCCTCCGCCGCCGCCGCTGTTGCCGCCGGTGGTTCTCGGCTGCTGGATCGGGAGGGCGAGGGTGAGGGTGTTGCTCTGAGGCGGAGCGGCGGCGACGGTGACCGTGATTCTGCCGTTGGGCGGCGGAGAGGAGGGAGATCCGGAGTCGGGGGAGGGGTGGGAGTGGATTTCTTCGTCGTCTTCCATGGCGGAGGATGGTAACTTGCGCGGGTGCGTAGGATAAAGGAGTGGGGGATCTGATGGGTTGTGTGAGGAGCGGCGATGTTGTTTGGAGAGAGAGAGAGAAAGAGAAGGAAATTTAGGGGGGGAAATTAGGGTTTATTGGAGTTGACCGGCGGAAAATAAAAAACGGGGAATTATAAGTGAAAGTGAAATAAAAAGAGGTTGACGGAAAAAACTGAGGGGTTAGACGGCGTCGGTCACGTGTTGGGGCTAACCCGGATAGTGATTTGGTTAGTTCCGGGATATCCGCCATCGGTGTGTGATGAAGCCCCAGCCGGCTTGCTTGGTGGACCTTCCTCTTCGTCCTCTCTCATCAGCAAACAAATACACTATTTCAATTTTCAAATTTGAATGGTTTGTTTTGAATATTTGTGTGATTAATTTCTTTTTAGTAAATTATTATATTTTAATTACAGCAAATTTTTTTTTATTTTATCTACAACTGGATAATTATTTTGAATTAAATTATTGGGTTATTTGCAGCCACACCCCTGAACTTTGGCTTTATTGCAGTCAGATGCAAGGTTTGTCTTTTTCGATCCCATAGCCCCCTGAGGTTTCAGTTTCATTGTAATGACACCCCTGGGCTAGTGAAATAATTATAATGTCTCTTTAATTGTTTCACTTATTACATTAGGGTAATATATAAAATATGAAATTACTCATATGCCCAAACACTTCACCCCTCCGAAATTACTAGTTATGCTTTCACCCCTTATTACAAAATATATATATATATATTACGAAAATTACAATTTAATTTTTTTTTCTTTATAATATAATTTGTATATACAATTACGAAAATTAAAATTACGAATATATATTATATATAATTTGTAAAAAATATATAAAATTTGAAAAAACATATAAAATTCAAAACAAATATAAAAAATTTGAAACAATATATAAAATTAAAAATATATATATAAAATTCGAAACAAATATATAAATTTCGTAAACAATATATAAAATTCTAAAAAATATATAAAATTCAAATATATATATATATAAAGTGTGACTGAAGTTTAAGTGGACAAGTCTTGGAGTCATTAGCCAAGGTAACGGATCATCTCCAGCTCTTTGCAGAGCTATTTCAATGGTCATGATGGCGACACATATCCCATGATGGTGACCGAAATCGGAATCGAACCAATACTTTATTAAAATATTTTAATCAAAATTAAATGTATTAATATTTGGATCAAAATTAACGATTCGGTTCCGGTTCTCATTTTTAAAGAACCAAAGTAAACTTTTATTTGGATCAAAATTAATATTTAGATCAAAATTAACGGTTCGGTTCCGATACTTTCGATTCTTTAAAAATGAGAACCGGAACCGAATCGTTAATTTTGATTTAAATATTAATATATTCACGATGCGGTTCGCTTTTGATTCCGACCGAAACCGGAATCGAACCGATACTTTCGGTTCTTTAAAAATGAGAATCAGAACCGAACCGTTAATTTTGATCCAAATATTAATATATTTAATTTTGATTAAAATATTTTAATAAAGTATCGGTTCGATTCCGATTTCGGTCACCATCGTGGGGCATGTGTCGCCATCGTGGCCATTGAAATAACTCTGCAGAGAGCTGGAGAAGATCCGTTACCTTGACTAATGACTCCGAGGCTTGTCCACTTAAACTTCAGTCACACTTTATATATATATATATATATTTGAAATTTATATATTTTTTAGAATTTTATATATTGTTTACGAATTTTATATATATTTTTTAATTTTATATATTGTTTCAAATTTTATATATTTTTTTGAATTTTATATATTTTTTCAAATTATATATATTTTTTACAAATTATATATATATATATATATTTTTGTAATTATATATACTAATTATATTATAAAGAAAAAAAATTAAATTGTAATTTTCGTAATATATATATATATATTATAATAAGGGGTGGAAGTGTAATTAGTAATTTCGGAGGGGTGAAGTGTTTGGGCATATGAGTAATTTCACACTTTATATATTACCCTAATGTAATAAGTGAAACAATTAAAGGGGCATTATAGTTATTTCACAGCTCCAGGGGGTGTCATTGCAATAAAAATCAAAGTTGAGGGGGCAAGTGGCCAACACTCGTGTTGATCACTTTCTGAGTGGCATTGACCCATAGTTCAGGGGGTCTCAGTGCAAATAACCCTAAAATATTTTATGTTAAATTTCTTTAGTGGAATTTGTTTTTAATTTGATGGGATTACAATAATGCTTTGTTCTTTTGCTAAGTTCAAAGGGTTTAAGAATTTGAGTCCGATAGTGTATTATCGATGGACATAGGTTTTTGTATTTTAAATTGGATGTGTTGGATACTTCTTCCCTCCCATAATAATTGTCCAATTTAAATTTTTTGGATTGACTAGTGTGTAATTTTTAATTTTACCCTTAATTATATAGTATTATGATGAAGTCCGATATTTATTTAAAGTGAATGGAAGAAAGAAAAGTGGAAGGTTAAATTGCATTGAAATTCGAATTAGATAAGTATTTTGGGACAAATAAAATTATAATAATAGACAACTAATATGAGATAGAGGAGTACTTCATACTTGGATCATGGGGTCTTACTCTTGTTTTTGTTTTTCATTTTCTTTAAAAAGAAATTGATTTTAGAAAATTTTAATTGTGATAGTAAAATAAGTAAGGTGGATTGTAAAACACATTTTTCAAGAGACATAATCATTTGTAATTGTGTGGATGTATATATATTTTGTGGATTAGAACATCTATATATTCATAAAGAAAGTTCATGCTAAAGGATTGGTCCATCACTTTTAAGAAGTGACTACGTACCCAAACGTTAAGGTTGATTTTTGAATTTGAAATCCTTCGTCACACGAATTGGAATGGATGGGGATGGGATCTTTAATATATCTAATAATAATAATAATAAGTATATAATAATAATTGTGTAACGTATAACAAAAATAAGCAGTAGCGAACTTATAAATTATTATATAAGTTAAAGAGGCAAGCAATCTGGGTTAGAGTGTGGCAGTGGAAACAATTTTTTCCCAAAAATTTTCGTTGGCCTTGACAATTAGACTTGTCAACCGATCCGAAAAATTGACTGTTTTTCATTTAATTAATTCATATTCAATTTTTTTTATTATCTGACATCTGATCCGATACTCCGATCCGATTATCTAATTAAAAAAATTACAAAACTAAAAATATCAATAAATAAATCTAGATTTTTTTATTGTTCTCCAAGAACTAGTAAATACAAAATTTCCAATCAATACTTATAACACATGTCCATGATAAATAAAAAAAATAAAAAAACGAAAAAAGAATTGGAACATTATTAAGTATACTAAATTTACAACTCAATATATTAATAAATAGTATATAAATTTAAAGTAGAAATACTGAAAACATTGAAATTATTCACACTTTTAATAGTGGTATAGATGATCAATCATTATTAATAAATAACAAAACAATTAATAATTAATATTTATATACAGGTATAATACTAAATATATACACATTAAAATATCAAATATATATTGATATATATATATATATATTATATAATTTCGGATCGGATTATTATCGAATTGGATTAACATAAATCCCAATTCAATTTGTTAAGAAATCAGATTATCGGATTCAGATCCTAATCGGATTGTCGGATTTTATTTTCAATCCATATCTGGCTAATCAGATAGGATTCAGATCAAAATCCGATTCATTGACAGGTTTACTAACAATTGCTTAGAATAAGATGATACACAATTAAAAGAATAATTAGTGGATAATGCAATTAAAAAAATGAAAAAATAGCTGGGAAAACGTTCAAGGGTATTTTCCAGCAGGTGCAATAGGGACCAAGAAACATCTCAGACTCACTTCTTCCATTTACTTCTGTTTTTGCCTTTATTTATATAGCAAGGCTCTAATCAGTAATCCAATAGTTAGGGGTGCACAAACGAACCGTGGAACCGGTCCAAACGAAACCGAATTGATGTTTTGGTTCCGATTTTGAAATAGTTTGATTTGATTCCGGTTCTCAAAAAATGAAATCGTTTTAATTTTGTTTAGTTTCGGTTTCAAACTTTCTGGAACCGAACCGATATATATATATATAAATTTATAACACATAAATTATATTTTATATATATATATAACTCAGTTATACACATAAATTATATTTTACAAGATTATAAAATTATACAAATTTATAACACCAAATAAATAGAAATTACTATATTAAATAAAAATATAAGTTCACCAGAATAATGATATAACATGAAAACAAATATTACACACATATACATAAAACCTTGTATTTTAAAACTCCTCTTATCTCTCACATTCATTCTCGTCGGGCATCATAACTCTTCTCTTTATTACCACCGGCTTATAAGCTTCGTACAAAATGTTAATTTTTTTCTCTCTCTCCCCCTTCACACATCTCTAAATATGTTTTGCTTTACACTCACACAACATCCTTTACAAACTTTTGCGTTTTCTTCATATTCTCAATAATTCTCTAGAATAAAGTCAAACTTGAATTAAAAAAAAATGCAATAAAAAAAAGCTTAAGGAATCGTGGTTCAAAACCGAACCGAACGAATTTTTTATGATTTAGTTTGGTTTGGTTCATTTACTAACAGTTCCGGTTCTAATTCTTGTTTTTGAGGAACCGTTGATAATGGGTTGGTTCTAAATTTATCAAAAACCGTACCAAACCGAACCGTGCACACCCCTAGCAATAATCATCTAATATTAAACCTCATTAAATTTGTTAATTTTTAAGCTTGCAAATTTAATCAAATAACTCTCAAGTTCAAAGAACCTCTCAATTTTTTAATTCGTATCAATTACCCCACTCAGCCTCACATTTTAATCAAAATAGTTAGTATTAATTTCATTTACACCCCATAAAATTTGTTTTATCTCCAATCAAACCTTTTCAAGTTTAAAAAACTATATTCAAACCCATTAAGTTTGAAAAAAATACATATTTTGAAAATATATATATATTTTGAAAGAATATATATTTCAAAAAAAAAAAATATATATATATATATATATATATTGGAAAAATATATATATTTCTGGAAAATATATATATATTTCAGAAAAATATATATATTTTTTCTGCAATATATATTGTAAGAAATAGTAAAATAATTCTAGCCTTTACTTTTTATGATTGATTTAATAACTCGGTGGAAGCACATCCTATCATGAGATGAGAAATGTTTGTAAAAAATAATAAAATAAATATTTAAAATAAAAAATAAAAAATATATATATTTAATTAATTGACCCTAATATTGTTGAAGAACAAATTTGAAGTTTTTGTAAAAAGTTTAAAACAACTTTTTTTGCAAAATAAGAATTAAATCGACATAATAGAAAGTCATAATTTATTTTTTATTGAATTTAACATGGTGGTAAATGCATAAGAATAATAAAAATTTCTAATAAAACTTTAATTTTTTAATTTTGTTAGTGTTTCTTATTATTTTTTAATTTTTTATTTTTGTATATTATTTAATTTAATTTTTAATTTTTTTTATATTTAATTTATTATTCATTCATTCTTTTTATTTAATTTATAAATATAGTTTATTTAATTTATTATTTATTATATTTTTATTTAATTTATAAAAATATTTAATTTATTTATTATTTGTATTTATTATTATTTATTTATTATTTATCATAATTATTATTTATTTATTATTATTTTTATGTATTATTTAATCTATTTTTTATGATTTATTTTGTTTATTTTTATTTAGTTTATAAATATTTTTTATTTTTTATATTTTTATTTAATTTATAAAAAATATTTAATTTATTTATTATTATTTATATATAATATTTAAATTTATTAATGCAAAAGACATGAAATCCCAATTTTACAACTTTGAAATTTTGTCATTTTAAATGTGAGAGGAAACAAAAAGAGGAAGTACCCTTTTTATGTTTCTTCTTTTCTTTACAACTAGAGGAAACGTTTCCTTAAGAGTAAAAGTATAAATAAATTAGGAAACAAGATTTTACTTTTACTTTTTCATTTCAGGAAGTAAAAACAAGAAACAGGTAACGTTTCCTGTTAGTAAACAGTCCATTTGTTGTATTTAACGTGATAATGAATGCTTAAGAATATATATTTTTTTCCCCGAAATATATATATATATATTTTCAAACTTAAGGGGTGTGAAAGTTTTTCAAACTTGAAGATGTTTGATTGAAGATAAAACAAACTTTATGGGATATAAATAAAATTAATTATAACTATTTTAACTGAAATGTGAGGGTAATGGGGTAATTGATACGAATTAAAAAATTGAGAGGGTTCTTTGAACATGAGGATTATTTGATTAAATTTGCAAACCTCAAGGGATTTACCAATAATTACTCTTTTAAAATTATATCGTATTGTCAATAATTTTTCACTTATTATCCTAGTTAAAAAAATATATACCGAAATGAAAAATTCTTTTCATAGAGTTATATTAATAAAATAACTTGTAAATTACTTAAATAATAAATACCTTTTAATTTTCTCATGTTATGTCTATAAATGATTTTTTTTTAATTTTCTACTTAATTTTTATCTAAATATCCTAACAACCTTATTTAAATAATTAATTGAAAAAAATGTGCGTAAATTTATGCACATTTGAATGGAGAATATGTCATCGATTTATTATCAATTGTTTTAATTCTATGTTAATAAGAAAAACACATTAAATAAAATTCAATGATGAAAGGGTATCATTTATTGAAAAAACTAAGAGAATGGGACATCTTGTAACAAAATGTGATAGTTTAAGGGGGTTTGTTGCACAATTAATAGTTCAGAGGGATTAGTTGCAAATTTAATCATAATTGAGGAGGGTTTATTACCTTTTACCCTAATATATATACTTTATTTATTTACATATGAGATTTATATAGTTGATTTCAATACATTCTTTTATTTTTTCCTTTTTACTCCATATTTTATTTGTCTTGCACTTCCTAATACTTTTTATTTGTTTACATATGAGATTTATATAGTTGATTTCAATACATTCTTTTATTTTTTCCTTTTTACTCCATATTTTATTTGTCTTGCACTTCCTAATACTTTTCCCTAATCTCTGTTTGGCCAATTTATTTAGACAAAAATTCACAAAAAAATAAAAATAAAATAAAACAGCACCTTTATCCGATCGAATATTTGATTTGCAATAAATTTTAATAAATTCACCAACTAAATGTCCTCGAGTGACGTTGTCAATATAAAAATGGTAATTGAAGTTCAGAAGTATCTTTATATAAGAGTGACGTTGTCAATATAAAAATGGTAATTGAAGTTCAGAAGTATCTTTATATAAGAGTGACGTTGTCAATATAAAAATGGTAATTGAAGTTCAGAAGTATCTTTATATAAAAGTTTGAGTCATATTCTTCCAACCAACAAAAGACTACAGCCAAAAAGCTATAATAAACTTTGACATGCTTAGTTACATGCTCCCTTGTGATTGGCTGAAACCAGTGACCTGGACCTTTCCACATTCATTCTTTGAAAGTGCGCACACAACAATGAAAACAGAAACAAAGTTCGCATTTTTTGAAACAGTTTTTTATTTTCACAAAAAATCTGTTTATAAAAACACTCTTATAGTACTCATGAAACAATTTTTTGTTTTCAAAACTCTCGAGAAAAGTTTTTAGAAATTCAATCCAAGCTGAAATAACTTCAAAATTAGTTTCAACCATTTTCCTCTCCTTTTCCCCATAAACTACCGCAAAATAAACCATAAATGGAAGGTACACTATCTATAACCACAACTAGTTGCAAATCTACGAACTTAATCAAATTCTGTGTATCAAAGTTGCACTAAAAATGCAGCAAAAAGTGGAATGTAGCAAATTGCCGCAGGAAAATAAGACTGATTTCATTATTAGACCACTTGTTACTACACCATACTCAATATGTTATGCGAATTATAGCAGAACTGCGCACCGTAGCTGTTTCTATGAGGCCAATACGCCTAGGACATACAATGCAGAACAATTTTCGGGAAAAAAAAAACAAAAAATATTTCGCGAACAATGTAATGAGGAATTATCAGAATATACTCACTAATACAGGGTCCAAGACCCTTCAATTCTCTAAGATGGAGATGCTACAAAACTGGCAAAAGCCCGTCCTTTACACTCAAAATCTTCTTCTTATCTTTCTATCGAGGACTTCTAATGAGGTTTTGGCTTGTACCCATCAACGGCAAAGTTTCGTGTAGCAGGAGGCAGTGCTAATCGAATTCCATCAAGTTCGGGTTGTGCAATAACTTGACAGCCTAAACGAGACCTGCAGAAAGATTTTATATAGAATTACAAGAGTTTGGATGGCAAGAGAATATATTGACCGATTTCAAGATAGAGGGACCTACGTCTCCGTGAGACAAAAAGCAAGATCTAGCATGTCATTCTCTTCATCAGTTGGATCTTCTAGTTTATTGTAGTACCCCATATCCTAACCAAGATCCACAAGAGTTAACACCAAAGGAAATTAGTACATCAGCAATAAAAATACCTCAAATTAAATGAAAGTGGAGTTGAAGAGAAGATCACTTGAAACAAGTCGCACCGAAAAACACAATGCCATCAAGTTAGTGCTTGATATGCAATAGATCTTCTCTTAGCTACACAGAAATTCATGTAAAAAACATGCATGTGCAATAGCTTACCATCACGATCACATGACAGGTCGAACAGGCGAGGGATCCTTCACATGCTCCTGTAATTAAATGGAATGTAGTTAATTTTTATAATGTGAGTTGAGCAGTTATTTATTTATTTTTTTTGGGGGGGGGGGGGGGGGGGGGGTGTTAAGTGAATTTTATTAGAAAGGCAAAAAACACAAGAAGGATACAAGGATAAAGATCCAACTCTAGATAGAGATGCCCCAAACCCACCAAATAGTCAACATCCAAACACTCCCCTTGTACAGACCTGCACCACCACTCAACATAAGCTTGGATAAGTTCTCCATGACCTTACCCTATCTGAAAAGCCTGGAAGTTCCAACAATGGACTTGCAACCTAAACTGGGAGACGTATCATACAAATACACCATAGAAAAACTGAACCAGAGCCACCAACCCAGAGTACCCCTGCATAATAGCATCAGTCATCCCCCTTTACTCTTACATAAGCTCAACCAGAACTGAAACAACATCCCCTGAAGCCACAACAGCAAACCTAATCAGCATATAGCAGTTCATAATCATAAGAAAATGGAATCTGGGAGGGACCAAGCAAGCTGCAATCTCAGCACATCACTAGACCTGTTGAACTTAGTGAGAGGGAATAAGGCCATTCTGACATTATAGATGATTCTTCTCTCAAGCTTCTCAATGGACTTGAACTTTTCTCTAAAAAGTCTCCTATTCCTATCCATCCACACCTCATAAAGACTTAAAACTCTTCTCTAAAAATTCTCATATTCCTCTCCATCCACACCTCATAAACAGTAGCAGCCAAGGTCATCTTGTTGAGAATAGAAGGAAGGCTCTTCCCCTTAAGGGCTAAACCCATCCAAAGCATCAGATGATCCAAATCCAGGTCTGGCCATTGAATACCACCCTTTCTGCATAAACCAGACTATAACCTTCTAGTAAAACTACATTGGAAAAATAAATGGCCCTGTCCTCAACCCTCATATGGCAGAAAGAGCATAAAGCTTGATCAATAACCCCAATCTGCACCAAAAATTGTTTAGTCCTCACCCTATTCAAATTAACCATCCACACAACAAAAGAATGCTTAGGGATACAATACGGAAACCAAATGGAATCATGCCAAGGAACCTTTTGATGGTGAGTTCTACACCACTCCCAAGCCTGCTTAATAGAAAAAGGGCCATTGTTTGGAGCCCATACCACTTTATCCTACATTAGGAGGCAAATGAGAATAGAAGAGATTAGCAAAGTAGGGCCACTCCAGGATTAAATTATTAGGGACCTGCCATCTTCCTTCAGCCAACATATCACTCACAGTGGCTCCTCTCCCCAGTCCAGAGCTTCTAATAATCCTGTTACTAAAATGTTGAGTGATAGAGCCCATAGGAAGCCAATAATCAAACCAAAGAGATGCGGACAAACCATTACCAATAACATGCTTAAAAGCACCTTTGAAACACTCTCTAAGCTTAAGGACTTTCCTCCAAGTCCAAGAGCACTCATTTGGGATTTTAATATCCCAAAAGTTTCTATCCTTTAGCATATGGTCTTTAATCCATTTCACCCAAAGGGAATTAGAAGGAGGGAGCATAATAACTTCCAAAGCAACTTCCCCATGGCAGCCTTATTCCAAGCCAACACCTATTTAATCCCAAGACCCCCTTACTCCCTGGGACAACAAAGAGTTGAGCAGCTCTTACTATCAAGTGTAGAATAACTTCAACCTCAAATGATCTAAAGGATTAGCCAATACATGACAATTATTAAATTTGATAGAATGATGCTAGACTGCTATCTTTTACTGCCTAAAACTAGTTCAATATGCTTAAAAATCAATAGGAGAACACAGTGAATCAGCATAAGGCGCAATCACAGAATAACATGTTTTTAAGTGCATACCTTCAAGTTCTATATCATTCTCATGAGCAGCTTCTAACATAGACATTCCAATGGGGACTTTAATATGCTTCTCCTCACCATCTTTGTCAACAAAAGTCACAGATATTCTGGAGAACCAAAGACATCAGTTAGATGATGTGTCTGCAACACTCTGATTTGACACTTAAACTGACCCAATGAATGAGCTTATGCTGCTTGATATAACATCATAGATGATTGACCAAAATAACAGTTTTGAGAGGAACTATTGAGTATTTGTTGGGATCTGATAAGATAAGTGAGTAGTAGGTGGCATATTCACCCGTGGGGCATTTATAATATGAATTGAACAAAATTAGAGTTTGAAGGGGCACCTCTGAGTTTGTTTGAATCTGACTGTCGTCAGAGACCACCCCCTCCCCCCAACCGACCACCAAAACCCCTTGAAAATCAAAGATAATTGAGTCATACGAAGGAGATTTGCACATGTTAGCAATTATTAGAGGGGATTGTAAGGTGCCATTTTTCGCATCAATTGTCGTGTTGGAGAGGTTACTGACCTTCAACAATCTGAGGAGAAGACAAATTGTTGTGTTTCGTATACAAGAGAGTTAAGAAGATGGTTGACCATCATCTGCGCATTGCCAAGTGGCTAGGGACTGCCAGGGTTGGCTTTTGGAATTGTTCAGAGGACAGTCGCTCATGCCTAGGTTGGCTCGTGCCATGGTTGAGGCGTATAGAGGCTGTACACTGAACCCCCAAGCCCATGACTTTTGGAGGGTGGCGCCCCTATGTGTTTGGTGGTGCTTGTGGAAGGATATAGGAGAGCTGTTGCTGAGGAGGAGACTTCTATTGAAGAACTAACAACCTTCTATTTATTTATCACTCTCTTTTTTCTTGTTATTATTATTATTATTATTAATTTTTATTTCATTTTTTTTGTGTGTGTTGGGTTTCTCGGAGGAATTGTAAATCAGGGGGGAGATCAATGATCTTTCTGGACAGTTTGGGAGATTAGGGGCCCTATTAGTCTTCCCTAGTTTTATGGGCTGTATTCTCCGTTTGACCACTTTCTATTTAAATCTTGCTTATCTGAAAGAAAAAACACTTGGGAGTACAACAATTTGTTGGAAAGGACTGCATCTACTCTATGCTATTGTTTGGAGGGACCACGATATCCTAGAGTTCTTGGTCATATTTGTTTTCATTCTTTGGGTACCTCTACTTTGTTTATCCCTTAATATTTTGAATCTCTTAAACTTGGAAGGAAACTCCAATGCATATTTGTACAACCAAATGCAGGGGCTAAGGCAAAATATTTATCTAAAAATGTGTCTCCTATACCACCCTCCCTCCTCTTCAAGAGAAATGCTCCTACTTCTTCCCATACAGGCAAGAATGTGCTTACTTTTGATTTTCTTCATTCCCATCTTCTTGAGCTTTATCAGAAGCTGTGGTAAACCAGCGTCCATGCCTCTGAGTGCAAAATGAAGACTGGAGCAAGTAATACGTTATAACGGTTGAAAAGATTTTGGCAATTGAAAATGATAATAATATTAACAATAATAAGATGCTTAACAGAAAATAACAGTTTAACCAAGGAACTTCAGAAAATGCACCATAACAACAAGAAAGGCTCAAACTTAAGAAATTGAAGCTCAAGAATAGACAAATAAGTTGGAGAAAAGAGCCACTTTGGGAACAAGATCAATTCCTTGGTTGAGCCAGCTTGGGACCTTGCATAACTAAGTTTTAGTCATATTGAGAGACGCATTATGTTTTACTTGACAATAGGTTGCTGGTTCCATTTCATCTATGCAATATCAAATATTAGAAATCAAGTGCTTCCGGCACAAAATTAGAAAACTTTTGCTCTGAAGAATTATTAAAAAGATAACAAAATCAGTTGAGAGAATGGATAAGGTATGATTCTTGGAAGTTCACAGCTGTTCGTGTCAGTAAATTGTGAGATATATATGGAAAGATTGTTAGAGGAGAGTAATATAGATATATAAGAGGGGGAGTGCAAAAGAAAAACGGCAGCCGCAAATAAAAGTTGCTGGGCACTTTCCCAGTTAGTGAAGGTTTTACAAATAAAAAATACGAAATACAGGGGCAGTTATCACCAAAGCGAGGAATTTCAATTTGGGCAGGACCAAATTAGTACTAAGTACTTAAAAATTTGACAAATATACAAGTCCATTCATATAGTTTTCTATAACGTTATTCTCTGTATATGTATTTAATCAAAACACAATCCAAAAAATGAGAAAATGTACCACAGAAATGTTTAGAGAAGAAAACTTCTGTGAAAGAATACTAGAGAAGAGGGAGTGACGAACTACAGGCAGAAGGGATTAAATTTTCTGCTACAATTGCTTAATTTCTATACATATAAAAGAAAAGTCATGACCAAGAATAAAATAGGGAGGAATTTTAGAAAGTTTGAGTTGCTTACAAAAAATCATTTAATAAGCTACGATTGCAAACTATGGGATATAACAAAGTAATTGTTGTTCGCATTTTCGCTATCTTGGTCAAACAATTTTAATTTGCAACACTCTTAATACTCATTGATGGAGATGAACATGTAATTCTAAATATATTTATTGTAAACATCATCTCACAAAAATGTTTAACATGGAAGATTATATAGTACGCACACATACACATATATGTGAATAAAGTAATGAGATATTGAATAAGGACTACCATAAAAATTAATTTCTATTTTTGTTTAACAGGATTTGAGCTTCCAAAAGTAGGCAAAAAAAGAATTGAAATTTTATTATGAATTGTGCGAGCAAACAAGTCATATTGTTTGTACTTTAATTTTTCATTTTTTTCCCGAGAGGGGGAGGATTATTTTTTAAAAGGATTTGATGATACCAGAAATAAACTTCCCTCTCCCTCCGCCTCTGACCACAGGGCCTTTTCTACCTCAATCCCTGAGTGCTATTTATTAATTGTACACGTGCTTGGCATGACCTATATTAGTGGTTTATGCATATATTAAATCAAGGTTACACTAACAAGTACTTTACACTGATTTAACTCACATTTCTAACTTTGAAACACAAATAAAAACTAAAAGTTTCCATCACTGTGGACAGACAAAGAAATGAACTGCATCAATTCGAGACATGAATTCAGAGATTTTTTTTAGATTAATCAAAGAGCAACCACCTATACATACTTAAGGGATCTTATGTAGTGGGGTATTTTAAAGTTCTTTTCCAACTTAAAGGTCTGGGTTGGAATGAAGGTTCATCTTGGGTATATACTATATACTACTATATAGTTAGGAGGTTTAATTTGAATAGGAATCTGAAAGAAAGAGTGATAAGCAGTACCTTAAAGTGTATTCTATGTGTAGTGAAAATCAAATCTTTTAAAGATAAGGGATGAGCTGTTTCTTAAGCTAAGAGATAGCTTTATGTTTAATGGATATTCCCCATATGATATAGATTGTACTTTCCCTAGTGGCCAGCTGATTTCTTAAAGATCTGGTTGATAATGCAAGGTTGTGATATACTGGAATAATCAACACTTGAATGTGTATTCACATCAATAATACGAATATATTTGAATGAACATAAATACAATCTAATTCTCATAAGTTATATAAAAAGAAAATGGTCAAAAATTAGATTAATCAATCTTGAATGTATAGAAAATTATTTAATTATTACAGCTTAGACACAGAAATAGTTAGATAAATTGTGCATCCTGTCATAGAAGTACATGAGAAGAACATAGTACATCTATAAAGGTACTAACCAGGGACTGCAGAGAGCGGTTATGAAAGACATGCAAATATCCTGCTCTTGGTCTAGATACCAACGGAACTGCTGCACCTAAGAAAATAAATGGTCAAATGAGAAAAGTATTCTAAACCTATACACTGATTTTGGATGGACATTTCAACAAAATATTCCTTTTCTGATTCTAGCGACATGAAAAAGAATCAGAGTAGCTAACATATCAAAAGAAACTCTGGGATTGAGACTCCAGGAAGAACCAGAAAACAAGGTGGTAAAGTTGCTTGAAGCACAATTCCAGTAAAACCTCACAAACAATTATAGAAGAAAAATCAATGTGTGAGAAGATAATGGATTGTCCTTAATAGAATTGAACTGATGACTATAAAGATACAAAAAATAGTTGCAACGAGTATGGGCAAAAGAAATTGTAGAAGATAATGGATTTAAAGAGGAAATTTCGAATGCACCTCTATCTATAATTTCTGGTTACCAAAGCCCTATAGCCCTTTCAACGTCACTTACTTGAATGTGCAGTTTACAGCATCATACCCTTTTTTGCATTAATTGTTGAACAAATCATGCGTTTATGTTAGAGTAGAAGGGATAAGAATACATATTAGAGTGAATGGTATAGATGACTATAATACCAACATTGATGTGAAATTTGGTCCCTCACCAACCAGGATGAGCTGACAGATTGGTTTGTCCAGGTTCAGCTATTTGTGTTGTTTGGGCCGACCAATTGTGATCACATGATAGGAGGATAGCTATTTAGTGCATCAATAGAATCTTATTTAATTTACAAATACAAAGAATGACTATTTGAGTCTCCAAGCAAAAACATAAATTGAACTTCGTGATGAATATAACCAAAATTATAGACAGTAAGAACTCCAATTACTACTTTTTAGGATAACAGAAGAGTCCAGAATCAACAATGTTAGGGCTCATTGGTATGGACCTTTTGCTGTAGAATGGTCAAGGGACCAAGTCAGGAGAGGCTCATATGATATTACAATCGTACAAGTGTTCTCAGAATTAACAAATTAATAAATAGGTACCCGAATCCAACATTCTAAAATGTAACATCCAGAAAAATATTGGGAAAATCAATGGTTTATCAAGTGAATTCACTAACTTGGGCAAAAACTGACGACAACCACTATCCAAATAATTTGAAGCTCATGTATAAATCCAGCCTAAATCCTACTGACTTACCAACAGTTACCAACACACGGTAATATTCTATTCAATATTCGATGCTATGGTAGTGATACATTCACAAACTCTATGCTAAACCATCTTGAAGAAATATAATCCTTGCCTAAGACTAACTGAACATGTATCAATTACAACTCACACAAACCAAAGTCTTTCATATGGTAGTGATACATTCACAAACTCTATGCTAAACCATCTTGAAGAAATATAATCCTTGCCTAAGACTAACTGAACATGTACCGATTACAACTCACACAAACCAAAGTCTTTCATGTTGTTTTAAGTTCTGTTTGTTTGGACATAAAATATTTTTTGGTAATATAATTTCTATGTCATGTAATATAGTTTCAGAGTGCTATATCTCAGTGCAAGTTTTTAGTGTTTTAGCAATTTTTTCAGGAACTTTCTTCCCACTCGATTTTTGACAAAAGTTCAACAAATGTTCTAAATTTTTTATTTTATATACAAACTTAGAGAACTATTTTAGTTGTACAATATTTTTCAACAACCAAACACCAAAAAATAATAAAATATTTTACACCCAAACAAACAAATCCTAATCCAAAATAACACAACAAATATATTCAAACCTAAGCACCAAAAAGGGTTCATTTTAACTGAACATTCATTAGAAAAATAGGGTCAGACAAAACATAAAGCACAGACCTTTAGCTAAACCTTTGATCATCTGAGCTCCAAGCTGCGAGAATTTGGAAATGAACATAATCGTTGCAACAACAAAACCTGAGGCAAGAAATTAGTAAAGAGGAAATCATAAACTTATGCAACATCATCAAAGCAAATTGGGGTTAGGCATTAATATCATTTAAGTTAATAAAGAATGAACAGAGAAGCATTCACTTGAGTTTTACAGCAAATAGATAAACCCAACTGAAATTGAGACAGGAAAATCATAAAACACCATAGGCAGATTCTACACAAAACAAAAGAATGTGCATATTAAGGCTGCGTTTATATGTTGTGATGAAGCAATCAATCATTCATATTTGCACCATTATCAGATATATCAAAAGATAACCCCCAAAACATAGAGTGAATTCAATTGAAATTCATACCCATTTGTTCTTAAAACAAATCAAAAGACCTCTGATTTTAAGGGTTGTAATTGTGGAACTATACCTAATCTAATTCAAAAATCCTAATTGAAACCACACCCTTCCATAAATCAAATTAGGGAAAAAGAACACAAACAGATATACGTGCATATTACATACGTGACCATTTCAACACAAAGCATTTATTATTTTAAAATCATATTGAAAAATCAAAAATCTAAATTGAAGAGCAAATCATACCTATTTCTGAAGAGGATAGAGAAGAGATTCAAAACTTCTTTTTAAAGTTTATAACTTGTCAAGAGAGAGTTTGGAGTGAGAGATGGTCACCCCTGCTGTGGAAGAGAGATATGGCGTGGAGAGAGAGATAGATACTGGTTTGGTGGTATATATATATATATATATATATATATATATATATATGGGTGTGTGTATATATTTAGAATCAGTATCTATCTTACTATCTAAAATATATATATATGGCGTGGAGGGTATTGAGTCAGATGGAAATGGAGAGAGAAGGAAGCTGTGGCCAGGTTGCGGTGGAGAGTAAAATTACAAACAAGTTTAGTAGGAATGAAGGACTAGTTGCAAGGTTTATTTTATTAAAACTAATTTGTTTTTCTTTTTGAGTTTTAAACTCACACTAGAAAATACCGAAAAATATTGTCCAACAAACAATTTACAAAGGAGCTTAAATGAAGAAAAAAAATGCATAAAAACGAAGAAAGGTACCGTTTTCCGCCGTTGCTGAGAAGTTGCAGAAGAGTTTATTGTGGATTTGTTTAGACCATTTTTACTATATTTTGGAACATCGAATTACCAAAGAGAGACTTCGTCCCTCTTTTTTTAACAGGAACAGTCTAGACGGAAACCAAGCCTAGGTAGTCTTGGTCTGGGCCTCATAAGCTATTGGCAGGCCTGCAATTTGGGCGCGGGCTGAGCCCGAACTAGCCTGAGAATTTTGAGCTTGGGTCACTTAATTTACAAATCGGGCCTAAATTAAGTTGAGTTTCAATATAAATCGGGTTGGGTTCTGGTCCCGGAATTCGGATTAAATTTTTAAAAAAATCTCAACAGTTGATTACTTTTATTTCAAATCTCAACAATTGATTTAGGAGACTTAGAAGTTAGAACCCTAGATCTCACTTTTCTCACATTATATAAACACATTCATATATAATTTATTATGTCACCACCCCTTGCCGCCACCAGTTGTCGCCACCCGTCGTCATCGCCACTCGCCGCATAGATACGATTTTTTTATATATATAGTTGAATTGAAACTAAATATATATATAGAAAAATGAGATTTTGTCTTTGATTTTTACCAATATACAGATATGAGTTTTAATATATATATATATATATATATATATATATATGTATAAAAGAGGATAAATATTGGTTAATATGTATAAATATTCCATTATTATTATTATTATTATTATTCTTTTAAGAAAAATTAATAGTAAGAAGTTAAAATTGATTTTTTTGTTCAAAAAAATATTTCCCAATTATTCAAAAATAATAATCAAGAATCTCTCTTCTTCACCACCATTAAAGAAGTTGGGGGATCTTAATGGGTTTCAAAAAAAATTTCTTTCAAAGTTAGTGTATTAAGAGTTTAACCTTTGAAAAAAGAAGAAAAAAATTGACGATTGTGTGCTTCTGTTTCTTGAGAGAGAGTGATTTTTTTTAAGAGAGAGAAAGACATTACAAAAAAAAAATGACGACTCGACCCACTTATTCGGGTTCGGGTAGGTTAGCCTAAGTACATAGTTTTAAAAAAAGAAAAAAAATACAGAACCTGTCGACCCAACCCAACCCGTTAATTCGGGTTCAGGTTGAAACCCAACCCGAATTTGCATTAAGACTGGCCCGGCCCAGCCCAACCCGAAGTTGGGTTCGGGTTGTGCCGGGTTGGGTCGGCCCAAGTTGTAACCCTAGCTATTGGGCTGGAAAAGGAAAACAAATAAATTTAAATAAAAATTATTTTCCTAGTAAATAAATTCTTGTATTTAAAACAAGGTTGTCAAAATCGAAAATCTAGGTAGAATCGTTTTGGGGTCCGTAGAATCGTAAGTAGAGATTCTATCTAAGCGTATTAATTTTTGAAAAAAATATTAAATATTAAATATTTAATTTAAAAGTCTAAATAATATTAGAATTTCAAATTTTCTTATACATTGGGTCTTTATATGTTTTCTCATAAATTTAGGTCATATATTGGGATATTGGACTAAATCATTAAGCTTTTGGGCATAGAATCATGGTAAAATCGTACAGAATCGTATAAAATTGTACAATCGTAAAATTTTACTAGTTAGAATCGGAATTCTGACAACTATAATTTAAAAGAAGATATACAAAGAAAGTTTAAAAAGAAAAAAGGATAAAACACAAAGGCCTCACAAGCCCACCCTCAAGGCCTACATACAGGCCCGTTAGAAAACATTACAAACATTGATTAACACATTCAGAAAGTATAAAAAAAATGATTCGTTCCCAAATGCCCAAATCACAGTTTTTCAAGCCCTAGTTCAAGCGAGGTCCAACACAGGAGCAACATAACCAGCACTACCTTTTTATCATAGAGATGGCAAATCAACAAAAGTTTCAATAAGAGTTTCCTCTCTCTCTCAGCTATAGGGGTTGTTGGTGGGGGATTGGAGGAGAAAACGGTTGAAAAGCAACAGTTTGGCCGAAAGAAAAGAACGGGTTGGTATGTGTTGGCTCATAGAAGGATGAAGGGAGACTCCATTCAAGGACAATGGATTTTGCCATGGGACAGCTGGGCTCCTTCAATGAAAAGAGTCACATCCTAATAGCATTCACCACTTCTTGGAGTGTTTTCAGAAGAGGTACATGTTTATCTCTGAAAATTCTTTGATTCCTCTCCTTCCATATATGATATACATAACATGTCAATGTCAATTTCCATACCATAATTTGGCTTTTCATTAGTTTATCCCTCCAATTTGAAGAAACCCATAGAAAGAAACTGATCCCATGAATTAGGGTTGGTGTAGAAACCATACTTTTCCTGTAAATTATTCCAGACCACTCTAGAATATGGGCACTTGAGGAACAAATGATCACGTGTCTCTGCTGCTCCAAGACAAAGAATGCAAACATTAGGTTGCATTAAGAAGAATAATCCTAGCTTGTCCTTAGTTAGTAGCTTATCTCAAATTACTAGCCATAGACAAAAGGAATGCTTAGGGATTCTATTTTTGAACCAAACTAAACTGTGCCAATGAACTGGGGTTAAGGTTGGAAAAATGGCTTGAATGGTGTGTTTGACATTATAGGTTTTGGTAGGGGAAGGACACCATTGAATGATGTCATCAAAGTTGGTGTTTAGGTTGGGGAGGGTGGAGAGGTTGCAATGAGGTGCTAAAAGGTTGGATAAATTTGAAGATAAGGTTGTGTAGAATAGAGAATATAACTCTTAAGGCGCTATGCAGGCCTAAGGCCTCCGCCCAAAGGTGGTTAAAATCGGGAGTTTAAGTAGAATCGTTGAAGAGTTGTAGAATCGTAAGTAGAGATTCTACCTCATTATTAATACATAATTCTATTTAATTTTTTAAAATATATATTTATAATATAGCAAAAATATACTCAGAAAGTAAAATATAAATAAAATAATTAAAATTTTGGGTCTTTAATTATTTTCTCATAAGTTTGAGCCATATTGAACTAAATCATTAAGATTTTGGGCCTTTTATATGGAGAACCTAATCATCAAACCATTATTTCAGTCTTAAAAATTTTAAAACACATGTTAATAGAATAGAGGTAAAATCATAAAATCGTATAGAATCGTAAAATCGAAAGATTTTACAGTTAAAATTACGATTTTACTGTTAGAATCATGATTCTTTTTTTTAAAGATAAGTATTTTTTGTCTTTATTTTTTCACACACACACCCTTTTTTGTCTCCACGGAGACCAAAACCCTTCACATTTTATGTGACGTCCCACATCACCCGAATATAGGTCTGATGATGTACTTATATGTACATGCGTGTCTTCAATTGGTATGAGGTCTTTTGGGGTGAGTCCAAGAACAAAATCGTGCAGGATGGGCCTAAAGCGGACAATATCGTACCAAGTGTTGGAGCGGGGTATTACAATTGGTATTAAAACCATAGCCCAGCCGGAATTAAGTGTGAGAGCGTGCACAAGTTTGCGGATTATGTCAGCGAGGACGCTGGGTCCCAAGAGGGGGTGATTGTGACGTCTCACATCGCCCGAGTATAGGTTTGGTGATGTGCTTATATGTGCATGTGTGTCTCCAATTAGTATCGGGCATTTTAGGGATGAACCCAAGAACAAAACCGTGAGTAGGGGTGCACACGGTTCGGTTCGGTTCGGTTTCAATTGAAACCGAAACCAAACCGATATTTTTGATTTTTTTAAAGTGAGAATCGAAACCGAATCGTTAATGCAAAAAATTGAACCAAACCAAACCGTTTTTTTAGGTTCGGTTTCGGTTTCTACCATCTATTGGGCCTACTAATTAATCTGGCTATAGATAAAATATAAAAATACTTGAAAAACAAACAGAAGAAAAATATGTGTCCAAATTTCTCGTTTCTTTTTATTTTGTTCCTCTGAGGTTAAGGTCAGACAGGGAGGTTCAAAATTCATAAGTATGAATACAAAAGTTGCTTCCATTTTGAGAACATGCATGAAACCACTTTGAAAACAATTATATGGAAGAATACAGAATTTCCTATCCATAGAATTGAAGCACCACAATTTCAGAATCATGAAAAGCAGTTTATATTATAGTGTGGTTGATATAACTTTTATATTATATATATATATCACTTATATAAGTTATATAAGTTTAAATTATATTTATATATAAGTATAAATATTATACTACTTAAAAATATATATATAAAAAAATAAAAACCTATTCGGTTCGATTGGATTTAATTTTATTGACGTGACACTTGTTTTCTAGGAAAACAATATTACTTTTAAGATGAATTTCTGGCTAGCTAGTAAGCTAAATGATATAGTATCTTGATGCACAACTGGATTGCAATCTTAAAGTCTCCTCCTTTATCATCAACAACCAATAGTCTTTTCGTGATCATATTGTTCTTGCCTTAGTTCTGATAGATATGATGAATCATTTCTTTGCAGGAAAAGTTAAATTTAACCATCAAATTATCTCTATTTGATTAGAATATTGTTATATTTGGTGACTCATTTGTTAAGAGAGAATATAACTTAACCATCAAGCAATCACAGTTATGGTAGGAGATCAATTCCTAATTGGATTAATTGATTTGTCCACCACTCTAACATCTCCTATAAAATAGGTGTAACCTATTGTATTCGGTGTACCAGGCAGAGAGCAGAATAGGCCGGCACTAGAGAGCCAGATTAAGCCGACGCCAGATGGCTGGTACCGGTGTGAGTGAAACACCTAGTGCGAGTAAATCACATGCGGTGCGCAGAGGGTACACAGAAATAGAGAGAGTTAGGAATAATATATGTTTATATTATTCTGGTGATACATGCGTGAGTATACACAGTGTGTGTGCGTGTGTGATCTGCGAATCACCCCCTTGTAATCATCTCAGTATTTTTAGTGAAACGGTGATCTCCGTGGACGTAGGCTTATTTGGCTAAACCACGTATATATTCTTGTGTCGATTGTTTGGTGTGTTTGTGTTTGTTTTCTGATTTGCAGGTGTACACGGCTTCGTACAAAAAATGTGTGAACCTTAACAAGTTCCTGAACTTGCATTGCTACAACAACCTCAACTAGATTCACATTTGCACTGGATTCCTTCTCCAGGAGGTAGTTTCTCTCTAAAACATGCTCTTAACTGGCTTGCTCCGATTATTTGGGATGACTTCATCTTCTGAGTTTCGAGTAAATGACACCCCAATAACTTACATTTTCAGGCAAAAAAATTTGTCTTATCAGTCATGGTAACAATTTATGGAAAAAGATAAATTTTAGAGCCTTCTCAAACTAGGGTTTTAAGGCTGATTATCAAAAAAATCCTTGATTGTATTCAATCGACATCAATCAAGGAATATTTAAAAACTCGGCATATCTTCAAATTTTGAGATTCATATGTAGATTTGTTTTCCCTCCACACGGACGGTCGGACCGAGTGATGGTGAGAGAGAGCTTTCTTCAAAGTCATATACTAAATTCATTGTGTACATGAGTATTATTGCATGTTGGAATAAAAATAGGGCGAATGGCGCAAAACTCCCCTGGTTTAAAAAATCCCTCATGGTTTCTAAATCCCCTATACTTTACAATTAGTGCAAATAGCCCCCTTCAAACCCTTTTAGATGCCAAATTATCATCTTACCTTCAAAAGATATTTCAATCTTGTACCCAGAGGCGGAGCCACTCTATCCCTAATTTTTTTTCAAAATATTTTTTAGCCCCCCAAAAAATATATAATATAAATATGTCTATAAAAATTGCATATGGCCCCTCCAAGTTTTGAAAAAATTCTTTTGGTAGCCTAAAAAATATAATTTTATCAATAAATTTATAAAAAATTGCATTGCCTCTAAAAGTTTTAAAAAAATATAAATGTTACTATTAAATTTATAAAAAATTACATTGGCCCCCTAGATAATTTTCCTAGCTCCGCCCATGCTTGTACCACTCTGCCTTTTATTTTTATTTTTTATTACCGTGTAGATAAGTTATTATTATAATTATTATTACATAAGGAAAATTTTATTAAAATAATAAAAATATGAATCACATCATTTGAATAATCCGATCAAATTTGTTTGTGATAAAAGTAGTAAGTTACTTTTTAATCTTGTCAAACTTTTTTAAACAATTATACTTATAAAGTAAATTATAAATGGAAAAAAAAATAGGGCATATTTCGGACATTAAAATTTTGGATAATGTCTAAAACATATATTTTTTGTTAAATTTTAAAAGTGAACTATAAACAAAACAAAAAAAAATATCGGACTTATTTCGGCATTAAAAATTTGGATAATGTTCGAAATATTATTTTTTTGTTAAATTTAAAAAGTGAACTATAAACGAAAAAATATATATATTAGGATATAATTCATTCATTTATTTTGCTACTTTTAAAATTATATTTTATTTATATAAGTAATTTATTTTTTTCAACAAATACAACAAAGTCTCTAACTATTAAAATAATATATACACATATATATAATTACTTATTATTATCTTAATTTTAAAAATAATTATATATGCAAAAAGGATATTTTATTAAGGGAATAGGGTATTTTTGGTATTTAGGAAGAAAGGATGACATATGAAAGTAAAAAAGTGAACAAAATCTTGTCATAGGGGGTCAATCTACATATTTTTGGAATAGTAATGGGGCTTATTTGCATAAAATGAACTTGATGGGGGTTTTCTGCACATTTTTCAAACTATAGGGGGGGTTTTGCGCCATTCACCAAATAAAAATATGAGAGAGAAATAAATAAAGAGAGAGTATAAAATTATATCGATTAGTATATTATTGTGTATATTACAATAGAACTACCACACACACACACACACACACACACACACACACACATATATATATATATATATATAGGGAGAAAGAGTGGAGAACAAGACAAGATAAAATAGTCAACTAGGGTAATGCGAGCTACAAACCTTAAGTCTAATATAACATAGGTGGACCTATCTAAATGGGTCAAAACCTATAATAATATAAAATAAATATAATCTAACAGCCCCCCTGCAAACTCAATATTGCATATTGAGTTTGGAGACAAAATCCTAAAGGCGGCTCAAACCATTAAATCTGTTGAAAAGTGCAGACGTAGGCTGTAGGAAGAATTAATGATGAGGTTGCCAAAAGAGTTATTGACGTGGTAATCAACCGGTTGGTTGATTCTGATTGCAACCTAGTTGTTAAGTCGAATTTAAGACATAACAACATGATGGCGATTCCGTGGCTATACCAACACAAAAACTAGATTTGATCTTTGGATTGAATTATATACTGAGCTATAGATTTGAGATCACAATGAAGAGGCGATGTGGAAGATCGTGATCATAATCGTCATGGATGGGGTTGAAATTCGCATGTGTTTAGCCAAAGAACGGAGTGATGAATCAGCCATGACTGAGTTATTGCGAATCATAGAGGTAATGCTGAACTAAAAAAATGAGAATGAATTTTGGTGGGCTGAAAGAAAAATCCACAAAGAATATAAGATATATATATATATTAATTGAAGAACCTTGTCGGGGATGGGAGATGGAATGTCATCCCCAACACTACTAAGACACGACGATAAACGAAACAACTACCAAGAATCAACAGGCTCTGATACTGATAGGTGTCAAATAGTAGACATTTTGACCCCTTAACTCACTATTGTTACGTCCTTTCATTTCATTATTTGGTATTTTTATGGCATTTATGTGTTCAAACATATTTCAGGAGCTTATTGAAGAAATGGAGTTAACTTCGGTGAATTAACTGAAAAGTGTATTCTTTCTTTCCAAGAGGAGAGTCAAAGAGGCAATCCGAGACAAAAATGGCTTCCGGAGGGCAAAAATGGCATTTCCAGAAGCCTTCATCTTCAGCAAAAAGTATCGTGGGTTCAAGATGGTCGTTTTGGTGCATTCACGAAGAAAATTGGTTTTCCATAAAATATCTACGCTTTCAGTTTCAAAAAGTGGCTGAAAATCACATTTTCACGCTTGGAGGTACGCTTGGACCTACGCTTGAAGCGTAGGCCTGCTACGCTTGAAGCATAAGTGCGGCAACTTTTTGTGGGTTTTTGATGAATTTTTCCTGTTTCACCCCTGGTTCGATTGGAAGACGTGCCTGCGACTCCAGACCTATATATACACGTATATACACTTATATATATGAGAAGTTAGGGTTTGCATGAAGTGTAGAGTGAAAAGACTGAAAAGGGTATTTTTATACCATTGCCTATATATACACGATCATATATCAGAGACGTGGAGTTCAGTTCTTGTTCTGATCCTGGTACACATTGGGGTTGGTTTTGGTGAGACGTTCATTTAGAGAAGTTCATTCATGCAGACTTGCTGTTGTTGAGAGCCATATTCAAACCTAGAGATCCGGAGAAGAAAATCATTAAGAGCGTTTCTACATCAACGATGCAGTCATCTTCTTCCATGGCTAACTAAATCGGTATCTAGGATTTTCTAACAAACCCCTAGCCAAGTAATGTAGTTCTTTCATTGTTTTCAATTGTAAATAGGGAAAAATGTTGACCATACTGTGATTACTGTAGTAGTTAAGAGACCGTACTGATTTGCAATATAAAATTATATGTTTGTTCTAAATTCTTGTCTTAGATGGAATGGATATATTATTTTGCACAACTATGATTATTCAATATGAGCAGGAACTTGGATGATTAATTATGGTTTTCTACACAATGGTGATAATGAAACTTAAAACCCTAGGTTGACACAGGTCGTGCCTTGACGATTTAATATAGACATGATTTAATTTATTTTCATGCAGTAGGAGTAGATTAGAGTAGTATAATTGACATGTACTAGTTAGGTCAGTCGTGAGACGAGTTGTCGCAATCCGGTAGATCGTATTTAGCTATTTGCGGTACGACCTGATTCACAGTTATGGATTGCCCTCGTACAATTGATACTGTAAGGAACTATATTATGCGGTTAGTGGTGGAGTGATGAAAACCCTAGTTTTCTCTCTCATCTGAATCATAACCAATTTAATTTGTTTTCTAGATAATTGTTAGTTAAAATAGATAATTTGGTCTTTGACCACCCAAACAAACCATTTTTCAGAAAATATAATTCAGTGTTTTTGAACTATTAAAGTGAACAATCTCAGTCTCTGTGGGATCGATATCCCTTACTCAAGCCATTCGCTATTCTACAATTGATACTTGCGCTTGCGTAAGGCAAAACCTAGAGTTGTTAAGGTGTCATTTTTAACCACATATTTGTATACACCTAACATCGCATCAAATACCAAGTTGGAATAAAAATATTAGAGAGAAATAAATAAAGAGATAGTATAAAATTATATTGATTAGTATATTATTGTGTATATTAATATATAACTAACCACACACACACACACACACATATAGGGAAGAAATAGTAGAGAACAAGATAAGATAAAATAGTCAACTAGGGTAAGACGGTTACAAATCCTAAGTCTAATATAACATAGGTGGACCAATCTAAATGAGCCAAAACCTATATCAATATAAAATAAATATAATCTAACATTGCACACAATCTGAATGTTTATTTATACAATTACGTGATGGACTTTGGGCCCATTAGAAGATAAAAATCAAATCACAATTAAGGTAGATATTTTCCTAAATTAATGGGATTTGGCTTTTATCTTTCTCTTTTTGAATTGTCATCAAATCCTTGATTTAGGGGATATGACTTCTTCCCCAAACTTGCTTGAGCACGGGTTGGGCTTGTGTCATATGGACTAGGTCCGATTGGTAGTGGATTGGGACGGATTTTTGGGCCCCTACACTAGCCCATTCGGATCCGACTCATCTTGATACATATAGGTTGGATTCGAATGTGAAGTATACGATCTTCTTTTTGTTGGGATTCTCTTATAGTTCCACTTGCACTTGAACAACAAGTATTTTCATGCATTCAAAATTTTCAACTAGTAGGGTTCTCAGGCCCATGAGATTATATATTCATGATTTCTTATACTTTGCTATTTATTTATTTTTTTACATACTTAGCAAAAATCAATAGATGAGATTAATCTTGGCAACTAACTTTCTTTGTGCCTTTTGTCTTAACCTTGGAGATTACATTTTCTCATGCCTTTTTTGCTTTAATTTTTGGCCATTGGCTTTTCTGTACCCGTTGCCCTTTTTTCTCATCTTAACAATCGACATTCAGAGGTGATTTGCCACTTTGATCATAGGGACATACACTTAGATGTAATTGACCACTTTTTATTTTACGCAATCATCTTTTCAGTATACATGTAAAACACGTTATACTATTTTTTTTCCTGTAAATAACTTTCTTAGACGGATGTCATCTGCAAATAAAATTGGCAACTGATCTTTTAATTAATATATTTTAGGCAAAAATGCAAAATACCCTCCTGAACTATCCCCAAATGAGCAAAATACCCCATGTACTATAAAAGTGAGCAAATCAGCCTCTCAAGTTCTCAAAATTGAGCAAATTGGCCATTTGGACCCACTTTTTGAATGTCAAATTACCATTATACTCATATATTAACCTTTTGTAAAATATAAAAATAAGGGTTAACTTCATTTACACCCATGATATTTGTTTTATCTTTAATTAGACCCCTCAAGTTTGACAAACTTCATTTACATCCTTATTTTTTCAAACCCACATCTATTATATCCCCTAATGCTACTTAATACCTAAACTACCATCAATGTTGAGATATGTAGCGTTTGGAAACAAAGATTTAATTTCTTTACTACCCTCAAATTTTATTATCTCTATCCAATATTTTTTCACTTTTAACATCATTATCTAGTTATATAAATTATTTATTATAAATATATATATATATATTATTTACTATAAACGATTGTTTTTTATGCCGAAATAAAAAATTAATGCCGAAATATTTTTTTATATTGCTTTATGCCCAAATGGGCTATTCTCAGTATCTGAAGTCACGACTCCGTTGCTTGGCAGTTTGAGTCCTTATCACTTAAACATGAAATGTGTTTTAAAATCATCAACTTTTAGGTGTCAATTGAGAAAATATTTTGGTCAATAGACAGAACCAACCTTTTTGTTTTTGAACTACCATTAATTTCGGTATTAATTGTTTGGTCAAATTTTGGTCAATAGACAGAACTAATATGTTGGTCAAATTTTGGTATAAAAAATTATTTATAGTAATATATATATAATAATAATTTATATAACTAGATAATAATGGCAAAAGTGGGAAAATAATACACCCTAATTGGTAGTTTGAAAAAAATATATATTTCGGCATTAATTTTTTATTTCAGAGTATATCAAAAAACAAATTCGTTTATAGTAAAAAATATATAAAAACATTATTTATATAACTAGATAATAATGTTAAAAGTAGGAAAACATTGGATAGAGATAATAAATTTTGAGTGTAGTAAAGAAATTGAATTCTTGTTTCCAAATACCACATATCTCACCATTGAGGGTAGTTTAGGTATTAAGTGTCATTAGGGGGTGTAAATGATATGGGTTTGAAAACATAATGGGTGTAAATGAAGTTTATCAAACTTGAGGGGTCTAATTAAAGATAAAATAAATCTCATGGGTGTAAATGAAGTTAACTCTTATTTTTATATTTTACAAAATATTAATATATGGGTACAATAGTAATTTGATATTCAAAAAGTGGGTCCAGGGGGGCAATTTGCTCAATTTTAAGAACTTGAGGGACTGATTTGCTCATTTTTATAATACAGGGGGTATTTTGCTCACTTAGGGATAGTTCAGGGGGGTATTTTGCACTTTTGCCTATATTTTATAATAGTAATTTTTGTTATAAAAAAGTAAAAATATTTATCTGTATATTGATTATGTTTTACAATCTAATAATTGGATGATCCCAGCATCCTGCATCATTGTAGTTATCCGCATTTACGCTTAGTGTTTCATTTATTGAATATAGTTGTCCCCGTCGACGTCCCTTGCTGATCATGGTGTCCTACTCTTCTGCAGCCATCTGGTGGGCAAGGCTGCCCATGTGAGCGTCTAGCTTCAACAACTGATAGTTGAAGATGTTGGTTTAATCCATCTCTCTCTCTCTATATATATATATGTATATATACGCACATATGTCTGTCTGTATACACAACATATGTAAACACACATAATATATATGTATATTTATATATTTTGAAATTACCTAGACGATAGTAAAAACAGCCTAGAGGGTGAATAGGTTTTCTGTCGATTTTATGATCAATTAAAATTATTTAGCGAAAATTCAATTTTAATTAGTCACAAACCCTAATTCTCAATTCAATTCTCAAAAATAGATTAATCAATCAAATATGAATATAAGTGCAGAAATTTAAATCATGAGAAGACAGAGATTTTTACGTGGAAAACCTTGGAAAGACTCAAAGTAAAAACCACGAATATACTCGGGTATCGATGCACTATGAATAAGAGAATTTGTACAGACTCTATGAAAACAGAACTTACAACCCCTATAATTTATTGTTCTTCATTTGACGTCTGAAAGTCTAGATTCACTCGCGCTCCACGAAGCTTTCGCTCCGATCTCCGCACTCAGACGACTCTATTCTTCAACGGATCAACGTAACCACGTTGCTATAGACGGTGTGTGAATTTTTTAGCAACTAAACCATTCAATCGTATATAGAAATTGTCGATGTAGAAACACGATTGAAGACGTCCAATAACAAGAGAGAACTTGTGTATCTCTAATCACTCAATAATATTCTCTCACCATATGTATATCTCTGTAGAAGAAGATGAAGCTGTAGAAAACTTGCAGAGAATTCTTAAAGACGTGTCTCCTCTTGTTGTAGACTTGTGTATTTATAGACAATGATGATCCAAACCCTAAGTTTGCTCTTTCTCGTAATTTCACATCCAAACCCTATATTCTGGTGAATATAATGTATATAGCACACACTTTGATGTATATAAGTCGTGATCATATCATAAAACCAATCCATGGACAAATCAAACATCGTTGCAAAATTTACCCAAAATCTTGCCGTAACTATGCTTCAAGCGTAAGTCCAAGTGTAAAAATTTGTTTTCTAGCCACTTTTTGAAACTGAAAGCGTAGGCATTTTTGTTAAAACCACTTTTCTTCGCAACTTGGCCAAAATGACCCTCTTGAACCCATGATACTTTTTGCTTGAAGTGACGGCTTCGAAAAATGTCATTTTCGCCATCTAGGAGACATTTTTCCTCAATATGCTCACTTTCGTGCTTCACTTGTATTTTTCATTACTTCAATGCTTGATTTTGCCTTTGATGAAGCTTATCGATGTCATTGAAACCAAACCAACCTATCTAACACTCAACATGGTTATTGTCTAGAACATGTCATAAATAAACAATACACAAAAGTGTTATTACAATCTCTCCCTTGGCATTTCTGAGACAAAACCATGTTTTACAATATAGACTCACAAATAACAACATAACATCTATACCTATGAACACACACTAACAAAAATAGATATAAATTGTCATATTGCTTTCATGACGACCAATCCTGTAACCACAACACTAAACAAACCATTAAACGCAAGTGTGGAAAAAAAATATAAACCAACATAATGATTATAAGAAAATCATACCAACAATGCACACATAATGATCATCATTCTCCCCCTGAAAATAAACTCCCCATTGCTAAATACTTCTCCATCTTAATCAAACAATCTTAACCAAACAATCTATCCCCCTTACTTAATACTTCTCCCCCATTTTGTCACTGAAATGTCAAGCAAAGAGAGTATATGCCATAACAACAATATAGAGAGATGCAAGGAAGTACTCAAGGAAAAACACCAAGATACAGAACCCTTATCAGATCATATCCAAATTCTTAGGGTAATAGAAATCTCTACTACGCATGACCCTACTACTAATGCATGAATGCAAAAATGTCATGAATAAAAATAAAATAAAATATTTTTGTTTTTAGAAATATGTGAGCAAAGCAGTAGAGACACAAAGCCAATCATTAACACATCATATTCTCAAATTTAACTCGACAATTATACATACGGTATAGAAGAAAATCAACACACATACCTTGTAAACTCAAGAATTCACAAGTCAAGTTTTGCAAATAAATATATATATGAAGATTCTCATGTGCAAGTACTAAGGCAAGATGAAAACAATACATACTAAAGCTGATAATCTCCCCACCAACCGCGATGATAATTCAATCCAAGATCCAAACTAGAAGGCAAAAATAAAATATACTTTCTATTTGTCACACAATTTCATCATTTTCATCTTTTCAACATTTTCACCATATCCATTTTGTCTTTCTAAGCTCCGAACTTTCCAGCGAGGATTTTTAGTCCCAAACAACTGGGTCCGAGCTTCTTCCATGGGATTTATGCTCATTAGTATTCTCCCCTTTTTACGTGAACACTCAATGGTTACTGAGGTAAGAGGCCCGGTTACTCAGACTGAAGAATTACTTTTTGCATTTTTATATTTTAAACATCTCATTCTTTCATTTTTTTCAACATCACGACAACATTCATACACATGCAAAAAAATATATTTCATGCATAGACCAATCTAGCATAGCTCATAAACCTTCATACCACTTCGGGTTAAATAAAAAAAATAACAGATTCAACAGACATTATAATCATCACCGAAGCAACTAACACCTAAGATTAAAGTTTTATAACATAAAATAATCATGCCAAGTGACCATCCAAAAATCTTAGGTCGGACTAATACCTCTACTTCACATATGCATAATGAGACAAGTAAATGTGAAAATAGAGTAAAATATGACAACCTTTGTACTCTAGCCAAACTCAACAGTATCAAAAAAATTATTGTCATTTATTTCAAATAAAATGCATGCATGAATAAAAATAATACAAATGCATGATTACCTATCAATTATAGGAAATAAAATACAATGTGTTCCTAGAATGATAGATAAGAAGATATTTATTCTAAAGAAAGAATAATAATAGATTTCCTAAGACTAACATACTTTTGAAAATCTAATAGTTTTGTAAAGATATATACCAACTGAGAATCTGTGGATATGAACTCTAGAGACACTATACCATCTTTAACAAGATCGCGAATGAAATGATGTCGAATATCTATATGCTTTGTCCTAAAATGTTGAACAAGATTTTTAGAAATATTTATCGCACTTGTGTTATCACAGAACACAGTCATTGTACCTTGAGAAAAATCATAATCTTGCAACATCTGACGCATCCACAAAACTTGAGTACAACAACTACCAACTGCTATATACTCGGCCTCAGTAGTGGAAAGAGAAACACAATTTTGCTTCTTGCTATGCCAAACAACTAAGCAATTTCCAACATAAAAACACCATCCACTAGTACTTTTTCTATCATCAACATTACTGGCCCAATCAACATCATAAAAGGATACGATATCAGTATTAGTACCTGATGAATACCACATACCATAATTCACTGTCCCTTTAACATACTTGATAATCCTTTTCACAACAGTAATATGAGACTCCTTAGGATTTGTCTGGTAACATCCACATAAACCAACACTAAAAGCAATATCAGGTCGACTGACAGTCAAGTATAACAAACTCCTAATCATACTCCTATAAATTGTACGGTCAACATCTTTGCCTTTAGTATCTATGCTAAGCTTGACACTAGTACTCATAGGAGTGCGAGCATCCTTAGCATTTTCCAAACCAAATTGTTTTACTAATTCCAAGGCATAACGAGTTTGAGAAATAAAAATCCTATCATTTATTTGCCTAACTTGAAGCCCTAGAAAGAAATTTAATTCACCAATCATGCTCATCTTAAATTCATGTTTCATTTGATCTCCAAAATAATGAGCAAGTTGATCAGAAGTGAGACCAAATACAATATCATCAACATAGATTTGAGCAACAACTGTATCACTCTCAATTTTATGAATAAATAGTTTTTTGTCCACTCCCCCTCGAGCAAAACCTATTTCCAACAGGTAATCAGTCAACCTTTCATGCCAAGCTCTAGGAGCTTGCTTTAGCCCATACAAAGCCTTTTTCAGCCTGTAAACATGACCCGGACAATGAGGATCTTCAAATCCTTTGGGCTGCTCCACATATACTTTCTCATGAAGAACACAATTAAAAAATGCACTCTTCACATCCATTTGATATAACTTAAATCCAAGATGACAAACAATAGCAAAAAAAATCCGAATAGATTCAAGACTAGCAACTAGAGTGAAAGTATCATCAAAATCAATACCCTCCATCTGAGTATATCCTTGAGTAACAAGCCTAGCCTTATTCCTAACAGTTGTATCATTTTCATCTTTTTTATTCTTGAAAATGCACTTGGTACCAATCACGTTTATCTCTTTCGGTATAGGCACAAGATACCACACATCATTCTTAACAAATTGCTGAAGTTTTTCTTGCATAAAATTTATCCACTCACTATCTTGAAGAGCTTCTTTGACATTTTTAGGTTCCAAGGAAGATGTATAGCATGCATACGAAACTTCATTCCTAGCCTTTCTCCGTGTTACCATCATCTGATCAACAAATCCTATAACATTATCCGAAGGTTAGTACAACTTTACCCTTGCAGATGGTTCTTTAGAAGGTGTAGGCTGAACATCACCAATTTGATCATGTGATTCTGCAGGACTTGGAGTATCACCATTAACCACATTGTCCTCTTTTTCAACATCGGAAGAATCATTATCCAATATAAAGAACGACTCACCATCTTCCTCCTCAACAGACATTGGAGACTCATCAACACATGAGTCATCAACCACTACATTCGCAGATTCCAGCATAGTTTGAGTTCTAAGGTTAAACACCCTATATGGTCGACTAGTCAATAAATAACCCAAAAATATTCCTCCATCACTCTTAGACTCGAACTTCCCAATAGATTCACGATCTCTAAGAATATAACATTTTGCTCCAAAAATCTTGAAATATTTCACATTGGGTTTCTTTCCATTCAACAGTTCATAAGGAGTTTTTAAAGTGTCTGGCCTAAGATAAACTCTGTTTGAGGTGCAACATGCTGTGTTCACCCCTCGGCCTAAAAATACCTAGGAACATTCCTACCCTGTAGCATAACATTGGTCATTTCCTGAATAACCCTATTCTTCCTCTCAACTACTCCATTTTGTTTAGGAGTTTTAGGTGCTAAAAATTCATGTTTTATTCTTCTCTCATCACAAAACACTTCAATTTCTGAAATTTCAAACTCCCTTCCATGATCACTCCTCACTCTAGAAATGGAACAATTCTTCTCAGTCTGAATTATTAAATAAATCCTCTTAAAACTTTCAGAAGCTTCAAACTTTTCACTTAGAAATCCAACCCATGTAAACCTTGAGTTATCATCCACCATGACAAAAATATACTTCTTTCCTCTTTTGCTCATGGTCCTAGTGGGACCCATTAAATCAATATGCAACAACTCTAAAGGTCTAGAAGTACCAATGAAATTTGTCTTTTTGTGCTGACATCTGACTTGTTTACCTTTCTGACATGATTCACACACAATCATTTTTGCACAACCAAGCTTAGGAACTCCCTTAACAATTTCACTCTTAATAATTTTTGTTAATTCACGAAAATTAACATGTCCCATTCGCTGATGCTAGATTTAAACTTCATCAAGTTTAACCCTATTGCATAACAATTCAGAACTAGGAACAATGCAATAGCAATTATCAGTTGAACGAATACCTTCCATCACGTAATTCCCAAAAGAGTCAATGATCGAACACTTATTAGGAGAAAAAGTGACCTTATGATTGTTATCACATATCTGACTTATGCTCAACAAATTTGCTTTAAGACCCGTTACATAAAGCACATCTTCTAGTTTAGGTAGATCAGGAATCACAACCATACCTTTTCCTTTAACATTTGACTTTTTTCCATCACCAAACGTTACTATCCCACCATGACACTCCTCGAGAAATCCAAAAAATGACTTATCTCCAGTCATATGTCTCAAACATCCACTATTCAGATACCAAGAAGTAGATTTGCATGCTTTAAGAGCAGTATGAATTACAAGACAATGTAGCTCACCTTTGTGAATCCATGTCTTCTTCATCTTCAGAGCTCCATTCGCCAATCTTGACAAATTCTTCATTTCTTCATTCAACATTCGAATTTGATCTTGAACATGATATACATATTGAACTTTTTGTTCCTTCAATCAAGACCTTCCCTCGTAGCTTAGAACACCTCGGTCGAATGTGACCTCTAACACCACAGTGGTGATATACAGAAATGAACCTCTGAACTCTATCAGTCACCATCCTATGATATCTAGTGGTAAGAAAAGGCTTGCATTCAATAGGTCTTTTGACATAGGCTTGAACACCAGGATTCCAATTTGAATTTCCTTGTGAAAAACTAGACGCTATATGGGAGGCCTTTACAAAGGTGATTTTTGCAACAACATTCGAATTTGACATTACTCCAACAAAACCCAAACCCTTTGTATTTCTAACTGATTTTCCCTTACTCAACATCTTCTCAAGCTTAAGGGTTCCTTCAAACCATTTACAAATAGTTAATTTAACATCTTTCAGCTCTTTTTCCAAATTCTCAATCTTAGTATATTTCTCAACCACTTCCTTATTGAGATCATCTACCAAATTCAATGCCTGAGCTCTTTCTAGTTCAGATTTCTTTAAATCCTCAACCAACTTGGCCTTTTGAGTCTATAGGAGATTTTGAGTTTTAGAACTATTGACTAATTCATCTTTTAAAGAATGTAATTCGTTGTCCATGTTAAGACTCTTAGTCAACAATTTCATGTGATTTTTATGAAGTTGTGCGGTTTTATCAAGTAATTTGTCATAAGACTCTTGAAGCGTATCATCACAACCTTCATCACTCTCAGAACCTTCTTCTTCAGACATCGCCCAACTTGTAGCAACTTCTTTGACCTCCTTGCATTGTGCAACAAACATAGTGAAATTCTCAGAATCATCACCTACATCCGAGTCTGTCGCATCACTAGCTGATCCATTGTCAGAGTTATCATCCCAACTGACAGCTAATCTTTTGGATTTCTTCAAAGTGTTTTCACACTCTGCAGCTATGTGACCATATCCTTGACATTCAAAACATTGGAGTTTTTTCTTTTTAGGATTAGACTTGTTCTTCTTAGTTTGAGTTTTATTTCTACTTCTAGACTCACCTAACTTATCCCCAAATTTTTGTCCCTAACCATTCTGTTTAGCCCTAACAAAATTGATCAACCTCTTAGCAAACATGGCTATATCATTCAGAATCAACTCATTTTCTTCATCAGGTTCAACATGATCCTCCCTAGTGGTTTTGAAAACTATGCTCTTTTCTTTTGTGCCACTAGCCTTCTTAGGGGTTTTTTTGAACATTTCCATCTCATAAGATTTTAAATTTCCTGTCAATTCTTCAACCTTAATTTCTTTAAGACTTATGACCTCTGAAATGACAGTGACCTTAGATAAAAAACGTTCAGGTAGAGACCTAAGGATTTTCTTTACTATGGTAGTCTCATGAATAGGCTCACCTAGGTTATGACAACCCATTACAAGATCAGTTAACCTAGCCTCAAAGTCGACGTAGACTTCATCCTCCTCCATCTTCTGCTGCTCAAATCGAGAATTTAGAATTTGAAGTTTCGATTGTTTAACCTTCGAAGTTCCTTCATGAGTAACTTGGAGAATGTCCCAAGCTTCATTGGCAATTACGCACGTAGCAATCCTCTTGAACTCACTCGGGGTAACAACATTGTATAACGCATTCAACGCTTTTGAGTTCCAATTCGCACTATTCGTCTCAGCAGCAGTCCACTCGCTTGACAATTTTGCTTTCACTTCATTAGTCGCATCGTCTTTCACAGTGGGAAGTGAGTATCCTACTTCTACAGCATTCCACACTCTCTCTTCTAAAGATTTTAGAAATGCCCTCATTATCGTTTTCCAATATGTGTAATTCGACCCATCAAATAAAAGGGATCTAGATATTTAACCTCCTTCACGAAGCATCTCCATCGTCTAAGTTCACGATCTAACCCTAGGTAGTTAACCTAAATCATGGAAACCATGCTCAGATACTAATTGAAATTACCTAGACGATAGTGAAAACAACCTAGAGGGGGGGGGGGGGGGGGTGAATAGGATTTTTATCGATTTTATGATCAATTAAAATTATTTAGCCAAAATTCAATTTTAATTAGTCATAAACCCTAATTCTCAAAAATAAATAAATCAATCAAATATGAATATAAGTGCAGAAATTTAAATCACGAGAATACACATATTTTTACGTAGAAAACCTTGGAAAGACTCCAAGTAAAAACCACGGATACACTTGGGTATCGATGCACTATGAATCAGAGAATTTATACAGACTCTATGAAAACAGAACTTACAACCGTTGTAATTTGTTGTTCTTCACTCAACGCCTGAAAGTCTAGATTCACTTGTGTTCCACGAAGCTTTCGCTCTGATCTCCGTACTCTGACGGCTCTGCTTCTCAACAGATAAAAATCACCATGAAGCCTCCTGCTCAGATCTCCGCACTTAGACGACTCTGCTCTTCAACAGATCAACGCAACCATATTGCTATAGAAGGTGTGTGAATTTTTTAGCAACTAAACCATCAATCGTGCATAGAAATTGTTGATGTAGAAGCATGATTGAAAATGTCCAATAACAAGAAAGAACTTGTGTATCTCTAATCACTCAATAATATTCTCTCACCATATGTATATCTCTGTAGAAAAAGATGAAGTTGTAGAAAACTTGCAGAGAATTCTTAAAGACGTGCATTCTCTTGTTGTAGACTTGAGTATTTATAGATAATGATGATCCAAACCCGAAGTTTTCCATTTCTCGTAATTTCACATCCAAACCCTATATTCTTATGAATATAATGTATATAGGACGCACTTTGATGTATATAAGTCGTGGTCATATCATAAAACCAACCTATGGACAAATCAGACATCGTAGCCAAAATTTATCCAAAATCTTGCCGCATTTACACTTCAAGCGTAGATGGCCTACGCTTCAAGCATAGGTCCAAACGTAAAAATGTGTTTTCCAGCCACCTTTTGAAACTGAAAGCGTATGCATTTTTGTTAAAACCACTTTTCTTCGCAACTCCGCCAAAATGACCCTCTTGAACCCACGATACTTTTTGCTTGAAGTGACGGCTTTGGAAAATTTTGTTTTCGCCCTCCAGGAGACATTTTTCCTCAATATGCTCACTTTCGTGCTTCACTTGTATTCTTCATTACTTCAATGCTAGATTATGCCTTTGACGAAGCTTATCGGCGTCATTGAAACCAATCCAACCTATCTAACACTCAACATGATTATTGTCTAGAACATGCCATAAATAAACAATACACAAAAGTGTTCTTACATATTTGTCTTTGATAACTGGGTGGCAACAAGCTTTTTGACCACGGAAGATAAATCAGATTTGGGTATATCTTTTTGCTGATGTGGTATGTAGTTGTGGATTACAATGTCACTTTGGCATCTATTGTGACATCTTCTGTGATGGATAGTAATATTTTTTATTTGAAAAGTGAGGGAGAATGATATGCATACAAACACTTGTAACATATATGTGTACAAGTATTGCAGCATGTATCGTTCCCACAGAGAACGCCCAAGTGTAGATGCGTATTTTAGCGCACACCCAGAATGTCTATTAATGAAACCATAAGGTCATATTTATACAATTACGTGACGGGCTTTAGGCCCATTAGAAGATAAAAATCAAATCACAATTAAGGTAATTTTTTTCCCAAATTAATGGAATTTAGGCTTTATCTTTCTCTTTTTGAATTGTCATCAGATCCTTGATTCCCATACTTGCTTAAGCATAGGTTAGGCTTGTGCCATATGGACTGGGTCCGATTGGTAGTGGATTGGGCCAGAATTTTGGGCATCTACAGATGACAATGAAGCGGGTACGAAACGAGTTAGCCTATATACATCCCCGTTCTGTTTAATTTTTTAAACTATCACCCCCTTCACGGGTTATATTTTCATAAACCATACCAGCTCCATTAATAGTTCACTATACCCGTGCTCGCCCTGCCTCATTAACACTTAAATCTTAGTGTCATCTTCATCATGGACAAAATAATTGGATACACATAAAAAAAAATATAACATATGAACTTCTTTCAAATTATCTTACAATCGAACTCTCTCATTTTTCTTTGTATATATTAAAGTACTCGTATTTTCTTGAACTTCGATGTCTAGCCCTATAAAAAAGAATGAGTAATAACTAATAAAGTATTTAGGATTCATAAAAAGTTTTATAAAACATAATAAAATTAATGTAAACGGGATGGGCGAGTCATGGCGGATATTTAACAGAACCCGTACCTGCACTATGACCCATGATGACCTCCACTTTTTTTGCCAAACCCGTCCCTACGAAATAAAAGGGGTTCCCAACTCTTTAAATAAATGGGCGTAACGAGGCGGTACAAATTACCCCCTCCCTCCACCCAAATTTTGTGGTTGTCTCTATCATTATATATTGCATTCAAAGGCAAAAATAGTTTTAGGTGTAATTTCCCCCTCCAATAAAAATTTATAAGGCCCAATAACTTTTATAGACACTAATTTACGGGACGAGCGGGTTTTTTCAAACGAACATGTGAATCGATCAACGTTTAGATGGTTAGCAAATTTATAGAACAGAAGATTAATTTTTTATTAAAAATATATTTATATTATTAAAATAATTTATTTAATAGTTCGACTATAATTGTTTTTCTTAAAGTTCGGTCCCCTACTTTGCAATCCTAGCTCCGCCCCTGGTAGTGATGGGCATTCTACGTAAAAACATTTCCTTCATGGGTGAGATTTTTGGGCTTTGGGTAGTAGCCAATCAATTTAGGGGTGGACAAAAATCTGGCAAATTCGAAAATCCAATCCGTCCAATTCGGTCTGAACATATTGGATCAATTTGATTATGGATTAGATTGGACAATGATCCAAAAATACCGAATCCGGTATTTTATGGATCGGTTATGGATTTGATTTTCAATAATTCGTCAAATTCGGTCAAATCCGGTACTGTTCATATATATTTTAGTATATTTATATTAATATATATCAAA
The DNA here is from genome assembly GCA_963922005.1 of Cornus suecica. Lineage (NCBI taxonomy): Eukaryota > Viridiplantae > Streptophyta > Magnoliopsida > Cornales > Cornaceae > Cornus > Cornus suecica. Next base: position 35,920,200 of record OY998238.1, on the reverse strand, counting down.
TAATATATTATCTTAAACTAAATTATAATATCTTATATCACTAATATATTATTTTAAACTAAATCATAATATCTTATTTTACTCTAAATAATTATCTATTTATATCTATAATATTATAAACATGTAAGACATTTTTTATTATTTCTATACATTTATCTACTAAAGAATAAAAATAAAAATAATTAAAGTATAAGATTCGAATAACTATATTCAAATAAGTATCACTAGTGCATTATTATAATATGTTATTTCAATATATGCGTCTTCTTCAAGCAAGTAATTATAATTAATGAATTTGAACCCTTACAAAAAAAGATAAAGGAGATAGATGTACGCCCAAATTTAAAATTTTAAAATAAATTATATTCAGAGGACTATAATTAAAAGGTACTATTAACAATTTATTATTTAAAGACCTATATCTTCTTTAAAAAATGAAGTATAATTGAATTATCCAACAACTACAAAGAGAGATAGTTGTACACCCAAATTTAAAATATTTTAATTTCATGCTTAAATATCTATATAACTTAGTTTAATTAGATGTCATTATATTTATTCAATTAAAATATTTGTTATAATAAATATTAGAATAATAAAAGATAGAACTTGATCTATTGAAATAAAAAAAATGCTATGATTATTAGTAAAAAAAGGTACTTTTGTATAAATATTTAGTATTCTTATATAATATTATACTAAAAAAAGTTATTTCTTTATTCAATGTTTGGTTGGTTATTTTTATAATAGACATACCAAAATAAGTTTTAACCTATTTACTTTTGTATCATTACTTGAATTTCTCCGAGATTCATTGGCTATCCTTGTGGGTTTTGTATGAACTTGGATTTCTTCTAGTATTTTTGTCATTAACGGGTGGTTATGGGGCTTCTTGGAGCATTGTATGAACTTGAATTTCTCCCATATCTTACTATCTTTGCATGACTTTTTAGCGTTTTCTATTAATACTAAGCTTGCTTGCCTTTAGAAAAAAAACAAACAATAGCTCTGTTGTTAACTTGTTCTTGTCGTTCACATCATATATGTGCAGTATATGAATTTATTTCCTCACTTTAGGTAATTTAATTTTGTGTTTCAATCTGCGAAACCGATCCGAACCAATCCGGCTCACCGCGGTCCTGTTAGGATTGATTTTGTTCGACAAATGGATTGGATTGATTCCAGAAATTGAGAATCCGGTATTAGTGGATTGGATCCAAAATATCTTCAATCCGGTCCAATCCGATCCGTGTCCACCCCTAAATCAACTAACCAAGTTTAGCAGGTGATTCTTCTATTTCTTTATAACCTTGTAATTAAAATCTTCTTTAAAATACGTATTATTTTTCTATGAAAAAAAAATCTACTACAGTAAATTCTAGTCCTCCAATTTTTAATAGTTTAAGTATTGCTGATATATATTTCCTCTGTTTTAAATTATAATTTTTTTTTGGGGAATTTATCATTTTAAGATGATGATTTTTATTAGTTTGATAGTGAATAAAAAGTTAATTTTACCCTTGATCATACCAAGTGATGTAATGATTTGTAATTTAGATATTTTATAAATTATATGCTTGAAGGGTAAATTGACCATATAAAGTTCATTGACTTTTCAATTTGAAATACTTATTTTGAAATGGATAGAATAATGACGTGGATAGTTAAATTAGGACGGATGTATTACAAGTCGTGGCAAAATGCTTAGAAACTCCAAAAATGAGGTAATAGATTGCTGTTTATCGAGAGTGAGAGAGACTTCAAACAACTCCCATTGAAAGAGGTCAATTTCAGAATGCACGTCATATTTACAATGACAAGCCAAATGGAAAACCAAAAAAAAGAAAGATAAAGAGCCCGAATGTACAACAATTACCAATCCAAAAAAACAAAAGAAAAAAAAAAAAACTAGAAAAAACACCACAATTCCTATCACATGGAAGAATATATACAAGGGATAATCAAGACTCTAAATTCCGGTCCCCTGCTTCGTTCTTCCACCAAAATCTCCAAACACAAAACATTGGTCTCATCTCTCAGGTATCCAAAACACTCATCACTATCCTGCAAGACATGCAAGAAATTAAGTATAAGAAAATCTCATTTCCAACAAAAATTACATACACGGAGGCACATAGCCCCCAATCAAAAAAAAAAATAATGATAATTTAAGTATTTTGAAAAAAATATAGGCAAAAAATGAAATTTGCTCCCGTTTAATTTTGAAAAATTTAGACTTATTCCCCTTAATTGTGCCTAATATCATGAATTGCCCCTAATTTAAATAATTTCTAGCTCCGTCCCTGCATACAAGACCACGAGACATAGCATCACTTTTGAGTCCACTTCGCACTACTAAATTTGTTTACCAAATAATCAACCCTTAAAAAATTTACAATGTTTCTCAGCACAAATTATTATATCTATGAGAAATGGCAGAAAAATTGGGTCATATAACATCACTTTCAAAGCAAGACATGACATTATTCTGAATTTTTTATTTAATACTCCAACTATCCTAATTCTCATTTTAGATAGTATTATTCTTATATATAAGTAACATCAGTTGAATCATTTCATTGAATAGTGACCCGTCACTGATAAAGAATCTGAAGATATGCAAAGTTAAGAGGAGCGGATTGAAGTATTGACATAATTAGGATGTAAATGAATTAAGAGTTTACTTAAAAAAAAATCCTATGCTTTTCAATTTAATCAATTAATTTTATTGTGTCCATTTTGCCAATTATATTATTCAATATTATCACTATTCCCACTCCTCCTCACATTTGAGTCAAAATATCTAAACTATCATCCCTTAATAATATAAGAGGGTTTAGTGAAATTAACCATTAAAAAAATTATTTTTCGAAAATAAATTTTATTTTTCGTAAAAACTATAAATTTCAAAATATATATATATATTTCGGAAAATATGATTTTTTCCGAAAAATATTTTTTTTTGTGAAAAATATATATTATGTTCCAAAATATGATTTTTTTCCGAAAAATATTTTTTTTTGCGAAAAAGTATATATTATGTTCCAAAATATGAATTTTTTGCGAAAAATATTTTTTTTTGCGAAAAATATATATTATGTTCCAAAATATGATTTTTTTTCCGAATTTTTTTTTTTTGCAAAAAAGTATATATTATGTTCCAAAATATGATTTTTTTCCGAAAAATATTTTTTTTGCAAAAAATATATATTATGTTCCAAAAAATGATTTTTTTTCCGAAAAACATGTTTTTGCGAAAAAATATATATTATGTTCCAAAATATAAATTTTTTCAAAAAATAATTTTTTTGCGAAAAATATATATTATGTTCCAAAATATGATTTTTTTTGCGAAAAAGGATATATTATGTTCCAAAATATGAATTTTTTCCGAAAAATAATTTTTTTGCAAAAAATATATATTATGTTCCAAAATATGATTTCTTTTTTGAAAAATATTTTTTTTTGCGAAAAAGTATATATTATGTTCCAAAATATGAATTTTGTTTTTCGAAAATTTTTTTTTTTGCAAAAAATATATATTATGTTCCAAAATATGATTTTTCCGAAAAATCAATTTTTTTCAAAAAATATATACTATTATGTTCCAAAATATGATTTTTTTCTGAAAATTATTTTTTTTGCGAAAAATATATACTATTATATTCCAAAATATGATTTTTTTCTGAAAAATATTTTTTTTGCAAAAAATATATATTATTTTTTCCGAAATAATTCATATTTTGGAAAATAATATACTCCCTCCGAAAAATAATTTTTTTGCAAAAAATATATACATATTTTTGAATTTATAATTTTTGCAAAAAATATAATTGATTTTCGATAAATAAGTTTTTTAAATGGTTGATTTCACTAACCCCCTTATACTATTGAATGTAGTTTATACATTTTGACTCAAAATGTGAGGTGAGGGGGCATAATGATGAAATTGAATAATATAGGGGACAAAATAAACATAATGAGATTAGTTGATTAAACTGGATAGTATAAGTGAGTTTCTTAAAATTAAATTAAACCCATATATCTATACACAAAACAAGAAAGATAATGGCATAATTAAGTGTCATTTCAGAAGTTAATACAAAATTAAGTGTCATTTCAGAAGTTAATACAAAAAATAGAACCAATCATCAACTGTCGGACTTCTGGGCTCCGCGCTTTGCAGCTCTTGAGGTGACGATTTTATCGTTGACAATCTCTTGAAATACCCACGGCCTCCAGGCCTTGTTGCTGCAAACGAATCACGCCCCACCAAAACCCAAAATGAGATTCAAACCCCCAAAATGTCAAAATTATTTCACACACACCCTTATCATCGTTAAACCCTCATGCATGTAAACAAAACTTGAACACTTACGTGAAAAAGGTGAAATGGGGGCACTTGAACCTGCGGGAGAAGATGAGACTGAGTTCGAGTTGCTGGAAACGTTCCGGAAATTGGATTTCATTGGGAGGATGACGATACTCCGAGTAACCGAGATATCGTCCGTTGTCATGATTGGTAGAGGAGGAGATCGGACGGCAGATAATGAGTCATATTTGCGGAGTTTGCCGAGGCCGGTGTCCGGTGTGGGGCCGGCAAATGTTTCGTCCCAGAGTTTGTGGAGAAACCCCATGTTTTCTTGTAATGTAACAACACAAATATATGAATGTGTGTTTTGTATGCGTGTATGTATATTGGCGAAGAGAGGAGATAAGTGAAGGGCTTTTGTTTAATTAGTGGAAAGACAGTTTTGAGTGAGATGGGAGGGACTGATATTGGTGTTATTATAGAGAGACAGGAGAGTCTAATCTTCAAATGGAGTAATGGCTTTGTTTTCTAGCCATCCAAACAAGCTAAAGAAATGTGTGTATAAAACTATAACTATATAAACTGATCAAGGTTTACTTGGTTTGTAATTATTGAATAATTTTTAATTTTTTAATAATTAAAAAATTAAAATATGTAAAAAGAATTGTTTTGTCCAATTATTTAAAAAAAGAAGAAGATACATATCTTTTATTGATATCTAAAAAAAAAGTTTTTTGAGTTATAAATCAAGGCAGCCTATATTTCATGTAACATAAGACTACCTATCAACTTACTAAGGCCATGTTTGGTAGGTGGTCTTTCTGGTCTGGTCTGGTCTGGTCTGGTGTGGTTCGGTCCGGTCTGGTCTGGTCTAATCTGATCTTGAAAAGTCTATTTGGTAAGCGGTTTGGTCTTACTATTTATTTATTATAATATTTATTTATGTATTATTTATTTATTTATTTATTATTTCTTCACTTTATAATATATTTTATTATTTTATTATTTATATTATTAAATTATTATTTATTAATTTATATATTAATTTATAAATATATTCTATTTATTTATTATTATTTCATTATTTAATTCATTTTATTTATAAATTATTTATTCATTTTTAATTATTTAAAAATATATTTTATTAATTTAATATTAATTTATTATTATTATACTCATTTTTTATTATTATCATGAAGTATTTATTCATTATTATATTTACTTATTACTTATTATTATATTTATTTATTATTATATCAATTTATTAATTTTATTATATTTATTTATTATTATTATTTATTTCATTTTGTTTATTATTTATTGTTTTTATTATATTTTATGTAATTTATTATTATTATTTATTATTTAGTCCATTTTTTATTATTATTATTATATTTATTTATTATTATTGTATTCATTTTTTTATTATTATTATGTTTTATTTAATTTATTATTTATATTATTAATTATTCATTTTTAATTATTTATAAATATATTTTATTATTTATTCATTTATTTATTATTATTATATTCATTTTTTTATTATTATTAGGTATTATTTATTTCATTTTGTTTATTATTTATTATTTATATTTTATTTTTAAAATATGTTTTATTTAATTTATTATTATTATTAATAATTTTTTATTATTATTTATTCATTTTTAATAATTTATAAATATATTTTATTAATAAGACCAGACATGACCACCTTTTTTTTTTGTCTGAAATGAGGCCATTTTGGTCTGATTTGGTATTACTTGGTCTAACCAAAAATTTGGGACCAATGCTACCAAACACGGTCTGGTCCCATAAAACGCAAGACCTGACCAGACCACCTACCAAACAGGGCCTAATTAGTTATAGTATATAAATTTACTTACTCAAATATATTCTATCTGGTTTTAGGACTAGTTTTGAGTTAATAGAAACTGCAAGTTTTTAATCAATTGAAATAATACCTTCACCTAAAATCTAAAACTAAAATGAGGTAAAATTTGTGTCACAATACGCACTTCATTAAAATTTCAAGATTTATACATATTCATATATATATATATATATATATATTTTTTTGGTTAGGAAGCCGAGTGAAGCCAAAGTTTGAGTGTGAAATTAAGCTAAATCCGGAGCCCACCAAAGTAATAGGATTAGGACTGGCCCGGGCTTATTATAATATTCCACGTCATTGGATAAGATTGAAATGTAGATCTACCAAACACTTTAGATGTTGAGTTTCAAAGGGACCCACAAACACTAACGTGACAGTGATGCTGTTGCTAATTGTTAAATAGTTCTGGTTCAGAAGCTATTTATTGGTGTGTAATTAATTAGAGGTTTGGTGCTGAAGTAGAACGTGACTAGTTTTAACTTTTGATTTATAGTTTTACTAGGTTAATATGTGTACTAGTTAGGTTGCTTGAACTTTAATTTTTAACTAAAAAAAATGTAAAGACTAGGGTGATATTTTTATTTGCCAATCTGTTTGTTTTTTTTTGGGTAAATGTTTGCCAATCTGTTTGTTCGCATTTAAAGATCCTTTAGGAATGCTGTAGATGTTAATTTTTGCACCATTTTATTTAGGCCCTTATTTATATTTTATACAAGAAATAATGGGGTTCTTGGCCCATTATATTTAAGAGCCCATTATATTTAAGATTATGATCAATTGTAATACTGTAGTCAGAATCTCGACTGTACATGGTAAAATCGAATGATTCTACGATTCTATCCGATTTTGTACGATTTTATAATTTTACTATAATTTTACTATGTTTTTATAATGATTTGATTGTTTCGTCCTTTATATGAAATACCTAAAAACTTTATAATTTAGTCCAATATCCCAATATATGACCTAAATTTATGAGAAAATATATAAAGGGCCAATGTATTAGAAAATTTTAAATTTTTTAATATAATTTAGACTTTTAAATTAAATATTTAATTATTAATATATATATTTTTAAAAATAATACAAGTTGCTAGAATCATACGATTCTACTTATGATTCTATGAACCCCAAAACGATTCTACCTAAAATTCCGATTCTGACTGTATGGTTAGAATGTTGGGATTGCAATTACATCTTAATACTCTAATCCTTTCCCTTTAAATCAGGGATTATTATGTATCTAAGTACACATTGAATTCTATCAATAAGGAAAACAACTTTTGGGGTGTGGGTTTGTGTGTTGGGCTTCCCTCTTGACTAAATGGCTTCTTTGATGGGCCTAATATTTGTGGCCCTTACAGTGGCTCATTCGAATCCGACCCATCTTGATACATATGGGTTGGATTCGATTGTGAACACATGAATATTTTTCTGTACTCAAAATTTTCAATCATAAGAGTTTTTAGGTCCACTTTCGGCCCCGATATAGTATATTCATGATTTCTTGTACTAACTTTCTTCGTGTCTTTCATCTTAATCTTGACGATTACATTTCCTCATGTCTTTTTTGCTTTGATTTTTGGCGACTGATTTTTCTGTGCCCATTGTCATTTTTTATCATCTTTGCAATTGGCACTCAGATGTGATTAGCCACTTTGATCATAGGGACATACACTAACATGTAATTGGCCATTTTTTTATTTTGCGAAATTAACTTTTAAGTATACACAAAAAATATGTTATACTTTTTTTATATGAATAATTTTCTATGACAAATGTCATCGGCCAATAAAATAAAATTGATGAATGACATTTTAACTAGTATATTTTATAATAGTAATTTTTATTATAAAAAATAAAAAAGTAAAAAATACTTATCTATGAGTTCATTTGACTCGAATCACACTTCGAGATCAGGGTTCTAACTGTTGGTGGAGAGATGTCGCCTTTGACATCAATGAATCCATGCGTTTATTCTTGTTGTGGCTGAGCAGATTTTGCAACCCCATGATGATGGGATCAGAGGTGGGTGAGGTGTATTACAGACATGTGTTAAACAAATTAAAACAGGCTCTCATCAAATTATTATGTTGTAACAGTCTAAAGAGTCCATTCAACAAAAATAAATTTCTTGTGTGGTTGATATTTAACATAGTCTTTGAAGAGTGGGTAAAAAAAATATCAGAATTGTCCTTCAATGCATGCATTAATTATGTTGTTGTTACAAATCCTACCTTGTTGCAATTCTTTAGTATAGAGGATTAAAAACAAATGTCTCTGATTCATATACGAAGATAGTATTAGGGTTTTTAGAACTGCCCAATAACACTTATTAGGGAATCCAAACCCTCAGTTCGAAGTCGTGCACACCTGCAAATCAAAATCACACACAAACACACACCAACACAATTGACACAAAGATATATACGTGGTTCAGCCAAATGAACAATATCAAGTCTTGTACAGAACATGCAATCTCTATTGCGTTTGGCCACTCTGTCTTGTAACCATCGTTGCCTCTGACTTCGCCTTGCAAACTTTGTCGCATTTGTCTTCTTTTTCCCTTTCACCGAGAAACTTTCCGGTTGCTGCATATAAAACTCCTCCTTTAGGCCGCCTTGGAGGAAAACAGTTTTGCCATCTAATAACTCTAGATGCAAACCCTCTGCTACAACAATGCTTGAATGAATGGTATTTAGTTTCACAATCGAAAAATGGAAAACTTTCTTTCCTACCGGCAGCTCGATTAACTTCTATGTCTTGATGGAGATAAGAGACTTCATCTCATCTTCCATCGCAAGCTCCCACTGGCTCACATTTGGTGCACTGCATGCTTCATCATCACATTCTGGTTCAAATCCATCTGTGAGCAACAAATAATTCAGGTATTTTTTATTTGGCACATGTGGCCATGAAATCCTCTTGAACATTGAATTAGGAGTCGGAGTATGTGGTGTATCATCCTGTTGAGTATTGTTGTCTACAATATATTCTTTTAACTGAGGATTCTCACTATCTAGAACATCTTCTATCTCAACATACACAGGATCACTCTGTTATTTACTAATCAATATCTCTTCTGGTATTTTGTGCTCTAATGGTACTCATGGACCACGATTTATAAGATACGCTGTTGTACTGACTGCTTCTGCCCAGACCTGTTCTGGCCACCCTGCCTGAATACGCATGCTTCTGGTTATCTCAGTCACTTTTCGGTTCATACATTATGCTACGACATTCAGATGTAGTGCACTTAGAATAGTCATCTCTGATCTGGTATTGTTCTCATAGCAAAATTTCTTGAATCCGGAGTCTTCGTTTTCTTCACAAAAGTCGGATCTCAATTTCTTTACCTTTAACCCTGTCTCGTTCTCTACCATGGCTTTCCATTTCTTGAACACATCGTACACCTCAAATTTATGTTTCAAGAAGTAAACCCATATCCTCCTGGAATGATCATCAATGAAAGTTACGAAGTAGGAATTTCCGCCAAGAGATGAGACAGTTGCTGGCCCCCAGACACCCATGTGAACTAGCTCAAGCTTCTCCACTGTGAGACTTTTGTTGTTGCTCTGGAAACTAACCATCTTCTGCTACACTCACAGAAATCGATGTCAATCGATTTCACTGGTAGTTTTCCCTTCGAGAGCATAACCGCGAGCTCTTTTTCACTCATGTAACCAAGCCTCTAGTGCCACAAGTTTTGATCCTCCTTACCTTCTGTAACTGCAATCACTGTGCTAAAATTAGTGATTGTGTAGAGCGTACCTTCTTTCTTTCCTCGTGTTATAGTCATAGCCCCCTTAGAAACTTTCCACTTATCTTCACTGAAAGTGGTCACATAACCTTCACTTGCCAATTGGCCTACTGAGATCAGGTTCTTCCTCAAGTCTGGAATGTGTCTCACATCCCTTAGCTTCCATATCAATCCACCGAGTCTGATATGTACTTCACATTTGCCAACAATGCTGTAGGGTTGATCGTCACATAGATAAACCTCGCTAAGGTTACCAGGTGCATAGCTCTCAAAGAGCTCTCGAATTGCGATGGCATGAAATGATGCTCTAGAGTCCAAGACCTAAAACTCTGTCCTGCTCTCCAAAGAGCATATCAACGCATCATCTCCTTCTTTAGAGATAATATTTACCTCAGTCTTATTCTCCGCAACACTCTGCGGGGATCTGCATTGCTCTCTGTAATGACCAGTTTTGCTACAATTCCAACACTCAATGGAATTTCGAGACTCCTGTCTCGACTTGGAACGACCACGTCCATAACTTCCGCCTTCTTTCTACCCGAACCTATGCCTCTAATTTTGACATTCAATATTGAGCCACTGTTAGAAGAGTCTGTGTTTGCCTTCTGATTTCTTCTGTGAGTATCATACTGATCACAAAATCATACTGTAACTTTTCTTTCCCTAAAAAGCTATTAATCGCAGCCACTGTGCTACTCCAACTCTCTGGAAATTGGCTTGCTTTCATCGCGTTAGTGATAGGCATATCAACAGATTCCAACTACCCAAAAATCTCATTAAGAATATTAAGATGTTCACTGACCTTTCCATTCTCGGACATCTTCAGATTGACCAATCTTTTGATGAGATGTATTATGTTTGCTACAGACGACTGTTCGTACATGTTAGAAAAAACGTCAATGAGAGAGCTTGCTGTCTTCTCATTTCTTATGTTGAAAGCAACGGACTTTGACAACATCAGTCTAATCGTACTGAGAGCCTTTCAATCCAGGATTTTCCAATCCTCTTCTTTCATTGATTCTGGCTTCTGCCATTCCAATGGAAAATACAAATTCTTCTGGTATAACAGGTCTTCAATTTGCATATTCCAAAATGCAAAATTTGTACCATCAAACTTCTTGATCATTCCTGTATTTTCCTTAGCCATAGCTCCCACTAAGCCTTTTCGAGGTGTTCAGAGTTGAGCCACGCAAAATCGAGCACATGATTGCGTCCATAATGGTCCAAAAGCTTAAGATCGCCTTTAACCGCATCGAAAATGGGTAAAAAATGACTCCAAACGAGCTAAAAAAATCAACACGAAAGGAAAAAACTGGTGATGATGTGGCACTTCCCTTGACTGCTAATGTGGCATTGAATGCTGACATAGTAGTTGACTGATGATGTGGCGCAGACGTGGTAATGCTAAAATGGCACTGATGTGGCAGTGTTGACGTCATCTGCTAACGTCAACCTTCTTCTCTGGAAAGTGCGTGGGGGCGCGTGATGCCTCCTTTTTCGGCATGGCCGACGGTGTTTGCTTCGTCTCGTCGAGGCGAAGCTCCTAGTGTCTTCAGATTCTGATTTGGAACACTTTTAAACTTCAAAAATTAACTTGTTCGTTCAGACTTCTTTTTTGCTTCAACTTGAAGCTCTGATACCACTTGTTAGGGTTTTTAAACTCGCTCAAGAACACTTATTAGGGAATCCAAACCCTCAGTTCGAAGCCGTGCACACCTGCAAATAAAAATCATACACAAACACACACCAACACAATTGACACAAAGATATATATATATATATATATATGTGTGGTTCGGCCAAATCATCCTACGTCCACAGAGAACACCGTTTCACTATCTTTCAAAGGGAGGATTATAATATGATGATCAACAGATCAACAAGTCACACAGTGTTTCACTCACACGTGTATCGCTCACCCTCACCGGTGTTTCACTCACACCAAAAAATATCACTTTGTGTCTCTTCCTCTCTCTATCTATGTATTTTCTACGCCCTCAGTGTTTCACTCACACTAAGAAACACTAGCTTGTATTTCTTCTTGTCTTATGTGTAGTACCTTATGCTTCACTTGCATTACCATAAATACAATAGGTTAAACCTTGTATTTATAAAGGAAGATGGAACGGTGATCAAGTCAATCAATTCCAATTAGGAATTGATCTCCTACCTAAATAAAGATTGTTTGGTGGCTAAGTTATCTTTCCCTTCAAGAAAATGAGTCACCATATATAACAGATAGATATGAGAAAAATTGTATAAACAGATAGATACGAGGAAAATTGTATACAAAGATAGATATGAGGAAAATTGTATACAAAGATTGCACAAGAGAGGGATTGATAATTTATATGCATACAAAAGGGATTGATATGCATACAAACAGTTATGGCAACGCATATCGATTGCCACAGACAATGCCAAAATGTAGATGTTAATTTTTGCACCTCACTTAAAATAAATTTTGTTGAGGCTCTATGGCCTTATTTGTACAAGGAATAATAGGCTTCTTGGCCAATTATATTTGAGATTAAGATCAATTGTAATCCTTAAAATGTTGGGATTGCAATGACATCTTATTCCTCTAATATTTTTCTTTAAATCATGGATTATTTTCTATCTAAGTACACATTGGATTCTTTCAATAAGGAAAACAACTTGTAGGCCAAGAATCGGTATGGGCTTGCATATGTGGTAGGCTTCCTTCTTGACTAAATGACTTCTTGGATGGGCCTGATATTTTTGGCCTTTACAAATGTATTATGAATTTCAACTATGACTTTAAATTTTAATAAGAAAACCAATGAAATATAGTTGCCACTTGCCACTAGGGTTGTGAACGAACAGAGCGCTCGATAATTTACTCGAGGCTCGGCTCGCTAAGAGCTCGGTTCGTGTTCGTTTGTTTAATAAACGAACCAAGCTCAAACAAAAAAAATAAACTTGTTTATTAAACAAACCAAGCTCAAACATCCTTATGTTCGGCTCGTTTGTTCGTGAACAAGCTCGCTTAAATACTCGTTTAATATTTTATAAATATAAATAAATATATATATATAATCCTAAATATGTATATTAATATATATAAACAACCATATTAATGGCCCAATCCATTTCCAAACCCATATATATTAATCAAGCCCATTCATCCAGGCCCATATTCTTTCAAATAAAAATTAAATCTCTATTCTTCAAACCCATTAATGATCCAAGCCCATATAGAAAATATTGTTGTTTATGAGTCTGACTGATTTGAATAGAAAAGAGAAGAAAAAAAAAGAAAAAGAAAACAATAAAGTGAAAAGCAAGCACGCCATGTGCACTCATCTCCCAAAGCCATAATCTTTCTTATCTTCTCAAGCCGCCTCATCCATATCTCTTACATAAAACCATTTCTTTCCCTTCTTAAACTAATCTTCCCCAAACACACTCTTACATACATATACATGTAGATACACACCAATATATAGATATATTTCTCATGACTTTAACGGTTCAACCATTGATACAATTGATGCCACTACAACTGCAACAACCACCACCATCGCCACCGCAATCGTCGAGTAGAGCCAGATTGTGAGAATCTTTCACTGTACGAGTCACCCCCATTGGAAACGACCAAGGATTCGGCGGCGGCGACGACCACTGATAGGATGGCCCTTGTACTGTTTTTTTTTTTCCGTACTAGATCTTTGAGTTGGGATGAGAGAGAAAGAGAAAGAGAGAGAAAAAAAAAAGACAACGAGCTTCAAGCCGAGCTCGAGCGGCTCGTGAAACTTGACAAGCCGAGTTCAAACACAAGTCGGGAAGCTTGAACATATCCCTAATATATTCGAGCCGAACCCGAACAAGTCACTACTCAGCTCAACTCAGCTCGTTTACAGCCATACTTGCCACTTGCCACATATATTCGATACTTGGTTAAAGTACCGTAAAAGTTCCCAACATTAAATATCCAATTATATATTACTTAAATTTACTAAATGTTTAATTGCTTAAATTTGAAATATGAAGCTTATGCTTAAAGTTTTTGTTTTATTTTTCTAATCATGGCCTTTGTTCTTTTAAGGAACAAATTATATAACATGAGAATAAAATGCCATTGTTTGGACTTTGGTTGACCATAAAATTCTAACACTTGCTTTTATATAAATTCAAAGCTTATATAATATAGGGTTATGTAACTTATGTTTATATCCTTAATTCAATCAATTTCTCCATGAGTGTGAAACAGATCATTTCTCCGTCATCTGAGAATCAAAATTACATTAATACCCATACTAAAACGAGCCTGTACTGAAATAAAAATTTAAATACCCAAATTAACCTTTAGTTAAGAGAAATTTTCAATATGAACTTAATCATAAAACCTCCGTAGTTTCAAATTTAATTAAATATCCCATTGTCTATCAAGAAAACACCCACACTTTTCCAATATAATCAAATACACCTCATAATTAGGTTTATGTGTCCAAAGTTATCTCCTATACAATTAGCATTAGGAATATTAATTATAATTCTAGATGAGATTCAATATTATAGTACATTTAGGATTAGATTATTAAATACAATTATATATGAGATTTAAATTTTTTATTCAATTAAGATTAGGATTATTAAATATAATTGAATTTATAGTAAGAAAATGGAATAAAATATAAAAAATAATTTAAACTTTTAGTATTCTATCACAATAAGATTTTTAGTTTATATATTTAATAAAATTTAATACAATTAAATAATTTTTAATGATATAATTTAAAAACATAATTTATAGCTAAATACATATTGGCGCTTCTAAATAGGATTCTACTTGGAGTTATTAAATTCAATTAAATTTTGTAGTTACAATTCAAGTATAAATTGATTTCGAATTATAAAATTCAATTAAATTTTATACTTTTAATAGTAAGTATACATATATATATATATACATATATATATAACATCGAATCTACAAGGGTAAATATCCTCTAGACCCCTTGAGATTTGCTCATATCCCACCTAGACCCCCTTTCTTTTCCATATTCTCACCTAGACCCCTGACATTAATGTCTGTCAATTTTTCTAACGGAATACCGTGATATGACGTTGCTGCCCGTAACTATTTAATAAGAAAAAACTTTTCTTTTGATATCACACATATTTTACGTAAATGGTCACAATATACTTTTTTCCAGGCTTACATTAGTAAAAATCGTTGATCACCTGACGATCAACTAACGAAGGGGGTCTAAACAATATAACGGAGCAAATCTCAGGGGGTCTAAACAATATAACGGAGCAAATCTCAAGGGGTCTACGTAGGAATATGAAAAAGAAAGGGTGGGATATAAAAAAATTCTCCTGAAGTGTAGGTGATATTTACCCAATTTATAATATAAAGGAAAGCGAGAAAACTAAGTCCTAAAGGAGGCGAGGCGAGGTGCAACAGATTGAAAATCAATATGAGTGAGGTAAATCATTGTCCTGCATAAACTAAAATCTGGTGCGAGTTTCTTGTCAAGTGAAAAGAAATTAAAATAATAAATAAACCTATTAAAAAAATTAAAACATTTGTAGACACTAGATGTAACAGAGTTGGAGTCGGTTTTATGCATAGTGGTGAAGTTGCAACATATATTTTCTTGTCAATAATCGATTAGATTGAATTTTTTTATTTTTTTATTTTTTAAATAGAAAACATATTATATAAAAGAAGGAGGCTAAAAAGCCATACAAGTTACTTTGGGGCATACCCAAAGGAACTCAAAGGGCATTAGGCCAAAGTATATGAACCAAGTGATGATCCAAGCACAACATCTAAATATTTTTTTGAACAAGAGTTTAGGACCAAAAGAGTGACTAAAACCAAAACCAAGAGCACTGCACATAGCAACAAAGCCAGAGCTGGGCAAATCAATAGAACCAATCAAGCTTCACACAAAAACGCTGTCTGAGAGACCCCATAGTAAAGGAAGCTTGAAATTCGATTTAGTCCTCTTAATCCTTTGAAGGGAGAAAGCTATGAGCCTGACATTGTCATAAACCTCTATTTCAAGGTGAGGGAGAGACTTCAAGTCTTCATAATAGAGCCTTCTATTTCTTCCAGATAAGGTGAGATAGATGGTAAAGAGATTGAGTTATTGCAGGTTTGCCTTCAGATTGAGTTATTACATGTTTGTCTTCTATTCACATTTTTTCAAATTCTGACACCTTATTAGAAATTATGAAATTATCCTATTATTTATTTAGATGAGATTATTCACGAACTTGGTGACCCGAGATCAAACTCGGATCATTTGAAAGACAAACAAGGCCGAGCCGATCTCTTAGGCTCTGTTTGGTAACATTTTTGTTTTGAGATTTTTGTTTTAGTTTTCAAAAAAATGAAATCAAAATTTAAAAGTTGTTTGGTAAACTAAGTTTTGTTTTAAGTAGATTTTAGAAAAATCAAAATTAATTGACAAAATTTGCCAAAATTTGTAATTTTGTGAACAATTTTGAAGCTTCTGTTTTGAGTTTTATTCCCAAAATCCCAAAATGCGGCTATAGTAAAAATAAATAATAAATAAAAGAAAATGAATAAATAATAAATAATAAATAAATAAAAATGATCAAATAAATAATAAAAAATAATGAATGAAATAACATAATAAATAATAAATAATAAATAATAAACAAAAACAAAATGAATAAATAATTAATAATTAATAGTAAATAATAAATAAAACACAATTTTTAGTTTTTTTGCTTTCAAAAACTCCACAACAGATGAATTTTACCAAACATGTTTTACTTTATATCAAAATAACACCAAAGCAAATCACATTTTTAAATTTTGTAAAAAATAAAATCACAGTAAAAAAAAAAAAAACCACAACGTTACCAAAATGAACATTAACGAATTGAGTCCGAACCTGTGTACGAACAACTCGATTCATTTGCATCCCTATTTATGAGTCCTTGGAATTCTTCTCCGACAAATTTACACACAAAATATTGTAGACTAATTATATATATGCAATCCTTCTAACAATGAGAGATTTTTTCGCATAATATCCAATATAAATATATATATTTGCGAAACCTATCGGTCGACAATAACAACTTTCATTTTCATCCGTATAATCAACAACACATGTACAACTTATATAATGACACAGACAACTAATTAAACACACCATGGCAATGTAACATAGTAGATAACTTAAATATCTTACAAAACTGGCCATGCATGTACATAACAATTAGGAATTAAATTAGATCAAACAAAAAGAGCTAATAGGGAGACTCACACGTTGTAGAGTAAATAAAATAAAAAACTTAACAAAATTAACACTAGGTGAGAATTCTGAAGTCCTATATGCTACTTTGTTTGAAAAGCTAGAAGTGAGAGTTAATTTTAGTAATTTAAATTCATCATTTGTTTTAACAAATAAATTTAAAGAAAAACTGATTTTTCACTTACAGAATATAGATACAAAAGTACTTAACTGAAGAGGTTAACTTGTTAGCTTGCATGATGTTGTGAATTTCTTAGTCAAGAAATTCAAAGAGTGTGTTAGAATAAAAATATAATGGAGAGAAAGATAATAGAAGAAGAGAATATAGAATAATATTGATTATAAAACAAGAAACACAAAATAGACAATTATATAGAATGGAAAAGAATGGAAAAAAATATCCCCAACCTAACTCTTTGACCTATGGAGGACTTTAGAAGTAAGACATAAAGCCTAAGATAAGTCGACGGTGGACTAATAACATCAATTAGTTGTTCCTAAGCTAGAGGATCAAACACACACAATTAAGCGAACCATGCAAGATTGTTGCATTATACAGTATTATATTAGATTTAATTGCGATGGAATTAATAATTGAAACAAGAGCTATACGTTATTACTAGTTGAATGAATTTCATATTATTAATATCTAACTTTGTACAACTTCACTATCATGGATAATTCAAGTACTTCATTGGAAATAGGAAAAACAGAAAAAGAGCCCTAACATGAGAAATTACAATTTCAATACAATATTCAGTAATCATAGATTTCAATTAAACTTGTTACAACTTCTTTGAAAGAATAACGTTACAATAAGCAAGAATTCAGATAAGCCATCGCCATCGTCACTGTTGATGCAGAAATTTGTATGATCTGGAGCCGGCGTATTTCCTGCAAGAGAAGAAAAAAGAAGGGACAACCAACGACGCGTTGTCCGGGGTACTCCGACGGTAAAATTAGTACTTGATCAATAAATGAAGAAAAAAAGAGTTATCTAAGCCCTTTTTTCATACCTCCCCCTCACCTTTGCCTTCGCAAGGATTTAATAGTCGTAGTCTCCTAAAAATCCCCATTCAGTTGTCATTTTCCCTTAGGAAAATATCACTAGATAAATGATGAAGATTTTATCTTTATCTTTCAAGTATATCTTATCCTATTTGAATTTTCTATTAGCTTAAGGGCCTGATTGGTAACGCTCCCGCTTTCTGCTTTTACTCCTGCTTTTATTACTGTTCACAGAGCAAGGCTGTTTGGTTGGTTGCTCCCATCACTAATTTTAGTGGGGCCATTATAAGTTTCTCCCAATTGCTCCCAAATTCTTTGCAACATGTTAGGTTTGCTTCAAGGTGTATAAATTTTTTTAAAAAAAATTAATTCCGAAAATATATATAAAATTAGAAATAAATATATAAAATTCCAAAAAAATATTTTTAATTTCGAAAAATATAAAAAATTCGAAAAAAATATATAAATTTTTTAAAAATATATAAAATTCGAAAAAAATATAAAATTCGAAAAAAGTATATAAATTTTGAAATATATAGAAAATTCAAAATATATATATAAAATTCAAAAAAAAAATATAATATTCAAAAAATATATATTTCAAAAAATAAAAATTGAAAAAAATATAAAAATTTTGAAAAATATATAAAATTAGAAATAAATATATAAAATTCCAAAACATTATTTTAAATTTCGAAAAATATATATAAAGTTTTAAAAACTATATAAAATTCGAAAAAAGTATATAAATTTTGAAATATATATATAAAATTCAAAATATATATATTTCAAAAAATAAAATTCGAAAAAAATATATAAATTTCAAAAAATATATAAAATTTGAAAATTATATATAAATTTTGAATTTTAATTGTTTTTTGAAATTTAATATATATTTTTTGAATTATATATATATATTTCAAATTTTACATATTTGTTTCAAATTTTAATTTTTTTTCGGAATTTAACATATTGTTTTTGAATTTTATATATTTGTTTCGAATTTTAAAATTTTTTCAAATTTTAATATATTATTTTTTGAATTATATATATATTAATTATCTCTTAAAATAATTTATTTTATTTTTTTAAAGGTAAAATTGTAATTTTGCAATAGGGATGGGGTAAATTGCACCCAATTAGGATAGTTGAGGGATTTTTTTTTACCCCTTTTGTAGTTGAGGGGGGTTTTGTACTCATGGGGCAATAGTTGAGGAGGGTTTTATGTACTTTACCTAAAATAAAATATTATAACCAAAGGTCTTGTGCAATACAATATTATAATTTAGAATTTATCTACAAAAATTTTTATAGTTTAGAAAAAATAAAAAATTTATTTACAATATCCAAATGAGAGGTCTTGTGCAATATAATTTTTATTTTTTTAATTGTAGAACTTATTAATTTCTTATATTCAATCTAAAATCCAAAAAAAAAAACAGAATCTCAAATCATTTGAATTCACCAAACATGTTTTGCTTTCACATTTTAGGAAATCAGGAGTTCCACCAAACATGCTCTGCATGCTTCAGCTTTCATTTTTCTCATATCAGAATCATCAGCACCAAACATGTTTCCACTTCAGAAAAAACTTGCTTCGCTACGCTTCAGCTTTCAAACCCGTTTGAAAGCAGGAGCGGGAGCGTTTCCAAACAGGCCCTAAATCTCCTCTATCAGTAGCCCCCATTTCCGGGTTTGCTTGTCAAACTTAGGAAATGTTGACTTCGTTTTCACATGTTCATTCTGGAGAGCAACACAACTCATGCATAAATGTTCTTTTGTTCATCTGATTTAAACAACCACTAATTTGTGGCATTTGTGTGAGTTTGAACTCTATTTTTATATTTTCTTTTCTCTTTACAAATAAAATCAACCTCAATTATGAAGGGTTGATTGTTTTGAGGCATCAAGGCTTTCTTTTCCTTCTATGTAGTGTGGTAGATAGTTATCCTTATCTTTATGAGATTTTTATGTAAACAACATAGACCTTTTGAGTAATGCCCTTTGGAGTAGTACATCTTCTTAGGGGTTGTGTTCCTTTGAGCACCTTTGGATTTGAATTGATTTTAAGAATCATCGTTCCCTTGATAGTATATCTTTCAGTTTCTTTTTAAGGGGAGTGGTAGCTCTAACTTTTATGAGTCAACCAAATCGTAGTCGTATTTGCCTTTATTTAGGTTAATGAGTATGCATATAATGTCCATTAATAAGAGAATAGTCTTTTAACCTCATTAATAAGAGAATAGTCTTCTAGCACCTTAAATAATAAGTGTAATTTTCTCGAGCTTTACTCAGTCCCATTTCATAAGGAAAGTATGTTTTTACGAGCTTAACTCAACCCCTATAATTAGAAAAGTGTATTTTACGAGTTTCACTCAGCTCGTCTCTTTAATAAGAAAAACTGATGATATTTTCAAGCTTCGAGAGCTCACCGTTTAATAAGGAAGTCGAATTCCCTTGGATTCGTCCCTTTATAAGGAAGGTAGATATTCTCGGGCTTTGCGAGCTCGCCCTTTACTATGGGAGTAGATTTCCCCGGGTTTATCCCCTTTCAAATGGGAGGCAATATTATCGAGCTTCGTGAGATCGCCTTATAGTAAGGGAGAAGATTTTTCTTGGGTTAGTCCTTTTTCATAATGGATGTAATATTATCATGCTTCGTGAGCTCGACCGAGTTGAATTTTTCGAGACTCCTCCCTTTGATAAGGGTGGTTGATTTTTGAGTTTCGTGAATCTGATCTTTAATAAGAGAGTAGAATTTTCTTGTCTTCTCATTATGATAAAGGAGGTTGATTTTTTCAAGGTTCGTGAGCTCATCATTTGAAAGCATAGTAGAATTTCTTTAACTCGTTCACTTTGTAAATGAAGTAAATATATTTGAGCTTCGCGACCTCACCCTTAGTAAGGGAGTATAATTTTCTCTAGTTCATCCATTTGATTGGGGTTGTTGAGAGTTTCAAGCTCCGTGAGCTTACCCTTTAGTAAGGGAATTCTCTGAGTTTCGGTGTTGACAGCTTTGACAAGGTTCTGTGTGGAGCAGTTTTGGAGGCCTTATTGAGCTCCAAAAATTATGATAATTTTTACGCAACTACGTCTTGATGATATTTGGAACTTTCATGTTTTGACCTTTGTCTGGTTCTGCATGGTTTCTCCTCCAAACATTAGTGAAAGAGGAGCTGTAGTGCTGAAATTCCGGGCTAGAAGCTGTGGAACTTTGACTTGCTGGGAAAAATGAACTTAGAAATCATCAAATCAAAAAATATGGGGATGATTAATGAAATGTTGGCGCTTCATGGATGAAAACATGTTCTCTTTTGATGTTGGGAAACTCTAGTAACAAAAATAACAAAATGAGGGTGCAAACTTTCAAGCTTCGTGATCTTACTCTTGATTAAGAGAGTAGAATTTTCTTGGACTTCTCCCTTTGATAAGGGAGGTTGATTTTAGAGCAACATGAACTCACTCTTTAATAACAAAGTAGTTTCTTGGGACTCGTCCCTTTAACAAACTTGTGATTATAAATATAAAAAAAAAGACAAGGAAAAATAAAGCTTAAACATGTATGTGAGATATAATCTCTTATTTTGCAGTATAGTTTGATATGTTTAATACCTACATTTGACATGTATCAATTTATATTTTCAAATATAACACTTTGATTCAGTTTCTATGTGAACTAACAAAAAACTTTAAACATCAAGTTATCATTAGGATTAAGTAGAATATGCCCATGACCTACTTATTAAAGGGACAAGCTCATGAAGTTTGAAAAATCTACATCCCTTATTAAAGGGATGAAATCACGAAGTTTGAAAAATCTACATTCCTTGTTCAAGCCAAGCCCAGAAAGCTTTAAAAAGAAAACTACTTTTCTTATTAAAGGACCAAGCTCATGAAGCTCGAAATAATTGACATACCTTATTAAAGGTACAAGTTTACGAATCTCTAACAAGTCAAACATCCTTTATTAAAATGTGAGTTTACGAAACTCATAAAATCTACTTGTCTGGCCTTAGAGATGAGCCTACGAAACAATATATTGTGCATCCTTTCTTAAAGGGCGAGCTGAGTGAAGCTCGTAAGTACAATCCTTATTAAAGGTCAAGCTGAGTGAAACACGTAAAATATACTAATTCTCTATTAAAGGGACGGGCTAAGTAAAGCTCATAAAATTTACTTATATTACCAAAGGGCGGGCCGAGTGAATCCCGAGACCCTTACTACACTCCTTATCAAGAGGGCTCATTTTCTTAAAAATAATAATAATAAAAAGTTGTTAAGCAAAGATTATTCAAATTAAATTTGGATGTCTCTCTATGAGTTATTTTTTTGTTTAATTTCGTAGTTGTTTGTTCAAGTTTTGCTTAACAAATGGGCTCTGTATATTTGCGGCTATCTAGAAAATTGGCTTACTTTTTCTAAGAGAAAAAAAAGAATTGTTTGTGGGACCATATTCCTCCCTCATACTCACTCATTACAAACTATAATACTAGTTTGATGTGCCTCTTGTTATTTGTAACCATCTTCTATTTTGAATATGAACTTGCATGCATTTAAGAGGTTAGACTGGGCTTTGGCAAATATGTAGTGATCTTTTGTATCCGTGGTCAATTAAAGTCAAAGAACATAATTCAAGTGACCAAATTTAGTTCATGAGCATTATCAAGCAGGTGGCGTGTATTGTGATGAGGAAGGCAATGACTTTTCATAGTTCTATTATATTCAAGGAATTTACATTGGCTTGATCTCTATGCAGTTTAGATTTGTATCAGGAAGTAGATGTCGATTATTCATGATTATTTTGATCACGCTGTAAAGACAAATTTTGTATCCGAAATTCTAGGAAACAAAATAAGAGCAAACAATTACTTTTATTGATAATAAATTATAAAACAAAGTGGTACAATTCTCTGTGGTCGATTCTTAAATAAATAAGAATCTTCCTCTGATTAAATCTCCTAAAATGCCGGTGCAAGGGCTTTGAAAGCTTGATCTTGAACCGTTGTTTGATTGTTGCTTGTGTTCTTAGGGATTGAAGAGATCTTGATTTGTTGAAAGTCTTTGAAGAAGAACGGCACAGGTGTGGCGCGCTTGTTGTTCTTCGTCTTCAAGAATTTCAGAGATTTTTGTTGAGCTGGAATCGACAGAGCTTTGTTGCAGTCTTTTTCTCCTTCTCTCTTTTTCCTCCTCCAAATATGTTGGGTGACCTTGTATTTATAGGCAAAAGGTGGGGTCTTAATTTTGGAAAGCACCCACCAATTATGCTTAAAATTCCATAAAATAATATATATTTATTTATTTATTATTTATGGGAATAAATCCAAATTTAATTTTGAATTAAAAGCATATAACTCCAACATCTGAGAATTTGACACGTGTCCATTTGTGGGACCCGTAATTGTTAATGAATTTGACCAAGGCTTATTGGCTTAAGTTGACCGATCCAAGGGTGATTAAATCATCACCAAATTTATGTGTCTACAAATTGCCCCCGCTTCAGAACTTGGCTTCATGCATGCTTGTCTTGTAGGAGTAGACAAGTTTTGAAGGATTTTTCTTTTTTTTTTTTTTTTTTTGCCATCACCACTCAATCAGACAATTTAGGGCTTAAGTAAATTTTCTTTAGGCCCAAGTCATTCTAATTCTAATATCACTAGGAAATGATTTATATCCATATAGGTAAGGATTTATGTCCATATGGGTATGGTAATCAATCTATATATACATTGACATCCACCCTAAATTTTCACAATCGACTTCACTCCTTTCTCATCAACCGGGTTTCAACCCCATTGCAGCCGCGCCACCGGTGAGTTTCTTCTCTTTGAATTTTATTTATTTATTTATTTTTATTACTACATCAATACGGTGTTTGTACATGTGTGTGCGTGAAAGTTATTAGGGAGGTGAGGGTTTTGCAGCCCTGTTACAACTATCAACGCCGTAGGTATGCGGTGTTGGCTCACAAAACATACATAGTGAGTGTGAATTAACCCACACATATACATAAATCAAGCCCTCTCTCCTCTGATCCTCCAAGCAAGTTGAATATCCTTGGGCATGATGGTGACCCTCTTGGCGTGAATGGCGCACAAATTGGTGTCATTGAAGAGCCCCACCAGGTACACCTCCGCCACATCCTGCAGCGCCGCCACCGTGCTGCTCTGGAACCGGATGTCCGTCTTGACGTCCTGTGTGGTCTCGCGAACGAGTTGCTGGAACGGGAGCTTTCGGATCAAGAGCTCCGTGCTCTTTTGATATTTTCGGACCTCACGCAGAGCCACAGTCCCTGGCCAGAACCGGTGGGGCTTCTTCACGCCGCCGGTCGCCGAAGCTGATTTCCGGGCGGCTTTGGTTGCCAGTTGCTTCCGAGGAGCCTTGCCTCAGGTGGCTTTTTTTTTTTTTTTTTTTTTTTTTTTTCAGCGGTTTGTTTGGTGCCAGCCATCAATATGATATGTATATATAAATATATATGTATATGTATGTTTGTGTGAGATTTTGTGCTGGCAGTGAGGAGTGGGTTGCATGTATTGATAATTACATGATTTCAAAAGTCATCCACCACTGTAGGTATTGGTTCATTCTCAGCATATATATATATTTAAACCAACATGGACTTGGCAAGGTTGACTGACATGACAGTAGACATATTGATTTTCTTATTTTTTTTTTTAATTTTTTGAAGTCAGGTTATCCCATCATCTTTTGTGAAGATTAAGGAGAACTTTGTAAAATACCACTTTTCTATAATAGTAAGTTTAATTTTTTTTTTTTTTTTTTTTTTTTTTTTTTTTGGTTAAGTCACCATGCTTTCGGAATAATGCGCTCCTTAGACCAAATAATTTGGCCCTTCGGGGTCCCAATATTTTATCAGTCCCTTCGGGGTCACAATATTTATCAGTCCCTTCGGGGTCACAATGTTTATCAGTCCCTTCGGGGTCACAATATTTTTCAGTCCCTTCGGGATCACAGTATTTTTCAGTCCCTTCGGGGTCACAGTATTTTTCAGTCCCTTCGGGGTCACAATGTTTATCAGTCCCTTCGGGGTCATAATATTTTATCAGTCCCTTCGGGGTCATAATATTTATCTGTCCCTTCGGGGTCACAATATTTTCCAGTCCCTTCGGGGTCATAATATTTATCAGTCCCTTCGGGGTCACAGTATATTTCAGTCCCTTCGATGTCACATTGTTTATCAGTCCCTTCGGGGTCACAATATTTTATCAGTCCCTTCGGGGTCACAATATCCATCGGTCCCTTCGGGGTCACAATATTTTATTAGTCCCTTCGGGGTCACAATATTTTTCAGTCCCTTCGGGGTCACAATATTTTTCAGTCCCTTAGGGGTCACAATATTCTGGACTAAATTATTGAATCAAATCCAAGAAGAATTGTTTCCCACATCCAGTACTAACTTCTTTTTTTTGTTTTTTTTTTGATGATGATGATGATGATGACTGAACTTGGAACAAACTTCCAAGTTGCCTACGTACCCTTAACAGCGATCAAGCCAATCGCGTAATTCAATGATGATTTTTTTTTTTTGATGATGATGATGACTAAACTTGGAACAAACCTCCAAGTTGCCTACGTACCCTTAACAGGGATCAAGCCAATCGCGTAGTTCAATGATGAATTTTATTTTTATTTTTTTTTATTTTTTGATGACTGAACTCGGAACATACCTCCAAGTTGCCTACGTACCCTTAACAGGGATCAAGCCAATCGCGTAGTTCAATGATGATTTTTTATTTTTATTTTTTGATGACTGAACTCGGAACAGACCTCCAAGTTGCCTACGTACCCTTAACAGGGATCAAGCCATCGCGTAGTTCAATGATGATTTTTTTTTTTTTTTTTCAATGCAGGTGGCATTCACAGTTTTAACTCATGTGAGCTAGGAGCATCATGCAGTTTAGACTCGTGCGATTAGGAGTGTCACAATCTTTGTTTTAGGGATAATATCGTTTCAAAAACAAGTTCATTTTAAAGTGAACTTGTTTCCCATTCGACGACTCATGATAATGGGTCTTCGTACGGCTAGTACCAAATCGCCAACTTGAAAAGATCGAGGACGAACCTTTTTGTTAAAAGCACTTGAGAGCCGAGCTTGATAACACTCTAGCCGTTGTTGAGCTTCAAGTCTTCTTTCATCTAACGCCTCCAACTCTTGAAGACGCAATCGAACATTCTCCTCGTTTGTCAAACCTTCTTGTAAGGCGATCCTCAATGAAGGGATTTGTTGCTCTAGTGGAAGGACCACTTCCACACCATAAACAAGAGAGTACGGTGTTGACTGAGTAGGAGTATGAAATGTTGTTCGATATGCCCACTGAGCCTCCTCAACTCGTTCATGCCAATCCTTTTTTGATTTTGAGATCACCTTCTTTAGTAAATTGCACAAAGTCTTGTTGAAGGCTTCTGCTTGTCCATTTGCGGGTGGGTTGTACATTGAAGATTTATATTGTTTGAATCCAAAATTTTCACATAAATTAGTCATCAAATGATTATCAAAACACAACCCATTGTCAGTGATGATGTGATGAGGAACCCCGTATCGAAAGATAATATTGGTCTTAATAAAATCAACGACGGTTTCCTTTTTTACTACTTTGGCAGGTATTGCCTCTGCCCACTTTGAAAAGTAGTCAGTTGTTGCGAGAATGTAAAAGTGGCCTTTAGAAGACTTTATGAAAGGTCCCACTACATCTAGACCCCATGCATCGAATGGCCATGATGAAATTGTAGGGTGTAATGGCTCAGGCGGTTGGTGCATGAAGTTGGCATGAAATTGACAAGCTTGACACCTTTTGGCATAATCCATGCAATCCTTAACCATGGTTGGCCAATAGTATCCCATTCTTTTCACTCGAAAGTGCAGCTTAGGACCTGACTGATGAGCCCCACAAACTCCAGAATGCGCTTCTTCCATTGCATGGGTTGCTTCATCTTCTCCAAGACAACGAAGGAATAACCCCTCATAAGATATTCGAAATAATGTATCTTTGTAAAAGATAAATTGAGATGCCCTACGACGTATCTCAGTTTTGTGTCGAGGATCCTCAGGTAGCTTCCCATGTTCCAAATAATCAATTATGGGTTTTCTCCAATCATCGGTCTCAGCAATTGTGACGGAGATCGCATTTGTTTCATCCATTTGAGCTTCAAGTAATTGTGGCAGTACCCAGCGTTGGCACACCGGCACAGTGAATGCTTCGTCTTCTCCTAATGCCATGGTTGTGTCCAAGTTGTCTAAGGCATCTGCTAAACGATTTTCTTCTCTTGGGATATGTTCCAACATAACACTTTGAAACCTAGCTAGTAGATTGGAAGCATATTGAGAATATGGAATCAAGTCTTCTTTCTTGACCTCATATTCCTTGAGAAGTTGGTTGATCACCAACTTCGAATCACCGTAAACTTCAATGTTTGAAATTTTCATCTCATGTGCCATTTCAAGGCCAATTATCAGAGCCTGATATTCAGCGACATTGTTTGAACATTTCTCAGGAAAAGCAAATGCATATGGTAAAATTTGCCTTTGTGGGGAGATAAAAATGACACCCGCTCCGGCTCCTTCAGAACGTGCCGCACCATCAAAGAACATCATCCATGGGGAAAGGATGTCAACCATAAATACTTCTTCATCAGGCAAATCATCAGAAATCTCCCAGTCAGCTGGTATCGGATGATCAGCTAGAAAGTTAGCAAGTGCTTGTCCTTTGACTGCCTTTCGTGGAATGTATACAATTTCAAACTCATTGAATAAGATCGCCCATCTTGCAAGTCGTCCTGACAGAACAGGCCTTCACATGACATACTTTAGGGGGTCTGCCTTTGCAACCACATGCACTGTGTGAGCCAAGAAATAGTGTCTCAATTTTTAAGACGCGAAAACTAGTGCAAGACTTGTTTTCTCAATTGAAGGATATTTAATTATTTCTGTAGTGTTTAGCCTACGACTCAAGTAATAAAGAGCATTTTCCTTATTCTCCTCATTATTTTGTGCTATAAGAGCGCCTAACGATTCTTCTTTAGCAGCAATGTACATAATGAGTGGCTTTCCAGGCACGAGAGCACCTAACACCGGTGGATTGAGCAAATATTGCTTGATGTCATCCAAAGCATTCTGACAAGCTTGGTCCCATACAAATGGAACATTTTTCTTCGTGAGTCGACTAAATGGTTGACACCTTCCAGCCAAGTTGGAGATGAATCGATGAATGAAAGCTAGTCGCCCTTGAAGACTTCGCAATTCGCGTAAATTTTTGGGTGGTGGCATTTTTTGGATGGCCTCGATTTTAGAAGGATCGACTTCAATGCCGCGATGTCGGACAATATACCCAAGAAATTTTCCAGAGGAGACACCGAATGCACATTTTAGAGGGTTAATCTTGAGTTGAAACTTCCTCAGTCGATCAAAAACTTTGCGAAGATCTTGGAGATGGTCATTTCTTTTCTTGGTTTTTACAACCAAGTCATCAACATAGCATTCTACGACTTTGTGCAACATATCATCGAAAATCTTTTGCATGGCACGCTGATAAGTTGCGCCGGCATTCTTAAGTCCAAAAGGCATCACCTTGTAACAGTAGATCCCCTTCGGCGTGCGGAAAGCGGTCAACTCCTCATCTTTTGGAGACATTCTTATTTGATTATAACCAGAAAAACAATCCATGAATGACAGAGCCTCGTGCCCTGTTGTTGCATCCACTGTAAGTTCTGCCACAAGTAGAGGAAAATCATCTTTCGGACATGCAGCATTTAAATCACGAAAGTCGACACAAACTCGAATTTTCCCATTCTTCTTCTTTACGGGGACTATACTAGAAATCCATGTTGGATATTTTACTTCCCGAATGAAGCCCGCCTCAATGAGTTTATTGACTTCATCTTCAATCTTTGGGATAAGGTCAGGCCTGAAAAAGCGTTGAGATTGCTTAATTGGACGTGTCCCATGTCTTATTGCCAGGTTATGGACTGCGACTTTTGGTTCGAGTCCCGGCATTTCTTTATAAGTCCAAGCAAAAATGTCCTTGTATTTAGCTAGTAGGTCTGTATACACTTTTTCTTCCACATGACTCATGAGTGCGCTAACGAACACTGGTCTAGGTTCTTCAATTGATCCCAAGTTAATTTCTTTAAGTTAATCGATAGTTGCTTGCCCCCCGTCTTCAAGTGTTGGAGGCGCTTCCTTGGGTTCATCATCTTGAGACTCTTCATCCATGTTATCTTCCTCAATTGTAATATGGTAAGATGTGACATGAGCATTTTTCTCTTCATCATCTTCTGAATTTTCTTGTGCAAGAGACTTTGTGAAGACGATGGTTCGTCTCTTGGCCTTCAAAATTTCATCAACACTGACTTCCACTTCTACTTTGCGTTTCATACGGGATGGAATTAAGCTTTTCACGTCATTATCCTTTTCAGGCTTAAGCTCGTGACTCATCCATCCTACTTTCTCGCACTCTTCTCTAGGCGTGATATTGCTGCTTCCAAGTCTAGAGAATACCGATTTTCGGGACTGAGGATTTATGGCTTCTCTACTATCAACATGGACATGTTTATTGAATGCAGAAACCCGGGAAGTGTGATTCTCATGAGGTAGTTCGTCAGTTATATTTGTTGCGCTTAGCCTTTGGAACACAGAAACACGATGCGAAGGAGCTTCAATCCGATCAAACACCGATGTTCGTTGAACAGGGTATTGCTCTTCAATTTCTTCAGCCTCTGATACACTAATGTATTGTGTGTTTTCTCTTCTTTGTCTTATTTTTATGGGATTCGAATCAGTTCGCTAGGCTTGAACCCCAAACCGGTCTTGGGTGCATTGATTGCATGCCCTTCTTGTCGCAACTTCATTTGAGTCTCATTGAGGCCATGAATCTTTTCGCCGGTGACATCGGGATGAAGTTGCCCAAGTTCTGATGGATTTGAGAAGTCATACCCTGCGTTAGCTAGAAGTTTGTATGCCTTAGGGTCAAAACCCTCCCTTGTTCTTTGATGTGGAAGTGCCTTCTACTTCATCGTGTCTTGTGTGCCAAAGACAAAACCTGTTAGTGGTGGCTTGACAATTGAAGACTTCTCAACTTTTACAAGAGGAATCATTAGGTTATCTTTGAGAACTTGTTTATCCTCACTTGTTGAGGCAGGAATGGGTTTTGTCTTCATTTCTGTTGCTTCTGATAACTCAACAAAGGGTGATTGTCCTTCACTTATCTTGGATTTTGGAACATACTTGAAGACAATCTTACCTTTAGGAATTTCATGGGACAGTTCAGACTTATGTGTTGCAGGTATGACTTTCTTGTCATCGTGTGCAATATTTTCCGCAGAGGGCGACTCAACTTTTTTTCCTTTTTCCACATCTACTTTTCTTGTGAAGAAACTGTTAGACGGGAGAATTTCAGCTGGTGCATCAGCATTTAAGTAAAACTTGGCATCCGCAAAGTGAGACTCTACCTCAGAAAATGGTTTTTCGTCTCCAAACACAGTTTTTGTACCATTATTGAAGAACTTAAAACATTGGTGCAATGTAGAAGGGACTACACCATTTCCATGGACCCATGGTCGACCTAGCAGTAAATTGTAAGAGGTCTTTGCATCGATGACATGGAACAAAGTCTCAGCGTTCAATTCACCAATGGTGAGGTGAACTCTTATCATGCCAATTGCTCGTTGTCCTCCTTGATTAAATCCTTGAATGACTAGCCGGCTTCGAGTCAACTCATCGATTGTAATGCCAAGGTTTCTCATTGTGGATTTTGGCATGATGTTCACTACGGAGCCCCCCCATCAATAAGAATACGAGTGACCTTTTGTTCCCGAATGTACCCAGAGACAAATAATGGTCGATTGTGAGGTTTTGACCCAAGTTGGAGATCTTTGTCGGTGAAAAGAATCGATGCACAACACGAGGCACACATCTTTTTAGGGGTTTTCTCTTCCGTACCTTTAACGGTGCGATTTTCTACTTTGTCAAAATCTTGACTATTTACTTCGAATGTTTCTTGTTCATCTTTCTTGTCGACTTCAGTGGCTGATACCGTGTAAACGCTTAGACTTTGATCATCAGTAAGATATCCAATAGGAAAGAATTCTCCCAAAGTAACACCTCGGTGAGTATCTTTATTTGAGAGCTCAACTGCTTGACGTTCCGTCATGGTTTTTTGCTTCTTCTGTGGGCCTTGCTGAATTTTTTCCTTTTTCTGCCTCCAGTTTGGGCTGGTATGTGGTGCAGTAATAGTTCTTTGTTTGCAAGATCTTCTTCTTTTTACAAGAGTCCATCCTTCCTCTACTTGTTCAGACAAAATTACATTCGGCAGAGGAATGATAATTGGATTTAATGAACCAAATTGGATGGTCTTCAGGCTCTCCAGTTGTTTTCCATGAAAACTTTGCACATCAGATTTTGTTTTGGTTGGGCTAGCTAAAACAGAGGCAATGGTAGCATGATTCGCTTCAGCTATTTCCTCCCCATCCAAAAGGATCTTGCCTTGCTTTGCCAAACTCATGTCCAATTCTTTGAATATAAAACATCTTTCAATTGGATGGCTAACGATGCGATGATAAATGCAATATTTAGGGTCCTTCACTCGTCCCATCTCTGCGGGGCGTTTACATTCTGGCAGGTCGATTACTTTTTTCTCAAGTAAGAATTCTAGTATGCCGGCCACATCAGAGTCTGGGAATGGGTATGTCTTGTTCTCTAGCTCTTTGAGTGTTGGACGAGGCCTTTCTGTATCTTGAGTTTTAGTTTGCTTGCTAACTTCCTTATTTTTATCTTTCATGGTAATTTTCAATGGCACTGTAGTGATGACCATGGTTTCTTTATGGTTTTTCTTTGTTTGTCTTTCTTCTTTCTTTCCATCTTTTTTATCATTTCTTTGTTCTAAGACAGAGACATCCTTGCCACCTGACGTCGGACAGAATAGAGATTATTCTGCTAACGGGTAATTTGCAAGGGAAAAATGGAGAAATTCGACCCAAAATTCAGAGAACACTCTGAAATTCAATAAAATTCTTAATGTTCAAAACTGATCAAAAACAACCCACAAGCCGGGTTTAAATAGCTGAAAATCGACCCCTAATGGGATTTTTGCCAAAAATAGCAAAACCCTAAAAGTCATACCAAAACAAAATAGGGAAAAAAATCAAAAGATTGCCAAAAATCTGGCCCAAATCGGGTTCAGAATCAATTCCTAATTAATAAATAAAAGATTACCATAAATAACAAAAATTAACTAAAAATAAAAATTCGAAAAGGAAAACAGCTGATTTAGGGCTCGAAAATCGGTACACCCAGCGGTGCTTGGTGGCACGACGTGCGCGCCGAAATTAGCTTTCCGAATTGGGATCACGGGCACGAATCGGACACTTGTAGCTCCAGTTATGGCCAAAAAACCCGACACGTGTACGGAAACCGCCCCAATTAGGCTAGATCACGATTTCTTGCCATCTTTGCGCTGATCCTCCCGCTCCAGGGAATCTAGCGCCATTAATGAGCAATCTGACAGCTCAGCATCATCTGACTCGGATCCCTTTGCATCACCACCATGAGCATTGATGCTAATCTCCATGTCATGTGCCCGTGTGGCCAATTCCTCAAAAGTCCGGGGTTTGATGCCTTGAAGGATATAGAGAAGTCCCCAATGCATACCTTGCATGCACATCTCAACGGCAGAGGTTTCTGAGAGTCGATCTTTGCAATCCAAGCTTAGTGCCCTCCACCTATTAATATAGTCCACGACCGGTTCCTCTTTCCATTGCCTAGTGTTGGTAAGTTCTATCATGCTTATTGTACGTCGGGTGCTATAGAAGCGATTCAGGAACTCTCGCTCCATTTGGTCCCAACTGTCAATTGATTCAGCTTCCAAGTTGGTATACCAATCAAAGGCATTTCCCTTTAGGGAACGAACAAATTGTTTCACCAAAAAGTCACCCCCCGTCCCTGCATTATTACAAGTCTCCACAAAATGGGCAATGTGTTGCTTGGGATTACCCTTCCCGTCAAATTGTTGTAACTTAGGCGGTTGGTATCCAATTGGCATCCTCATATCATCAATTCGTTTAGTGTATGGTTTTGAATACATGAGAATGCTCCGGTTTACTCCACCGTATTGTGATTTGATTGTATTGGAGATCATGTCTTGCAGTTGTTGGACAGATAGAGAGCCCACTGAATGAGCGAAATAGGTTTGGTTTGCCCCCTGCTCAGATGTGGCTATATGTTGATCCTTGTCTTTCATGGCCACTTGCGGTGTAAAACCAGGAGGGTGAGTAGGTCCTTGACTTGACTCGCCTGAATTTTGGGCTTCAAGCTTGTTCATGAGTGTTGCGATTTGTAGATCTTTCTCTTCAATGGTTTTGGTGAGCTTTTCGATGGCTCGACTCATGGTAGCCATTTGTTCTTCTATTGATGTTGTATTAGTCATCATGACCTGCATATTGGTTTTGTGTGAATGACTTTGGTAGTCTGAGTACTCTGGACCCGAACCTTTTGGAGTCCCTGGAGTAGATCCTGATTGTGATCCAGTGCTTGAGTTGCAATCAGAAATAGAGTGCGACGTTCTATTTTTGGGAGAACATTCTTCAAAAACGGGGAAAGCCTCCTTAGAGTTCATCGTATTGATCTTCTCTGTTCTCAAAGACTCAAGAGTGATGAATGGTTGTCTTTTTGTGCTTTCAGGTGGCGTTGGGTCGACCGCCCTTATTTTCTCACTTTGTGCCAATGAAGCGAGTGCCTTTGCCTTCTGACGGGTTACTGCGCCTGTGGAGGTGCTACTATCAGTGGATGAAGCAACAACATTCTTGACAGCAACTGTGGTTGGGGCTTTGCGAGTTGTGGAAGTGACGGCGTTCTTGCCACAAATTTTGTATCCGAAATTCTAGGAAACAAAATAAGAGCAAACAATTAATTTTATTGATAATAAATTATAAAACAAAGTGGTACAATTCTCTGTGGTCGATTCTTAAATAATTAAGAATCTTCCTCTGATTAAATCTCCTAAAATGCCGGTGCAAGGGCTTTGAAAGCTTGATCTTGAACCGTTGTTTGATTGTTGCTTGTGTTCTTAGGGATTGAAGAGATCTTGATTTGTTGAAAGTCTTTGAAGAGGAACGGCACAGGTGTGGCGCGCTTGTTGTTCTTCGTCTTCAAGAATTTCAGAGATTTTTGTTGAGTTGGAATCGACAGAGCTTTGTTGCAGTCTTTTTCTCCTTCTCTCCTTTTCCTCCTTCAAATATGTTGGGTGGCCTTGTATTTATAGGCAAAAGGTGGGGTCTTAATTTTGGAAAGCACCCACCAATTATGCTTAAAATTCCATAAAATAATATATATTTATTTATTTATTATTTATGGGAATAAATCCAAATTTAATTTTGAATTAAAAGCATATAACTCCAACATCTGAGAATTTGACACGTGTCCATTTGTGGGACCCGTAATTGTTAATGAATTTGACCAAGGCTTATTGGCTTAAGTTGACCGATCCAACGGTGATTAAATCATCACCAAATTTATGTGTCTACACACGCACCTCGATCCCACTTGATCCGACCCATGTACAAATGAGATTGGAACGCTGTTTGTTTCCCAACTCAAAGACATAAAGGGAGTTAGTGGTAAATATAAAGGTAAAGACACTAACAATGCCTGTGGGCGATAGATATTGTAGGCCTATTTGGGGATGAAATGAGTGATGATGACCTTTAACGAAATCTTCCCAACAGTGCATGTGTCGATGTTAGAGGTACATTGGGGCCGAGTCGAACCAGGCCTTATTAGTATATATTGGAGGGACTTGTTCATTTAGTGTAACTACCGCAACACTTTGTTGTTGTATTACCCACCAGATTTTAAGAAGTCCGGAGCCGGAAACATGTTAAATCCATTGTAACTTCCCACAGACGGAGCCAATTGATTGATCTCTCATGAAAGCACAAAAAAAATAAAATAAAATTATACTCAAGCTCATGAAGAACAATTGTGAAGGCAAAGGTGAGTGGGAGGTATGAAAAAATTCCTATAGACGGTGCCAACTGTTGATACGTAGAATGGTCGGGTTGAAAATGGTGTCGTCCCAGTCAAAAAGAACAACCTGTTACCGACAGTGGTACCGGTGTGGTATCGGCTAAGGAGGCTCCGACGATCAAGTTAATACTTGGAAAGTCGGGGAAAAGAAATAGAGTACTAGTAATGGAAAGGGTATTTGTGGCGTACCATTTTAGGTTGATCCTGACCCTATATTTATAGGGACTTTAATACGGTGGTGTTAAAAGGATTGCACCCCTTATAACTATCTTTATAAGGTTGTGACTTGTAGGAATTATCTTGATTATGATTGTATCTTTTATGTAAAATATTGACAGGAGTCCACTCCGGTAGTCGGTTGGTGACCCTTACCTCCACCGTGTCGAATAAGTAATACTTATTAGTTGTCCCCCGTTCCCAAATTCGCTTGTCAGATATAGGGAACGATATTTTTATTCTTTATAAATGTGGTGTAATATATTTTTTTCACAAATAACTATATGTATATATTCCAAAAAAAATGTGGCACGCATTTAATTAACAAGCTAGAGAGTCATTTCGTTAGTTACGAAAAATTAAGGGCTCAAAACCAAATATTTTAGTCACTATTGTTAAAGTGACTTGTGCTGGAGAAAATGGTAATGTAGCTCTGAATTTTCTCACCTTGATTAATTAAATGTATGTATATATATATATAGAGGTGAGGAAGTGACAAAAAATGGGTCACTTTGATAATAATGAAAAATTATGTAGGTGGAAGCCTATAGTTGCAAGCCACTACTGTTCACTCTCTTTTCAATTGCAATTTTGTATGTATATTTACATATGTATTCATGTGTGGGAGGGAGGGTTAGTGAGAGTGAATGATGTGACATTGTTTGACTTTTAGTACATAACTATAGAAGATGGTGGAAATTTTGCACACTTGTATTATTGATGTATAAGGTATATATAGAGATTACAATGAATAATTATATGGAAAGAATATAAAATCTATACATAAGAATATTCTAGAATTAATTTAAAATTCAAATTCAAAACTAATTTGATAAGCAAACTTGGTGGAGAAGATATTTCTTTACCAAACATTGTCATCCAATCTTGGAGAGAATAAATCAATTATTGGGATACTGATCTTCTTTTCTAATATGTCCCCGCAATATGGTGGTTCCATCGGAAACGCCAATCTTGGATCGCAACGAAGTAAACCTTAACTTAACCAATGGCTTGGTTAGGGTGTCGGTGAGTTGATTGTAAGTGGATACATGAGAGACTTATAAGGACCTATTGGCGACTTTATCTTAGACAAAGTGGTAATCTAGTGTGATGTACTTCATCTGGGAATGAAACATTAGATTGACACATACATAGGTGGCACCAAGATTATCACATAGTAAACGAGGAGGGTGATTAAGAGAGATGTCGAGTTCGGTGAGTAGGTTAGTGATCCAAAAGAGTTCAGCAACAATTGATGTGACAGAACGATATTCAGCCTCGGTGGAGGAATGAGCGATAGTGCGTTGTTTCTTGGAGCACCATGAGACATGATTGGAGCCAAGAAATATAACATAAGCAGAAATCGAAGTAAAATCATCACGGTTACCCGCCCAATCGACATCAATGTAGGTCGTGAGGTGAAGTGACTATGAGCGCTGAAGAAATAACCCATATGAGATGGTGTGTTTAAGATACCGAAGAAGTCGTTTGGTGGCAGTCCAATGAGATTGTGTGGGAGCATCCATAAACTGTGTTAATTTGTTTACAGAGTAGGAAAGATTAGGTCAAGAAAGGGAGAGGTACTGCATGGTGCCAATGAGACTACGATATAGCGTAGGATCATCCAGAGGCGTACCATCAGAGAGAGTTAGGCGAGTGGTGGTACTAATCGGTGTGGTAGTCTCTTTCATTCCTTCCATTTGGAACCATTCAAGAAGGGCACAAATGTACTTGTGCTGAGAGAGGAAGAGACCTTGACTTGTGGGAATAAATTCAACATCGAGAAAAAAATTAAGATAACCAAGATCCTTTATTGAAAAGCGGCGGGAGAGAGCATCAATAATTTTATGAATGAATGGTGAAGAATTGCTTGTAAGTAGCAAATTATCAACATAAACCAAGAGATAAGTTGTCAGTGATCCATTAGTAAAAATAAACAATAAGGTATTGGACTTTGAGTTAACAAATTCGAGGGAAATGATGAATGACTTGAGCTCTTGAAACCAAGCATGAGGCGCTTGCTTCAAACCATAGAGAGATCGGTGAAGACGATAAACATGATTGGGCTGTGAGTCGTTAATGAAGCTCGGTGGTTGTGACATATAAACTTATTCAGAAAGATTCCTATGGAGGAAGGCATTGTTGACATCTAACTAATGTATGGACCATCTATTTGTCAAAGCAAGGCTAAGAATAATTCGGATGGTTGTAGGCTTAATTACTAGGCTAAAAGTCTCATGGAAGTCAATACCAAGGCGTTGATGAAACCCCTTAGCGACTAGGCGAGCTTTGAAGCGATCCACACTACCATTGGGTTTTCTCTTCACACGAAACACCCACTTACACCCAACGACATTATGATAGTGTTGGCGAGGAACTAGCTCCCAAGTACCATTTCGAATTAGAGCATTGAGTTCTTCACTCATGGCATCTCTCCATTTAGGGTCTTTGATGGCTTGAGAGACAATGGTGGGTTCAATGGTTGGTGGGGGAGGGTGTTTGGTAACGGTGTAGGAAAATTTATTGAGAGGTTTAAAAATGTTATTTTTTGATCTGGTAGTCATGGTATGAGTGTTGGTAGGATCAACGGGGTGAGGTAAAGATAAGGGGATAGACGAATCAATCTCGGGAGGTAACTCTCTTGAGACTAAAACTGAAGAAAAAACATTAGTAGATTGCGCCAAGTTGGGGTCAACAGCCAAAGGACTTCCTCTAGCATGTGTTGTGTCATGGTCAAAGTGAGTGAGAGGAGATTCATTGGTCCTGGACATGGGTGACTGAAATGGAAAAGGCGATACAAGGTTAGAGGATGTGACTTGTGCATGAGATTAAGGTTGGTCATGCACATATTTGACATGGGTATCACAAGAAGATTGGAATTTCAAAGTGTAAACTTTGACGGGAGGAAGATGGGGCAGACCATTTTGAGAGATTGAGTATTAATTTTATCATGAGCAGTTAATGAAGATAAAGATGGGAATTGATCTTCAATAAATTGTACATGTTTGGAAAAATAAATTTTGTGATCAAGGGGTTCAAAACAGATATAGGAATTATGAGTATTTGAATAACCCAAGAAAACACATGGTTTGACCGTTGCTCTAGTTTATGTTTGGTGTAAGGACGAAACCAATGATAACAAAGACACTCAAAATCCCTTAATTTTGAATAATTTGGAGAATTATGAAATAAACATTCAAAATGTGATTTATTATCAAGAATTGGTGTAGGAAGGCAATTTATGAGGTAAATGGAGGTAGCACAAGCGTAGGGCCATAGTGAGAGTGAAAGAGATGCTCGATGAAGAAGAGTAAGACTAGTTTCTACAACGTGTTAGTGGTGACGTTCAACGGATGCAACATGTTACGGTGTGTAAGGTGGAGAAATAAGATGCTAGATTCCATGATTTTCAAACATCGTTTTCAAACCTTGATATTCCTTTCCTCCATCAAAGTAAATGGTGTTAATAGTGGTATTGAAAAAGATTTCGACCATGTTTTTGAACTTTGGAAATATGGAAAAAACATCTGATTTATGAGCCATTGAAAACGACCAAATGTATTTGTAAAATGATCTACAAAAATAACATAATAAGAAAGACCGTTCATTGAACGAATAGGAGAAGACCTTACTTTAACAGATAATGTAAACGAAATAAAAAGTAGATTGCTTGATGGCTTATTGTAAACTAGATCAAAATGAATGAACTTACTCGACACGATACTAATGAAAAGAAGATAGAGGGTAGTTATAACTAACCTTGATGCTACCTTTCCACGTCTACTATTAATACTTCCTCAAGTGTTGAGCATTCCAGGGACGGGGTAGTTGCTTCCCTTGTAGGGTATCTAACCACTACACTCTTTGCTGCTGTGTGGGAGTCATCCTGTAGGGTTTTTCCTAGTTGGGAGCCAGCTTTCCCATTCTCATAATTTCAGGGTCGCGAGCGACTTCCCTGTAGGACAAGGTCTCCTGGTTGAAATCTTCTTTGTTTCACCCGTGCATTATAGTATTGTGACATTGCCTATTGGTAGACGACAACCCTCATTTGGGTTTGTTCCCTCCTTTCCTCAATTAGGTCTAAGCTAACTACCAATTCTTTCTCATTCTACTACGGGTCGTAGTGGCTCATCTGATAGCTTTCCAACCCAATCTCTATCGGAGCTACAACTTCACTGCCAAAGGCAAGAAGAAAAGGGGTCTCACTCATAAGTGTCTTGGTTGTAGTCCTGTAGGCCCACAGTATAGCGGGAACTCTTCGGGCCACAATCCTTTAGCCTTTTCCAGACGCTTATTGATCATCCCAAGAATTGTTTTGTTGGCCACCTCTGTCTGCCCATTCGGTTGCGGGGGTGTGATAGGTGCTCAATATTGGTAATTTTTTGCCCCTATCTTGTGTTTCTTATGTCTTTACATTCTGTTACTTGGTATTTTTATCCCGTTTGTGTGTGTAAGGATGTTTTAGGAGCTTAATGAAGAAACAGAGCTAATCTCGGTGAATTAACTAAGTTTTGTTCATTTCTATCTTGAGAAAGGAATCAAGAGGTGTGCCAAAGCAAAGAAGATCTACCGAAGGGCAAAATAGTCATTTCCCGACATCACTATCTCACCGAAGGGAAAAAATTTCATTTTCAGACATTATTACTTCACCCAAAAGCATCAGGAGTCAAAGACGACCAGTCTATGTCAAATATGAAAAAAATGAGTTTTTACAGCAAAAGATACATCATACCCCACGTCGTCAGAAGGAAAAATAGGCAGACTGGACCTGAGTTATGCTTTGGTTTGTGAGCCAAAGGGGGGACCCTACACCCTATACCTACCCCCAAGCGTAGGTCCCACCTTGTGGCCACGTGATCCCTTTACGTGCTGAAGTTGTTTCGGAATTGTTTTAGAAATTTCCAGTTTTGTCCCTACTTCGATATTTTAAGTGAACGGTGATTCCAGACCTCTACGTACAGGCTTATACACATATTTACATCATATTTTAGAGATATTACTCATGTATTATGAAATTACATAAAAATGAAACCATTAGGGTTTCCCTCACTTGTCTATAAATAAGAGAGGGTTAGGTTTAGGTTAAGGGTGGTAGGCAGGTTCTGGTTCTGATTTTCATACACGTTCATTCATAGAGTTCTCACGTTCAAAGTCCAGACTTGTTTCCATTGAAGAGAACCACCATTAAAGACCTAGAGATCCAGAAAAGAAGGCCATAGAGAGCGTTTCTACACCGATAATGCAGATTCTCTCAGCTATGATCAAATAATTCGGTATCTAGGGTTTTTTTGCAAAACCCTAGCCAAGTAATGTAGTTCCGATTTTATATTCAATTGTAGAGAGGGGAAACTGTGACTATACTGTGATGATTGTGTTAGATGAGAGATCGTTTTTATTCATGATACAAGTTTATATATTTGAATTGATTCTTGTCTTAAACTTTTTGAATATATTTATCTTACATAATCACAATTATTCACTACGGGTTGGAACTCGGATGCTTAATCTGTGATTTTCTACACAATGGTGGTCGTAAAACTCGAAATCCTAGGTTGACACATGCCATGCCATGACAAATTGATATAGACATGCTTTATTTTATTTTCATGCTTTAATTTATTTTTCTGCATTTACTTTCTATTAGTAGATGGCATGCACTAATCAGTTTAGTCTTGAGATGGGTTGTCGTGATCCGGTTGAGAGTAATCTATTTTGGGATCAAACTGATGGCGCGGTGCGATCTGATTCATAGTCAATAGATCACCCTCATGCAATTGAAATAGAATTCGGACTATATTATCCGGTTGAGAGTAATCTATTTTGGGGTCAAACTGATGGCGCGGTGCGATCTGATTCATAGTCAATAGATCGCCCTCATGCAATTGAAATAGAATTCGGACTATATTATGCGGTTAGTGGTGTAGTGAAGAAACCCTAGTTTTCTCTCTCTGAATCACAATCGTTATTTATTATTGTTTTCTACTTTATTTTCATTAGCATTAGATAATTCATAAAACCAAACTATTTTTGAAAAAATATAATTCAGTGTTTTTAGACTATTGAAGTGAACAATCCTTCTCTCTATGGGATCGATATTCCCATACTCAAGTAAAACTTTCTACAATTGATCTATGCACTTGCAGAAAGGTAAAACCCGAAGTGTCATTTTTAACCACATATTTTGCACACACCTGACACCCACCAGTGTCCAAGAGATGAGAAATGATTTTGTATTCCCAAACCCGAACAAAAATCTTGAAACTCACTGATTTCAAATTGGTTTCCGTTATCTATTACTATAACCCGAGGAACACCAAACCTTCACACGATTGATTTCCAAGTGAAAATTTTGACATTCTTTGTTGTGATTCATACAAGTGATTGTGCCTCCACCCACTTAGTAAAGTAGTCAATTGCCACTATTTCAAATTTGGTTTGACCTTTGCCTCGAGGCAGTGGACCAATCAAGTCCATTCCCTATTGGGCGAAAGGCTAGGGTCCAATCATGGGTGTTAATTCCTCGGGTGGCAGTTTAGGGATATTAGCAAATTGTTGGCACTTGTCACACTTCTTCATATACTCCAATGCGTTACTTTGCATCGTCGACCAATAGTACTCTTGTCTTATAGCCTTATTAGCTAAAGATCTGCCCCCAATATGGTTTCCACACAAACCTTCATGTATCTCTTTAAGGATGTAACTTGCCTCTGTGGTAGAAACACAACATAAGTAGGGAAGGGAATGTCTTATCTTGTAAAGTACTCCGTTGATGAGAGCATATCTGGTGGCACGGAGCCTTATCTTACGAGCTTCTAGATGATCTTCTAGCAACTCCCCATCCTGGATATACTTGATGATGGGTTGCGCTCATTACAGACCTAGTTCTAACTGTATGATCATTGTAGTTTCCTCAGTGGCAATGTTTGGTCGATGCAAGTGTTATAAGGGGAACATGTTATCCTCTGGCTCTATAGCCATAGCTAATCGAGCTAGGGCATCTGCATGGTCATTCTCTTTTATTAGTATTGGGAAGACTACACATCTCTTGAACTGGTTGAGTAACTCTTTTACCTTATGCAGGGAAGCCTTCATTTTCTCTCCTTTTACCTCATCCTCAAAAACATTCTGCATGTGTTAGTGTTGACTTTCATGCATGGAGCCAGTATGGATCATTTGGTGTCTTGCCGGATCTCCAATCGTCGTATATATGCTAGGTGAGACATATGGTTATTCACATATGGATCTTCAATATTCTCCACTGATAGTGTCGAGGATGGAGATGACCTTGGTCATCTAGTTGGGATGGCGAGACAGTACTCATCTGGAATCTTGCCAGATCTTTAATCGTCGTATATATGCTTGGTGCCACATATGGATCTTCAATTTTATCCACTCCTATGTGACCCATATTGGAGGTTTTATAATTGCATAAGTAACAATTATATATTTAAGATACCAAATGTGTACATTCAACCCTTCTCTAGATCGCGCCTGATTAGTGATTTTCAGGGAGATCAATATGTTCCCACAGATGGCACCAATTGTTGAACCTTGTCAAAGTTGTTAAAAATGAAACTTAGAGAAATCCCTTACTAAAGGGGAAGCTCACGAAGCTTGAAATTCTCAACAATTCTTATTAGAGGGATGAATAAGAGGAAATCATATTCCCTTACTAAATGGTGAGCTCACAAAGGTCGATCGTATCTACCTCCCTTATGAAAGGGGAGAACAAGCCAATGAAATTATACTCCCTTATTAAAGGGTGATCTTATGAAGTTTAAATATCAACTTCTTTTATAGAAGGGATGAGCCAAGAAAATTCTACTTTGTCTTTCAAAGATGAGCTCATGAAGCTCAAAAATATCAATGTCCCTTATCAAAATGAGGAGCTATAAAAATTTTACTCTCTTACTAAAGATTAAGTTCATAAAGCTCGAAATTCA
The DNA here is from genome assembly GCA_963922005.1 of Cornus suecica. Taxonomy (NCBI): domain Eukaryota; kingdom Viridiplantae; phylum Streptophyta; class Magnoliopsida; order Cornales; family Cornaceae; genus Cornus; species Cornus suecica. Next base: position 35,876,773 of record OY998238.1, on the reverse strand, counting down.
ACCCCCCTTATCAAAGGGAGGAGTCTAGAAAATTCTACTCCTTTTTTAAATGGGTGAGCTTCGAAGCTCGATAATGTCTACTTCCCTTATTAAAGGGAATCGCCCCAGTAATGTCTACTTTCCTTGATTAAAGGGACGAGCTCAAAAAGCTTAAAAATCTACATCCCTAATTATTTTTCTTTGAATACTCAAGGGGATTATGAGGACCAGTGAGGCGAGGTGAAAGAGCGATCACAAATCTCACGATGCAAAGAAGCGGAATCTTTTACCCAGTAACGAAAAGTTTGAACCAATATTTCCAAATGGGCGGGATAGGGGTCATTCGAGCGTATCGTATGTTTACATATGGATCCCTACGTCGTTCCATTCCATTTAGGATTAGGAATAGGCGTAGTAATTGGACCTACTTTTTACATATCTCCACCATTGGAATGGAGAGAAATCTAGATGGGGGATTATGCCAATAACACTTCACAATGGAAAACGTTGTTCCGGTTAAGACACGACCTCGGCGAATGAATCTAAAGCCATCAAAGTCTAGGAAGAAAGAAAAGGGATGAGCTCAAGAAGCTCTAAATAGTCTACATCTCTTATTAAACGGACAAACTCATAAATTTGAAAAATTTACATCCCTAATGAAAGGGACGAGCTCAAAAAGCTTAAAAATCTACATCCCTTATTAAAGGGAGGAGCTCAAGAAGCTCTAAATAGTCTACATCTCCTATTAAAGGGACAAACTGATAAAATTTGAAAAATCTACATCCCTAATTAAAAGGACGAGCCTAAGAAGCTTAAAAATCTACATCCCTTATTAAATGGACGAACTCATGAAATTTGAAAATCTACATTCCCAATTAAAGGGACGAGCTCAAGAAGCTCTAACAAATTAAATATCCTTATTAAAGATGTAGGAAATTGAAATGAGGGACTGGTGTAAAATAATAATTCTAACTCACATGTTGACTCTATATTGGTGTTGACTATTTTGGGATGTGTTCTAGAAGGAAAATATCAACCTCCCTAATAAAATGGAGTGACTTCATAATATTGACGACAATCTACTTCCCTTGTTAAAGGGACGAGCTCACGAAGCTTTGAAGAGTTAATATTCCTTATTAAATGTTGAGCTCAGAAAGTTCAAGAAATCTCCTTTCCTTATTAAAGGACAAGCTAAAAATTTTTAGAAAATTCTACTCCCTTACTAAAGGTCGAGCTCATGAAGTTTAAAATTGTCTACTTCCTTATCAAAGGGACAAGCCCCAGTACTCCCTTACTAAAGGGTGAGCTTGCGAAGCTCAAAATTATCTACTTCCTTAACAAAGGTTCAAGCCCCAAAAATTCTACTCTCTAATTAGCTCATGAAGCTCGAAAAGATCAAGCTTCCTTATTTTAGGGCGGAGCAAAAAAAAACTACACTCTTAATAAAGAGGTAGAGGTATCATGAAAGACAAAGGGATAACAAATAGAGCATTTATTTGACTTTCAATTTTAGAAAAAAAAAAATCAGACTTCCTAGAGAGTCCACGAAGCTCAAAATCAACCTCCTTTATTAAGGGGAGGAGTTCCAGAAAATTCTAATCTTTTACTAGAGGGCAAGATCATGAAGTTCGATAACGTCTACCATTTTTATCAAAGGGACATGCCCTAATAAAGTCTACTCTTCTATAAAAGACGAGATCACGAAACTCGGAAAAATCTACTTTCGTTATTAAAATAACGGGCTAAGTAAAGCTCATAAAATTTATTTTCCTTATTAAAGGGAACAACTGAGTGAAGCTTAAAATATAAATTTTTCTACTCAAGGAACGGGCTAAATGGAGCTCATAAAATTTACTTCCCTTATTAAAGGGATGAGCTGAGTGAAGCTCGTAATATTTGCTTCCCTATTAAAAGGACGGACTGAGTGAAGCTCATAGAATTTACTTCTTTTATTAAAGAGCGGGCTGAGTGAATCCCGGAACCCTTACTACACTTTTCCTAAAGACTTCAAAAAGAAGAGGCTGAGTGAATCCTAATGAGCACCTATTTTCCCATTAAAGGGACAAGATGTCAGGTAGCCTTCCTCTTATTAAAGAGACAAAAAAATGACTACTTGAAGGATATAATAAAAAGCTACATTTTGTTGTTAAAACAAAAAATGAGAAGATAATTACTACACCACATTCCCTCACTGAAGGGATGAAAAGATAACAACGCTCCCTCACTAAAGGTCGACTTCTCTAAAAAGCGATAATAATACTACCTCCCTAATTAGCGAAGTAACACTACTCCTTATCAAAGGGGAACCAAAAGTTTGCTTTCAGCCGATCATACTATGAAGCATTACTGTGATGTATCAAAAGGTGCGTGAGAATCAATGTCATCTACTTTCAACATGGGAAGATTGATGCATGAGTGTTGTTTTGCTCTTTAACATGCGTATCGAAATATAATATTGAATAAAAATTTCCTATGTTTGACAGGAAAATCCGAAAATGGGGGGTACTGATAGGGCAGATTTTATCTAACAGGAAGTTTGAAAACCAAATTAGTCAGAGGAAATAGATATGCTACATGTCAAAGATTAGAATGACAACTCAATAATTTATCTTGAAATTCTTTTGGTAGTTGAATGGAAAAAGGTAATTGAATAGGTATTTTATTGGACTACGACTACTAAATGATTTCCTATAAGAAGGAAGTGGGTGGCACATTGAAAAGGTACGATAGAAATTCCTCTTAAAGTCTATTCTTCTTCTTTATCAATCAAGTACTAACTTGACCATTAAAGTGCGCCAGCCAGCACCCAACCGGTCGTCACTTTTATTGTTTTGCAGGAAAGAGGTTCGACTCCGGATCTTACAGATTTTTGCATCATCAGTTGGCACCAATGTCAACTCCTTGAATATAATAGAATTGTGAAAAGTCATTTCCTTCCTCATCACAATGAACGCCACCCGCTTGATAATGCTCAAGAACTAAACTTGGTCACTTGAAATAGGTTCTTTGACTTTAAATGACTACGGATACAAAAGATCACTACATCTTACCCAAAGCCCAACACACAAATTTGGTAATTTCAATCTCGTATTGTCACATGTGATTATCACTTTGGAATCCTACACATAATCAACATATTTATAACTAGCGTGGGTTCAACAATGAATTACAATGATACATGGCTACGTGTGATGCTACTTTGAGATGAAGTATCTATTCAAGGAACCCAAAGACCATTTTTTATATGCAAAATCAAAATGACAAAATCTAAATCAATTGAACTTAAGACACGCAGGGTTCAACAAGAAGCATACTAGTTGGCACCAAGAAAGTCAAGGTCATGAAAATGAGCATTTTGCAATTGCTCAGATTTATTATCGAGTTGGTCTCCCAGATCAGTTCTTAATTTTCTAGTTCTTTTAGAATGATAGATTCACATATCTATATAACCATGATTCATTCTCATATATATCTAATTATAAGTCATTAGATGATTCATTTTAACGATAATTTATTTAAAATTATTGTAAATACAAAATATATATGAAACTCAACCAAGAATGGTGTCTCGCCACTGCTTCGGACGACTAGACAAGAGAGCTCGTCAGACCAAACCTGTTACAAAACAGGAGTTTAAACAAAATATAATAATTGGTTGGGGCTCGTTGAGTGCTTTTTGAGGCGATTAAAAAGAGCCCTTCACTGGAGTCATCATTGACACTTTCTATTTTACAGTAAGTGTATTGTGATATAGAATACCCCTCCGACGACTAAACACTTCTAGTTAGATAGTACATTGTATGTCGTCAATTGTTTTTATAAAAAGAAAGAAAAAGTCAAAAGAAATAATTGTGGAGCCTATTCTCTGTGGGACGGATACATAAATTCTGAGAACTCATGGGTGGAGAATATTTTTTATGTATAGGGAGAAAATTGTTGAATTGACACCTAAGGTCTTTCTATATCTCTTCATTCCAGCTAAATTATATTTTTATCTTTCTCTATCAAATAGGCATGACCTATGATATCACAAAGCTATTAAATATGTATGCATAGACAATTATTCTCTGGATTTACCAAATCACTTTGATATATACTCTATCACTTTGATATCCTGTAAATATTTTATTTCTTCATGTTAAGAACTTTTCTCAAAGAGTTTTTGACTTGTGGGGGTGTGAAGCTGAATTCAATGTCGACACTTCCTCTAAAATATAATGCTGTATGGTCATTGACAATTACTTCTCTAGCACTATCAATGGTAATAAAAATTAATAGGCTTAGGGTAAGTTCCTTGCATTACATGTATATTAGAAACTATGTTTGAATAGACTGGGTCACATAATTTTATGACCAACAAATTTTTATATCTGTCCACTTGTCAACCAAATACATTTTTATGTGGTTCACATGGATATATCACTACCCCTGCCATCGAGATAATTAAAGGTCGCAGTCCTCTTTCCGTGACAGTCCATGGAACTTGACTATTAATTTCTCCTGTGTAAGCTTTAAGGATTCATTTTCACCCCTGCTCTTTCTAATATATATAACTAGTTCCAATTTCAATTGATATACATCGTCTTATTACAATTGAGATATTGATGCAGGAGGATCAGCGCAAGGATGACGGGAAATCGTGATCTGCTGTTTTCCTTTTCAAATCTTTATTTTTAGTTAATTTTTGCTATTTAGGGTAATTTTCTATTTGTCAATTAGGAATTGATTATGAACCCGATTTTGGCCATATTTGTGGTAATCTTTTGATTTCTTTCCTTGTTTCGTTTTGGTAAGACTTTTAGGGTTTTGCTATTTTTGGCAAAAATCCCATTAGGGGTCGATTTTCAGCTATTTAAACCCGGCTTGTGGGTTGTTTTTTATTCATTCTTGATTATAAACAATTATATAAAATTCCAGAGTGTTCTCTGAATTTTGGGTCGAAATTCTCCTGTTTTTCCCTTGCAAAGTACCTATTGCATTAGCCTACAGAATAATCTCTATTCTGTCTGGCGTCAATTGGTATCAGAGCTCAGCATCTTCCTGAGGCGGTATTTCCATCCGTTTTAGATGGCTAATAATCGTGGTCGTCGTCGTGGGCAGGTTTCGATTGAGGAAGTCTCGTACCGTGATCGTAACGTTCAGGATGTTATGATTGAGGATTTGTAGAGGCAAGTGGCAGAGTTAACCCAGCGCCTGGTGGCGCAGGAAATCGGTAATCATGATGTGGAAGATTCTGATACCGACAATTCCACCTTCGAAAATCCGTATCACAATCAGTACCGTCATAGAGATCTCGGCTTCAAAGTAGAGCTGCCCGAGTTTTCTGGTACGTTACAAGCCGATTGCTTTATTGATTGGTTGAATGAAGTAGAACGAATTTTTGATTATAAAGAGGTCCTGGATCGTGTCAAAGTGAAATTGGTGGCCATCAAACTCAAGGGTCGAGCATCTGCGTTGTGGGAATAGTTGAAACGTTCAAGAAACAGGCAGGGCAAGGCCAATATCACTGATTGGGAGAAGATGAAGAAGAAGATAAAGAGTCACTTTCTTCCCTTTGGCTATACTCAAACCCTGTTTCAGCGACTTCATTCATTGAAGCAAGGGATGAGATCCGTGGAAGATTATACAGAGGAGTTCTATAAGTTGATCTCTCGGAATGATCTAACTGAGACAGAAGAACAGATGGTAGCCCGATATTTGGGGGGTTTACGACAACCTCTACAGGATGCACTCAGCCTTCACTCGCTGTGGACCGTTTCTGAAGCCTACCAGCGCGCCCTTGCTGTAGAGAAACAGCAGAATAGACGACCCGTCATCAGAAACGACCAAAGCAGTAGGCCATCTCGCCCTTAAGAATCCCGTCCTCCCCAGCAGCCACCAAAGGGTAATCCTAACCCTTCGATTAAGTGTTTTTAATGTGGTGAACAGGGGTATATAGCAACCCATTGTAGGAAGCCTGCCAGTCAGACGAGAAAAAATCTACTGCTTGAGGAAGGCATGGAAGATGAGATTGAGGAGGTTGGAGAGCCAGTGTATGACGAAGAAGGAGATGAGGATGTGTTGTATGGGGACGTCCATGAAACTCTGGTAATTCGTAAGAGCCTACTGACTCCCAGAGGCGATTCCGAAGATGACTGGTTGAGAACCAATATTTTCCACACAACCTGCACTGTCGCCGATAAAGTCTGCAAGATGATTATTGATAGTGGCAGTTGCGAGAACGTAGTCTCTGAAGACGCTGTCCGGAAATTGCAGTTGAAGACAAATCGTCACCCCAAGCCGTACAAATTGTCATGGCTGAATAAAGGCAGTGAGGTAACAGTAGATAGACGATGCTTAGTGTCTTTTTCTGTTGGCAAGAAATATTTCGATAATGCTTGGTGTGATGTAGTGTCCATGGATGCGTGTCATATACTGTTAGGCAGACCTTGGCAATATGATCGAAGTGTGGTACATGACGGACCGAAGAATACATATTCCCTTAGCATAAAAGGGAAAAAGATTGTGTTGGCACCTCGTCGGGAAGGACCCAATCCCACCCCGGTTGTCAACAGTAACAATTTGTTTTCTATGTCTAGGTTTTTGGTTAAAGTGGAGCGTGAACATGTAGTTTATGCTTTACTGCCTTGTGGAAATAGTGCAACAGGTGAGGTTCCAGAATTACCTACGGAGGTCCAACGGCTGCTTTCGGAATTCTCTGATTTGATGAGAGAAATTCAACATCAGATCGACCTAATTCCGGGCTTGAGTTTTCCTAATAGACCAGCATACTGCCTCAGCCCAAAGGAGGTTGAAGAGTTGCAGCGACAGGTAGTAGAGTTGCTGGAGATAGGCTACATCCGTGAGAGTATGAGCCCATGTGCCGTTCCTGTCTTGCTGGTACCAAAGAAAGATGGTTCCTGGCGTATGTGTGTAGACAACAGAGCCATCAACAGAATTACGGTGAAGTACAAATTTCCCATTCCCCGCCTAGATGACATGTTAGATCAACTGTCCGGTTCTAAGGTCTTCTCCAAAATTGACCTTAAGAGCGGATACCACCAAATCCGAATAAGGCCTGGAGACGAGTGGAAGATGGCGTTTAAGACGCAACATAGGTTGTATGAGTGGATGGTCATGCCGTTTGGACTGTCCAATGCGCCCAACACATTCATGAGATTTATGCATCAGGTTTTACGGCCTTTCATGGGGAAATTCGTGGTAGTCTACTTCGACGATATCCTTATTTATAGCCCTACATAGGCCTCACACTTTGATCACCTCCGTGCAGTTTTTGACATGCTCAGGAAGGAGCGCCTGTTTGTTAATCAGAAGAAGTGTTTTTTCTTCACTACTTCTGCAACCTTTCTAGGTTTTGTTGTGTCTACTGATGGTGTTCATGCAGATCAGTCGAAGATAGATGCAGTCTTGGAGTGGCCCCAGCCAAAAACCTTGCATGATGTCATGAGTTTCCATGGGTTGGCATCTTTCTACCGCCGCTTCATCAGAAATTTCAGCACTCTGATTGCTCATATCACAGAGTGCCTCAAGGGATGTGATTTCTACTGGACTAAGGAGGCAGAAGCCAGTTTTCAACTGGTCAAGCAGAAGATGACGGAGGCACCGGTGTTAACACTCCCTGATTTTGATAAAGTGTTTGAGTTGAATTGTGATGCATCTGGAGTTGGCATTGGTGGTGTTCTAAGTCAGGAAGGGCGACCCATAGCTTTTTTCAGTGAGAAACTGTCGGGATCCAAGAAGAATTACTCCACCTACGACCTGGAGTTCTACGCCATCGTTCAGTCTTTGAGTCATTGGCGTCACTACCTTGTGCATAAGGAATTCATCCTTCTTACTGATCATGAGGCCCTGAAGTACATAAATGGTCAACACAAGCTGAGCAGACGACATGCCAAATGGGTGGCATACTTACAAGAGTTCACTTTTTCCCTAAGGCACCTATCAGGGAACCTGAACCGTGTTACAGATGCCCTCAGTCGTCGCACTTTACTCCTCACCACCATGAGTACCCGAGTCACAGGATTTGAAACTTTCACTGATTTGTATGCCACAAATCTTTCCTTTGGAAAGATCATTCAGGAGGTAACATCTGGTCATCGTCATGATTTCCTTTTACATAATGGTTACTTGTTTCGTGGGCTACAATTGTGCATTCCAGATTGTTCGCTAAGGCAACAGATTATTAGTGAGCTTCATAATGAGGGTCACTTCGGGCGAGACAAGACATTGGCCCTTATTGCTTCTGATTATTATTGGCCCAAATTGACCAGTGACGTGGCTCACTTTGTGGAACGTTGTTATGTATGCCAAAGGTCCAAGGGTGTCCTCACCAATGCAGGCCTTTACATCCCCTTACCGGTTCCTGAAGCTCCTTGGTTCAATGTCAGCATGGACTTCGTGTTGGGCTTACCCCGTACCCAACGGGCCTGTGATTCTATTTTAGTTGTGGTTGACAGGTTTTCCAAGATGGCCCACTTTGTACCTTGTAGGAAAACCATGGATGCTGCCCTAATAGCCCATCTTTACTTCAGGGAGATTGTGCGTCTCCATGGTGTTCCTTGATCCATTACTTTAGATCGAGACACCAAGTTCATCAGTAATTTATGGAGGATCTTATGGGGAAAGCTGGGCTCGAAGCTGAATTTCAGCAGCGCTTATCACCCCCAGACGGATGGTCAGACCGAAGTGGTGAATCGAAGTCTAGGCAATCTGTTGAGGTGTTTAGCAGGCACTAAACCCAAGCAGTGGGATCTGGCATTACCTTAAGCAGAATTTGCCTACAACAGGTCAACGAGCAGAACCACAGGAATTAGTCCTTTTGAGATCGTCTATGGTCAGAATCCATCTGGAGTACTGGACTTAGCGCCCATTCCACGTGTGGGCCGTTTGCATCCTAGGGCAGATGAGTTGGCCCAACATCTTCAAGACATCCATGAGCAGGTGAAACTAGCAATTCACGAGAGCAATGACAAGTACAAAGCTCGAGCGGACAGTCATCGTCATCAGGTACTTTTTGATGTTGGTGATTTTGTTTGGGCTATATTAACTCGTGATCGTTTCCCTGTTGGCGAGTATAATAAGCTTAAGGAGTGGAAGATTGGACCCTGTGAGATATTGCAGAAGATTAATGACAACGAATACAGGTTGTGTCTCCCTAGTCACTTAAAAACATGTGATGTCTTTAATGTGAAACACCCGAGTCCTTGTTTTGCGGATTCTGCTGATGCTGCTGTGAACTCGAGGACGAGTTCTTTCCAACCCGGGGTGACTGATGCAGGAGGATCAGCGCAAGGATGACCTGAAATCGTGATCTGCTGTTTTCCTTTTCAAATCTTTATTTTTAGTTAATTTTTGCTATTTAGGGTAATTTTCTATTTGTCAATTAGGAATTGATTATGAACTCGATTTGGGCCATATTTGTAGTAATCTTTTGATTTCTTTCCTTGTTTCATTTTGGTAAGACTTTTAGGGTTTTGCTATTTTTGGGAAAAATCCCATTAGAGGTCGATTTTCAGCTATTTAAACCGGGCTTGTGGGTTGTTTTTTATTCATTCTTGATTATAAACAATTATATAAAATTCTAGAGTGTTCTCTGAATTTTGGGTCGAAATTCTCATGTTTTTCCCTTGCAAAGTACCTATTGTATTAGCCTATAGAATAATCTCTATTCTGTCCGGCGTCAGATATTATGTGGTTACTCCGGTACAACCGTTTGTTAATTTATATGTTTAAATAATACATTTTTTCCTCTGGTATTACTTGGCTAACTTGGCGAATTGGAGAGAACACAAGTTTTAGCATCCGCTACTCATGCTCATGAAGCTTGAAAAAAATAAATTTCCATACTAAAGGGACGCGTAAAGTGAAATGTGTAAAAATACTTCCCTTATCATTAAAAGGGGGCTGAGTGAAGTTCGAGAAAATTGCACCACCTTATTTCAAGAAACTAGAAGACTACTCCCTTATTAATGGTCATGGGAGAGGTACTCATTTGCTGAAAAGGTCAAGAACAACTACTCTTCTATTAAAAGATTGACCCACAAAGTTTAGAGATACAACTTCACTAACTATTGATATTTTTAAGCCAAATGGCATACTCTCAAAGAAATGTTGATTCCAAAATTAATGTCAACTTCGCTTAAGGTGCTTGAGGAAACCTACCCGAGCAACCACACTACTCCAAAGAGAACTACTAGAGAGGCCCAAGTTGGTATCTCTTACATTACCTTTTTTATTTCTCAATACTAAAATTTTGTTATTTATGGTGCATTTACAAACTTATATGCCCTTACGAAAAAGAAGAAGAGAAAGAATAGAGGTGCCAAACCAAAACATAAATGTCATAAATTCGTGACTATTTCAAACAGATTATGCTATTATGCATTAATATTATCAAATAGTGTGTGAGAATTAATGTCATACGCTTTCTACATGAGGAAATTTACGTTTGGGTTCTGTTTTGCTCTTCAACATGACTTTATAGAAATGAACTCTTGAAATTACCTAGACGATCAGTGAAAATAACATAGAGAGGGGGGTGAATACGCGTTTTGTTGATTTTATGATCAATTAAAATTATCTAGCGGAAATTCAATTTTAATCAGTCACAAACCCTAATTCTCTATTCAAATTAAATCAAGCAATCATGAATATAAGTGCAGAAAATAAATCATGAAAAGACACAGAGATTTTCACATGGAAAACATTAGAAAAACCCCAAGTAAAAACCACGGATACGCTCGGGTATCAATGCACTATGAATCGGAGAATTTGTACAGACTTTATGAAAACATAACTTACAACAACTGTAATTTGCTATTCTTCACTCGACATCTGAAAGTATAGATTCACTCACGCTCCACGAGGCTCTCAATCCGATCTTCGTACTCTGACTGCTATGCTTCTCAACGGATCAAATAACCATGAAGCCTTATGCACTTAAACGGCTCCGTTTCTCAATGGATCAAAGCAACAATGTTGCAATCAGCGGTGTGTTGATTTTTCAGAATTTAGATCATTCAATCATGCATAAGATCATCGATGTAAAAACACAATTGAATAAACCCTAAAACAAAAGATAACTGGATGATGATGACTCAATGATTTTCTCTCTCAATCTTTTATGTCTGTAAAATGATATGAATCTGTAAAAAACTTGTAGAGATCTCTCAAATGCTCAAAGGTTGCCTCACATGTGTAGAAGACCTTGGTATTATAGACAATGTTGAGGAGAAACCTAATCTTCCCCTTTTTTGTAATTTCACATCCAACCAAGTAAAACCCTATATTCTGATGAATATAATGTGTATGGCACGTATCTCAATGAGTAAAGTCGTAGCCGCCTCAAGAGAAAACAAATCGGGGTCAAATCTGGAATTTCATAACTTTTTTTCACACAGAATACCCTACGCTTGAAGCGTAGGCACATGCATAATTATTTTGGCATGCGTAGCAAATGCGTTGAAATAGCACTTTCTAGCCACTTTTAGTTACTAGATGCGTAGGCCATGCGTAACAAACCCTCGGAACCAACTTTTATCAGGACAAATGCTATTTGAACCCCCTCGACTCACTTGTAATGATTCTTGAAGTTGCAGCTTTAAAAAATGACGTTTCAGTCATTCAAGAGACACTTTTCTCTTCAAAACTCCTCATTAGCTCTCCTTTTGATTTCTCTAAGCTTGATTCAGATTTGACGAGTCTTGTTGACACATTTGCTTAACTACTTGACTATTCACTCATCATGGTTATTGTCTAGAACATGCCAAACGCAAATAATACTATAAATGTTCATTCAACTCTAATAAGATTTCCTAATTTTGACAGGAAAATTCATAAATGGGGGGCTACTAATAAGGGAGATTTGAACTAATAGGAAGTTGATGCGACGTCAGGTGTGTAAAAATATGTAGTTAAAAATAACACCTTAACGACTCTAGGTTTTACTTTACGCAAGCACACGTATCAATTGTAGAATAACAAATGGCTTGAGTAAGGGATATTGATCCCACAGAGACTAAGATTGTTCATTTTTGTAATTCAAAAACACTGAATTATATTTTCTGAGTATGGTTTGTTTGGGTGGTTAAAGACCAAATTATCTATTTTAACTAACAATTATCTAGAAAACAAATTAAATTGGTTGTGATTCAGATGAGAAAGAAAACTAGGATTTTCATCACTCCACCACTAACCGCATAATATAATTATATCAATGTAACAATTGTAAGAGGACGATCCATAACTGTGAATCAGGTCATATCACAAATAGCTAAATACAACCCCAAAAAAGAGTACCATCAACCGGATTGCGACAACCCATCTCATGACTGACCTAACTAGTACATGCCAATTATATTACTTTAATCTACTCCTAATGCATGAAAATAAGCTAAAGCATGTCTATTTTAAATCGCCAAAGCACGACCTGTGTCAACCTAGGGTTTCAAGTTCCATTACCACCATTGTGTAGAAAATCATAATTAAGCATCCAAGTTCCTGCTCATATTGAATAATCATAGTTGTGCAAAATAATACATTCATTCCAACTAAGACAAGAATTTAGAACAAACAAATAATTTTATATTACAAATCAGAACAATTTTTTAACTATTACAATCATCACAGTATGGTCAACAGTTTCCCCTCGTTACAATTGAAAATAATGAAAGAACTACATTACTTGGCTAGAGTTTTGCTAGAAAATCCCAGATACCGATTTAGTTGGCCATGGTGGAAGGTGACTGCATCGATAATGTAGAAACGATCTCCATAGTCTTCTTTTCCGGATATCTAGGTTTTGAATACTCCGAATGTATTAACATGAACCTCCATATCTGAACAACCCTAATGAACGTCTCCTATGATATTCTCTATCTATCTCTCTAAAAAAACTCTCTCTCATTGATATATATGCTCGTGTATATATAGGGAATGGTATAAAGATACCCTTTTCAGTTTTTTCACTTTCAACTTCATGTAAACCCTAACTTCTGATATATATAAGTGTATATACATGTATATAGAGGTCTAGAGTCATAGGCACATCTTCACATCGAACCGAGGGTAAAACATGCAAAAATCTCCAAAAACCACAAATTTTTGCTGCACATTCGCTTCAAGTGTAGGTCCAAGTGTATAAATGTGATTTCCAACCATTTTTTGAAACTGAAAGCGTAGGCAAAAGCGTAGGTATTTTATGGAAAACCACTTTTCTTCGTGAATGCACCAAAACTACCGTCTTAAACCCATGTTACTTTTTGTTGAAGATGACGGCTTCTGGAAATGCCATTTTTGCCCTCTGGGAGCCATTTTTGTCTCGGACTACCTCTTTGACTCTTCTCTTGGATAAAAACAACACACTCTTCAGTTAATTCACCAAAGTCAGCTCGATTTCTTCATTAACCTCCTGAAACATGCTTTAACACACAAAAGCCATAAAAATACCAAATAATGAAATGAAAATACGTAACAATAGTGAGTTAAGGGGTCAAAATGACTAATATTTGACACCTATCACACTCCCAAACTTACATATTGCTAGTCCCTTAGAAATAAACTCAGGAAAACTTTCTTGTGATGATTTTTAATCTATCTACTCTAACTAATCTAACGTAATCTACACTACTCCATTGCTTTCGTGGGGGTCGACGATTACACTTATAACGTGTAACAAGCCTTTTAAACCCCTAGGTTACCCCTAGTGGATGAGTGAAGTCTCGTGAGGGTTAGCTATATTACCCACAACTTCTCCATTCTTTGTAATTACACATTCATGAATTCACACACTCATCAATCAAGTCATGATACAATGCAAAAGATAATACGGATACAAATACTCCCACTCACTACCGAACAATAACTATCTCGAGCTTCGTGTCATGAATGGTCCCCACTAAAGTGAATGATTTTGCTACATTCTAATCTCAATCCAGATAACCTTCCGTGTTTTTCTGAACATTCTACTATGATAAGTCAATTTATCTTTTCCTACTTCATTGATCAAATTTTTCCATTTTTCGTAAAAAGTCAACTTTCCATCTTTCCAATTTTATCCCTTTTTGTCTTTCTAAGTCTCCAGACTTTCCAGCGAGAATTTTTAATCCCGACCAACTGGGTCCGAGTTCCTTCCATGGGATTTATACTCATTAGTTTTCTCCCCTTTAAACGTGAACAGTGATATTGGTGATACCAAGTCTCAGTTACTCAGATCGAAGAACTACTTTTTGCATTTTATTTTCTCAAAATAATGTTTTCAATTTTCTCCCCTTCAACCATAACATCTCCCCCTTCTCCCTTTTATTATAGCAAAATTAGTTTTTCAACTACATAGTGAAAGATCAACCTATTTCCTATAGTGAATGTGTGCTTGTGCTTATCGGTCAAAGTCGTCCTTCTTGATTTTAATTTCACTCATTCACTCACCCATGTAAAATTACATCACTTCACTAACTCGATCTAACCATTACTCTCATGAATGAGAATATTACATTACATACTACTCATGCATCATAAACATAAATTCAATCAACTTGTAATACAAAACATTCATGCGTGAAAACAAAGAACTGCTCCAAAATTTTAAATTTTTAAATTGTTTCGAAAATTTTCCATTCTTTGTAATTCTATAGAACATATATAGTTACCCTTGAAGTTCAATTCTGGCTTCTAAAGCAAATCATAAATCCCCTCCCCCAAACTAGATTTGAATCACCTGTAGATATAATCAACAAAGCACAAATACCCAATTATAGCAAGAGAAATGAAATTTCTAACATATACAGAAAGTCATACCAATTTTTCAAGAAATTAAAAATTCTCCTTTTTTATTTTATTTTTTTATTTTTATAAATACTGATAAAAAAATATGATTTGGCCTTACGAGCCTACAATCCTACAAAAAAAATAAAAATAAAATAAAGACGTGACCTTAAGGGTCTACCATCCCTACAAAGAGAACAAAGCATAACCAAAAATCCTAATACTAAAACTAAACCCTAATCTCAACCATCCTTCTATTTATCATCACTAGTCATGGCGCTCTTTAATCATATTCGGAAATCCGCTGTCTTTTTCAACTTTTCCAAATCTTCCTCCGGATATATCTTCATAATTTTCAATCGCATCTCATCCAACTCTTCTATCATATCACCCAATTGCTTAGCAATCATCTTTGATAATAGAAACATGTATGGAAGATAATGTTCAAAGTCATCAGCACCCGCCCATTCTCTACTCACAATTGCTCGAGCAATCGACATCTCAGCCATGATCACCATTGGAATACACACTTTATACCGATGAGTTAGGGCATACAACATCCTAAGCATCGTGTGATCCCTTACACTAGTTTGAGTATTATGTCGAATTTGAGCCAAAATGACACAATCCAAATAAAGCAAATCCGATTTCAGCCACCAATTTTCACACGTCTTATCTCCTGGATTTGACATAGCACACGATTATCTCACCATCTCCTCATCTGTATGGGGCCATACCTGAGGATGCTCTTTCAGTCTTCCTTCTAAGTTTGTCGAACTACCAATCGGTATATTCCACGCATCAGTAATACTTTTCCTTCCTATTACTATAGGAGCACTCCACTAAGTCACTTTAGCCGACATAACCTCAAATCCTGGAAGTTCGGTAATCTTCATATTTTGATAGAACCTTCGAACCAAGCCCGGATATACCTTCTCTCCCTCTGGTTGCTCTAAACTTCTCACTCCTTTTTCCTTAAGAATTTTCCTCCCCGCTGCAGTTAATACTCGGTTTATTCTTTCCGGATGAAATACCTCCTCAAATTGTAGCCTACACTCCAGAAACGATCTCGGTTTGGTTTTTCTTCTTTTCTGGCTTATTGCTCCGTTATTTAAACTTTCGGCCTCTACATGTTGTTCTTCATCCTCAATGAATTCCTTCGGGTCAGAATAATTCTCATGATCACTAGCCATCCTCACACTCTCGGAATAGAAATAAGAAGAAGAAATAATAGAACAAGAGAATCTAGCCTTATTGCTCAATTATTGTGTATCGTGTCTTCTCTATAGGTGTATTAATAGATGGATGTAGTAGAATCAAAGAAGAAAAATGATTTAAAACCCTTGAAATAATAGGAAAGTATAAGCAATGAATAATCCAACTCCAACTTGTACTTCAATTCCACTTCCTTGTCAGATTAGGATTACTTTAAAACCTCTACAAAAATTCTACAAAAAATCCTAAAAATACCTTAAACAAATCATAATATATACATATACAAACCAGGCCAAAACACCGCTCAAACAGGTAGAATTTTCAAATTTTCAAAATCCACCTCGTAGTAGCATATGCTTCAAGCGTAGGTTGGCTTGGAATTTTTTTTTCACCTAACACTCTCCTGATCAATCCAACCCATAAACTATATACACCCCCAAACTTAAATGCGCAAATGTCCGCATAGTGCGATATAACACCTCGAAATAATTCAAACTATTAGCACATGTAAAAGAAGCGTAAACATCTGGGGATATTTCTAACGCAATACGATTAATCATAAAAAACATTATTTTATACACTAGAAAATAACAAAAACATTTAGAAAATAATCGTCCAAGCGGTCACATAAAGCCCTATACGAAAATATCCACTCGACAATTTATCTCCAATGTAAAAAAATGTGAAACAAAATTAAAACAAAAAACTAACGAAAACTATACTAAGCCTCATCATCAGAGGTCGGTGGTGTGGGTGGAATCGGCACACCCATATGCTGACTCATACGATCTATCCTATGAAATAACCGCCTCTGATCTTGCCGACAACGCACTGTCTTACACTACCTAGCATGTCTCTCCTCTACCAATGTCTGCTCTAGCCCTTGCATCCGTGCAATAAGAGCATCAAACTGTGCCTGAGACAGAGTAACAGTACCACCCGCAAGTGCCTCTGGCAACACAACCTCCACCTCAACAAGTTATGTGGCATAGCAACATCATCATCAGTGGCCTGAACATCCTGAGCCACACCCGCATCAGCCTATCCAACATCATTAACCTACGCCTGAGCATGTGCATCTAGGGATGGTAATAGACCGAACGCTAGTCTCTGTCTCATAATAACATCCCCATGCAACCGGGTCCAGACACCGGTCCACATCCCTCTAGCATACAGGGGAGCATCTCTAAATCTATCTCGCTCACCCGTATCCATCTCAATCCCGGCATCCATCATCAACTTCATCGCTAAGCATGGGAATCGAATGAGGTATAGACATTGCTGAACCTTGGTCTCCTTGTGCAAATGGATATAATATATATACAGGCCTTTCCACAAAATCCGGGAAATAAAATTCCACCGCCCAAACTCGAAAGCAAAGTGGAGGGCCGGAAATGGTGCATAACACATGGTAGTATGACTGTGAGGAAGAATCTGGGACCAGACTATCACATCCCAAAACTAGAGCATTGGGTGATAGTTTGCTTTCTTCGTGCAATTCATATACCTATCAGCCCACTGCCCTGCGGTCTGAAGTACAACAAAATCGGAAATAGATGGTAGTACCTCGGGCACAGGTAGGAACTCAGCAGCTAACTTGGGTCGACACTCGTCTGGAATACCCCATGCATTAGCAATAGTCTGGGACGTAATCTCAATCTCAGTACCTCGGACCACTGTCCGTAGTCTTATCCCTCTGCTGAAATGCTGCATGTGTAGCCAAAACTCTTGGATCATATCCTCGAAAATATGCGGGGTAGCCGGGGCAAGAATAAGTAATAATCAGCGGGCCCTCAACCGGCCTATCGTTCAGGCAGGTACATGCTATAATCTTTCAAATATCCTCAATAAATATGTACGCTCCTGCTGGTACCCCTTTCGGATCGCCTGCTCTAGTAAACCCTCAACTGATGTTATCCGGGGCACCGATAAAAATGTAGTTAAAACTTCGGGGTCACCCTCTACAGGTGGCTCAGGTACCCCCTCATCCACATGATCAACATCCTCCTCATTGACATCATGCTCCTGTTAAACATCATCCTCCTGCTCGACACTATCACTTTCAGCATCCTCCTCTATCTCCTCAGTCTATGACTCAGACATAAGTGGCGGTGATGGTGCCCGTAGACCAACTGGATCAACAATATGTCGACCATGTGGCAAAATGAACTTGCATCCCTGTGTAGAGCTCTTTGGTACGTCCGCCTCGAAAGATGACGAAGATGAAGATGCATAATCAACATACTGTGGTCTCACTGTACATGTACTTTGATGGCGAATAGGTGCTCGATCGAGAGACGATAATCTCGACCTCTGCCGAACATCATGCTCTACTAGTCTAGCCACCTCGGCCACTCGCTTCGTTGCGCCTTTAACCCTTGCCATACCTATAATATGGAATTTTCAAAAAGTAAGCGACACTGTTCCGGACACTGAATCAAACTCCAACTAATCTAAATATATCCAATATGATGATTAAACAAGCCATCATCCCAAAAATTCAATATTCATTCCGCTTTTGAAGTAAAAAAACTCAACTTTTTGGAAAACGGATCAAAACACGACTTTGATTGGACTCATTCGTCAATACTAGTTTAGAATAGTTAAATAAGTCATATGAAATCAAAGTAATGGAACAAAACTCACCGAATCGAGAGAAACGATGATTTTCCAAAAATTAAGTTTCGAAGACTTTTCGAGTTCTTCACGCGAATTCGGATCAATCACAAACTAATCTGATGATCTGCTATTAAAGGATGATGAGGAATCGAATGAATAAATGGATAAACAAACCTTGTAAGGATTGATGGAGAAATGAGAGAGAGGGAGGAGTTTGAAGGAAAGTGGGGGAAATGGCCTGACGGGTCTGTTTTATAATAGGCACGTCGCTGCGCTTGAAGCGTAGCTGGGCGTACGCTTGAAGCGTAGGTCCACATGGCCCAAAATTTATTTTTTTTCCGTCTTCAAATGTCGTATTCAACCCCTTCCACTCTCAATGCTTCCTACACGCCCCTAACTCATCTTCTTTGTGCAATTTATACTTCCTACTCAAATGATGATGGCCTCGCGACTCGATTTTACAGACTCGATCTTAAATACCGAAATGACTAAATTACCGTCTACAAGTACTAACTAGGACCAAAAGCTACTCTTCATCACCTAGTACCAATATTTAACATCGTTGGTGCGACGTTGTTGCCTTTCAATACTCCGGATCAAGGTTATCCAGCTCAGGTGTTGGTTCAATTAGATCAATCGTTTATACCATATACTCGGATGGTTGAACTTCTATATAGTGCTTCAATCTTTTTCCAATCACAACAAACTTCTTTCCAATGTCAGGATCATCGAGCTCCACGGCTCCATGGGGGAAAACCTTCGTAATCTTGTTTGGCCCATCCCATCTCGATTGGATCTTACCAGGAAACAACTTGAGTCTCTGATTAAACAACCAAACCTTTTGGTCTGGCTCAAAAAATTTCTTTTTAATATGCTTATCATGAAACTATTTTGTTCTAGCCTTATAAATCCGAGAGTTTTCATACGCATTATTTTTCAAGTCCTCAAGCTTTGGAAGTTGGAGTCTCTGCTGCGCACCTACTTTCTTTATATCGAAATTCAGTCTTCCAATAGCCCAATATGCTCGGTGTTCCAGCTCTATAGGAAGATGACACACTTTACCATACACAAGACGATATGGTGACATACTAATCGGTGTCTTAAACGTAATTATGTACTCCCAAAATGCATTATTTAGCCTTCGTGGTCAATCCTTCAAATTCGGACTCACAATCTTTTCCAAGATATTTTTAATCTCCCTATTAGAAACCTCCACTTGACCCTGTGATTGGGGGTGATATGACGTACAAATCCTATGAGTGACACCGTACTTCTTACACAGAGCAGGAGAAACTGGCTGTCAAAATGGCTTCCACCATCACTGATCAAAACTCTTGGCATACCAAATTGTGAGAAAATGTTCGACTTTACAAATTCTTCCACCATGTCATGGTCAGCACGTTTGGTGGCTATTGATTCTACCTATTTCGAAACATAATCAACCCCCACAAGTATATACTCCTTCTTATCTGCTTTTGGAAATGGTCTCATGAAATCAATACCCCACACATCAAATAATTCTATAATCAGAATCGGGGTTAAAGGCATCATGTCTCGTCGAGATATGGATCCAAGCTTTTGACATCGCAGACATGCCTTGCAAAACTCGAAAGCATCCTTGAATATGGAAGGCCAATAAAATCCACTCTGCAACACCTTGTGGGTTGTCTTTTGAGCTCCGAAATGCCCTCCACACTCTAACGTGTGACAAAATGTCAGTATGCTTTGAACCTCACTCTTGGGGATGCATTTTCTGATAATCTGATCAGAGCAATACTTGTACAAATGCGGATTATCCAAGATATAGAATTTGACTTAGCTGAAGAATCAGTTTTTCTTATTCTTAGACCATCCTTTTGGGATTTGACTTGTGGCTTTATAATTAACAATGTCAGCATACCACGGTCTTTGTTTCACAACAGCCACATTGAACATATATTCATTCGGGAAAGAATCCTTAAGAGGAGTAATTTCCTTTGTGGATTCAACAATAATCCTTGACAAATGGTCCGCAATAATATTCTCTGAACCCTTTTTTGTCTTTAATTTCCAGGTCAAATTCTTGTAGCAACAGAATCCACCGAATCAATAGGGGCTCAGAGTCTTTCTTTGTCAGCAAATGCCTCAAAGCGGCATGATCCGAGTAAACAACAACCTTGGTGCCCAATAGATATGATCGAAATTTATCAAAGGTGAAGACAACTGCTACTAACTCCTTCTTGGTAGTTGTGTAGTTCATCTTAGCTTCATTCAGAGTCCTACTGACATAGTAAATGGCATATGGTAGCTTATCTTTTCTTTGACCAACCACGGCTCCTATGGCATAGTCAGAAGCATCACACATAAGCTCAAATGGTAGAGACCAATCTGGTGGATGAATAATCGGAGCTGATGAGAGTTGAGTACGCAGCTCCTCAAAGGCATGAAGGCATTCTCCGTCAAAGATTAATGTCGCGTCCTTAGCCAATAAGTTGCATAATGGTCGGGCGATTTTGCTGAAATCTTTAATAAACCCTCGGTAAAACCCGGCGTAGCCCAAAAAAAAGCATATCTGCTTAACAGATGTAGGAGGAGACATTTTTAAAATTAATTCAACTTTTGTTTTATCTACCTCTATCCCTAGCTTTGATATAATATGGCCCAGTACTATCCCCTCTTGAACTATAAAATGGCTCTTTTCCCAACTTAGGATCAGATTCATCTCCTTGCATCTTTTAAGTACCAGTTCTAGATGTTTTAAATAGTCTTCAAAGGTTTCCCCAAAAACTGAGAAGTCATCCATGAATACTTCAAGAAATTTCTCTACCATATCAAAGAAGATAGACATCATACACCGTTGGAATGTTGTTAGCGCATTACACAAACCAAACGGCATCCGTCTATAAGCAAACGTGTCATATGGACAAGTAAAAGTAGTTTTCTCCTAATCAACAGGATCAATCGCCACCTGATTATAGCCAGAATACCCATCCAGAAAGCACTAATAGCTCTGCCCGGCTAATCTCTTCAGGATTTGATAAATGAATGGCAAAGGAAAATGATCCTTCCTGGTGTTCAGGTTAAGCTTTCTGTAATGAATACACACACGCCACCCTGTGGTCATGCGTTGTGGAATTAGCTCACCTTTTGAGTTTGGCACCACTGTGATGCCCGACTTCTTCGGCACCACCTGAGTTGGACTTACCCATGTGCTATCAGAATTAGGGTAAATGATACCCACATTTAGCAATTTCACCACTTCTTTCATCACTATCTCTTTCATATTTGGATCCAGCCTTCGTTGCATTTATCTTGATGGCTTCGCATCCTCCTCAAGATGTATGCGACACATGCAAATCGAGGGGTCTATGCATTTCAAATCAGTAATGGTCCATCCTATTACCTCTTTGTTCTTACTCAGAACCTCGACTAGACTCAATTCCTATTTTTCTGTCAATTTTGAAGATATGATCATAGGAAGAGTCTCACCGGGTACTAAGAAAATATATTTTAGCTTTTCAGGCAGTTCCTTAAGTTCCAAAGTAGAAGGAGTAGTTAAGGATGGCATTGGTGGAGTATTTGAAACTATCGGAAGCAATTCAACTGGCTCCCGCCATGGTTGTGTGTATAAAGCAGTCTCCCTCTCATCCAACTCTTCATTTTGAAGTTTCCAATGTGACTCCCAATCAGCCACTTACTCATCCGGCCATTCTCAAGTCATAAATGACTCTAGCTCGTCATTCTCCAAGATTTGAGTAAAAAAATATGCTATGATATCATCCAGTTCATCACACTTGTTGATCTGGAAACATTCCCCTGATTCAGGAATTTGTGGCTTCCTTTGAACACATTCATCCTAACATTCATATTTTCAAATATCAGATCCATGGCTCCGGTTCTACAGTTAATGCATGCATCTGTCATGGCCAAGAATGGTCTTCTTAATATTACTGAAATGTGTTTCTTTGAGTGAGGGGCAGGTTCTGTATCCAGGACTAAAAAATCAACCGGAAAATAAAACTTGCCCACTTGAACAATGACATATTCAAGAACTCCTCTTACCTGCTTGACTGATCGATCATAAAATTAAAGTACAACCTCAGTGGGACTGATCTCATCCAACCATATATATTGGTAGACTGAATAAGGAAGCAAGTTAATACTCGCACCTAGATCAAGAAGAGCTCTACCAATTTCCTGGTCACCAATGACACATGGAATAGTGGGAGCACCAGGATCTTTCCTCTTAGGTGGAGTATCGCTTAAAAGCAACGAACTCACTTGCTCAGTCAAGAGTATTTTTGTTGGATTCTTCGCTCTACTCTTTCGCTTCTGGGTGCAAAGATCCTCGAAAAACTTAGCATGAGGCGGTATCTGGGCGATTACATCTAAGAGAGGTAAATTAATCTTAATTTCTCGGAATGTTTCCAACATATCAGATTCTTTCAGCTTTTCGTACTTTGTCGGTTCTCTAAGACGTTGAGGAAATGGTGTTGCCTCCTCGTAACTTGCCATGTATGGCTCTTCAAGTAATGTTTGATCGACATTCTCTTTCACCGATGGTTGATCTTTCTCTACTCTTTCAGCCTATTTCCTTGCAGCCTCATTCCTTTGCTATTCTTTAGCTTCCTTCCTCTTCTCTTATTCGGCTTCCTTTCTTTTTTCCAACCTCTTTTCATGCTCTGCGTCCACTCTACTCTCCACTTCCCTACCACTTTTTAGAGTCATAATTGCTTGAACCATTTCATTAGGTTCATTGACAAATGATCCAAGCAAGAGTGCTTGTTGTGGCCTTGGGTTAGCGACCGGCTAACTAGGTAATCTTCTTGATCCTCTTACATTCCCCTCATTTTCCATTTGGCCCATATGCATATGTAGTTGTGCCAATGATTAGGTATGAATGCCTAGCTTGTCATGAATGTCCAGTATAACTTGCTCTAGCATATTAGTCTGGAAACCAGGTGGAGGAGTTTGGCTTATTTGAGGCTGGGTTTGGTAGTTATATGGTTGCACAACTTGATTGTTATTGAATGGCTGAAGATCTTGGAAATTATTGAATGGCTAAAGAACTTGGGAATTATTGAATGATTGGAGAGCTTAGGAATTATTAGATGTTCTAGCTTGGTAATTAGACTGAGAATTTCTAGCCATGATTGTTGGTTATGAGTCGAATGATTGTTGACGTTGTTGGAACCTTGGTTGTTGATTATATGATTGTTGTCTCTCAGTGAACCTTGGTTGTAGGTTATATGACTGATGTTTGTCTATGAATCTTGGTTGTTGATTGGATGATTGTCCCTATTGGGACCTTGGTGGTGGATTCTCTACATTGGTAGATTTGTACGACAGGAATGGGTGATTTCTGGTATTGGAAGTGTATGAGTTAGTGAAAGGAGCATTATTGGAATAGTTCCACGATGCATTGGCATCAACATCCATTATTTCCTAACACTCATTTCGGGAATACTCTGCTTCGACTTCATACGTCTCTCTAGGAGGGGAATGATTTCCCAATATAAACTTTTCAATTCTTTCTAATTTCTCTCCAAACAATGTCATGGTATCTCTCACATCATCATGCTCTACAACATAAGATTTCTCAGATCTCCTATTCTATTGTCCACCTTTACACCTCAGCTCAGATTGATATTAAATTGTGTTTTCACTGATATTATCAAATATCTCCAAAAGTTATTTAACTGGTTTCAAGATAAACTGACCTTGTGTTGCCGCATCTATCAAAATCTTATGCGCCTCTCCAAGTCCCATGTAGAATTTTTTAGCAATATCTTGTTTAGAAAACCTATGGTGGGGACACTTATACAAAATTTCATTATATCTCTCCCAAACATCATAAAAATGTTAACCAGGTAACTACCTAAAGCTTTTGATTACATCTTGTGCTTCAGAGGTCTTTTCTATGAGATAATGTTTTTCTATAAATTCTCTCTTAAGGGCTTCCCAATCAATTTTAATTTCTTTTGCTAATTTGATGTATCATATTTTAGCTCTTTCTTTCAATGACCAAGGGAATAATCTCACTCGCAATTCATTTTTAGGAAAATTGTCATACCTAACAGTAGAGGCTACCTCTAGAAAATCATTGATGTGTTGGTATGGGTCCTCTATTCTAAGGCCTGAAAATTTTGGAAGCATATTAATCATACTTGTCTTGATCTCAAAGTGTTTCTCTCATTCTTCCTTCGAAAAATCAACATAGGAGTCATACACATCGGGCGCGTAATATCCTTTCAGGGATGACTCTGGTGCCCTTGGCGGATAGGCTCTTTGGTCACCCATTGCTTCTTCTTCAGAATGGCGCTGACGCTCCTCAATACCTTGACGTATACGATGGAGAGTCTTTTCAATCTTAGGATCGTACTCGACTAACACAGTGCTAAAATTAGAATGGATTGATCTATTGGTCATACGCTACTCAAACAACTATTTGTTTTTCAAAAATTTTGTGAAATAAAAATTAACTAAATTAACTACTTCTAAACTATTTTAACTATAAACATAAAATCAAGCTAGAATTAAATGCAAAAATCAAGGTAACACTAAAACTCACAAAAGTTCCAGACGCAACTTTAGAAGCACCGATTTTCCCTTCTATGTTCTTCGGAGTACCTGTCAATCACACAAAAATCTTACTTTAGCTATAACTACAATAACGCAATGCAAATAAATTACTAAATTTATTTGAACAATACTATGTCCTCGGCAACGGCGCTAAAACTTGAGGCAACGTCAGGTGTGTAAAAATATGTAGTTAAAAATAATGCCTTAATGACTCTAGGTTTTACCCTACTCAAACGCACGTATCAATTGTAGACTAGCAAATGGCTTGAGTAAGGGATATCGATCCCATAGAGACTAAGATTGTTCACTTTAGCAATTCAAAAACACTGAATTATATTTTCTGAGAATGGTTTGTTTGGGTGGTCAAAGACCAAATTATATATTTTAACTAACAATTATTTAGAAAGCAAAGTAAATTGGTTGTGATTCAGATAAGAGAAAAAACTAGGGTTTTCATCACTCCACCACTAACCGCATAATATAGTTATATCGATGTAATAATTAAAAGAGGGTGATCCATAACTGTGAATCAGGTCATATTGCAAATAGCTAAATAGGACCTCAAAAAGGAGTACCATAAACCGGATTGTGACAACCCATCTCATGACTGACTTAACTAGTACATGTCAATTATATTACTCTAATCTACTCCTAATGCATGAAAATAAACTAAAGCATGTCTATATTAAATCGCCAAGGCACGGCCTGTGTCAACCTAGGGTTTCATGTTTCATTACCACCATTGTGTAGAAAACCATAATTAAGCATCCGAGTTCCTGCTCATATTGAATAATCATAGTTGTGCAAAATAATACATTCATTCCATCTAAGACAAGAATTTAGAACAAACATATAATTTTATATTGCAAATCAGAATGGTCTCTTAACTACTACAATCATCACAGTATGGTCAACAATTTCCCCTCGTTACAATTGAAAACAATGAAAGAACTACATTACTTGGATAGGGTTTTGCTAGAAAATCCTGATACCAAGTTAGTTGGCCACGGTAGAAGATGACTGCATGATAATGTAGAAACGATCTCCATAGTCTTCTTTTCTAGATCTCTAGGTTTTGAATACTCTGAATGTATGAACGTGAACCCCTACAACTGAACAACCCTAATGAACATCTCCTCTAATATTCTTTATTTATCTCTCTAAAAAAACTATCTCATTGATATATGCTCGTGTATATATAAATAATGGTGTAAAGAGACCATTTTCACTCTTTTCACTCTCAACTTCATGTAAACCTTAACTTCTGATATATATAAGTGTATATACATGTATATAGAGGTCTGGAATCACAGGCACGTCTTCACATCAAACCGAGGGTAGAACAGGCAAAAATCTCCAAAAATGACAAATTATTGCCGCACATACGCTTCAAGCGTAGGTCCAAGCGTACCTCCAAGCCTAAAAATGTGACTTCCAATCACTTTTGAATAGGCAAAAAGTGTAGGTATTTTATGCAAAACCACTTTTCTCCGTGAATGCACCAAAACAACTGTCTTAAACCCTCAATACTTTTTGCTGAAGAAGATGGCTTCTAGAAATTCCGCTTTTGCCCTTCGGGAGCTATTTTGTCTCGGACTACCTCATTGACTCTCCTCTTGGATAGAAAGAACACAATATTCAGTTAATTCACCGAAGTTAGCTCCATTTCTTCATTAAGCTCCTGAAACATGCTTTAACACACAAATGCCATAAAAATACCAAATAATGAAATGAAAAGACGTAACAATAGTGAGTTAAGGGATCAAAATGACTAATATTTGACACCAATCAGAAGTCCAAAGAGCAAAGGAGTCAAAGAAAATATATAAGATTGAGTTTAAAGATAAGAATAACAACTATATAACCTATCTTGAGATTATTTTGGTAGTTGAATGGAGAAGGAACTGAATGGGTATTTTATTGGATTACGACTACTAAATCATTTTCTATAAAAGCTAGCGGGTGGCATATGAAAAGGTATGACAAAAATTCCTATTAAAGTCTCTCTTCTTCTTTATCAATCAAGTACTAACTTGATCGTAAGAGGGCCCCTGACCGGTACCACGCTAGTCGTCACTTTTTTCCTATTGTCTTACAGGAAATACGTCTACTTCTTTTCTATTTTCTTGCAGGAAAGACGTCCGTAGACAGATCATGCAAATTTTTATACCATCAGTCATCGTCGTCGTTATACCTGATTTCTCTCAAGTAAATAGGCTCCCATTGGTATCAAACTTATCATAACATCCATGAATAAGATATGACAGGTGTGATCAATGGCTGAATAAAACAAGCTCCAACCTTTGGCATAATTTGAATTAGCTCTGATCTCTCTCTTATTACATGATGTTCCATCATCATTAGTCTTAGTAGTTTCTCTCTCACGGGGAATGAAGAAGTCATTAACTTCATGAAAAATGTCACCATCTTCATTATATATATCCCAGTTGGTGATCTTGACTCCATTAATGATAGTTGGTCCTATTCCGGGAAGCGTAGTGAGCACAAGTGAGTGGCCAGGGAGGAGAGTCTCAAAAGTAGACTCAAAAGGAAGTAGTGCCGATGGCCGAAGAATCTCACGTACACTATCAAGATCAGTCGATAAGACATGATAGCCAATGAGTGACACATAAGGCTGTAGCGAGTCCTCAAAAATGTTGGGAAAAAAATGGTGATTGGTATGGTTCGTTGGATATCAAGATTAGTCGAGTCACAAAAAGAGTCGTTGACATGGTTGTGTAGCCTTCTATATTCCATAAAGTAGTGATCATGCTATTTTTATCGAAAGGATGATGGCCAGGGGCCAGGGACAGATCTACCATGGTCCCCATTGAAAACAAATCCTACATATTTTAGCCTTAAAGAAACCTCATTACCCAAAACTCTCCATTAAAATAACGAATAACTCCCACTAAATTTTTTAAAAACAAATATGCTTACAGCCCCACTCACCTAATTTTCTAGATCCATGATGGGCGTCAAGTGTGTGCAAAATATGTGGTTAAAAACAACACCTTAACGACACTAGGTTTTACCCTTCTGCAAGCGCACATATCAGTTGTAGACAGTTTTGCTTGAATAGGGGAATATCGATCCCACAGAGATGAGGATTGTTCACTTTAATAGTCCAAAAACACTAAATTATTTTTTTTCAAAAAGAGTTTATTTTTGTGAATTATCCAATGCTAACGAAAATAAAATAGAAAGCGATAATAAATAATGGTTGTGATTCAGAGAGAGAGAAAACTAGGGTTTCCTCACTCCACCACTAACCGCATAATATAGTTCAATTATATATCAATTACATGAGGGCGATCCATTGACTGTGAATCAGGTCGCACTGCGCCAACAGTTTGACCCCAAAAAGGACTACTCTCAACCGAATCGCGATAACCCATCTCAAGACTAAACTGATTAGTACATGTCAACCACCAACAGAAAGTAAATGCAGAAAAGTAAATTAAAGCATGAAAATAAACTAAAGCATATCTATATCAGTTTATCAGGGCATGGCCTGTGTCAACCTAGGGTTTCGAGTTTTATGACCACCATTGTGTAGAAAAACATGTGTTAAGCATCGGAGTTCTAGCCCATATTGAATAATCATGATTGAGTAAGATAAATATATTCATTCAGTCTAAGACAAGAATCAGAACAAACATATAAAATTGTATCAAGAATAAAAACCGGTCTCTTATCTAACACAATTATCACAGTATAGTCATAGTTTCCCCTCTCTACAATTGAATATAAAACTAGAACTACATTACTTGGCTAGGGTTTTGGGAGAAAACCCTAAATACCGAGTTAATTGATCATGGTGGAGAGAAACTGCATTATCGATGTAGAAACACTCTCCATAATCTTCTTCTCCGGATCTCTAGGTCTTCAATGGTGATTCTCTTCTATGAAAACAATGAACTCAGCCACCAACTCAATGAACGTGCGTGAAAATCAATCCTCTCAACTAAACCTAACCCTCTCATATTTAAAGACAAATAAGGGAAACCCTAATGGTTGCCCTTTTCTGTAATTTCATAATACATGAATAATGTCTCTAAAATTTGATGAAAATACGTGTATAAGCTTGTATGTAGAGGTCCGGAATCATCGATCACTTAAAATCTCAACGTTGTGACAAAACTGGAAAAATCTGAAAACACTTCGAAACCATTCTTGTGTATAAATTGGTCACGTGACCACAAATTGGGACCTATGCCTGGGATCTACGTTGGGGCATAGGTCTAGGGCATAAGGTCCCCCCTTTGGCTCCCAGACCAAAGCGTAGGTGTAGTCCATTCTGCCTCTTTTTCCCTATGCCAACGTAGGGTATCATGCATTTTTGCTGTAAAAACCCATTTTTTCATATTTGAGCTAGATTGGTCGCCTTTGACTTCCGATGCTTTTGGTTGAAGTAATAATGTCTGAAAATGACATTTTTGCCCTTCGGTGAGATAACGATATCAGGAAATGACCATTTTCCCCTCCGGTATCTCTTCTTTGGTCTAATACACCTCTTGATTCCTTTCTCGAGATAGAAACAAATATGAACTCAGTTTATTCACCAAGATTAGTTATGTTTCTTCATTAAGCTCCTGAAACATGCTTACACACACAAACGGGATAAAAATACCAAGTAACGGAATTTAAAGACATAACAAACGTAAGATAGGAGTGAAAAATGACCAATATGGGACACCTATCAATCCATAACTGCCAGGGGCAGAGGGGGGAAGTCTTCAATTTTTCTTACCTATTCTACATATTTTTTAAAATAATTTAGGTAATATATATATTTGGCACCTCCTTAATTTAATTAAAATTAGTTAAATGGTCTTAAATTTATGGTAAAAGTGTATGAAACCCCCATGAGCTCATTTTTGGTAAATTTATGGTAAAAGTTGCAAAATACCCCCTATAAAATTACACCCTTAGGCACCCTTGATACATCTTTTTGGTTTCCATGTATGACATTTTACTATTGTATGTGTAGATTTGCGCAGGCCCATCAAGCCCGCCAACCCATCAAAAATAATTCAAGCCCGAAGACAAAGGCCCACTCTAAAGCCCATCTCTTGAGAAGTTCTAGAATGACTTGGAGATTAAGATACAACATCAAGAATTAGGGCAATTGTTAGCAATAAAAGAAATTTTGCCCTAATGGGCTCAATGCCCAAAAAAGGGAATATATATAAACAAGGATAAACCATCAATAAAGCATTCATTCTTATGTTGTGCATTTTTTGGCATTTACACATTGGCGCCGTCTGTGGGAAGATTAGAAGATCACCATCAATCATCTTCCCATCTCTCATTGTTGAGCTTGTTTTTCTATCTCATCTCTAATGGTTTAAGCTCATTTTTCTGTTCTTTCACCCATAGTCGAGCTTGTTTTTCTATTTCCCATACAACCATGCCAATGACCCATTCTCAGACTTAGTTGCCGACCACTGGCGATAGCCATACGGGGGCCTTTCAAACCATTGAGCAGATCCTACGAAGAGCAAGGTCAAGCCGTGGAGGAACGGAGGCAAGCCCAAGAGAAGCGAAACGCCAAACTTCTGATGAGGATGGCTCACATACCTGTTCCTCCTGCAGCGCCTGCTCATCCTCATCTCCGGGAGGAACGTGAGGATCTGGAGGAGCACGCTGAATCTTCCCACCATCTAAACAAGACCCGTACCGCTGATGGGGTCTTGACCTGCCAGAAGCTGGAGGAAATGATGGTTGTGTTCCAGAGGAAGGTCATGAAGGACTTGAGGGCTCAATCCACCGATGAATTAGCCATTTAGGCTTCTACTGAGTCAATTCAATCACCCTTCACCCACGAGATCACCCGAGAGCCTTTCCCAAAGAAATTCATTATGCCCAGATTTACCCCATATGATGGCACCAAGGATCCCGAGGAACATATCTACCAGATTCATCAGAAGATGACCATGTATACTGAAAATGAAGCCCTACTTTGTAAAGTCTTTTCCACAAATCTTGTCGATATTGCCCTGTTGTGGTTTAGGAAGCAACCACCCAGATCCATCAGGAGCTGGCAGTAGCTGACCAAGATCTTTGTTGCCTAGTACTACAGGAACAAAAGATAAAAGAAAACCATATCCTGTCTTTTTACCATGATTCAAGAGAAGGGGAAGTCCTTGAAAAGCTTCATGTCTAGATTCAATATCGAGTCCTCCTCCATCTATAACTGCGACCAACACTCTGCTATCGAAGCATTTCGGATGGTTTGATACCGAGGATGAAGTTTCATCAGTCTTTGGTAAAGCGTCCACCATCGGGAATCGAGGAGCTAAATTCATGAGCCCAAGGCCACCTGTGGATAGAGGAGGAAGAGGCCATTCACCAAAAAAGAACGACCTTGGTAAATGTGGAATCCCATACGAAGGATCGGGTAGCCGATTGTAAGTATCCCAACTTTTCAAACTCTCCAGGTCCTACCACCTCGTCAGGCCCTTCTACCCATTTTCCCGTGAAACGCCCAAGATTTGAAGAGAGGTTGACCCCCCTGAGGGTCAGTCTACGAATGTTATATCAAGAGAATAAAGCCAAAGGAATTTTCTAAACACCACCACCTATCAGGTAGCCCCTGGACCAAAGGGATAAGTCCAAGCACTATGCCTTTCACAGTGACTTCGGTCATGTGACCAACGAGTGTTGAAGTCTCAGATGCCAAGTGGAGGCCATGCTGATGAGGGGACAACTTCGAGAATATGTCCAGCACGATG
The DNA here is from genome assembly GCA_963922005.1 of Cornus suecica. NCBI lineage: Eukaryota > Viridiplantae > Streptophyta > Magnoliopsida > Cornales > Cornaceae > Cornus > Cornus suecica. The sequence goes on along the minus strand of OY998238.1, from coordinate 35,844,902 downwards.
GGCCAAGGACCGTGCAACAAGCACCTAACGCCCATCGGAACCCTGTGATAGATGTCAAATATTAGACATTTTAACCCCTTAACTCACTATTGTTACGTCCTTTCATTCCGTTATTTGGTATTTGTATATTATTTGTGTGTTAAAGCATGTTTCAGGAGCTTAACGAGGAAATGGAGCAAACTTTGGTGAATTAACTGAAGTGCATGTTCTTTCTATACAAAGAGGAGAGTTAAAGAGGTAGTTTGAGACAAAATGGCTCCCGGAGGGCAAAAATAGCTTTTCCAGAAGCCGTCATCTTCAGAAAAAATAATCGTGGGTTCAAGGCGGTCGTTTTGGTGCATGCATGGAGAAAAGATTTTTTCTATAAAAATACTTATGCTTATGCATACGCTTTCAGTTTTAAAAAGTGGCTGGAAAACACATTTTTACGCTTGGAGCTACGATTTGAGGTACGCTTGGACCTATACTTGAAGCGTAGGCCAGGTATGCTTGAATATTAGGCTAGGTATACTTGAAGCGTAGTTGCGGCAAGTTTTGTGGTTTTTTGATGATTTTTGCATGTTCTACCCCCTGTTTGATTTGAAGACGTGCCTATGACTCCAGACCTCTATATACATGTATATACACTTATATATATCAGAAGTTAGGGTTTACATGAGATTTAGAGTGAAAAGACTGAAAATGGCCTATTTATACCATTGCCTATATATACACGATCATATATCAGTGTAAGGGGACGTTCGTTGAGGATTGGATGGTTCATGCAGAGAGTTCTCTCATGTTCAGACTTGTTGTTGTTGAAAGCCATATCCAGACCTAGAGATCTAGAGAAGAATACTATGGATATCGTTTCTACATCATTGGTGTAGTCACCTTCTACCATGACCAACTAACTCGGTATCTAGGGTTTTCTAGCAAAACCCTAGCCAAGTAATGTAGTTCTTTCATTATTTTCAATTGTAACGAGGGGAAACTATTGACCATACTGTGATGATTGTAGTAGTTAAAAGACCGTGTTGATTTGCAATATAAAATTATATGATTATTCAATATGAGCAGGAACTCGTATGCTTAATTATGGTTTTCTACACAATGGTGGTAATGAAACTTGAAACCCTAGGTTGACACAGGTCGTGCCTTGGCGATTTAATATAGACATGCTTTAGGTTATTTTCATACAGTAGGATTAGATTAGAGTAGTATAATTGGCATGTACTAGTTAGGCCAGTCATGAGATGGATTGTCGCAATCCGGTTGATGGTACTCCTTTTTGGGGTTGTATTTAGCTATTTGCGGTACAACCTGATTCACAGTTATGGATCGCCCTCTTACAGTTGATACAATGAGGAGCTATATTATGTGGTTAGTGGTGGAGCGATGAAAACCCTAGTTTACTCTCTCATCTGAATCACAACCAATTTAATTTTCTTTCTAGATAATTTTAGTTAAAATAGATAATTTGGTCTTTAACCACCCAAACAAACCATTTTTATAAAATATAATTCAGTGTTTTCGAATTGCTAAAGTGAACAATCTTAGTCTCTGTGGGATCGATATCCCTTACTAAAGACATTGATATACTATAATCGATATGTGCGCTTGCGTAGGGTAAAACCTAGCGTCGTTAAGGTGTCATTTTTAACCACATATTTTGTACACACCTGACGCACATCACCCCGCAGCTGATCAGCCCATCAGAATTATCAATATGATCCATGATGGTCCCGCCTCTAAGGAAGGGGAATGCTTCAGCAGGTTCCAGATGCACAAAGCCCACAAAATGAGAAGAGTTAGCGAGGTGAATAAGGTCCACTATCGGACGGGTAATGCACAAATCACTTTCTCCATTAACGACCTCCGTAACATCCTGACCCCCATGATGACCCGTTGGTTATCACCCTGATGGTAGCCAACTACCTTATCAACTGAGTCATGATTAACCAGGGGAGCAATGCCAACATTATTACTAAGTGGGCCTTTAAGAAGATCAAAATTGACCGAGGGAAATTGTAACTTCCCGAAGCCCCATCGCGGGATTCGATGGGAGACAGGTTGAGCCCATCGGGGAGGTCCAGTTGTCGGTGTCCGTAGCCCAAAGAACCCTTACAGAGACCTTCATCATAGTGGACATGAAGCCATCATACAACTTGCTCATGGGAAGGGGTTGGATCCACCGAATGCATGGGGTACCGTCAACCCTGCATCAGATAATGAGGTGCGTGGGCCCCAACGGTTTTGACATCATCGACATCAAAGGGGATCAGGTAGCAACTAAGGAGTGTTATGTCATTACCTTGAAGGGAATGAAGAAAAATAGTTAATTTCATTTACACCCCCTGAACTATGGCTATACATCAATATGAGTCCCCCCCCCCCCCCCCAACTTTGCATAATGTCATTTACACCTCTTATTTTTTTAAAAGGCACTCATTTACACCCCTTCACCACTTTTGGCAGTTGACTTTAAATGAAATAATTTTTAATTCAACAATTTGACAATTTGGGCGAAACCGGGGTCGTATGTGGAGGATTTATTTGCGAGGGAGTGTTATCGGAAGAAGGGGTTGGGGAAGATGTTTTTGGCGGCGGTGGCGGGAAAGGCAACGGAGATGAGATACATGGGGGTGGAGTGGACTCGTGGGAGAGGAGGTTACGGTGAGAGGAGATCGCGGTGAAGACCTCGTTGCCGACGACGATGGTGTCGATTTTGGTTTTGGGATGCATCATTTTTGTGCTAACTTCTAACTGCCAAAATTCAACGAAACACTAATTAGAAACGCATGATATTTGGTACATTTACTGGATCAAGCCCTTTCCTAGATAATTAATTAGGTCTTTATTCTCTAAAACAATTACAAATTTCCAATTTGATCTCTCTCATAAACTATATATATTTGCATATATATATTTTTAGATCAGTGGGGTGTTCTATTTTCTTGTCGCTACTGCGTTGGATTTTGTTGGTGTAGGATTGGTTAGCGGCGACGTTTGAGTACAGGCAGCGGCGGTAAGTTACAGGCGGCGATGGCAGTTGGGTTTAGGGTTAGGGTTGGGGTGGAGGAGGAGGTTTAGGAAGGGGGTGTTTGGGTATAGGGATAGGGGTGTTTGGCTAGGGTTTAGGGTATCCCAGATATCCCTATTAAGGAAAACCTTATACTAGCAAATATGGGTGTTTAGCAAAAGGCATGAAAGTAATTTCATTCAAAGTCAACTACCAAAAATGGTGAAGGGGTGTAAATGAGTACCTTTTTCAAAAATAAGGGGTGTAAATGATGTTTTGCATAGTTAGGGGGTGCAACTGAAGAAAAACAAATAGCAGTTAAAGGGGAGTTGGGTCCCCCGATCGTGGTAGAGCCTCTATAGGAGATATCCATCATACCCAATCAGCCCGATAAAGTTACCTATGCAGGTACAAACCTCACTCCTTATAAATTAAAGGAACTGACCAAATTCTTGGAGGCACACGGACATGCCCGGTATTGATCCCACAGTTGTTCAACACTCCCTCCACGTGGACCCGAACGTGAATCCGATCAGGCAAAAGCAAAGACGCATGGGGGCCCACAAAAATCAGATCATTGCCGAGGAGGTGACCTATCTGCTTCAGGCAGGGTTCATCAGGGAGGTAAGGTATCTTGAATGGCTTGCTAATGTTGTGGTAGTACAGAAGAAGAATGGTAAATGAAGGGTCTATGTGGATTTCACTGACCTCAACAAAGCATGTCCCAATGATAGCTTCCCCTTGCCAAAGATTGATCAGATGGTAGATGCAACGGTTGGATATGAGCGCCTAACTTTCCTCGATGCCTATTTGGGGTACAATCAGATAAAGATGAATCCAGCTGACGAGGAATAAACATCTTTTATCACAGAAATAGGTACTTATTGCTTTAAAGTTATACCTTTCGGACTAAATAATGCAGGTACCACCTTCCAGAGACTGGTCAACAAGATCTTCAAAGGAATGATAGAAACCGTTATAGAGGTATACATTGATAATACTGTGCTAAAGAGCAAGAAAAATAAGGCCATTTGGGGCATCTATAGCAAGTGTTTGACACCCTGATGAAACATGGCATGAAACTCAATCCGACCAAATGTTCTTTTGGTGTGTCGTCTGGCCAGTTCCTGGTGCATATTGTGGATTGGACAAGAATACAAGTAAGCCCGACCCAGGTCAAAGCCCTAATGGAAATGAAAGAACCCGAACACATAAGGAGTTTCAGGTCCTAACCGGGAAAGTGGTCGCTCTTAGCAGATTCATTACAAGACTTACTGATCACTACAAACCCTTCTTCCAAGCAATCAAGGCAAAGAAATGAGAAGTCCCGGGCCCTAAGCAGACTGAAGCCCTATCTAGGCTGAAAGAGTACATCACCAGGCCCCCGATCCTAGCCACTCCGGAGCCCGATGAAGTCTTATACTTGTACTTAGGAATTTCAACAGTATCAACCAGTGCAACCCTCATTAGAGAGGGCAAGAATCTTCCGATGCCCGTCTTTTACACCAGCAAGTCCTTGGTCGAGGCTAAAACTCGATACAGCAAGTAGGATAAGCTGATCCTATCTCTGATAAATGCAAAATGACACCTCAGGCACTACTTTGAAGCTCACCCAATCGTGGTCCCGACCACTACTCCCATCTAAGTCATTATGTCAAAACCCAACCTCTCAGGCCGAATCTCGAAGTGGGCCATCGAATTGGGAATTTACGACATCACCTATATCCCCCGAGTCTCCATTAAAGGTCAGGCAGTAGCAGACTTTTTATTGGAAGAAGAGACAGAGGACACTAATCATGCTGACGCACCAATTATGTAAAAGTTGTTTGTGGATGGATTAGCCAGTTTAAATGGGTCCGGGTCGGGATAGAGATTCACACACCCGACGGAACCCATCCCCAGATATCAGTAAGGCTACAGTTCCCGACAACTAATAACGAAGCCGAGTATAAAGCAATCATATATGGTCTACAATTGGCTAAAAGTCTTCAGATCCAAAGCCTTTCTGTGTACAGTGACTCCCAACTGGTCATCTGCCAAATCACTGGGGAGTACGGGACCAAGGACCAGAAAATGGAATCTTATCGAGCACTTGTACTTAAGGAATCCGAAAGTTTCCAAAGGCTTAACTTTAACCAAATTCCAAGGACTAAGAACACCACAACAGATCGCTTGGCCAATCAGACATCATCAACTAATGAAGACTCAACCCGGGTAGTACTATTGGATCTCCTAGCAAGACCAAGCATTCAGGATCCAGAACAGGTAAGGTTGACCCTACGGGAACCCAGCTGGATGGATCCCTTGTTGGACTACTTAGGATTCGTATGAAGTCAGCCAGATCCTCTATCATTAGGGGCCAACTCTACCGAAAGTCATTTTTGGGACCATACCTTAAATGTGTAACTCCTTCCGAGGCCCGGGCAGTGATGGAAGAAATCCACTGTCGGACCTACAGGAACCATTCTGGAGGCAAGTCTCTCACCCACAAGATCATGTCCCAAGGGTACTTCTGGCCTTACCTATCTCGAGATGCTGAAGCATATGTCCAAAGCTGCAAACCATATCAGATGCACAGGGATGTTATCCATCAGCCACCAGAATTTTTGCACCCGACCGTGGTCCTCGCATCTTTTTTCTCGATGAGGAATAGATATTGTTGGACCTCTCCCAAAATTAGTACGATTGACCACCCACGTGTTGCTGGCTACTGATTACTTCACTAAATGGGTAGAGGTTGAAGCTTATCCATCAATCAAGAGCAGCCATATCATCAAAATTCATCTGGAGTCACATAATATGTAGGTTCGGGCTGCCCAAAACAATTATGATGGACAATGGAAGAAATTTGGATAACCAGAAAGTAAGAGCATTTTTTGCCGAACACGATATCAATCAAAACACTTCATATGTGGGGTACCCTTAGGGAAACGGTCATGCTGGGAGAACTAACCGAACCATCTTTGACACTCTTGTAAAAAAGCTTGATGAAGCTAAGGGCGTCTGGCTGGAAAAGCTACCCGAGGTACTATGGTTGTACATAACAACTCTCAGGTAGCCCACCAGGGATATGCCTTTCACTATGGCATATGGTGCTGAGATTGTGATCCCGACAGAGGTCAAAGTACCAACCCTAAGGAGCAAGGCCTGGGAGGAGGGCCCTAACAACCAGCATCTGGCTCATAACCTAGATCTACTATATGAAAGGAGAGAAGCAGCAGGGATCAGATTAGCAACTTACCAGCAACACCTTAGGAATCACTTCAACTAAAATGTTAAAATAAGGGAATTTCATATCGGAGACATGGTCTTTAGGCAAAAAATTGGGCTGGTTGGCAAGCCCAAAGAACCTTGGTAAGGCCCATACACCATCACTGAAGTCATCGGGCGCGGGGCATATCGCCTCCATAAAAACGAGGACAGGCGGATGGAGCCAAACTCCTAAAATGTTTCCTGAATAAAGAGGTACTACCCGTAGTCAGGCCGCTCATTTTTATTTATCTAATTTCTTCATTTCTGTAATATATTTCCATCACTAAAATATCTCTTCTTGATCAAAATTTTACAAGCCTGTAGAGGGCTATGGTAACGAAACTTATCTAAGTGTTGTGACATCTTTTGCATGGACATAAGAGCCCGAAAGACACAACACCGATCCACAAGTGATCAAAATTTTACAAAATTATCTAAGTGTTGTGACGTCTCTCGCATAGCCTCAACAGTCCGAAAGACACAACACTGGTCACTTGAAATTTTACAAAATTATCGAAGTGTTGTGACATTTCTCGTATGGCCTTAAGAACCCAAAAGACACAACACTGACCCACAAATGATCAAAATTTTACAAAATTATCTAAGTGTTTTTACATCTCTCATATGGCCTCAAGAACCCGAAAGATACAACATTGATCCACAAGTGATAGATCTTTCGCATGGCCTCAAGAGCCCGAAAGACACAACACCGATCCATAAGTGATCAAAATTTTACAAAATTATCTAAATGTTGTGATAGGTGTCAAATATTAGTCATTTTGACCCCTTAACTCACTATTGTTACATTCTTTCATTCCATTATGTGGTATTTTTATGTTGTTTGCGTGTTAAGGCATGTTTCAGGATCTTAATGAAGAAATTGAGCTAACTTCGGTGAATTAACTGAAGAGTGTGTTCTTTCTATCCAAGATGAGAGTCAAAGTGGCAGTTCAAGATAAAAATGGCTCCCGGAGGGCAAAAATGGCATTTTTAGAAACCGTCATCTTCAGCAAAAAGTATCATCGGTTCGAGATGGACGTTCTAATGCATTCACAGAGAAAATTGGTTTTCCGAAAAATCCTACGCTTGTGCCTACGCTTCCATAACCAAAAAGTGGCTAGAATTGAAAAATCTAGACTTAGACCTATGCTTGGGACCTACGCTTGAAGCATAGGCCAGTTACGTTTGAAGCGTAGCCTCCAAGCGTAAATGCGGCAACTTTGAGGATTTCTGCGTGATTTTTCCTATTTCACCCCGGACTTAATTGGAAGACGTGCCCATGACTCCAGACCTCTATATACTTGTATATACACTTATATTTAGGGCTTTGATGGGTTTTGAGAAGGAAAAGACTAAAAAGGGCATCTCTATTCCATTGCCTACATACAAGACCATACATCAAACGTGATAGATATAAAGAGATATAGAATATATAAAATTTAGGTATGTTGAGTTGGAGAGTTCGGTGAGACGTTCATTCAAGAGGTTCATTCATTCAGACTTGCTGTTGTTGAGAGCCATATTCAAACCTAGAGATCCGAAGAAGAAGATTATGGAGAATGTTTCTACATCAACGATGCAATCACCTTCTACCATGACTAACTAACTCGATACCTAGGGTTTTCTAGCAAAACCCTATCCAAGTAATGTAGTTTTTTTATTGTTTTTAACTATAAATGAGGGGAAACTGTGACCAGACTGTGATGATTGTAGTAGTTAAGAGACTGTACTGATTTGCAATATACAATTCTATGTTTATTCTAAATTCTTGTCTTAGATGGAATAAATATATTATTTTGCACAATTATGATTATTCAATATGGGCTGGAATTCGGATGCTTAATCATGGTTTTCTACACAACGGTGGTAATGAAACTTGAAACCCTAGGTGGACATAGATCGTGCCTTGGCGATTTAATATAGACATACTTTAGTCTATTTTCATGCATTAGGAGTAGATTAGAGTAGCATAATTGACATGTACTAGTTAAGTCAGTCATGAGATGGGTTATCGCAATCCGGTTGATGGTACTCCTTTTTGGGATCGTATTTAGCTATCTGCGATACGACCTGATTCACAGTTATGGGTCGCCCTCTTACAGTTGAAACAGTAATGAACTATATTATGTTGTTAGTGGTGGCCTGATGAAAATTCTAGTTTTCTCTCTTATCTGAATCACAACCAATTTACTTGATTTCTAGTTAATTTAGTTAAAATAGATCATTTGGTCTTTCAACCACCCAAACAAACAAGCTTTTAGAAAATATAATTTGGTGGTTCTAAATTATTAAAGTAAACAATCTCAGTCTATGTGGGATCGATATCCCTTACTCAAACCGCTTTGTTATTTTACAATTGATACGTGCGCTTGCATAGGGTATAACCTAGAGTCGTTAAGGTGTTATTTTTAACCACATATTTTTAGACACTTGACACCACATCATGTTGTGACATCTCTTGCTTGATCTCAAGAGCCCGAAAGATACAACATCAATCCACAAGTGATCAAAATTTTATAAAATTATCTAAGTGTTGTGACATCTCTCGCATGGCCTCAAAAGCCCGAAAGATACAACACCGATCCACAAGTGATAGATATTTCGCATGGCCTCAAGAACCCAAAAGACACAACACCGATCCACAAGTGATCAAAACCTTACAAAATGATTTAAGTGTTGTGAGATCTCTCATATGGCCTCAAGAGCCCGAAAGACACAACACCGATCCCCAGTATTTTACAAAAATTATCTAAATGTTATCAGAATCTTATTGAAATGTTATCAAAATCTTACGAAATAAACCAAGTGTTGCAACACTGTCCTCAAACTTTCCATTAGATAAAGGGCTCTAGTGGCCAAGGCTTACAAATACAAAAGGAACAAAAACAAAGAAAAAAAACTTAAGTTTTATGCCCCTTATATCAAAACAGAGGCCCAAAACTCTTTTCTATCCTGTCTGTTAGTCACTAATTTACCTTAGAGGGGGGTGAATAGGGTTTAAAAATAATTATCTAGTTCTTTTTAGTTCTTACAATCAATCACTATAATTCTCTATATTAGTTTGCAATGTAAGTAATCAATGAAAAGCTTAATTTAATTTTAACAAGCTATATATCACAATATATCACAATATAAATTAAGCATGCAAGAACACAAAATAAAGAGATAAAGATAGATATATTGACACCATGATTTTTACGAGGTTCGGTAACTCCTACTCCTCGGCTCAAAGAATCCCCTTCCTTGAGACTTTTCCAATCATCACACTATGGCTCTTCCTTCAATAGGTGGAATAGCAAAACCTTTACAAAAGGGCTAACTAGCTTTTCACACAATCAAGAGAACAATCCTCCCTTGATACAATGGGCTTCACTCACCCAAGATCACAAATTTGTGTATGCAATCAATATATCACTCAAGAATCAAAAACACTCAAAACCCTAAGGTTTATATGGATGATAGATCAATATAAGCTCAAGTGTTTTTAGGTGATATTTCAAGAACTCAAGATATATATATATATATATATATATATATTCTCAAAAGATATTTTCAAAGAGAGAATAAGCTAAGAGCTTGAGTTTAAATCTTCAAAATGATTTGAGTGAAAAACGAGATTTATATCTTCTTGCTATCAAAATGATTTTCAGAGAGTGCTTGAGAAAAAATAAGAGATGAATGATTTTCAAAAAAATTCTCACACAAAAACTATATGTTTTCAATCCATATATCTTTCTTTATATAGTGCATCACTAGGATTATGAGAGTGTATCTCACCCTAGACATTTTGGAGAGTAGGATCTAAAAAGTAGCAAGCAATACCATTTGTTTTTGGGCAAAAATATTGTTTAGAAATACTTTTCCAGAAAATCCTGAAGCACCCAGTCGACTGCCTCTATGCTTAGATTTAAAATATTTTCCCCAACGGCTAGGGTCTGTCGATTGCCTAAAGAAGACCAGTCGACTGCCTCATGATCGAGTCGACTGCCTTGGACATGCCAGTCTACTGCCTAAGACAATCAAAAATGTTTATAACTCTCTGGTTCATCTAGTCGGCTGGGCCCTAGGCCAGTTGATTGGGTCATAGCCAGTCGGCTGCCATTTCACGGCCATTCGTCTGGGTGACTCCAAGAAATTGTTCAAGGTCCGTTTTTAATCCGCTTTGAGTTTGTTTATTTAATTACTTGAGCTTATAAGACCAATGAACGCATAAGATACCTTGTTACAGTATTCTCACCCCGACCTATCTACCCCAGGTCTTGAGTCTTCAGTTTTTGCCTTTTGTTGACCATTTTGTCCTTTTCCGATTTCGCGCTTGAGTTTCCTTATCTCTTATCGCTTTTTGTGTTGATGCTCTTTCCGAATCATTCTCCTGTACTTGCTGAAACACTTAGCTCAAAGTCATATTAGTACCAAACACAATTTTGAATGTTTTGATAATATCAAAATAAGAGTTATTGTCCGAAATAGAATTTCAAAGCCAACAATCTCCCCATTTTTGATGTTGACAAAACATTTCGTGTTTACGTGTAAATGGTGAAGTAGCAAGTGATACTCCCCCTCAATATGTGCATTACATGCTCCCCCTTAGTAAATATATTTTTTCAATTTCACACACTAGCATGGAGCCACATATAAACATGACTTGCATACACGAAAGCATAATACACGAAAGCAACTAACTTCTCCCCCTTTGGCAACATAAAAAGGTGGGAAGTGACTGTTGAATAACGAATATATCATGCTAATCAATCAACATCCAAAGCCATCACAATTCCATTATGAATTTTTGAAAAAGATTTCTTCCGAAAACGGCTTTGTGAAAATATCCGCTAATCGATTTTTACTGTTAATAAAAACCAATATAACGTCATTTAGCAACATGATCACGTAATAAATGATACCTAATCTCGATGTTCTTGGATAGTGAATGATGAATAGGATTCTTTGATATACAAATAGAGCTTGTATTATCGCATTTATCGGGCATATGAAAGAAAATAAGCACATAGGCACACACTAAACATTATAACTTGCCTACTAGCGGTTAAAGAAAACAAACTATCGATCATGCTTCTATAATTAGTAATGTCAACACATTTACCATTTCTCTATGAGGTACAAGGAGATAATCAAGTTGCATATATGAATTATGATCATATACTATATCATTTGAATTAACACAATATCATATTGTCCATACATATCATGAATATGCTTAAGATGATACCAAATTACAAAACATGGCTTTGCATTCATGATGGAAACAAGGACATGGTAGCACATATCATCAATGATGACTAAAACATTTGTTTGTTTCATAGACAAATAGGATACATGAACAACATAGATTTTCATATAATAAATACATGTATCAAGTGAATGACTCAAATTAAAAGTGACTTAATGTTCAAGTGTGTGTGTTTGAATGAAAGATCAAATCATAAGTATTTAACATACTATATCCAAGCAAGAAACACTCAATCACTAGATCATATAAAATCACATAGTCATTTAAGAAAATTCACTTAACATCACATATGAGTATATCTCTTATAAATATCTCTTATAAAAACATGTCTTTGTAGTGTAATGTGATGGCATTGTATGCATTCTTCTCAAGTGCATAAAATACATCTCTTATATATGGCAAAAATACTTATCTAAATATTAAGAGATGAACCAAGATAATGAAAAAAGTAACACATAATATATGCTCTTATTTATGTCAGTAATCATCTAATTCCAAGAGTAGTCAACCAAGGAAACCATATAATCCCAAAGCCAAAGTGTCAAAAATTATTTGAAATTATGTTCATGACACTTAAATGGATTTTACCAAAGAAGGAAATACGTTCATCTATCATGCTCATTTTTTAAATAGTTTGCATGTTTGTGATAAACTTATTTGCACAACACATCAAATATTGGAAAACATAATATTCCAATATGAATCTTATAACCAAATTTGATAAGTTATGAATGATAAACAACAAAAATAATGTTTATCAATAAGGTTCTAAAATAACTTTCATTCATAAGAAAATCATTTAAAGTCATTCAAAACATCCTCTTGGAGCATATTTCAAGTTAAGCACGATTTATGATAGTTTTAAAACCCATTGTCTAAAACTTATACATTTCAAAGCATTGTGATTTTCTACATGAAAATTTTTCATTTTAAAATCATATAAGAATGCATTAGATAAAAACATTTCATGCAAAGTATGCATGTAGCATTCTTAGAAAATTAATTCCATTCACATGTGCAAAGAATATTCTATATCCTTCTTGATTAAGATCATGGGATAATAATGGTCAAAACCTTGGGTCACCACCTTTAGACATAGATTGCAACATTAATATGCATTATAAATTATACAAGAGTATGCATGTATGATAATGATATAAAATAATATTATATATCATTGAGAAAATAATAATAATATATATAAAAAAAAAAAAACCATATGTCTTTCATGATATGTGCACATAAGACTCGTGATTCATGTTTTTCAATAAACATTCAAGATAGCAACATTTGAGCACGATATATCCATCTTTTCAACAAGCTTCCTTCAAAGAGGAACCTATAGTTTCTTTTCATAATAAAGATTCAAGCATATATTAAATAGTTTCAACCAAGGTTTCAATTTGAAACAACAAAGGCTAGGCAACATGAATATCATTTTTATGAAAACAAATTATGCAAATACCTCTAGAATGATCATTAAGAAGTTAATATAATAGAGGATGATGAATCATTTAACCATATAGAATTTCATTACATATTCCTTATCCTCATTTGCATTAGATAGGTCATTCAAAGAAATTTTGTTCTCTTGAAGTTTACTAGTGTGGACTTATTTGATTAAACATACATCCCAAGTCCGTCTTAATTTTACTTCAAAATCAAACACCTCAATATAATGTACAATATGTCATATCAAGAGAATTTAGATAAAGCACTAAAATCATGAAGGCCCGTGAACAAATATCAAGACATAGCTACTCAAGTAATCAACCAAATTCAAGTGAAATAGCTTTGATGGTCTAGAGGTGAACATGACTATATTCTTTAAATTCATGCATGATGAAGACTTTATTTCATATATCCACGTCATTTCAAAGCAAGCCACTATCAAGAATTCATCAAAAGCATATTCAATTGCATGCAACAAGTAGCCAATCATCCTCATTACCAATTATCAAATTTATTCCATGACATATCAATAACGATTCAACATACTTGAATAGGCATATGTATGTCATGTTTAATCTTATCAATGAAAGCACATTAGTAGTGGATGATAGAAAATGTGTACCATGGTGTTAGCTTTACCCATTTTACTTATAGTTGCTTGTAGATAATATGCATTGTCCACTCATTTTGTGAGAGACCTTGATTTCATTTCCCCTTTTGAGTTATAGCATCACAATTGAAGAATCAATAGTTCTTGAGTAAGAAATCAATCCACACCTACAAAGCACGCTCAAGTAGCATTCTTCGATACCCTTTTTGCTCTAGGGTCCATTTGTGTTAGCACATTTATGGGCATAATTCATTATAAGCACATTAGCACATTTGAATGATCTTCTACAACTACTATGCTTCAATTGAATTTATCATTCAAGAACATTATCATGAAGTGCATTTGTCAAATCAAATAGTAAGATATGCTCATGGTTATTTAACAAGTAAATGAACCAATATTAAATTAATAATAAGAATGAAACTTTATTTCATATATGAATCATAGTAAACAACCATATGCATCATTCATGTTCAATTGCCAAGAATTGCCAAGAAAACCAATATAACTTCCCTTGATTAGCAAAAATAAATTATATGCCATTTTTCAAGATTTATAAAGCTATAGCACATAGGAAGATTCATTTCTTTTTAATTTCAAAATTCTTTGAACATTTGAAAGCACAAGGAAAAGATATTTACATAAGAGTCACCATTTTGAAATAATTTCTCTCTAAATCAATGTGTCACTCTTCTCATGCAATTCTAAGATAATCAAAATAATGTGATGCATGAACAATGATTATTCATCAATTAATGAATACATTCATAAAGCAACATAGTATGCACATTTCTATTTCTTTTAGCATTGAACAATTGTTTCCTATCTTTCTCAACTAAGCATGCATTGGTCCTAAAAATAACATCATAGCCATTGAAACGCAATTTGCTAATGCCAAATAGGTTATGCTTCAAACCATAAACCAAAAGCACATTATCTATAGAAAGAGAAGAAAATATACCAATTGAATCAATCCCTAAAAGTTATGTTTCCTCCTTCATAAGATTTTAAAGGAATGAGCTTTGATTTGTCTCCCGTCATTTGCCTAGAGCATCCGCTATCAAGAAACCATTTTTTTTTCTTTTAAGGCGGACTCCAAGCACACCAACAAACCAAATTTATGTAATTGGTACCCAATTTATCTTGGGTCCACTAGGGTTAGAGAGAGATGTGATGGTTCCTTTCGGAAGCCAAATCATCTTTGGTATAACATTCTCCTTTCTATGTAAGCATGCAATGGTTCCTTTTGGAACCCAAATCATTTTTGTTATCACTTTCTTCTTTCTAAGTAAACATGCATTTGTCTTATGTCCCTTTTTCTTACAGTAATAACATGTAACATGCTTATAATAACTTGAAGATGTATGAGATGATTGTCTTGTAAATGTAGAGCTAAATATTTTTCTCTTTTTCAAAATAAGAGCATCTTTGTCAAAGGCTTCATACCCTAGACCACATTTATCAAATGAACCTCTTTGTCTTCCTAAGATAATACTAAGGTTCTCTTTTCCTTTTGTAAACTTAGCTAAGACATTTATTTGATCATCTATAGTATTTTTCAACCGATTATTTTCCTTTTCTAGCTCAATGCTTTTGTCATTGCTTGGAGTTTCTAAGTTGGAACTAGTAGAGCTACATAAAGATTTAGCTTTCTTAAGAAGAATATGTTTTCTAGCTAATTTTTCAAATTCATCATGTAATTCTTCAAACACATCTTGCAATTCATTATACTCAAAGAGAAGTTCATTATACAATAATTTAGATTTATCTATTGCATATGAATTTAAATGTACCTCTTCTTCATTTTCCATGAGGCAAATATTTGCCGTTTCCTTATCGTTTTCCTCCTCATCCGAGTCACATGATTCGTAGTCATCCCATGTGGCATTCATTGCCATATTGCTTGGTCTTTTATTGTTCTCCTTCTTGAGCTTGAAGCAATCACTTTTGTAGTGTCCCGGCTTTCCACAATTGAAACATGTTAGAGGCTCCCTTTTTCTAGGCTCACCTTTTGGTTCGATTCTCCTCATGAATCTTCCACCATTGGCTTTCTTTCTTTGAAGGTATTTCTTGAATTGTTGAGTGAACAAAGCAATGTCCTCATCCACTTCTTCTTCACTCGGCTCAATGGCTTCATTTTTGGTAGAGGCTTGCAAAGCTATACATTTTCTTGGCTTGATGTCGTCTTCACGAGATTTCAACGTGATTTCCCAAGTGAGTAGAGAACCGAAAATCTCATCAAGACTCATGGTGTTGAGATCATGAGCTTCTTTGATTGCCGTTACCTTTGCATCCCATTTGGCCGGAAGAATTCTAAGCACTTTGCGTGACGCATCGGATCTAGGAACAATTCTACCAAGATGCTTTAGTCCATTCAAAATATTTGTAAAACGAGACATCATAGAATTTACATTTTCATCATCTTTTATAGAAAACAATTCATATTCATGCATGAGTATGTCAATTTTGGATTCACGTACTTGAGAGGTACCTTCATAAGTCACCTCAAGCTTATCCCACATTTCTTTAGCCATTAAACAAGTAGATACACGACTAAATTCATTTGGACTCAATGCACAATTTAAATTAACTTTGGCTTTAGCATTGTATGACATGAGCTTACGGTCATCGTTATCCCACTCATTTGGTAATTTGGGAACAATGTTTCCATCAACGACTTTGGTTAATACAAATGGTCCTTCAAGGACTACTTGCCATATTTGATAGTCAATAGCTTAGAGAAAATCTATCATTCTAGTCTTCCAATAACTATAGTTTGATCCATCAAACCATGGGGGTCTATTATTAGATTGTCCTTCAACGTGAGTGACTAAATATGAGGCCATGATCATTCTCTAAAATGGTTAAGTCTAAAAATAATAGAGATTAGGCTCTGATACCAATTGTTAGTCACTAATTTACCCTAAAGGGGGTGAATAGGGTTTAAAAATAATTATCTAGTTCTTTTTAGTTCTTACAATCAATCACTATAATTCTCTATATTAGTTTGCAATGTAAGTAATCAATGAAAAGCTTAATTTAATTTTAACAAGCTATATATCACAATATATCACAATATAAATTAAGCATGCAAGAACACAAAATAAAGAGATAAAGATAGAGATATTGACACCGTGATTTTTACGAGGTTCGGTAACTCCTACTCCTCGGCTCAAGGAATCCCCTTCCTTGAGACTTTCCCAATCCTCATACTATAGCTCTTCCTTCAATAGGTGGAATAGCAAAACCTTTACAAAAGGGCTAACTAGCTTTTCACACAATCAAGAGAACAATCCTCCCTTGATACAATGGGCTTCACTTACCCAAGATCACAAATTTGTGTATGCAATCAATATATCACTCAAGAATCAAAAACACTCAAAACCCTAAGGTTTATATGGATGATAGATCAATATAAGCTCAAGTGTTTTTAGGTGATATTTCAAGAACTCAAGATATATATATATATATATATATATATATATATTCTCAAAAGATATTTTCAAAGAGAGAATAAGCTAAGAGCTTGAGTTTAAATCTTCAAAATGATTTGAGTGAAAAATGAGATTTATATCTTCTTGCTATCAAAATGATTTTCAGAGAGTGCTTGAGAAAACATAAGAGATGAATGATTTTCAAAAAAATTCTCACACAAGAACTATATGTTTTCAATCCATATCTCTTTCTTTATATAGTGCATCACTAGGGTTAGGAGAGTGTATCTCACCCTAGACATTTTGGAGAGTAGGATCTAAAAAGTAGCAAGCAATACCATTTGTTTTTGGACAAAAATATTGTTTAGAAATACTTTTCCTGAAAATCCTGAAGCACCCAATCGACTGCCTCTATGCTTAGATTTAAAATATTTTCCCCAACGGCTAGGGTCTGTCGACTGCCTAAAGAAGACCAGTCGACTGCCTCATGATCGAGTCAACTACCTTGGACATACCAGTCGACTGCCTCAGACAATCAAAAATGTTTATAACTCTCTGGTTCATCTAGTCGGTTGGGCCCTAGGCAAGTCGACTGGGTCACAGCCAGTCGGCTGCCATTTCATGGTCAGTCGACTGGGTGACTCCAAGAAATTGTTCAAGGTTCGTTTTTGATCCGTTTTGAGTTTGTTTATTTAATTACTTGAGCTTATAAGACCAATCAACGCATAAGATACCTTGTTACAATATTCTCACCCCGATCTATCTACCCCAGGTCTTGAGTCTTCAGCTTTCGCCTTTCGTTTACCATTTTGTCCTTTTCCGATTTCGCACTTGAGTTTCCTTATCGCTTATCGCTTTTTGTGTTGATACTCTTTCCGAATCACTCCTGTACTTGCTGAAACACCTAGCTCAGAGTCATATTAGTACCAAACATGATTTTGAATGTTTTGTTAATATCAAAATAAGAGTTATTGTCCGAAATAGAATTTCAAAGCCAACACTGTCACTGGCCTTGGTAACAACCCCATCTTGCACACTTGCCCCCTCTTGGACACCAGCATTCTCTATCCAATCAGGATCGGGAAAAACATTGGAATCGGGGACCAAAGCTAATTCAGATGAAAACGGGCCAGAAGCATAAACAGACCCGGGAAGTGGTTTAGACAGGAACTCGTAGAAGAGGAAGTCGTCGAGGCCTGCTTCCAGATCCTTGTAAGGAGGAGCAATGCCAAGAGACTCATCCAATTCCTCCACTGAGATGAAGTCCCTCTCATCAGCAGGTTTCTGGAAATCCAAGAAGCAAGACCTCTAGCCAAACCCGACCCGAAATTTAGAAGTGTCAATGAAGCGCTTGTATATCTGGTTGCCACCCCGATTTCACATCTCCACCGTGGACCTCTCCACCGCCAAAAGGTTCTCAGTTTCAACCTTCTCTTCAATGGTCTTGAAGTGAGAAACCTCCATAGATTCATATTTGTCCCCCAACTCCTGATACTTGGTTGTTATAACTTGATGGGCCTCTTCCCCCTCTTTCACCTTCTGTTCAGCCATCCAAAGTTGTTGCTCAACTGCTATGGCCCGCATGGTTTAAGCTTCTAATTTCTCATTGGCAGTCACTAGCAAGGCATCCGTTTTATTCCTGGCCTCCTCCTTCAACCTTAGGTACTCTGCCGATTGCTTGAGGGCCCTGCTGTCTTCCTCAAGCTTCAAATTATAAGCTTATGTTAGATAAAACATCTACCAAAAAAATAAAAGTGTTACACAATCAGTAAACAAACCAAAGAAAAACCATATGGAAAACGAGATCAAGTTGCATACAAACTACCTTCATTGCCAATTCGGGGCCAATCAGGGCCAACTCCCCCCTATCCACCTTTCGGTCAACCGGGATCCAAATAGGAAGACCTATCTCCCGGAGAGCAATGCCATCTTTAATGGTCTCGCTCCCTATGACCAAGAACTCGCCACCCGGGAGCTTTATCCTTGGATTCCAAGGGACGGGTTGCTCAGTCTGAGCTGCAGCTTCGGACTTCGCCTGTATACTTGGAAAAGCTACCGTCGTCAGGCGGGGCTGAACTGATCGACCGGGCTGATCTTCCTCAGATCAGGGATGGGAGACACCCGTCAGAGGTGAATATGGTAATGTGGCCCCCTCACCGACCGATGCAGAGATCCCATCACCGACTGATCGGAACGGAGTAATGGGAATCTCCCCCGAAGGGAGAAGAGTGGGAGTGATGACAGCCTTCTCCCCGAAGGATGGGGGAGGAGGGATTAGTGGAGGATCACCCGAAGGAGGTGGAACCTCATTAATAGAAGGGGATGTGATGCCTGAAAGGGGTAGCAGGAGTGGTTAGGTTGCCCAATGTCCTCTTTTGTTTGCTCTTGAGGCTAGGTTGAGGAATCGTCAGCATGATTTATACTCCTTCTGAGAATAATTCCTGCAAAGCATCATCAGTCAAGTAATCAGGTAACATCCTCAAAGGTTTATCCCAGACATTGGACTTAAGAAGATCAAAACGAGATTCAATATAAAATGGGGTTTTGTGGTCAGCGAGCGCTTTCAAGAAATAAAAAACATGATTCCCCAGCTTGTCATCACATAACTCGCAGAAGCATACCCCTGAATGGTGGGGTTCAAAGGAAGGGAATAGATGTTTGTTAAAAATTTTAGGGATCGGGAACCTAGCATCGGGATGTCTCAAATTCCCGCTAACTAAAATCATCCTCTCCTTCCAGCCCTTGTTAGATTTCTCAACTCCATCATACATCTTCCTCCCCTGGTAGGGAAAAATATTATAATGCCCCTTACAGTCTTTCTGGTCCCGCAGCCTATAAGAGAACAGGATCTCATCCAGGCCCAAATCCAGACCCAGATCCCGATTGAGCAGCAAGACCATGGATAGGATCCTAAAGAAGTTTGGTCCAACCTGAAGTGGGGCCAGACCTAAGGTAGACAGGGCAAACAGGAAGAAGGGATGGATCGGGAAACGAAGGATTTGTAAATGATAGGAGAAAAGAAGGATCTAGTCATCCTTAACCCCTTCACCCAACCTAAAATCATTTTTCTTGGGGTATTGCTTGATAATCACCCCATCAGGAACCTCAAGCTTTTTCAAAATTACGTCTACCCTTTTTTCAGATGGATAGGGATCAACATCGAATTGTGCCCCGGATCTCTGAACATCCTGACCCCCAATCAGAATAGAGGCAACAGGGGTCCCACCTGTATTGACATTCTAGGTGACCTCGAGGGGACTAGGCACAATAGTTCTTATCACCTCACCAGATGGGGAGCTAAGGGAGGCATCAGGATCAACTGAGATAGGGAGACAATCACTATTCGATCGAGTATTATCACTATCAGACATTTTTGGCAGAAAGGTAGAAGAATTAGAAGTAAGAACTTACACTATAGTGGACTCTGGAGAAGGTTTAAGAGTTTTTCGGTGAATGATTGTAGATTCCGGTGAAGGATTTTTAAGATGGAAGAAATTTGCAGAGAGTACTCTTTTGCTGAGAAATCAGAATAACAGTGCAATAAGTGTTTTGTATATGAGCCTTTGAGTATTTATAGAAGATATCGAAGGAGGCTAAGGGTCACATACACGAAAAATGGAGCACCGAGCCGTCATCCTAGCCCCCATCACAAGAATCAAGGCCACAATGGCCGTACATTTCAAATTCAAATCATGAGGCCAACTATCTTCATTTAATGCCACTGCCACATCACCCGACAAGGGGGATGTAGGCACCAATCACACATTATTCTCAACTATGGGCCTTGAGATACTTGAAGGCCCATCACAAAGAAGGGGCCTGTGAAAGTTTGGATTTGCACAGGCCCATCAAGCCCGAAGACAAAGGCCCTCTCCAAAGCCCGAAGACAAAGGCCCACTCCAAAGCCCATCTCCTAAGAAGTTCTAGAATAACTTGGAGATCAAGAGATGGCATCAGGAATTAGGGCAATTGTTAGCAATAAAATAAATGTTGCCCTAATGGACTCAAAGCCCAAAAAGGAAATGTATATAAACAAGGAGAAACCATTAATAAAGCATTCATTTTTGTGTTGTGCATTTTTTAGCATTTACAACTACTTTACTCCATTTAATAAAGACTATTAACATAAAATCCCCCCCCCCCCCCCCCTAAAATCTTTCACAGACCCCCTTTAGTTTCAAAACGATGTAATTTTAGGGCCAAAAAACTGAAACCATATGGGGGTTTATCTTAAAACGCTGAAATCATAGGGGATTTTATGGGCTTAAAAGGGGGCTCTATGCAACCTATAAAAAGTGCAGTGAGCCAAATGGCACCTTAGGGAGGTGTTTGTGAAAAAATTTAAACCATAAGGGGGTTTTATGTTAATAGCCCTTTAATAAAATAGTTCACCATAATAAATAAAAAATTATAAAAACAAATATACTATTTTTTCCTTATGTAATTTTCAAAACACATACTCATTTTGGATATTACAATAGTTTATTCGGATGCAAAGTTTGATGTGTTTTCCTGGGTGATAGACCAAATTGTGGAGATTCTTTGGGGTTTTCTTTTTGTTTTTTCTACTTTCAATAAAGGTTAAGGCAGATAATGTTAGTTTCAGTTTCAATGAATGTATTCTTGGGATACTGTATTGATCAACATCCAATATTGTTTTGAAGTTGTAAAAAGTTTGATGATATCAATAACATGAAACTAATTCAAAAAGTTGTAATAGCTCTTATTTGAATTATTAGTTTGCAATTAATTCAGTTGATCTTATTTTCTTGAAATTTTGTATATATGGTATTCAAATCCATTACTGTGAAGTTCTAATAACTTCAATACCAATAATACGACATTTCTTCAAGCTGTAATAGAGAGCTTATTTAATTTATTTGCAATTTATCTGCTATTTTTCAAGCTGTAGTGGCAGAAGCCAAGGATACAATTTCATATTAATAAGTCGGCAAAAGTGCATAATACATTTGTGCTTTGGTTCAATTGCAAAATATTTTATATATTATTTTTTTGCCCCAAATCACTACCCTATACTTTTCAAAATTATAAAATATCTCATGTGCTTTGATTAGCTCGAAATCACTATCCTGTATTTTTCAAAAGTTGGAAAATACCAACTTTTGAAAATATTGATCATTTTGCCCATTTGTCTTGTAATAATCCATTTTTAGTATTTTTTTTTATTTTTTTTTCTCTTTTGTAATAATATTATTAATAATTTAAAACTTCACACACATATTATTTGTAGGGGTGTTCAAAATTGGTTCGGTTCCTTAAAAATAGGAATCATAACCAAACTTTCGGTTCCGTTTCCGATAGTATCATTTTTTTAAAAAAAAAGATAAAATAAAAAAATCAAATATCAAAAGATAACATAATTTTATATATGGTAATATTTTTGTTTGTAGACAGAATGAGGAAAAAGGGAGAGAAAGAAAGGAAAAGTAGAGCTAAGATTTAGTGAAATCCGTAATTCAATATAATATTACTTATAATTTAACACTAATTATATATATATTTGGTAGCTATTCATAAATTTTTTTTTGTAGCTCTTTTACTTATATTTTTGGTAGCTTTAAATAAGTTTTCACAAATTATATATTTTTTTCACGAATTAAATATAGAAACATATATAAAATTATATTATCCTTTTGATATTTGTTGTTTTTTTTACTTTTTTTTTTAAAAAAATGATAGTACAAATCGAAACTGGAGCTGAAAATTTGGTTTCGTTTCAGTTCTGTTCGATTCCAATTCCTATTTTTAAAGAACCAAACCGGTTTTGAACACCCTTATAAATAAATATGTGTGTAAAGTTTTGAATTATTAATTATGTTATTGAAAAAGAGAAAAGAAAATAAAAAAAATACTAAAAATTGGTTATTACAAGACAATGGGGGCAAAATGGTCAATATTTTTGTGCAAAAAATAATCAATGGGTGTATGTTTCAAATTTTGAAAAGCACATGGTAATGATTTGGAACTAAGCAAAGCACATATGGGTATTTTGTAACTTTTGAAAAACATATAATAGTGATTTGGAGCAAAAAATAATATAATGGAGTATTTTGCAACTGAACCAAAGCTAGGAGAGTATTATTAGGGGTGCACAAAAAAATCGTGGAACCGTAAAACCAGTCCGAACCAAACCGGTGCTTTGGTTACGGGTTTGAATTGGTTTGGTTTGGTTCGGTTCCGGTTCTCAAAAAACAGAACCGTTCTAATTTGGTTTGGTTCCGATTTCAGATTGTTATGAACTAAACGGAACCGATATAAATTAGATATACATATATATATATATATGTATAACTCACTTATCAATTACATTATACTTAACAAAATTTTAGATTCAGATAAACTTATAATATTAAATAAATACAAATTAGTGTATTAAATAAAATTTAAGTTTACCCTAATAATGTTTTGTCATCCAAACAAATATTACACGCATATACATAAAAATCCTATAATTTATAAGCCATCTTATCTCTCACATCCATTCTCACCGCTAGTCACCATAACTCTTCTCCTCGTTACCACCACCTTCTAAGTTTTTTATGAAAGGTTAGTTTCTCTCTGCCCCTCTATAAATCTTTAAATATGTGTTGGTTCACACACAAATATGGACACATGGCTTTTTTGTTTTAACTCGTGAACATTCAACAATTCTCTGAAAATAAAAATAAAACGCAATAAAAAAATCATGAAAACTCCATAAACGATTCTTTAAGACTCCCTCTCCCTCATCCTCTTAGTACGCATGTATGTGAGTTTTTGGGGGTGCAGGTGGAGGTGGGGATGCGTGTGTGTGTAATTTTTGGTTTAAGAGTTTTGTTCATACTTTTGAAATTGACAAGATTGTTTTTCATAATTTATGTTGATATATGTTATGTATATTTTGAAAGAACATGTTTATAGAACTATGGTTCGGAACTAAACCAAACCATTATTTAATGGTTTGATTCCTTAAGTAAAGGTTCCGGTTCTGGTTCTTGTTTTCAAGAAATCATTGATAATGATTTGGTTCCAAATTTTTTAAAAACCTTACCAAATCGAACCGTGTGATTATGCACTTTTCCCTAATAACTCTTCTTATAGATGACTACAAAAGTTTGAATCTACCTATTTTTACTACTTCTTTTCCAAAATGGCAGTTCTGTTTGTTACTTTGGGTTTTTATTTTTTTTATTTTTTATCTTCTTTGTTACTTAACTACAATAAAGAAGTATCCCAAATAAATTTTGGACCATAGGCCATTGGGCCTGGATGCTCCAGTTTTGGGCTGGATATGCCAGTTTTAAGCCTACAAAGATCACTGTTTTGTATCATGGGCCTTTGTGAACATCAGTGAGCAATACATTAATAATTAATCAAGGCAGTCAGAATCAGTATTCTAAGTAGAATTATTTTGGGGTCCGTAAAATCGGTATTCTAGGTACGTAAGATTCTAGCAACTTGTA
Organism: Cornus suecica; assembly: GCA_963922005.1. Lineage (NCBI taxonomy): Eukaryota > Viridiplantae > Streptophyta > Magnoliopsida > Cornales > Cornaceae > Cornus > Cornus suecica. Next base: position 35,820,439 of record OY998238.1, on the reverse strand, counting down.
TTAATTTTTTTTTAAAAATATTAATAATTAAATATTTAATTTAAAATCTAAATCATATTGGAATTTTTAAAATTTTCTAATATATTAGCCCTTTAAATGTTTTCACATAAATTTAGGCCATATATTGTGATATTAAACTAAATTATAAAGTTTTTGAGCATTTCATATGAAGGGAGAAACTGCCAAATCATTATAAAAACATAACAGAATCGTAGTAAAATCGTAAAATCGTACAAAGTCGTATAAAATTGTAGCAGAATCGTAAGATTTTACAAGGTAAAATCGGGATTCTAACTACATTCTAATTAATCACACAAAGTAAATGGCCTATTAATTAGTAAGCGGAAATATTTTCTATTTTCTGTCATCAAATATAAAAAGGTAAAATAAAAGTATGTTTAATACAATAATTTTAATTCTTCACATTTAGTGAGGAGACGAGAATGTATAAAAGATGTTGTAAGTGTCAAATTTCACTCACATAAAAAACATCTCCTTTATTCAGGCTCCAATGGCCGTATTTATACATTTTTATGCTCTTGGATCATGGCCTAAGTTCATGGGATCATGACCCACTCTCTTAATAACTACTCACTCTCTTTAGGTAATGGGTTGTTGCTACCTTTTTAAGGGAATGGCCTAATGTTGATGGTCACACTTATACTTGGTGGGTTCAATATATGGGCTATTCAATATTTACATTTTACATGGGCTCGACACATCTTGGGCCTAATACATGGCTCTGTGCCTATAATTTTCATAATCTACAGATGTATTTGTTTCTATGTTTTTACTTTATTTTATTCTAGCGCAACTCTATTAAAATTAAAAGTAGTTATATTAGTTTTCAAAAAATAAATAAATTTTTTAAAATTCTTTTATCATTTTATTTTTTAAAAAATTAGTTTAATTTTCAATGAAAACAATAATTTATCTAGCACACTTTATTTGTCTTACTTTTAATTTTTTGAAAATAACTTATATTTAGTAAACTTGATTTTATTTTCTATTTTGCATTATGAGAATGAAATCAAGATTTTTTTTTCACAGAAAGTAAAGGTAGAAAGTAAAAATGATCACTAGATGTAATTCAAATGTAATGAAACTGTTATAAAACAATTATATTCTTTTTATTTTTCAAAAATCAGGGTGTCCAAACCTTTCACCCCCGACTAATCCAAAAAAATCAAATAAGGCAAACCCACACGAATAGTTAAGGTTCAGACTATCTCTGTAATTGTAGCCCCAACAAACTATTTACTCTCAGTAAAAATCGAATATGACACATGATGTTTCCTGAATCATCAAATAATAAGTATTTAGAAACATGTTCATGATTTAGAAATGAATTTAATTAATATTTTGACACTTCTTCAACATTTGGTAACACAAGTTTTACTGGACTCTAACTCTCAAATGGGAGGTCCGGGGTTCAAGCCTCGGTGGAGGCAAGGTATATGAGTAATTCTTAACTTAAAAAAAAAAAAAAAAAAAAAAAAAAAAATGTTTATAACACAGAGATGATCATATGCAAAAAGTATAACCCTATTTTTTCTCATATATTCAAGAAACATAAGGCCTAAGCACAATAATAAAGTAGTTGAATTACTACTTGTCTAACATAACATTTTATTCGAATAAATACATAATTGGTTAGGAAGGTGGGACTATGTTATCCACTGAATGGAGGAGGAGGAGAAGATTCTGATCTCATCTGGAAAGAAAGAAACAGAGTTAGGTTTGATTCTCAATTAGTTTAAGGCAGATGAATGATGAAGCTATTGCTTTGACTGACTTAAATAATTATCTCTAGAAGTGTGGATTTTAAACTAATTAAAGTGAAGCAACTAGTTTGGTCTAAAATTTGATTAGGGTTGTTATAGAACAGCGATTAAGTGTTGATTAAGGCGACATCCGAAGACGTTTTAATTTTTAATCTATGTCTTGAGCTAAGTCATCAACTCAGCTACTTTTAGATGTGTTTGAACTTCGAATGATCATGAAAAGCCAAATACTTTAATCATATTATCGTAACAAGCTCTTTGAGAGCTCTTTCTCAAATTATGCATTCCATTCTTAGAACTTGCAAGTTACAAAAAATAGTTTGGCCTTTGTGCATTTCTTTGAAACATCATTTCTTGTATGTTTACACAATCGATCTCACTATTCATACCACTCACGTGACTCCGAGACTGGTTGACCTCCACAAGAGTTATTTAACATAAAATCCCCCATTACTTCAAGATTTTAACAAAGTTGTCATTTGGTCACCTACACTTTTTTCGAATTACACGGAGCCCACATTCCATCACCAATCTGTCAATAAGGTTAGTTAATGGGTCACATGCGCATCACATAACCTTTTAGTTGATATTTTATGCCCAGAATACCCTTGAATGAATTGAGGCTATATTTGATACACATGAATGGAATGGAATGCAAATGTGAATGAAATGGAATGAAATGATCATTCTCATTATATTGTTTGGTTGTAAATATGAAGTTATTTAGGAATGGAATGAACTTATAAGAAAATTTCTCAAAAATACTCTTCTTAGTGATAAATATATAATTTTAATCAAGTAATATTACTTCCTAATTTTTTTACAAAAAATGGTGAAAGGTAACAAAATAGTAATGATGAATAATGGAGGCGGTCGTGGTGGCGGCGGCAATGAAAGGTGATGGTGGTGGAAGTGGTTTGTTTACTTGAAATGTGAAAGGATTATTTTAGTCATTTTATGTTTTAAAAGCATTCCTTAATGAATGGAAGGAATGACCATTCCATAGGTTTACTAATGGAATGGTTTTTCATTCCATTGAATGGATTTTCATTCATTAGGAATGATCATTCTCATTCAATAATACATACCAAACAAATAAATGGAATGAATGAGCATTTCATTCCTACATACCAAACATGACATGAGTTGAGTTGTTGAAGCCTTTACACATATTTATTGACGAAACTACCCCTTTCTCTATTATATCGTATTCCCCTACACTAGGAAACCCTATTGAAATCGTGTTGCAACAGTAAACCCAACCACTTGCTATTGATCTGAGGTATGAAAATATTGTATATGATTATGGCAAAGTAGTTGTGATCTTGGTTAAGTAGTTGTGATCTTGGTGATAACCAGGACGACAATGGCAACTTAGGGAAGCTATACTATAAATGTCGTTATCGAAAATGTGATTTTTGGAGATGGTGGTTTAGCAATCAATTTCAACCACTAGGCTTCATATATAGCTAAATCTCGTCAATGTTTTCAAAAGGCATTCCCACCCTCAATAATTATTAGAAGATGACATTCCAATGTTGACATAAAATAATAAGTACATTCCATTCCAAGAAAAATATCAAGTGGGTTTGCTGCTAGAACATGTTTCAATAGGTTTCCTAATGCCGGGGAAGAAGATATAATATGGGGAGGGGTAGTTCGTCAATAAATATATATATATAGACTTCAACAACTTAACTCAAATTCATTCAAGGTTATTTTGGATTTAAAATATCAATTTAAAGGTCTCATGAGGAGCATGTGACCTATTTACTAATGTCATTGACGGAATGAGAGTTTTGTGTAATTCGTAAAAAATACAGGGTGCTATGTGTAATCCGAAAAAAGTGTACCGCGCCAAATGACTCCTCAAGAGAGTGTTTATTAAAACCTTGAAAGTGTAGGGGGTTTTATGTTATTAGCCCTTTAACTTATTTTAAACGCAGGTGGTCCTATGTTAGATCATTGTCTATGTTTGCACATGTTCATCGTCTGTTTGAGAAGAGATATCTATTATTATATGTAATTGCTAATGATATTTTATGCTCCTTTATTCATCAAGCATAAGCTAATGCTTCATTGTTCATTTTGCTCATTGAACTTTGAAATGCTTGTATTGTTGGGCTTTTCATCTTGGTTCACCTTGGACCATTCTATATTTACGCCATGTTTATATATAAAGTTGTAATCGCTTAACCATTGGAAAAAAAAAAATGCAGTCAACCTACGAAAAAATAAAATATATGAAATGTGGAACAATATATGTAGTTTAATTTAATAATTACAATACTTAAATTGTTTTCCTACAAATAATGGTGAATTAGTTGCACATTGCAATCTTTCAAAGTGACTAATACTCAAGACTTATTTTTAGGATAAAGTGCAACAAATCCTGAACTATTATCTTTTTGCAACAAATTCCCTGAATTAAAAATAACCTCCTTGAACTATCACATTGTTGCAACTAGCCCCAATTTTATTCAAAAAGACCACATTACCCTTCTTGTTAAATTTATCATTCTTGAATTATATTAACAATCTTTCTCTCATTTGTAACATTATTTAACCATTTAACTTAATTGTATTTGAGTAAATATCTCCTCTAATGAAATTCAAATGGAGTTATAAATTGTAACTATATATTTAGAAATAATTAACATGTTACTAAAATTGACTTTGAATTAAAACTTATTATCCAAAGTTTAAATTTTTTATCCTAAAATAAAAAACTTATTTTCATAAAATTAAACATATTAAAAAAGAATTAATAAAAAAATACTTTTTTTATCATGTTATATTTATTTATATATAAATAGTGTTGAGTATTTTCTTAACTATTTTTTAAATTTTAACTTAATTTTTATTTAAAAATATCTTAAAAGCATTATTTAATTAATTAAATTTAAAAGTTATGTGCAAATTTATGCAACTTTGAATGGGGACTTGCCATTAGACCTGTCAATGGATCGGATTTTGATCCGAATCCGATCCGATTAGCCGGATAGGGATTGAAAATAAAATCCGATAACCCGATTAGGATCCGAATCCGATAATCCGATTTCTTAACAAATTGGATTTGGATTTATGTCATCCGATCCGATAATAACCCGATCCGATATAAAATATATTTATATATATATATAAATATATATTTAATATTGTACATGTATATAAATGTTAGTTGTTAATTATTTTATTATTTATTAATAATGATTGATCATAAATACAATTATTAAAAATGTGAATAATTTAGTGTTTCAGTATTTATTGATTTTTGTATTTTTTTAATTAGATATTCGAATCAGATATTCTATAATGAAGAAATTCGAATATGAATTAACTAAGTGAAAATCCGTCGAATTATCGGATTCGGATCGCGGATCGGGAGTTTTTGTCATCCTTATCAATAGACCTGTCAATAATCCGATTATGATCCGAATCCGATCCGAATCCGATATTAACCAAATATGGATTGAAAATAAAATCCGATAACCCGATTAGGATCCGAATCCGATAATCCGATTTATTGACAAATTGGATTTGGATTTAACTGATCCGATCCGAATCCGATCCATTGACAGGTCTACTTGCCATTGAATTAATAGCAAATATTTCCAAATCTATGTTAATGAAAAATACTACATTAATCATAATTGAATAAGGGTATTTTGGTTATTTATGAAAAATTTTGTAGATAATGAAGCAATTTGCAACTAAAGGTGATCGATTAGGAATTATTTGCACAAGTTATGGTTGAGGGGGTTATATGCAAATTAGGCAATAGTTCAAGGGGTTTGTTGCACTTTACTCTTATATTTATTTTTAGGGTTTGTTGCACTCTACCCTTATTTTTATCATAAAAAGAGTAATAATTAATGTACAGTTTTGTTGACGAATAGCATTGAATTAACATGAAGGAGTAGAATTAATATTGACGCGAACCTAACTTGAATTACAAGGGTCAAAGTCTCGTTAAAAGATTGGAATGCACTGGAATCACGTTTACTTGGTATACTGAATCAATTCTTGTAGCTAAAGAGATATATATAATGATACACCACCATTGCGCAAGTGGTGAAAATAATAATAATGGAATCATCAAAAAAGGAAGGGCCGTTTCTATTTTTTAATTCATTATTGTCATTGTTTTTAAAATATTGGAATGCACTGGAATCACGTTTCCTTGGTATACTGAATCAATTCTTGTAGCTAAAGAGATATATATAATGATACACCACCATTGCGCTAGTGGTGAAAATAATAATAATGGAATCATCAAAAAAGGAAGGGCCGTTTCTATTTTTTAATTCATTATTGTCATTGTTTTTGTATTTATGTGTGTAATACATATATCAACTTGTGGTTTGTTTGCTAATGATGCATATATATATATATATATCATTTTGAGACCTCAGAATTCATTTTCTATGTCAACTTGAACCTTTCTTCAACTTTTGGGCAATCCTATATGGCTCAACTTGTCCACCACCCACTCCAAATTTCAAGAGTTAACCCAAGACTTGCCATACTCCTCAGCAGCAGAATTAAAATTTAATTAAAAAGTTGAAGACAAGACTGTAAAGCAGTCCAACTAACCTAAATTAGACACACTAATAAGCATAAAAGTAAAGGGAAAAAAATTCCGGTTACTAGCTATCTCACTTAAAATGATTTAGTGAGATGAGATATGTGCAAGATAACAAATTAGGTATATGTATTGTTAATTATTTTTTGTACAGCATAAATAAAAAATATTGTTTTGCAACAGTAGAAATCAGTTGGACCAATGGAAGATTGTCATTTGCCACCCAGTGAGATATAAGTGTCTCTTTGGCAACCGGAGCGGTACGGTGTTGATTTTTGGTTTTGGTTTCAAATGGTTTTGGTGTGAAAAAAAATAAATCTGAAAAATCAAATCATGTTTGGTAGAGTTGGTATGGACTGAAATTCTGAAACCAAATCATATTTGGTAACATGGTATGACATTTTATTTATTTGTAATAACTTTTTGTAAATATATATGCTTTAAAAAATAAAATATATAGATAAAAATACATTTCAAAAATATATATATAATTAAAAAATATATATATATATATAATTCAAAAAAATATAAATTTCAAATATATATAATTCGAAAAATATATATAAAATTCAATATATATATATAATTCAAAAAATATATAAAATTCGAAAAAATATATAAAATTTCAAATATATATAAAATTCGAAAAATATATAAAAACTTAAATATATATATATATATATATATTGTTTATATATTGTTTTCGAATTTTATATATTCTTTTTGACTTTTATATATTTGTTTCGAAAGTTTACCCTAGTTTGTATTAATTGTACAACTATAATTGAGTAAACAATATTCGATTTTGGAGTCCTTTATCTTTTAGCCGAACAGTCATAAATATGGTGTCTAAGGGCATACAAATGTAAATTATAATCATCCATGTTTTAAAATTGATATTCAAATTAATATTTATTTATAATTTTTTATTATTATTTAATTTGTTTACTTTATTTATTATTTTTAAATATTTATTACTCAATTTTATTTATTATTAATTATATTCTATTATTTAGTTATTTAATATAATTAAATAATTTTTTTAATTAAATAAATATATATGTATATGGTTTGGAGAATTAGAGTTGATTTGCTTGAATAGTACCACACCATCCCAAAACCATGTCTAGAGATGCTGTGAAAAATACATCATTTGATACCAATTTGGCACACCATTTTTTGGTATCATTCAACCATCCCACACCAACCAAACATAGTTTGGATTGTAATTCATATTTCACACCAAATTTTTGGCACCACCTCCATCTACTAAATCTGCACTAACAAGATTGAATTTGGGTCCAAAGCTAACTCATAAACAACCAGCAATATCTATTGTTTTACCCTGCAATATTCAAGGAAAAAAAAGAAAGAAACTAACAAACAATTTAAGAAAATATAATTTAATTCATCTCAAACATGATAATGTGTTAGCTCATTTGAACTTAGAATTATTGTTGGTAAAAGAAATTGAGTTTACTACCGAAAAATGGGTTCGGTTCCGGTTCCGGTTCCTTTTATCTTTTTTTTTTAAAAAAATAAAATAAAAATACCAAATATTAAAAGATAATATAATTATAAATTAGAGTATTTGAAATATTACAAACCCAAAATCAAATGTATAATTAGCGGAATGAAAATAGTTATATCAAAATATTACATTCCTAAAGTTATAATTACGGTGAACTTTGGCAAGTCATGTTTATATACTGAGCCTTTTATTATTGTAATTTAATTGGAGAACATTGTTATTGCTTGTTGTGCCTTATAGCGAGAAAGTCAGTCAACATGAGAATTCATGGAATAGGTGAGATGATATGTATATATGTATATATATAAATATTTTATTTTTATTTTTGTGTGTGTGTAAGGAGGCTTGAGACTTGAGAGTGGGCGAGACTTATTTTACTTGAAAGCTCCATTTTTCAAAACCTCTATATGTCCTTCTAATTATAAAAAAAAAAAAATTGGGTTCTTTTTACTTTTCAGTTAGGGTAATTTGCAGCCACACCCCCTGAACTTTGGGTTGATTGCAGCTAGATGCAAGATTTTGCTTTTTTGGTCCCGTAGCCCCCTGAGGTTTCAATTTCGTTGCAATGACACCCCCTGGGCTGGTGAAATGACTATAATGCCCCTTTAATTGTTTCACTTATTACATTAGGGTAATATATAAAGTGTAAAATTACCCATATGCCCAAACACTTCACCCTTCTAAAATTACTAATTACATTTCCACCCCTTATTACAAAATATATATATATATTACAAAAGTTACAATTTAATTTTTTTTCTTTATAATATAATTTGTATATATAATTACGAAAATTAAAATTACGAATATATATATATATATATAATTTATAAAAAATATATAAAATTTGAAAAAACATATAAAATTCAAAAAAATATATAAAATTTGAAACAATATATAAAATTCAAAAAATATATATAAAATTCGAAACAAATATATAAAATTGTAAAATTCTCAAAATTTTATAAAATTCAAATATATATATATATAAAGTGTGACTGAAGTTTAAGTGGACAAGTCTCGGAGTCATTAGCCAAGGTAACGGATCATCTCCAGCTCTTTGCAGAGCTATTTCAATGGCCACGATGGCGACACATACCCCACGATGGTGACCGAAATCGGAATCGAATTAATACTTTATTAAAATATTTTAATCAAAATTAAATATATTAATATTTGGATCAAAATTAACGGTTCGGTTCCGGTTCTCATTTTTAAAGAACCGAAAGTAAATTTTTATTTGGATCAAAATTAACGGTTCGATTCCAATACTTTTGGTTCTTTAAAAATGAGAACCGGAACCGAATCGTTAATTTTGATTTAAATATTAATATATTCACGATGCAGTTCGCTTTTGATTCCGACCGAAATCGGAATCGAACCGATACTTTCAGTTCTTTAAAAATGAGAATCGGAACCAAACCGTTAATTTTGATCCAAATATTAATATATTTAATTTTGATTAAAATATTTTAATAAAATATCGGTTCGATTCCGATTTCGGTCACCATCGTGGGGCATGTGTCGCCATCGTGACCATTGAAATAACTCTGCAGAGAGTTAGAGAGGATTCATTATCTTGGCTAATGACTCCGAGACTTGTCTACTTAAACTTCAGTCACACTTTATATATATATATATATATATATATATATTTGAATTTTATATATTTTTTATAATTTTATATGTTTTTCGAATTTTATATATTTGTTTCAGATTATATATATATTTTAAATTTTATATATTGTTTCAAATTTTATATATTGTTTCAAATTTTATATATTTTTTAAAATTTTATATGTTTTTTCAAATTTTATATATTTTTTACAAATTATATATATATTTTCGTAATTATATATACAAATTATATTATAAAGAAAAAAACTTAAATTGTAATATTCGTAATATATATATATATATATATATATATTGTAATAAGGGGTGAAAGTGTAATTAATAATTTCAGAGGGATGAAGTGTTTGGGCATATGGGTAATTTCACACTTTATATATTACCCTAATGTAATAAGTGAAATAATTAAATGGGCATTATAGTCATTTCATCAGCCCAAGGGGTGTCATTGCAACGAAATTAAAACCTCAGGGGGCTATGGGACCGAAAAAGCAAAACATTACATCTGGTTGCAATAAACTCAAAGTTCAAGGGGTGTGGCTGCAAATTACCCTTTCAGTTAAAGTTACATAGTCACTGAATTAATATTTTCTAACTATTTAAGCACAAGGAAAATTAACATCTTAGGCTTCAACCATTCCATCATAAAATTCATAATTATGAAGTGAAATGAACTCACTCAACCTTTCAACCTTCATAAAAAAAAAACCGGTTCTGGTTCGGTTCAGCGGGGTCGGAACCGGAACCGAACATAAATTTTTAGTTCTTGGAATTTTAGAACTGGAACCAGAACCGAATCCCTATGGAACCAAACTGAACCGCCGGTTCCGGTTCGGTTCCTATTCCTGAACACCCCTATAGTTAAGTGAGGTGAAATTCAACTCATAACTCTCAAAATTCAGGGAAAAAACAGGTGTAGCTAGTCTCATTATTGTCTGTATAAAAAATATTTCTCCATTTGATAACTACAAAGAAATAAAAGATAATTGTCTATATATAAGGGTTAACTTTATTTACACCCCTCGGGTTTGTTTTAACTTCAATCACACTCCCTCAGTTTTGCAAATCTTCAATCATACCCCTTATTTTTTCAAATTCACATCATTTACACCCCCTCAAGCATGACATCATTCTCAAATTTTATTTTAATACCGAAATTACCCTCAATATGTTATTCAAGTTGTGTTTGGAAACAAGTTTATTCTCCTATCCTAAACCCCCCTATTCCAAAAGATATAGGTTTGTATGACATCCAATTCTCCAACTTTGGCCTTTTGTATAAGATTAGACTACATCTAAAACCACCAAAAAGAACTAAAGAAAAATTAGAAGAAAAAAAATAGACAGATCAATCAAAAGATAATATAAAAAAAAACCCAAAAAATTGCAAAACAAGAAATACCCAATAAACAAAAGGCGCGAAAAAATTGCAGGAAAAAGAAATTTTGAATATAACATATACTGATAAGTAATACTTGTTCAACACGAATAAGGCTGTGAGGAGATAAGAGTTGTCAACCGGCTACGGAAATGACTATACCAAGAAGCTACAAAGGATAACTCCTAGATGTAACAATCTTATCAAGACAGCTATGTGGTCATCCTATTAACACCACCGCTTTAAAGTCCTTATAAATATAGGATCGGGGTTAACCTAAAAAGGTACGCCATAATTACCCTCTTCATTATTACTACTTATTTTCCCCGAGGTTCCAAGTACTAACTTGACCGTCAAATCCTATTTGGCCGGTACCCCGCCGGTACCACTCCCAATCACTATTTGTTCTTTTTGACAGGTATGACACCATTTTCTGCCCGACCGTTCTACACATCAATAATTGGCGCCGTTTGTGGGAAATGACAATTTCCTACTTCTAGCTAGCGATATAATGGTCCAACTACGAAGTAAGAGTAAGGTTGGTGACTCTAGACAACCCAGAGATCCTCTTCCTTAACCCAATAATCTGTTGCTCCCAACCAACCAAGGAGTAATACCGCCCTCCCAGACGGGGCTACATCCGAAGTACCCTCCATGACCTAATGACCAGGAAAGGGACTGTGTTTCTTTGGAAGAGCATGACGCAGGTGATAATCAATCACCACGTAACTCCGAACATCCACTGAATCCAAACCTAGCTAGACAAGGCATTCCTACAAAACGTGTGGCAGTGTTAGAGCAATAGGTCCAAGTTTTGAGTCAAGGGATGAACCAGTTGATCCAGCAAAATGATGTGATCCTCCAACGGCTGGCTACCCCCATTCCTCCTGCCCCAAATGTGATTGGGCAGAACAATCTAGATGATGGGGCAAAACATAGTCATAACCAGGATCAACGGAGGACAGTGGTTCGGAGCACGCGATAAGGAAAGACTCACCCAGATCTCGATGATCTTACAGAAGCCATGGGTGTAGATCAGCAGATCCAAGATCTAAAGGCACAGATGGAAGGTATGGCACAAGCCATGAAGGGCAAAAGCCCCGCCATAGTGGATGACCTACTACAGAAGACTAACTCCATTTTCAATGCACTAGTGATGAGTGTTCCCCTACCCAACAAGTTCAAGATGCCTTAGTTGGAGAACTTTGATGGATCCAAGGACCCCTTGATCATTTGGAGACTTTCAAGGCACTTATGCACCTGCAAGTTGTCCCAGACGTAATCATGTGTCGGGCTTTCCCCATCACCCTGAAAGGGTCATCTCGAGTCTGGTTCAACAAGTTGAAACCCGACTCAATTCATAATTTTTACGAGGTAAGCAAGAAATTCATCAGGCACTTCATTTTTGGGCAGAGACATAGGAAACTTGCGACCTACTTGCTAAATATCAAGCAAGATAAGGGAGAATCCTAGCGAGACTGTATAAGTTGATTCAATGCATAGATACTCCAGGTTGATGAGATCAGTGACAACGTAGTCGTGACGACCTTCATGGGAGGGCTACAGTCTTCTAGGTTCCTATTTTCCTTATCAAAGGAACCACCTGAAATGATAGCAGAACTACTTGTTAAAGCCTAGAAGCGTATGAATGAGGAGGATACTATGAATGCTCAAAAAGGAAGAGGGGTTAAGGAAAAGAAGGCGGAGAAGAAGAGGCCATCAACACACCAAGGATGAGAGAGAAGCTAAGGGCTGGAGAACCCAACCCAGGTGGACATGTCATCTTGACCTTCAAAGAGCCAGGATAGGTTCTGATCGGCAGCGCCAGACCTTATTAGGTTCAGCCCTTACTACTAGGCTTGGGTAATAGATAACAATAATGATAATGATAATATTGTATGCAAATAAGCCCTTAAAGTTGACCTAATTTTACCTATCGCAAGTGCACGAATTAATTTATAGTATAGTATCAATGAGATAAGGAATCGAATCCACAGAGACTAATGATTCTTCAACTCTTTTATAATTATTCTAACTAAATTGTTAAGGATAATTTGTTTGTTTGATTTTCTATAACTCATGAACATAAAATAAATATGATAGATAATTGGTTTTGGTTGTGAACTATAGAGATAAAGATCTAGAGTATTTTTAACTTCACCACTAAACATATAACATATCCTCTAATTCATTCAATTGTAAAAGGTGATCCATCGTATGCAAATCAGATATAGGATGACAAACATTAACAAAACTCCAATCCCAAAAAAGGAACAATTCATCCATCATTGACACAAGTCATCTCTAATCAAGTATAACTAGTACATACATCTACTCTAAACTACTCCTACTAATATAAATTAAAAGCGTGTCACTAGTTATCCCTTTGAAGCATGGTACGTCTAAATCAAGATTACATGTTAATAACCACTATTATATAGAAAATCATGAGTTAAGCAACCGAGTTCTAGCCCATATTGAATAACCATGATTGTGTAAGATAAAACATTCATTCAAGCTAAGACAAGACATAGAATAAACATAGAATCTTATATAAAATCAAACATATTCACTCATTTACACAATCATCACATACGTGTCCTTCAGTTTCCGCTTATACAATTGAAAATAAGAAAGATTCTATATTATGTGGCTAGGGTTTTGTTAAAAATCCTAGATATCGGTTTAGTTATTCATGGTAATGGTTGTCTGCATCGTTGATGTAGACGCGCCCTCCATGGTTTTTCTTCTATCAATCTATTCATCTTCAATATCTCTGTTCCAAAACATCAAATATACAGAATTGTAATCAATCAAATATTGCAAAGCCCCGGTATTTATTACCGGTCTCTCAACCAAATAATATTCACTACAAGGGAGACCCCTCTCTTTTATAGAAAAATAGGCGTCTTTGTTTGGTAATCTAATTGATTCACCATTAAATCATGAATGTGTATTGTGATATATCATGAAGAATGGTATATAATCTTATCAAATATAGTCAATATTGTATCCAAAATAGCCTAGAGATCATTCCTTGCTGATTCTGGTCAAAACGGGTCCCATAGGTGCATATACAATTTGTTGACTTGGCTGGCTGGTTTTGGTCTTATCGAGTACTCGGTGAATTTTCCACCGAGTACTCGGTAGATCTAGGGTTGCGCGTAAATTCACAAAGATCTCGGGTGATTTTTCCTTCCTCCGCGCAAGTTTGCGAACTTTCGCACTCAATTTACTGAGTACTCGGTGAAGGGTCTACCAATTACTCGATAGTTCTTCACCTTGAATTCTATATTTCATCTTCTTTTGCTCCATTTCTCTTCTCGGTCTCCATTCCTTTTGTATCCTTGACTTATGTTTTGGTCCTTCATCAGTCTTTTATCTATGGTTTCGGCTCTCGAACAATCTTGAGTTAAAAAACTAGTTAATTCACCGAATTAAACTCGTTTTACATGACATGGCCTGAAATATCTTAAAACACAAAAACCGTATAAAAGCACCAAAATAATGATACTTATAAACATAACAATGTATAATTAGGAGCCTTAAATGTATGATATTTGGCTCCTATCAGGCCCCCAAACTTCAACATTGCTAGTCTCTTAGCAATCAATTCAATAGAAAATTTTCAAAATTAGGGATGATTATGTTTTTAGTACAATAAATTAAAACTAACTAACTAACTAATCTTTTCTTTCATGAAAGTGTACGATTACACTTAGCATGTGAAACAACCCTTTTAAAACCCTCGGCAATACTGAGTGGACGAGTGAAGTCTTGTGAAAGTTAAATATACTACCCATAAATTCCTTCATTCTTCATTCTTGTATACTTATGAAATTAAATAATCATTAATCATGCAATGCTATAATGTCGTCAAAATAAAATGCATACAAGTTATCCCCATTCACTCATACATAATAATTTTCATGAATTAAATTTAAAAGAATGGTTCCCTTTAGTAGTGAAATAAACTTGCTAATTTTTACAGCCGATACACATAGTCTTCGTGTTTTTGTGAACATTCTCTATGGTAGACTAATCTTCTTTCTTCTACTTCATTGATCAATTGTTGCCATGATATAACTTCAATATCTTTCATTTTTATCCATTTTTGTCTTTCTAAGTCTCCGGACTTTCTAGCGAGGATTTTTAGTCCCAACCAATTGAGCCCGAGCTTCTTTCATGGGATTTATGCCCACTAGTTTTCTCTCATTTTTACGCGAACAATGATATTGGTGATACTAAGGCCCGATTACTCAGATTGAAGAACTACTTTTTGCATTTTTATTATTTTTTCATATTTTTCTTTTATTCTTTACTACTCCCCTTCTCCCATTTCCATTGAAACAAATCTATTTTTTCAACTACATAATCAAAGGTCAATAGTTGTCCCATAGAGAATATGTGCATGTGTTTATAGATCAAAACTATCATTTTCGGTTCCAATTTCACTTATCTATTCACTCATGTGAACCATGTCTTAAAATTTTAATTTAATTTAATCAAACTATTACATACTTATGAGTGGGGTAGTTGTATACACGCTATCTTTATAGTCATAACATGTACACAAATTAACTCATATTTGACCTCAATCACATATTACATATTTCAAATGAAGAACTTAATAAAAAATTTCAAAATTTTCAAATTTTTTTATTTTCTAATTCCCCTAAAACATTATCAAATAACTAATTCCTCCCCCCCCCCCCGGGAACTTAAAGAGAACCATGTCCTCATGGTTTAAAAATAAATAAAGGAATAAATTGTTACCGCCCTTAAACTGTAATTCTGTTCTTTGCATTGTAGTGTTCGAATCTCCCCCAAACTTGTTTTGAATGATTCATTTAAAACATAAAACACTATGCAATACCCAAGGTCATATCAAGTAGAGAGATAATATTAAGTAAACTGAAAATATTAAACATGAAGCATAATTTCAAGAGAATATAATTTTATTAATAAAAACACACATGATTTGGCCTTAGGGGCATACAATCCTATTAAACTCAAAATTGCAGGAAAATAAAATAAAATCAAAAGATAAAACCAATCCTAAACGAATTTGGTGGGAAAAATAATAAAACAAAATAATAATGCTTAAAAAGAAATTCTACATACATTCCCTTATTCCTACGAATTTTCCTCATATTCCATTCTAGTCACATTCAGTAAAGCCATCGTTCTATGTGTTAAATCCCTTTTCCCACCACTTTCTTAGCTCATAAATGGATGTTCTTCCAAAGAATTGATCATGATCAATTTTCTTAGGGCCCGTATGCATAAGTTCATCAGTGGCATCCAAAAATTAACCCAATTGATCTTTTATTAGTGTCATGATGAGGAAAGGAAAGAACAAATTCACATCCATATGTATTGAGGCGCATGAATTTTACTCAAGAGTGTGCCAACACTCCATCATCTTATCATAAATTAATTCTGGGATAGAAACCCAAAACCCTTCTTAAAGCAGTAGAGCGTATACACCATCTCTCGATATAAATATCGATCTTTATCCTTTGGACATGCTTGCTTCTCCAACATCCCATCAATATACTAGAGCTCTGGATCTAACTCCGTCTTTGTTATCCAGAATTGAGTTGGTGGGTTTTCAAGCCCATCGCAAATCTCCCTAACCATATCATGAAATGACGGAATAGGATGTGGAATAAGTCGAAACTTACCGTCAAGATTGGAGGGTAATTCATGAGGAATTCCCCATGCCTTTGCAATAGCCTCAAGAGTCACATTAATAGACCTTGAATTGTAGCGTATAGTTGTACGTACGATCAAACCTCTTTCTCCTTGAACATCATACCTCATATTGTAGTAAAAATCACGCACAATATTAGGAAAAGCTCGTAGATTCGCGAGCTTGTAAAGCTTCTCTAATTGCCGCTCCTTGAAAGATCGATCCGTCATGATCTCCAATGGGTCATACGTGATGTGCTTATAGAATACACGCTTGTACTTGATATTATAATTAGCAAGAGGGTCACTCTTTGGTGTAGCCTCCTTTATCTCCTCCTTTGTTAAACTTCCAATAGCCATAATAGCTTTGCTAATGATTTTCTAAGAATAATAAATAAGATGTGGAAGAATGAAGGGAAGAACCCTATATCTATAGATTTAAATCCAAGTCCTCTGTAGGAGAGGAATGATTCAATTTCCAACAAAAATCTGTAATAGGAATTGTAAGAATGGAATGTTTTTGAAAAAGAAATAAGATTTAATGGAAAATTGTCCATAATTGAAAAGGATTTCATATTTATGGAATTTTTTTTTATAAAACTCTTTCTCTTTATTATAACTTACTAAAACTATATATTATATTATATAAGTCAGTCAAAATCCTATTTTGAAAGAAAAATCAAAATTTCATAATTACAGAAATTGATTTTCGATTTTTAGAAAAATATACTTTTTCCAGGACTCACCGAGTACTCGGTGAGAAAGCTATCGAGTACTTGGTAGTTCCTGTACCACAAAAATAACTATTTTTTTTTCAAAAACTCCTTTTTTATTTTTCAAAATATCGTAATTAAAAATTATATATAAAATATATAATAGTCAGTATAAATATATATATATATTTTTAAAATATTATTTTTATAAAAAGTAAACTAAATATTTATTATAAAATAATACATAAATAATTATAAATTTAGTGAAATATAAATATAAATAAGAAATTTGTATAATAATGTTTATATAAGTCATACATTTTGCCCCAAACTTATTTATTTATATCTCATAATGAAAATAGATAATACAAATAATTTTCTCATTTTCAACAAAATATCCATTCTCATTAGTTTTCGAAAGTCATAAGGAAATGGAGATTCAAAACACAATAAATATAAAATAAATAAATAAATAAATAAATAAATAAATATGCAAACTACAAAATATTGATTCACAACTCGGCCTACGACAATATATATAATGAAAATCTATGCCAGCTTGTGATCGTACTCTCTAGATCTCTAAGACGGTGATGGTGGTTGAGAAGAAGAGCCTACGCCTAGTCGATCCATAATGGCCTGAAATCCACTAGTCATCTCTGCTCGGATCTCTGCTTGGTTTTTATCGATCCTCTCCTAACGGGCTACTATATCGACAAATCGTTCCTCCACTATTTTCATTATTACTTCTTGATTTGCCACGAGTGTCAAGTATTGTTCCTTAGTCATCGGTATTTTCTCTCTTTCCATATCATCATTTCATAGCTTAGATATCATGCTATGCCAACTCGAGAGCTTGAAATATTTCAGCCTGTACTCGTTCTTTCCTACCCTCTCCATCGGCACATTATGATCCTTCATCAATTTCATAGCTAAGGTTGGAAATGGAAGCACATATGATAGAACAATGATTTTGGTAGAATCACTCATATCGACCCATGTTTCATAGATGTTCGTCCAAATAACCTTTGGAATCGAAATCCAATGGTTTTTAGCAAAGGCGTATAAAGTTTTTTGGAAAATCCCATGACGTTCACTACTATGGCCTTGTGGATGTGCTTGCCAACGAAGAATAATATTGTAATACCCCGTATTTTTATTATTTATATTGATTGGGTAAATTTAATTTAATTAATTAATTATAAGTTAATTAAATGGACTATAGTATATTTTTGAGTTAATTATTTGGGCTTATTAGCTAATGGGCTATATTATGGTTTTGGGCCCATCGGAAGGATTAAATAAATATATATATATTATATATATTTATATAACTAAAATAAACCCTAAGTTAGGGATACGTTTCTGTCAGACTAGTCGAGGGAGAAAACATAATCGCAGTCGCGTAGAAGAGAGAGGAGAGAGAGCATTGAGCAGCCTACAGTTCCTGCGTGATTTAGCCCAACGATCAGGCAAGTAGAATGTTCTTCTTTCCCCCTTTGAATCGTAATCGTATCTTCTATATCCCCTGAATTTTTATCTTTTTGTTTCTGTATATATATATATATATATATATGTATAGAACCGATATATATATATATGCTCATGTATCGCCAATATTGTCATATATATATATATATATATATATATATATATATATGTTGAGGGTTATGCGTATGTTTTATATAACTGTGTTACGCTGTAGACTTCAGTATATATAGTATGGTTGCTTCGTGCAAAAAACAATAACTTGGACAGACCCTACTGATAGTTCTTGGGATCAATTGCTTCAACCCATAGTTTCCTTCATTGATTGGATTGGTGTCTATATTAAAATATATATATATGTGAATAACCTATATGTGTGAACTATGGTGTGGAAATTGAAGTTATTTTCAAAAGTTAATATATATATATATATATAAATAGTCATAAAGGATGAGCCATGTATGTCGGCTGAGGTGGGGTTAACTTGGGATGATGGTGTCATTAGGAGCAGTGCCTTTTAATGAGGTATAATATGGCCATACATGCTTAAATGTATATACGTAGATAAATTTGTATATATACTTGTTGATGTTGATATGTTATTTAAATTGAAGTGCCGATTGTATTTGTACACACATATAAAAATATATACTTATATATTCTGTGATTGGTTAAAGGTGTAAAATAAAATAAAATAAAATAAAAGAAGGTTAATATATATATATATATACATATATAAAATGATGGTTATAAAATAAAATAAAAATACTCATAGTAATTATAAAACAAAATAAAAATAAAAATAAGCTAAAAACGTTAAATCTTATCACTTTTATTACAATGAGTGTTATTAGTAACCACAAAAGATAGTTTGGGTATCTTGGATTAAGTTGAGCAAATTGGTTACAAATGTCAATTGAAATAGTGTTTATATGTTTAGTGTTAGTATTTTATTTTTATTTTGTTTTACTTTAATGAGGAATGGAGGAAACCACGATGAACTGACTAATAAGCCAGTCTCATCTGTACCATAGTCGACTAGTCATGACAATGATAAGTTGTCGGGTACGTGGTTATGGTTAGGCATGGATAAGTTGCCTATTGGAATGTGAATTAATTATGGTTGCACTTTATTTGATTTGCCTATTGACCAGTGATTTTGATTTTGGTTGCGCTTTATTTGTTTTATTTATCGACTTGTTATTTGATTATGATTGTAATCTATTTATTATACCTATTTTCTGGAGGATATATATATTTAAGTGTGGTACTTATAGGAATTATAATATTACTCTTATATTTATAATGGGTAGATGATGGGATTATTGGTACTCTGTTTGGGATCATGTAGAGTCTACTCTGCTCGTGGGTCTGACCTACCTTTGTTGTTTCAGGTTCTCGGCAATTTCAGCCACATGGTTGAGGTCGCTTATCATTCATTCACGAGTTCATCCATTTTGACTTCAATTCAGTGTAGGGACCCAATTTAGTTATATTTTTTTAGACACTTGTTTTCTTTAAGGTTTAGGGGTCCATAGATATGGATTCCCGAGTTGTACCCTTTGGGAGTTTTGATTTCTGAATTTATTTATTCATGAGAATTAAACTTTTGAGACTCTGTTATTTCTTAAATATGTCTTTTGCTTCTGTGTTCATTTATTATCGGGTGTTGATGCGCCCTAGTTTTCGGTATAGGCCTGGCCAACCTATGCACGAAAATTAGGGGGTATCACAGTTGGTATCAGAGCACTCCGGGTTCAAGTGTCCTAGGGATGTTTTCATTAGGTTTTCCGCGTTGCGTATTCTGATATTTCTAGAGCCTAAATTTAGGATTCATTGTACTCTTTTAAGTCCGTTGTTGTGGTATTAACGACTCGTATTACTGTTATTTCAGTATGCCACCTCGTAGGAGAAAGAATGCGAATCAGGGTTAGGGCAATGCTCAGGATGGCAATGCTGAACTTCCCCCTAATCTCGCAACTATCATTGCTCAGGCTGTTGCTGCAGGGGTGGCGACCGCTCTTCAAAATCAGCAGCCTCATCCTCCGCCTCCTCAGCAAGCTCCCGTTGTTGAGCAGGCAGTACAACCTGTTACATGGGAGAAAGTTCGGAATACTTTCACGAAGGGTCATCCACCAGAGTTCTCAGGGTCCACTGATGTAAAAGTATCTCACCAGTGGCGGAAGGATATTGAACGTCATCTCCGTATGGTTGAGTGTACAGAGGTCCAAAAGCAGATGCTTGCTACTTTTAAGTTAGTTGGCGATGCTTTGCAGTGGTGGGAGTCAGTTACCACCTCAGAGGAGAGAGCCACATTGACCTATGCTCAGTTCCAGGCTCGCTTTGACGATAAATATTTCCCTTTCACAGTAAGGGCAGCTAAAAAAAGAGAATTTCTTGATTTACAACAGGGAGATAAGACTGTAGCAGAGTATGAGCATGAGTTCACTAGTTTATCATTGTTTGCACCCGAAGAGGTCAACACAGAGGAGAAAAAGAAGAATTGCTTTGTGCACGGTTTGACATGGCGCATTCGGCAGGTGATTGTGGGTAATCCAGCTTACATCACTTATGCTCAAGTGGTGGATGCAGCACTACAACATTGTCAGATCAAGAGGGACTACCAGAAAACTAAGGGGGAGAAGCGCAGTGACAAGGACTCCACCAGTCAGATAGTGGATAAGGGAAATGGTCAGAGTGGCAGCCACAGTGATAGGGGTAGATTTCAGAGGTACCAGCCTTGGAAAAAGCAGAAGGGTAACAATGATACTAGTAAGGAGATGATTTCTCATCAGGGGCAGCAGGGTGGAGCACCTCAGATTGGACAGGGTCAGCAACAGGGAAACTTCCAGAGGAGATTTTTAGGTCCTTTCAAAGGACATTGTTATGGTTGTGGGGAGTTTGGGCACTCTGCTAAGAGATGTCCCAAGGCTACTCAAGGTCAGCACGGCCAGCAGGGTCAGACTAGTCAGCAGGGGCAGAAGCAGCCACCACCATTACCGACACCACATATTCCCCGTATTCAGAACTTGGCGTACCCAGTTTTACCAGCACCCCCACCACCACAGGGGCAGCCACAACAGCAGTTGCATTATGGCAGGGTGTACAACATCATGCCTTATGATCCTCGGGCACCTCAGGCTATTGAGGGTATGTTTCCTATTTATGGTAGACTCGGTCGAATTCTTTTTTATACTGGTGCATCACATTCTTTTGTGTCTCGGTCATTTGTCTCTTTATCTGGATTATTGACTCAGTCTTGTAGTCGACCCCTCAGTATTTCCACGCCAGTAGGTGTTGATGCGATTTTACGAGAGAGTTGTGGACAGGTCCCTATTGATATTGGCAAGCTTAGATTTCTAGCTGATTTGTTAGTACTTGATATGCACTCTTATGATGTGATACTTGGGATGAACCGGTTCTCTCACTACCATGCTCAGTTGGACTGTCATGGTAAGACGATAGTTTTTGCGATACCGGGTCAGGAGATGTACTTGATTGCTATGCCTCGTCCATATGGAGGGTCTAGTACACATTTATTTTATATTGATACAGAGACCCAGGAGGAGATCACTGTATCCATGGATAGTATTCCCGTAGTACATGATTTTCAGGATGTGTTTCAGGAGATTCCAGGGTTACCACCGAGTCGTGATATTGACTTTGTTATTGACTTAGCTCCAGGCACCAGGCCTATTGCTAAGGCACCATATAGGATGGCACCGATGGAGATGCGGGAGTTGAAGGAACAGATTCAGCAGCTTCTCAGCCAGGGTTTCATTCGCAGGAGTACTTCACCCTGGGGAGCACCGGTGTTATTTGTGAAAAAGAAGGATGGTTCTCTTCGTCTTTGTATCGATTACAGGGAGCTGAATAAAGTCACAATCCGCAACAAGTATTCGTTGCCTAGGATTGATGATTTATTTGATCAGTTGAGGGGAGCCACCTACTTCTCGAAGATAGATTTGAGGTCTGGTTATCATCAACTTCGTGTTAGGGAGCAGGATGTACCCAAGACAGCATTTCTCACCAGATATGGGTCGTATGAGTTCCGTGTTATGCCTTTCGGGTTGACCAACGCTCCAACTGTCTTTATGGATCTGATGAATAGAGTATTCAGGCCATTTTTAGATCAATTTGTTATTGTATTCATTGATGACATATTGGTCTACTCTCGGTCTGAGGAGGAGCATGCCAGACATCTACAGACGGTGTTACAGACCCTTAAAGAGCACCAGTTGTATGCAAAGTTTGAGAAATGTGCCTTCTGGCAGAGAGAGGTGAAGTTTTTGGGTCATGTGGTGTCAGAGAAGGGGATTGCAGTGGACCCAGCGAAGGTCTCAGCGGTTCTGGAATGGGGACAACCTACCTCACCTTCAGAAGTCCGTAGTTTTCTGGGATTGGCAGGTTATTATCGTAGATTCATTCAGGGTTTCTCTAAGATCGCCGGTCCGCTCACCAACTTGACTAGAAAGGGTGTGCCATTTGTTTGGGATGATCACTGTCAGACAGCTTTTGATGAACTGAAGACTAAGTTGACTTCTGCACCTGTTCTGGCCACTCCACAGAGTGGGGTTGAGTATCTTGTCTACACTGATGCATCGTTACAGGGTCTGGGTTGTGTGTTGATGCAGGAGGAGAGACCAGTATCTTATGGTTCACGTAAGCTCAAGCCACATGAGCTTAATTACCCTACCCATGATTTGGAGTTGGCAGCGGTGGTTTTTGCATTGAGGATCTGGAGACATTACCTCCTAGGTGAGGCTTTCAGATTATTCAGTGATCACAAAAGTTTGCAGTATCTGTTTACGCAGAGGGAGTTGAATATGAGGCAGCGCAGATGGTTGGAATTTGTGAAGGACTATCATTTTTCCATTCAGTATCATCCAGGGAAGGCTAATGTAGTGGCTGACGCCCTCAGTCGTCGACCCTATGCTAGTCTTTCAGCCTTGTTCGAGACTAAGTGGAATGCGTTGAGGTCCGTTGATGAGTTAGCTGACGCTTTTGCGGCATGTGTTATGGTGACACCTGTCATCATTCGAAGAGTGATTGAGGCCCAACGGGCGGACCAACAGTGTATAGATAGAATTGCAGAGTTGACATCAGGAGAGATTCCATTTTACTCAGTTGGTTCAGATGGGGGGTTGAGGTACAAGAGTCGATTAGTTGTTCCTCCTATTCATGACTTGAGGAGAGATGTGATGGGAGAGGCTCATAACTCTCCATTTGCAGTGCATCCCGGAGGGGATAAGATGTACCAGGATATGAAATGTCAATTTTGGTGGGCTAGTATGAAGAGAGACATAGCTGTTTTTGTCTCTAAGTGTAGTACTTGCCAAATGGTTAAAATCGATCACCAGAAACCACCAGGAGCATTGCAGCCACTTCCAGTGCCTGAGTGGAAATGGGAGAGCATTTCTATGGATTTCATTGAGGGGTTACCTACCTCACATCGGAATCATAACTCCATTTGGGTGATAGTTGATAGACTTACAAAGTCTGCCCATTTTCTACCTGTTCGTTCTTATTACACTTCGGAGCAGTTGACAAAGCTTTACATTGCAGAGATAGTGAAGCTTCATGGGATTCCATTATCTATTATATCGGATAGAGATCCGAACTTTGTATCTGGGTTTTGGGCGAGCTTTCAGCAGGCTTTGGGTACAGAGCTGCACCTTAGTACAACTTATCATCCACAGACAGATGGTCAAACTGAGAGGGTTAACCAGATTTTGGAGGATATGCTTCGAGCTTGTGTCCTTGATTTCAAGGGCAATTGGGAGTTCTATTTGCCACTTACAGAGTTTGCCTATAACAATAGTTATCAAAAGACTATTGGTATGGCACCATTTGAGGCATTGTACGGTCGACCCTGTAGATCTCCGGTGTGTTGGCTGGAGGCTGGAGAGAACAGATTATTTGGTCCTGAGTTCATTAAGGACACCTCAGAAAAGATTCCTCTTATTCGGGACCGTATGAGGACTGCCCAGAGTAGGCAGAAGAGTTATGCTGATCGGCGAACTCGAACTTTGGAGTTCAGAGTGGGGGATCAGGTTTTACTCAAGGTGTCTCATATGAAGGGAGTAATGCGGTTCGGAAAGAAGGGGAAATTGTCACCTCGTTTTGTGGGTCCTTTTATGATTACTGACAGGATTGGACCGGTGACGTACCGATTAGCACTGCCAGATTTTATGCACAGGGTTCATAATGTATTCCATGTTTCAATGTTGCGGAAATTCTTACGAGATGAGGATGTGTATCAGCATATTGATGTGGGAGAGATCGAGTTGGAGCCGGATGTGACTTATGTGGAGCAACCTTATCGCATTATCGATCGAAAGGAGCATGTACTTCGTAAGAAGATCATTCCTCTTGTGCGTGTTCAGTGGAGCCATCACAATGAGGCAGAGTCCACTTGGGAAAAAGAGGATGAAATTCGTGCAAAGTATCCAGAGCTATTTCGTTCAGGTATGTAGTGAATTCCGAGGACGGAATTCCTTTATTAGGGGGGGAGAATGTAATACCCCGTATTTTTATTATTTATATTGATTGGGTAAATTTAATTTAATTAATTAATTATAAGTTAATTAAATGGACTATAGTATATTTTTGAGTTAATTATTTGGGCTTATTAGCTAATGGGCTATATTATGTTTTTGGGCCCATCGGAAGGATTAAATAAATAAATATATATTATATATATTTATATAACTAAAATAAACCCTAAGTTAGGGATACGTTTCTGTCAGACTAGTCGAGGGAGATAACAGAATCGCAGTCGCGTAGAAGAGAGAGGAGAGAGAGCATCGAGCAGTCTACAGTTCCTGCGTGATTTAGCCCAACAATCAGGCAAGTAGAATGTTCTTCTTTTCCCCTTTGAATCGTAATCGTATCTTCTATATCCCCTGAATTTTTATCTTTTTGTTTCTGTATATATATATATATATATATATATATATATATATTTGTATAGAACCGATATATATATATATATATATATATATATGTCATATATATATATATATGTTGAGGGTTATGCGTATGTTTTATATAACTGTGTTACGCTGTAGACTTCAGTATATATAGTATGGTTGTTTCGTGCACAAAACAATAACTTGGACAGACCCTACTGATAGTTCTTGGGATCAATTGCTTCAACCCATAGTTTCCTTCATTGATTGGATTGGTGTCTATATTAAAATATATATATATGTGAATAACCTATATGTGTGAACTATGGTGTGGAAATTGAAGTTATTTTCAAAAGTTAATATATATATATATAAATAGTCATAAAGGATGAGCCATGTATGTCGGCTTAGGTGGGGTTAACTTGGGATGATGGTGTCATTAGGAGCAGTGCCTTTTAATGAGGTATAATATGGCCATACATGCTTAAATGTATATACGTAGATAAATTTGTATATATACTTGTTGATGTTGATATGTTATTTAAATTGAAGTGCCGATTGTATTTGTACACACATATAAAAATATATACTTATATATTCTGTGATTGGTTAAAGGTGTAAAATAAAATAAAATAAAATAAAAGAAGGTTAATATATATATATATATACATATATAAAATGATGGTTATAAAATAAAATAAAAATACTCATAGTAATTATAAAACAAAATAAAAATAAAAATAAGCTAAAAACGTTAAATCTTATCACTTTTATTACAATGAGTGTTATTAGTAACCACAAAAGATAGTTTGGGTATCTTGGATTAAGTTGAGCAAATTGGTTACAAATGTCAATTGAAATAGTGTTTATATGTTTAGTGTTAGTATTTTATTTTTATTTTGTTTTACTTTAATGAGGAATGGAGGAAACCACGATGAACTGACTAATAAGCCAGTCTCATCTGTACCATAGTCGACTAGTCATGACAATGATAAGTTGTCGGGTACGTGGTTATGGTTAGGCATGGATAAGTTGCCTATTGGAATGTGAATTAATTATGGTTGCACTTTATTTGATTTGCCTATTGACCAGTGATTTTGATTTTGGTTGCGCTTTATTTGTTTTATTTATCGACTTGTTATTTGATTATGATTGTAATCTATTTATTATACCTATTTTCTGGAGGATATATATATTTAAGTGTGGTACTTATAGGAATTATAATATTACTCTTATATTTATAATGGGTAGATGATGGGATTATTGGTACTCTGTTTGGGATCATGTAGAGTCTACTCTGCTCGTGGGTCTGACCCACCTTTGTTGTTTCAGGTTCTCGGCAATTTCAGCCACATGGTTGAGGTCGCTTATCATTCATTCACGAGTTCATCCATTTTGACTTCAATTCAGTGTAGGGACCCAATTTAGTTATATTTTTTTAGACACTTGTTTTCTTTAAGGTTTAGGGGTCCATAGATATGGATTCCCGAGTTGTACCCTTTGGGAGTTTTGATTTCTGAATTTATTTATTCATGAGAATTAAACTTTTGAGACTCTGTTATTTCTTAAATATGTCTTTTGCTTCTGTGTTCATTTATTATCGGGTGTTGATGCGCCCTAGTTTTCGGTATAGGCCTGGCCAACCTATGCACGAAAATTAGGGGGTATCACAAATATCAATTTTCAGTATTCCACATGTGGAATAGCTCATGCTTTACTAATTGATGTTGACGTGATTGAAATAACCTTTTCTTTTACCTTCGTCTCCAACATTTTACCCCGTTCTCCACCCACGTCCATCATGTTAAGCCAAAATTCATATAATAATGGTTTACTTATATGTGTTGACGCGGGTCATAACAATGACTATAACCCCCTTGTCATAATACACCCTATCCCCCAAGAAGCTACTTTTTGATTCTCAAAATCGGAAATTTTTATAAATCGCTCGACATTGAACCCTTTTTCAATGGCCTTTTTCACTAGTTCTTTAATCGGTGCTTCATTCTTGGCCTTGTCGAATGATGAATGTGATGAAGTAGGAAAAGCTTGTCTCTTACTTGATGATGTGGTGGTTCGTGGTTTCTTTTTCGGAGTCATGACTCTATTCACACATTATATCGAACACTTAGAGTGCGGTGGCAAGAGAGGTCATGGTTACTTGGCTGCTATTAGAGTTTTACTACCCACAAATCACCCTCACAAGGTTCTCTATAGTTTCATCAATCAATTGCTCACAAAGAACCCTATCTTGGAAGATGTTTTACTTTCCTTCTTTAGAAAATTCAAAGAGATGAAGAGAAGCTTGCAAAAAGATGTTTCAAAGATTTTTACAGTGTAATCAAGTCAGGATTAATCTTGTGTCGTTTCTAGTTTCGAGGTTTATGATGGATAACAAAAGATCGCAACATGTTTCTGGCAATTCCCCCCATCCACTAATTCAAGTGTGGAGTAATGAGAGTTTTGGTCTGGGAGAGAGAAGAAAAGTGAGAAAAATAAAGTTGTTTCCTCTTTATCACTGCTATTCCACCGAGTACTCGGTGGGGATCCTACCGAGTACTCGGTAGTTCTTTTCTGCCGAATTTGAATATTTTCAAATATCTTCTCGTGGTATCATCTCTGATCTTAAAACTAAAGTAAATATCTATAAAAACAAATATCATATATAAAAATAATAATTCTAATGATACATACCCATTCAAGAGAACACCAACTCTCCTAAATGGTGCCTTTTTCTAACGTCATCGCCCCGATATTCGTAGTTTTTATTACTCATTATCATAATTGGGATCTATCAAATTGATAGAATTCACACCTCCTAATTTATGATTAATGTCTATGAAACATTCCAACGGTTGACCATATTTCTTATATCGCGTTCTTTTTCTTGGACCTTTGAATTTTAACGTATTAATACTAAATAATTGTTCATCCAAAAAATAATCCATTAACGGAGTATTATCCATTGTATTTTCTACCACTATTCTTGATAGATGATTTGCCACTACATTTTTCGTACCATTTTTATCGCATATTTCAATATCAAATTCTTGTAACAATAATATCCATCGAATAATTCTGGGTTTGGAATCTGTTTTTGTTGATAAATATTTTAAAGTTGTGTGGTCATAGAAAACAACTACCTTGGTTCCTAATAAGTATGATCTAAATTTGTCCAAGGCAAATACTATAGCTAGTAACTCTTTTTCTGTAGTAGTGTAATTAATTTGAGCATCAGCTAGTGATTTACTAGCATAATATACTACATGTGGTAGTTTATCTTTTCTTTATCTAATACTGCTCCTATGGCATAGTCGGATGCATCACACATTAATTCAAATGGTAAGGACCAATCTGGTCATTGCATTATTGGGGTAGTTGAGAGTAATTTTTGCAAACTCTCAAAAGATTCAAGACATTCTTTATTGAAGTCAAAAGTTGCATCTTTGGCTAAGAGGTTACATAATGGCTATGATATTTTACTAAAATATTTAATGAATCGTCTATAAAACCCGGCGTGACCTAGGAATGAATATATCTGCTTGACAGATGTAGGAGGGGGTAAATTCGAAATTAATTCTACTTTCGCTTTATCGACCTCTATCCCTCACTTAGAAATTATGTGTCCTAGGACTATACCCTCTTGAACCATAAAGTGATTATTCTCCCAACTCGAAATAATATTTGTTTCCTTACATCTTTTAAGTACGAGTGCAAGATGTTTTAAACAATCCTCAAATGTAGTTTTAAACACTAAAAAATCATCCATAAATACCTCAAGGAACTTTTCTACCATATCTAAAAAGATTAACATCATACATCTTTGAAATGTTGCGGGTGCATTGCATAAGCCAAATGGCATTCTTCTATATGCAAACGTACTGTAAGGACAAGTAAATGTGGTTTTTTCTTGGTCAGCTGGATCAATTACGACTTGATTATAACCAAAATATCCATTTAGAAAATAGTAATAACTTTGTCCAGCTAAACGTTCTAAGATTTGATCAATGAATGGTAGGGGAAAGTGATATTTCCGTGTATGTGAGTTTAACTTTCTATAATCAATACACACTCGCCACCCCGTTGTGGTTCGTTGTAAAATTAACTCACCTTTTAAGTTTGACACAACTGTGATACCGGATTTCTTTGGTACCACCTGTGTAGGACTAACCCATGAGCTATCTGAAATCGGATATATTATACTTGCATCAAGTAATTTAACTACTTTGCCTTTTACCACCTCTTTCATATTCAGATTTAATCTACGTTACATTTCTCGAGATAGTTTCTCATTATCCTTTAAATGTATACGATGCATACAAATTGAGGGGTCAATTCCTTTTAGATCAGTCATGCTCCACCCAATTGCTTCTTTATGGTTAGTAAACACTTTTACTAATTGCTCTTCTTGTTGTTTAGTAAAGAATGAAGAGATTATTACAGGAAGGGTATTATCTGGACCTAAGAAGACATATTTGAGTTGTTCATGTAACTCTTTAAGCTCTAGCTTAGGTGGAGATGTTAGTGATGGAATTGGCGTAGTACTTGATATAAGAGGTAATGACTCATGTGGTTGTTTCCAAGATTCACCGTATAGTGTAGTTTCAACAGTTGTGATATCCTTTATATCAAATTGTATTTGTTCATTTTCATTTATGTCACTGTCCTTTACTTCCGATAATATTGTTTCCAAATTATCTTTTGCTAAAAATTTTTGTGCCACCTCTTTTACTAATTTATCTATTTCATTAAGATTAAAACAACCCGTCTTTTCTGGAAGCTGACTATTAGTATTGAATACATTTAATCTTAGTTCCGTATTTCCAAAAGATATGTCCATCACTCATGTTCTACAATTGATGCAAGCATTAGTTGTTGCTAAGAATGGTCGTCCTAAGATCACGGGTATATGTTTCTTTGGACTATGGACACGTTATGTGTCTAAGATTATGAAATCGATAGAAAAATAGAATTTATCTACTTGAACTATCACATCCTTAACTATCCCTCTTGGTCGTTTGTTTGATCTTTCAACTAATTAAAGTACAATCGACGTGGGGTTTAATTCTTTTAATCCCAGTTGTTGGTAAATTGAATAAGGTAATAAGTTGACACTAGCACCTAAATCAATTAGAGCTCTTCTTATTTCTTGGTCTCCAATTATACATGATATTGTTGACGCTCCTAGATCTTTATACTTTGGCGGTGTATCATTTATTAATAACGAACTTACTTGTTCAATCAACACTATCTTTTTAGGTACCTTAGCTCTACTTCTACGCTTTTGCGTACACAAATATTTTAATAATTTAGCGTAAAGTGGGATTTGAGTTATGACATCTAACAAAGGTAAATTGATCTTTAGTTGTATAAGCACTTATAAGATTTCGTTCGTTCTATCACCATGTTTGCCATAATAGTTGTATCCACGAAGACGGTGAAGAAATGGTGATTTTGGCTCATATTCCTTCTCCGTAGGTTTCTCAAGTGTTTTTTTAACTGGTTCATCTTCTTTTGGATGTGGTGTTTCTTTGGGAATGTTTTCCAAAACTTTTTCATGTTCTAATTGTTCCTCAAATCTTTCCTCTACTATATTATCCACTTTCCTACCACTCTTTAAGGTTGTAATTGCTTGTACGGTTTTATGAGATTGTTCTTGTAAAGTTCCTAACTCAATCATATGTTGTCATTTAGGATTGATCACTGGTTGACTTGATAATTTACCCCCTTCTCTTTTGCTAAGCATATTATCTTTTTGACCCATCTGTGTTTCTAATTTTGAAATAGCTTTAGAATGTGTATGTAACAGTTGGGTATTAGCTTCAAGATTTCCAAGGGCTGCTAAATATTTATCTTCAAAACTAGTTGATCTTGGTGGTGGATTTGTGTTTTGGAATTGATTTTGAAATTGAGGTTGATTTGATTGGGATGATCGAAATCCTTGTCTATTATTTTGGAAATTTTGAGTATTATTGCATTGTCTTGGGATTTGGTTGAGATTTTGAGTACTATTGTTGAATTGTCTTGGTATTTGATTAAAATTTTGAGTTTGGACAGGATTTTCTATGTTTTGAGATCGAAATGATAATAAATGATAATTACGCTAGCCTTGATTGAAAGAATTTGAGTAACGATTATTATTGGTAAAGGCTACGTTAACATCACATGGCGTTATATCTTCTTAAAACATTAGTGGACATCCGCTAGCTAAGTGAGAGGGATCAGAATAAATCGAACAGACTTCTCTAGGAGTATTTTGAGTGAAATTTAGAAAGTTGTCTAATTTTTTATTTATCTCAGCTACTTGAGCTATAATGTCGTTCGTTCTTTCTATTTCTTTAGCAGTTTCCATCCTTCGAGGGTTATTAAGCATTAATCTAGCCCTAGCTTCTGACGCATTTTGATGTGAATTTTCACTCAATCGTTCGAATATTTTCCAAACATCTTCGACTAGTTCTAATGCAAACGTTCCTCCACATGCGGCATCTATACGATGTTGTTGTATTTCTCCTAGGCCATGATAAAAATGACACACCAAGTCATATTTTGTAAATTTATGATGAGGACATTTATCTAAGAGTTCTTTAAAACGTTCCCAAATTTCATGGAATTGTTCACCCAAAATTTGGGCAAAATTCATTATGGTTGTTTGGGCTTCGTGTGTTTTTCCCATTGGGTAATATTTATGTAATAATTATTTCTTAAGATTCTCCCAATCAGTTTTCACCTGTTCTTCTAAACTGGTGTATCATTTTTTAGCTTTTTCTTTGAGTGAAAATGGAAATAATCGCACACGTAAGGCATTAGTGGGCATCCCGTTCATTTTAGTTGTTGAACTAATTTCTATAAACTCTATAATGTGTTCATAGGGATCTTCATGCTTATGTCCATAGAATTTAGGCAACATATTTAAAATACTAGCTTTAATTTCATAATGAGATATTGTTTCTCATGGTATAACAATGTCCACTAGTGATTCAAAATTCGAAGGTGTGTAATAATCTTAAAAAGAACCTAGTGGTTATACTTGAGGGTCTCCCATATCGTTAAAATGTAATGTATCTTTTTCAATCCTTTGTTTATTAGTTTAAGTTTTTATGATAAATTCTATCAACTTCAGGATCAAAAGGAACAAGTTCTTTAGATACAGAACGCAAACCACTCATACAATGATGGAAACAATTTATGTAAAAATAATAAACTAACTAAAACACAATAAAGAATAAATAAACAAAATAAAATATAAATTAAATAAAAAAAATTAAAGATGAGACTTGTGCAATAATTTAAAGTACGCTAAAACTCATAAACGGTCCAGCCAAGCAATCGTCACCGTTTTTCTGGTTCCCTCTGATAATCTCATTGTACCTGTCAAAAATCACAAAGTTTTGTCCTTTAAAAGAATAAAATAAAAATAAAGTAAATAAAATAATCTAGCTATAATAGTTATGCAAAAGTATATAAAATCGTTTAGTCCCCGGCAACAGTGCCAAAAACTTGATCGACAGGGCCAAACCTTATTAGGTTCAGTCCTTACTACTAGGCTTGGGTAATAGATAACAATAATGATAATGATAATAGTGTGTGCAAATAAGCCCTTAAAGTTGACCTAGTTTACTTATCGTAAGTGCACAAATCAATTTATAGTATAATACCAATGAGATAGGGTATCGAATCCACAGAGACTAATGATTCTTCAACTCTTTTATAATTATTCTAAGTAAATTATTAAGGATAATTTGTTTGTTTGGTTTTCTATAACTCATGAACATAAAATAAATATGATAGATAATTGGTTTTGGTTGTGAACAATAGAGATAAAGATTTAGGGTATTTCTAACTCCACCACTAACCATATAACATATCCTCTAATTCATTCAATTGTAAAGGACGGTCCATCATATGTGAATCAGATATAAGGTCGCAAACATTGGCAAAACCCTAATCCCAAAAAAGGAACAATTCATCCATCATTGGCACAAGTCATCTCTAATCAAACATAACTAGTACATGCATCTACTCTAAATTACTCCTATTAACATAAATTAAAAGCATGTCACTAGTTATCCCTTTCAAGCATGGTCTATCTAAATCAAGATTACATGTTAATAACCACTATTATATAGAAAATCATGAGTTAAGCATCTGAGTCTAGCCTATATTGAATAATCATGATTGCGTAAGATAAAATATTCATTTAACCTAAGACAAGACATAAAATAAACATAGAATATATATAAAATAAAACATAATCACTCATCTACACAATCATCATATACGTGTCCTTCAGTTTCCCCTTATACAATTGAAAATAAGAAAGAGTCTACATTACTTGGCTAGGGTTTTGTTTAAAATCCTAGATACCGGTTTAGTTGTTCATGGTAGTAGTTGTCTGCATCGTTGATGGAGATGCGCCCTCCATGGTTGTTCTTCTATCGATCTTTTCTTTTTCAATATCTCTGCTCCAAAATATCAAAACTATTTCTCAACCAAAGACTATTTACTGCAAGGGAGACCCTTCTCTTTTATAGAAAAAGAGACGTCTTTGTTTAGTAATCTAATTGTTTCACCATTAAGTCAGGAATGTGTATTATGATATATCATGAAGAATGGTATATAATCTCATCAAATATAGTCAATATTGCATCCAAAATAGCCTAGAGATCATTCCTTCCCGATTCTGGTCGAAATGAGTCCCACATGCGCATATACAACTTGCTGACTTGGCTGGCCGATTTTGGTCTTACCGAGTACTCGATGAAGTTTCCACCAAGTACTCGGTAGATCTAGGGTTACGTGCAAACCCGCGTAAGTTCGCAAAGCTCTCGGGTGATTTTTCCTTCTTTCGCGTAAGTTTGCGAACTTTCACACTCACTTTACCGAGTACTCGGTGAAGGGTCTACTGAGTACTCGGTAGTTCTTCACCTTGAATTCTATATTTCATCTTCTTTTGCTCTGTTTCTCTTCTCGGCTTCATTCTTTTTGCATCCCTGACTTATGTTTTAGTCTTTCATCGATCTTTTATCCATGGTTTTGGCTCTCGAACAATCTTGAGTTACAAATCTAGTTAATTCACCAAGTTAAACTCATTTTACATGACATGGCCTGAAATATCTTAAAACACGAAAACCGTATAAAAGCACCAATATAATGATACTCATAGACATAATAATGTATAATTAGGAGCCTTAAATGTATGATATTTGGTTTCTATCAGATTCAATAGCTTCACTCCGTTAAACAAGCCGATAAGCGAGATCCTTCTTCAGATTCAGGATGACCACTCCTTATCCTGACCACCCAGGCTAAAGTCAGATCCATTAAAAAGACCACGAGATAGATACTGCCACTTTCATCACAACCATGGACATACAACAGATGAATGCATCGACCTAAAAAATCAAATCGAGAGCTTGATCCGGAAAGGGCATCTGAATCGATACACGACTCAAGCCGATAAAGGAAAAGCTCACCAGGATACCCCACGCAGAAGTCGTACACCAGAGAGATAGCCAATTCGGGAGATTAGTGTAATTTTTGGAAGGTTTACTAGAGGTGGTGAGACAAGCTCATCCCGAAAATCTTATGTGAGAAAAGCCAGAAGTACGATGGAGGTTCAATGGGTAGATACCTCTGCTCTACCTTCCAAGTCCCCATGACTAGAAGGGCAAGTCATTACCTTCTCTGACAACGATGCACATGGAGTTCAACACCCCCATGATGACCCACTAGTGATTACAGTGACCGTGGCCAATTTTACCATACGATGGGTTCTGATCGACAATGGAAGTTCTGTGAATTTGCTATTCTCCGAAGCTTTCGACAAGATGGGTATAGGAAAAAAGAGGCTGAAGCCATCTAAGTCACCCTTGGTTGGCTTCCTCGGAGAGAAGGTATTTCCTTTGGGAATAGTGGCCCTTCCGTTAACCGTTGAGGTCGCACCACGACAGCTCATGATCATGGTAGATTTCTTTATAGCGGATTGTCCTTCCACCTACAATGTCATCCTTGGCAGAACTACTCTTGACACTTTGAAAGCAGTGACTTCAACTTATCACCTATCAATGAAGTTCCCAACCTACCATGGTGTGGGAGAGGTACGAGGAGACCATGCTACGGCGCGATAATGTTATGCAACCACTCTAAAAGAAAGGAGGTCAATGGAGGCACTCGCCATCGAAGGCCTTGAAGCCGATGAATCCACTTCGCAACCAGAACCAGTGGAGGACCTCATGGAGGTGAGTCTAGGAGAGGAAGGGGACCAAAAGAAGGTAAGCATCAGATCATTGCTCCCCGATGACATTAAAGACCAATTTATCCAATTCCTAAGGCAAAACCAAGACATGTTTACGTGAACACATGAAGATATGCCTAACATTAACCCTTGAGTTATGCAACACCGGCTAAATATGAATCCTACTGCCAAGCTCGTAAGGTAGAAGAAGAGGATATTCGACCCCAAGAGGAGTGCAACAATAATATCGGAGGTCGATAAGCTTCTGAAGGCGAATTTCATTCGAGAAGTCCATTACTCCGACTAGTTGTCGAATGTGGTCCTAGTGAAGAAAGCAAACAGAAAATGGAGGCTTTGCATCAACTTCACAGACTTAAATAAGGCTTGTCCAAAGGATAGTTTTCCTTTACCAAGAATCGACATGCTGGTAGAAGCCACTTTGAGGAATGAACTGTTTAGCTTTATGGATGTATATTTGGGATACAATCAGATACACAAGCACCCTCTCGACTATGAAAAGACATCCTTTATCACCGACCGAGGCATATACTGTTACAAGGTAATACCCTTCGGGCTGAAGAATGTTGAAGCTACCTACCAGAGGCTGGTCAACAACATGTTTAAAAATTAAATTGGAAGGAACATGGAGGTCTATGTAGATGACATGTTAGTGAAGATTGTCAAGAAGGAGAACCACTTGGCGGACCATGAAGAATATTTTGGGTTACTTAGAAGGCACCAGATGTGCCTCAACCCAACCAAGTGTGTTTTCGATGTATCATCGGGAAAGTTCTTAGTGTTTATGGTCAGTATAAGGGGCATTGAAGCCAACCCAAAAAAAATTCAGGCCATCTTGGATATGAAGTCTCCCCAGTCAACCAAAGATGTGCAGCAACTGATGGGGAAGGTGGCTGCCCTCAATAGGCTAATTTCTCGAGCCACTAAAAGATATCTACCCTTCTTCAAGGTGCTTAAAAAAGCCTTTGAGTGGACCCCAGAGTGCGAGCAAGCATTCATAGATTTGAAGAATTATCTCGCATCTCCTCCCATGTTGGCCCAAGCGGTACCAGGGGAACAACTTCTACTATACCTAGCTGTCTCCCTAACAGCAGTGAGTTCTGCCTTGATGAGAGACGATGGAGGTGTTCAGAGACCGATATACTACACAAGTTTAAATGAGAGCTACATTGCCAAAATGGGTAAGCCCTGTCTACGAACTTCAAATCTAAGATCCAGAAAAGCAACTTCATTATTAAATTCCGAGGTACAAGTAATGCGATGCTACAACAATAACTACATAAAAAGAGTCGCCTACACTCCACCTCGGGAAGTAGGATGAAATCTGGAGTAGTCATGCACCGGGTACTCGACTCCTAGTCAATATAGTCATCAGAACGTTTAAACTCCTCAACACCAGCATACTTGGCCTCACTCAACTGCTTAGATAATGAATCAATTTTAAACCGATGTTTAACCCTCTTTTCTTAGAGTTCAGAGTCATAATTTTGTTGCAATTTAGTGGTCTCCTCGGCTAATTCAGTCTCAACCTTCACTCTAATAGTTGTATCCGTCTGGCTCTAGTGTAAGTATCGGTCGCAAGTGCCCTGCAAGCTACTCATAATGGCACCCTTTAACTTCAGAGTGATGGGTCGCCCTTCCATATCGAAGTGACGGGTTGTTGATCCCCAACCCCGACGATATATGTCGGAGCGACGAGCTGCCCTTTAATGTCAGAATGACGGGTCGCTCTTACACCTCGGAGTGACGGGTACCCCTTCCACGTCGGAGTAACGGGTCTCCCTTACACCTCGGAGTGACGGGTACCCCTTCCACGTCGGAGTGATAGGTCGCCATTTAATGTCGGAGCAATGGGTTGCCTTTCCACGTCGGAGTGATGAGTTATTATTCCCTGACCCAGACGATAAATGTCGGAGTGACAGGTCGCCCTTACACCTCGGAGTGACGAGTACCCCTTCCATGTTAGAGTAACTGGTCGCCTTTTAATGTCGGAGTGATGGGTCTCCCTTCCATGTCAGAGTGACGGGTTGTTGTTCCCCTACCCTAACAATATATGTTGGAGCAACGGTTATCCTTCCCCGACCCCGACACTCTATGTCGGGTTGGCCTTGCGTAAAGCCTCATGATTACTAGGTGTTAACCATCTCCTGGGCACAAGCCCCACCACCATGTGCAATAGTGACTAGAATAAAAAAAATTGACCATTGAAAAAGTGATGACCATTTGTGTAATAGTCATTGTATGAATATGGTCGTTGCTATATGGTATGTGTCATCCGGGATACTCTACAATCTTACAAAATGGAAAAAGAAGGAAAAACTGGTAAGGAAAAGGTAAGTTACCAAATTTCCATGATAATGAAGGAGCTAGATCATTGGTGGGCATGTGTAAGACACGCAACCCACCAAATTCCAACAAGGTTGGTCGCGTGATACTACATCCCTGCTCTTTCTCCTTGCACAACCCATGTGGTGTACTGAGCAATTTACATTCAAACTTATATATATATATAAGGTGTCATTGTTGGAACAAAATGTCAAAGACTCATTATTCCTTCCTCACCCACACACCATACATATAGGTAGGGATGGCAAAAAAACCCGCCCCGCCCATCCCCATTTATCCCTCCTCGTCCCGCCCCGTTAAACTAGTCGGGGGGGGGGGGGGGGGTATTGGACAAAAAAAATTACCCGATTATAAATGGGGCGGGTATGGGTCACCTCCACCCCGCTCCGAACCCGCCCGAATAACTTGTATATTCCTTCAATTATTAATAATATTACATGTATATATAAACATACACATACACATACATGGATAAGAATTCCAAATCTCGAACAAGGGCCATGTTCATCCCCTACGATTTCTACAACGAACGCACAACGGTTCTCTACTGCCGAGCCAACTCGGCCAGGCTTTGCTTGTTCTGCGACCAACACGTCCACTCCATAAATGCTCTCTCTCTCAAGAACCTCCGCTATTAGATCTGCGACAACTGCAGATCCGAACCGGTATCCGTCCGATGCTGCATTGACAATCTCGTCCTCTGCGCCGACTGCGACTCCGACTCCCATGACAACTACTCTGCCTCCCCCCTCCACCGCCGTGAGCCCGTCCAGGACTTCTCCGGTTGTCCCTCGGTGCTCAAGCTCGCTTTATTTTGGGGATTCCATTTACAGACTCACAATTCCCTCAATTCCAACAATTCTAGTCATAGTTCCATGTACAAGAATGTGATGTATAAGCAATTGGTGGAGTTGGCGAAGATGGATACAGTGACAGGAAATGGAAATGGAGATGGAGTTGGTGAAGATGGATACGGGGCGCGGGGCAGGGCGGGGTGGAAAATAAAAAAAAAATAATCGGGGACGAGGCGGGGAAATTAAACCGGGTTCGGGGATGGGGAATATGATACCCGCCCTGACCCAGCCCATTGTCATCTCTACATATAGGTATACACACACGTGGTCTAAAATAAAGTGTGGGAATAATGGTGACCAATATAATTAAATTTAGGCACCAATATTTTTCTAAACTACCAAAGTGACCCACTTTACTTCTCTCATATTATTTCCTAGCTTTTTCTCTTTAATTTTGCCTGGATGTGACAAGTCATCAAATGCACACGTTTCTGTGCACAATTTATTCGAAATGGAACAGTAGTGGGTAGAGTTATTAGCTTTCCACCCACCAAACTTGTTATAATTATCAAAATGACCCTTTGATAATAAAAGGAGATTATATTTCAATTTAAAAAATAAATAAGCATGTATAAATTACAATGCATACATAAATATATATGTATATATATGAGTAAATTGCGGTACGTTCACCAAAAAGAAAAGATTTCATTCCCTAAACCCGACAAGCGAATTCGGGAACGGGGACAACTGATAAGTAATACTTATTCAATACGAATAAAGCTATGAGGAGATAAGAGTTGTCAACCGGCTATGGGAAGGACTCTACCTAGAAGTTACAAAGGATAACTCATACAGGTCACAGCCTTATCAAGACAGTTACGTGGTCATCCTATTAACACCACCATTTTTAAAGTCCTTATAAATATAAGGTCGAGGTCAACCTAAAAAGGTATGTCATAATTACCCTCTTCATTATTACTACTTCCTTTTCCCGAGGTTCCAAGTACTAACTTGACCGTCGGAGCCTATTTGGCCGGTACCACTCCCGGTCACTGTTTGTTCTTTTTGACAGGTACGATACCGTTTTCTGCCCGACCATTCTACGCATCAACATATACATATACATATATATATATACATATACATATACATATATACATATATACATATATATATATGTATGTATGTATATATATGTATGTATGTATATATACATACATACATATATATACATACATACATATATATATATATGACAATGTTGGGTGTGGTACCTCAGGAGTGCTTCTAGGGTAGTGAATGGAACCAGAAATGAGAATCTTTTTTCCCATTGATGAGGATGGCTCTGCCATCATAAGACACAGAGGTTGTGACTGAAGAACAACCCCATGAATAAAAAAGCATCAAAAGTAGCAACATGATGATTCTCAACATGTTTCGAAATTCTGTATTTCAATTTTGTCTTTGTTCTTCAATTTATTCAACACATATATAAATACACACACATATATATATATATATATATAAACCCCAAATTTTGTATATGAAGGTGTATATATATATGTATATATATATATGTGTGTGCGTGCGCGTGTGCAGGTGTGTATATGAAGGGGGGTTAAGGGGGGAGAGACACTACTGGGTAGGGCGGAGGCATTGGTTGCGGGGTTTGGTAGTGGGTGGGGGTGATGGTGGTGGGGTTTGGAGTGTTTGAATATATGGTTATGGTTGAATAGATTGTTGGATATATGTTTGGATATAAGATTAATAATATTTTAGGATTAAATTGATTAAGGGATGTTTGGTTTAAGGGTTTTTAGACATTTCATACAATGAGGGGGTGTGATTAAAGATATGCAAACTTGAGGGAGTGTGATTGAAGTTAAAACAAACCGAAGGGGGTGTAAATAAATTTAACCCTATATATAATTATATTTAACACTTTTCAAAAAAATGCAATAAACCCCTGAACTATGATCATATTTGCAAATAACTTCCCTGAAATATAAATTATGCAATAAACCCCCCTAAACTATCACAATTGTTGCAAAATACCCCATTTTCTTTAAA
Organism: Cornus suecica; assembly: GCA_963922005.1. Lineage (NCBI taxonomy): Eukaryota > Viridiplantae > Streptophyta > Magnoliopsida > Cornales > Cornaceae > Cornus > Cornus suecica. The sequence continues at coordinate 35,779,258 of OY998238.1, read as the reverse complement.
AAGTTTCATAAATGACCTAAATGCCCTTTCTTTAATGAATGCTACTTAATACATTTTTCTTAGTAACTTAACTTATGAAATAATTAAGAGTAATTTGATGACATATTTGTATAAAAATTACATATAATTTTTAAAATTTTAGGTTTAGAATAATTTTTTAGGTTGTTTAAATAAGAATTAAATAAATTCTAAAATACTAAGTTAATTAATTAAAACTATTTATATATATAACATGAGAAAATCAAAAGGTGTTTATTATCTAAGTAATTTGTGATTTACTTATGAATTTATTTCTATGCAATGATGTTTTCTTTTGGTATAAAAAAATTAACTAGGATAAGGAGTTTTATTATTTAAATCAAACTAAATTTTATTAACAAGTTAATTAATTTAAAAATAAAATAATTACAACTTATAACTCTAATTATTATTTTTCCATTTGAGAGTCTATTTACTCCAATACATTTATGGTGAATGGTATAATTTATATTTAAAGAATTAACAAATATAATAAAGGTATGATTGTCTTTCGCAATAGAATTGGGGCAAATTGCAACAAATTAATAGTTGAGGGGGGTTTGTTTTAGTTCAAGGGGGTTAGTTGCAAAACTGCAATAGTTCAGGGGTTTATTGCACTTTACCCTAATTTTAAAAGGCACCAACCCCCACAGATTATGTCACTAAGGCCCCATTTGGAAATGGGCGTTTTTGTATTTGTTATTATTTTTTTCTACTGTTCATGGAACAAATCCATGTTTGGCACCCATTTTTCCCAAAATATTTTTGTGAACAGTTGTAAAGACAAATATAGATTTTAGCCCAAAATCAAGAGCATCAAATTGATGTTTTTTCTGTATTTATTCTTTCAATAGTAACCCTTCTCTTCTCCACCACCACCCACCACTACCACCACCATCACCCACCAGCCGCCGCCAGCACCAGACGCCACCCACCACCACCACAGATTTGTGTCACACCCACACCCATATATCTCCACCCGCCACCACCACCGCATACCACCACCCGCCACCCTGAATTGGGGTAAACCCCTCCACCCCTAATTGCCCTAAACCCCCTTTTGGAACAAAATACAAATTGGTTCTTAAACACATATTTATTTTTATTTTTTAGGGGAAAAATACAAAGACAAATACAAAAATAATTTTTGTTCTTTCATCTAAAAAACAAATACAAAAACAAAGGGTTTCCAAACGGTTCTAAGATTGATTTTTCATGTTAGGCTCTTACACTCTTAACTATTCACGTCATGCTCAATGTTTATTTACTAAAATTTATATGGTATTAATAATTTTTGGGTAAATTACATTTTTACCCCCTATTGTTAATATAAATTACACCCGCACTTTCTGTAATTTCGTTAATTATACTTTCATCCTCTAAATCCCATCGACGTTCATATCCGGTGACTAGATATGTGAAATTACTCGTATAACCCATATTTTTTTATTCATTTTAAATTATAAAATATTTTTATATTAAATTACCTATTTACCCTTCAATCATCATCTTCATCTTCACTCTCCCTCTCTCCTAAAACCCCTAAAACCAAACCCTAACCCTATAAATCCTTGATCATCTTTTACTCGTCTTTTGGAACTCCAAGTCTTGATAGTTTAAAGGATGGTGCAATTGAAACATCCACTAAAGCAGCTACTTGTTTGATCATCTTTAAATCATCTTTTGGAACTCCGAATCTAAATCTCACAATCCCTACCCGATCATCTCCTAACCTTCCACAACTCACTATTCATACCTAATCGACCCAGAAAAGGTCTTCAAATTTGGACTCTGGTCCAAAGATTGTTGATGCACGGTTCGTAATACAATGAGGATTATGTTCCTCAAGCTCGGGTCCTTAAGAATAATCAAAAGAGAGTGAAAAATAGGGCTAATGCAAGAGAATAATCTTCAGCTCAGATTAAAAGGAAAGAGAGGCAAACTGATCCGACGTTCCACTTCAAGGGTCCTTCTAAGTCATTCATTATCTATCCTAGTTCTCTTTCATTTCATGTTTCAGGTGGTTGTTCTCTCCTTTTTAAATGAGGCGTAAAACCACTATTCATACTAGTTCCATAAGGGTTAATACCCAATGGTCTCTTGCTGGCACTCGCACTTGCCCATCGGATGTTCCCTAATCCCTAGGCGGGAGAGACCCTTCGGACTGGTGGTCCTATGGGTCACCCCCACCATCTTCTCCGGGAGAGCATTAAATGCCAGTTCCATCAACTATTCTAGTTAATGTGGTCCTTCGAAACCATTCCCTATCCCTCATACTGCGTTTTCCCCTCTTGCATTAGGCTCTCCAAAAGGAAATCCCCGCTCTCTTCGAGCTAAACCAACTAATCTCAGCCCCCATTCCACTTGATACTCAAGGTCCCGTAAAGATAAGTAAAAAAGATAGGGTTCGGCGCCCAAAGCATGTCTCCCTCGCTTTGGTTAGCACGACTTTTCTCTCCCTTCATTCAGACGACTCAGGCATTTGATCAGGAGGTGTGCGCACAATCAGGTGTTGGTATCATTCCAGGGTGCCCCTCTAAGCTTTCACATCCGATTGGAGATGGGCGAGCTTTGAGTAGGGCCTTGTGCAGTAAAGCCGAGAGGGGAGGGGTGTGATAGCACTACCCCTCAAACCCTCTCATCAGGTGGCTTTATCTGGCGGAGCCGAGAAGGGAAGGGATGATAACACTACCCCTCGGACCCTCTCATTAGGTGGCTCTATCCGTCAACATCTTGTCATTGCATTAAAAGGAGAGGATTAAGGTAATCATGATTATTCTAACTTCATCTTTTTGTCGTTTACAAAGATCCAGTTCTCTCTCCTTCGAAGACTCCGAGTTCCCCCATGCATGCAATTCTTTCGCTCGCCTCAACACTTGGTCACATGGCGGCTATGTTTGCCCTCTTTCTCTTCTATTTGGTTGAAAGGAAAATGAGTAGTTGAATTATTATATTTTTCTTGTAAATAGAAGTTCAAAATTTTTCATTATTCGGTTGCTTTAAGTAATTGAATTCCATGTTTTGATTTCATCAAATTACATCTCTCTCTATGTCTATCCATATTCCATAACCATATATATACATAATATATGAGTATATATATAAAAATAATAATAAATAAATAAAAATTATAACATAAAATAAGGCAGGAGGTTCTTATCATGCCTTTTTTATTTTTTCTCTTTTATTTTCAGTTCTAATACATAAATATACATATATATGAATGTATATATATACATAAATAATATATGGAGAGAGAGATAATATGATTTATGTGAGAAATATGAGTCTTATACATGTAAAAATGGGCACATTTAGGAGTAATTTAGTCTTTTCATCTCTCAAAATTGACTGACGTCATCGTTGACTGGGATTTGACCATGTTGACAGTTGAACTAAGGGAGTAATTGAAATAAATAAGGGGTGAAAGTATAAATAGCGAAACCACGGGGTGTGGGCATATTTACATTAACAATAGGGGTGGAAGTGTAATTTATCCATAATTTTAAGGGTAAATTACAGTTTGACTCCCTTGAAATATGATATATTACACTCATATTCTCTGTCATTTGACAAATTATAATTTGACCCCCTCTAATTTGTAAGTAGTAACAAAAATCCCCTCCGGCAAACTTCCGGCATTGTCAACGCTTACGTCAGCAATTGACCAATGGTGAATTGAATATCATAGTCTCACTTATTTCTAAAGACATTTTTGTCAATCCAAAAATCATGGATATATAAATAATTTCATAATTTTTATCACTTGAATTGAATATTGATTAATTAATAGGGTAAATTACTCTGACCTCCCCTGAAATTTTACATAATTACTCTCAGATTAAAGTATGTATAAATTTACTCTGACCTCCTCTGTAAGATTAATATTATACTAATATTTTTGTGCATTTACTAAAACACATAACTTTATTGTTTTAAACTGAGTGATTTATATTAAAATAACCAAATCAACTTACATGGGAATGGATAAAGATGTTTTGAGTTGTGTCAAATGAGAGGTATTTTAGTAGTTTAAATGATACGAGGTCATTAAACATGCAAATCATAAATTACTTTAGTTTGAAACACTTAAGTTAAAAGTATTTTACAATATGCACAAAAATGTTAATGTAATATTAATTTTACAAGAGATGTCAAAATAAATTTACATAAACTTAAATATGTGAGTAATTATGTGAAATTTCAGTAAAGATCAAAATAATTTATCCTAATTAAAAAAATTAAACTGTAATTTATCAAACCACATCGTATACAAATATTACACTATAATTTATTAATCTTAAGATCCAAGTTGGAGGATTCTTCCAGAAGAGCAAGTGTAATTATCCTAGTTGAAAATTGCAACTTGTATGATTGTATCATAGCAGGTTGCACAAGTTGTAACTTCATCGATAAAATATCAGTACTTAGATCGAAAAGCTGTGGGACCTATATATACACATTGAAGTATTGGGCAACGTATGAAGCGGGCCCACAATTTCTCATCAGATCAAGGGAAGTTTGGAACATCGATCTCTCTCTCCAGTCAAACCAAAAAGGAAGGAGGTGGATGGTATTGGTGCCTTTTGGTTAGTCCTATGAGTCTTCCAAATACTCCAATGCAGCTGACCCACAAGCCTCACTACCCACGTGTTTTAGGGCTCACCATCCTCTCCTCCATTACTTATTCCCCTCGATTCACCATACAACTACCATACTGCCACTTTTAGTTTTCATAATATTTCTAGTTTTTTTATTTTATTTTTTATTTTATATCAAACCGTCAAATTTTCGAACTACCTTTGTAAGGACATTTTTGTTAATTCAAAAAATTTCAACCGTCCGATCCACAATTGAATCACATTAACATCTTCAAACTTTCGTTTCTATTCAAGAATTACTTTCATTGGAATAGGCCCGAGCCTGCCTGGTTCACATTCTCACTTTCATATCTCATTATCAAATCTCGTTTCACATAATCAATTTTACCCTATTTTGTCCTTTAAGAGTTTTAAAATTGTTCAAGATAGTTTAAATATTTCATATGCTTGATAAGCTTTTAAAAATATTTCAAAGATAACACATTTTATTAACCAGTATACATTACGACCCCATTAAAAACATGAAATTTTAATAAGAGTTAATGAGTGACTAATTACCCATTTAGTTAAACCAGTTCTCGCCAAATAACTTATTTTTAACAAGCAATCTGGACATATTAACAAGTTTGAAAAAAAATTAAAAATCGGACTTTAATACTCAAAAAGCCTTTGAAATAACTTTGAGTAAGAAGCCTATCATAAATAATAATAAAAAATAAGAGATCTTTATAAGATTAAAATCCTATTAAGAGCATACATGCATTATAAAATACAGTAAAAAACTAAAAAAGAATAAATAATACTAATAATAAAAACCGAACAAGAAACATACAATCAACATAACATAGAGGACTGCTAGTAATAATTGTGCATGCAATTGTGATGTAACATAGTTTAATTTTGATTCAAAAGGAATGGCGGAGGAGCAAGAATTCGAGCCTTGATAAAAGTAACACCTAGTGCTTGTTTGACAACCAGTGTGGTGTTGGTTTTAGGTTTTGGTTTAGTTGGAGTTGGGTTTGATTGAGTTTGGTGTGATTTTATTTTAAACTGAAACCGTGTTTGGTGCAGATGATTTTGGTGTGAGAAAAAATGAAACTGAAAAACCAAACCATGTTTGGTAGAGTTGGTATGAGCTGAAATTTTGAAACCAATCATATTTGGTAACTTGGAATAGTTTGACATTTTATTTATTTAAAATAATATTTTTGTAAATATATATGTTTTAAAAAATAAAATATATAAATATTTAATTTTTTCAAAATATTTAATTTTTCATAAATATTTTATTTTTTTGAAATATTTATAGATAAAATATTTTATATAAGATATTTCAAAAAAATAAAAAATTTTGAAAAAATAATAATTTTTAGTAAAAATACATATAATTTGTATATTTTTTAAAAAATAATAAATATATTTTTATTATATTTTATTTTTTCTAGAAATATTTATTTTCCCGAAATATTTTATTTTTTATGAAATATATTTTTTCGTTTTATTTTTTTGAAATATTTTATTTTTCGAATTTATATATATATAATATTATAAATAAATTGGTTTGAGTTAAACAATGGTACACCAAATTGAATTGGTTTGGGTTAAAGAATAGTTTTGGTGTGAGAAAAACAAATCAACTCCATCCAAATCATCTATTGAGATGGTATGAAAAATAATGGATTTGGTACCAATGATGCAACACTATTCAATCCCAACTTCTTCTACCAAACATGAGTTAGACCACAAATTTCATCTCAAAACTACAAATTTCACTCCAAAACCTCTTACCAAACAAGCACCTAATAACATTAGGAATCATTAGGTATGAATCCAATCCATTAACAGATCTACCTAGTAGACATATAATGACTTACTGTTTCAATATAACTGATATCCTAACCTTAAAAAAAAGTCTGAACACACAAATAAGTAGAACATTGCAAGTGAAGTAAAAACCATGGCAATAGAGCCACCAAAAGTGCTCCAAGGCTCGCCTCTAGGGTTGTGATTGAACCGATAGCCAAAAAATGCCTTAATAAATCCTCGATGATAGAGTTGAATATGTTTCAGCTGGGCATAATACTGCTTCATGCACATAAATCAGGCTTCAAATAGATTTTGTCTCGTCGAAAATCAAGCAATCAAATTTCAATAATCAATTGGAGGGTACATCATGGCTAGATGAAACCTTCTGTTTTCGGAAATTCCTCCGTTCACTTCCCATCCCTCCTCGAATCCCTCCTTTTGTTCCTCTCCCTCCCCGGGCATTTTTTTGATGTTCCACCTGTCTTCATCAATTGCAAATCAGAACGCATTAGAGGGGAGAAATGGGCCAAAAAAATCATCAAATTTGTCACATTTATTGATCTAAAATCCTAAAACTACCACCAAATCGTTAGCCAATGCCTAAAACTCTGGGTAGATAATGCAACGGCTGAGTTTGACTGAAATTGGTCAGAACAACCTCATTTCTATACCTTAATCGAAGCAAATTATCAAATAAGATACCAAACCAACATGATTGCATTCCAATATTTAACATAGTAGTTAGAGTTGAGAAATCAATGACAACTCTTAAAATAGCCTACGTCTACTTAGTCTTGAGAAGAGAACACTGATTACTGATATGGGAACTCCTCAAACAAAACCATGGTAAATAATGACCTTTTCCAGGCATTTGAAGTCCTCGCCACGAAGCCCAATAGCCATACTAAAGGAACTCTAATAGTTCTCTAGGTCATTTGGTGAAATCCTGAAACAAAACCATGATAAGTAATGAGCTTTTCAAGTCATTTGATGCTCTATCCTTGCCATGAAGCCCAATAGTCTCGACGAAACTCTAATAATTACGTGGGTATTGAAATGGAAATAAACAAAAATACTTTACTCCAATTAAGAACATGCAGAGCAATAGGACATACACAAATATCAGAATCATGTGAAAATCTAAATGAAGAACGAAAATCAAAATGTGAGAGAGAGTACCAACCCCTAGGCAAAAACCCGGATATTGGGCGTTAAAGGGAGAAGACTCTTCAACATTGGCCTTCCCCAAGTTCATTTGAGAGGAATTTCGCTTACTTGTACTGGTAGAGCTTTCACCACAGGATGTGTAACAACTATAAGAATAGGTAGCAGCCGGAGTAGTTGAGCTAAAAGCCTCTGCCCGAACATCACTCTGAAACACTTCTCTAAACAGCTTCTGCAGTTCCTCAAAACTCTCTTCCCCATTTTTCTGTAAATTACCACACATCACACTATTACTATAATGTCGTCAACAATATACCATTAAAAGGAAATAAATTAGCCTTATCATCTTTCTACTGTGAAAAATTACGTCTTCAATATCGATACCAATTTTAGTTTCATTCTTGTGACTTACCACCAATCAACAATTCATGTGGTAACCCCTCTTGAGGGTTCAAATGCCCTCACCAACAACGCTGCTGAATGTGAGTATAGCAAATTACCTACCATAAATACATATATGGAGAAAACTGAATTGCTAGTAAAAAAAAAAAGAGAAATGCTAAACATCATGAATTTTATTTCATGATATAATCATGAGTGATGTGGATGCATTCATGAATTGACAAGTGTCCATTATAAAAATTTAAAAATAAACAAATAAAAAGAAAAGTGAAAAGGATGAGTGTGTTTTTAGTAGTTAAAGATTGACCAGATTTTAAAATTGGAATTCAAGTATTAAGATGGAAACGAATTAATATTAATTCTTACCATTTTGTTATTCATGATATTAACATGAAATTATTTTCATGATGTGTAACATTGCTCAAAAAAAAAAATGCCTACCGTACGTACCATAAATACATATATAGAGAAAACTGAATTGCTAGTAAAAAAAAAATGCCTTACATACGTACCAATGCACGTCCCTTCCTAGGTGAAAAAGGACCTAAATCAAATTATAACAATGATGTAATATTTTCATGAGCTGGCACAAAATGAAGGCCTATGATCTCAGGGTGTGGATCTTATAGGGTCATATGACGGAAAGTTCACGTTTGCCCAGTATGGCCCCGCAGAGTAGATGTCTAATAAGCATTTCAGGAGAGATGTAATCAGAGTCCAGAATCCCTAAAAAGGATTCAATCCTGCCCAATTCATTTTAATATATCAGACAGCATGGCTATTGTGTGCCAACCATCCAAAGGCCTACTGAGATACCCAAATTAGGTACCCATTTAGCAGCCATCATGCCATAATACATATCTTTATGTGTATCTATATATATATATATATATACATACACACATATCATATAAACACGTACCTATAATAATTTGACTAAATGTACCAACAGAGAGAAGAGGCTTACATTGGCCTCATTTTGGCTCATCATTTCTACCAATTCGTTCATAAAATCTCCCATTCCCTGCAATTGCATGTGCACATCATCATCATCATCAATATTCTCTACACCTTGATACTTGTTACATATTTATTTATACATGCTAAAATGAAAAATAAAGACTAGTGTCATAGCCGCTGTCATTGTTTCTGTTAGATTATGAGCTAGTATCATGCCAGGCTTTCTCACTTCACAGTTCGAGCAAAAACACGATTTTTGGAAGTCATATTTTTGGTGCTTTTGGATATTTCGGTATTGTACATTACAACTTGTATTACTATTATTTTATAAATAAAAAAAACCATAGCATAGCACCGGAGCCAATCATGCCTCCGATTTGACTCAGAGCCCTCTACAACAAAAGCATTACTCATGTTTTTGTGAAAAGCATAGCGCCGTCCAAACGAACCCTTCGGAAAATGATTGGAAACCAAACAGAGATGTGCGTAATTTAAGCAATTTGGGAGAAAGTGGTGTAATTTATCAAGAAATTTAAGCAAGAAGAGGTCCAAAAATGTCTATGTCAAATAAAAAAGCACTTGTTCACCGACAGAGGACTTACATTTTCGTCATCATCAGAGTCATGTATTCCTACATCATACATAAACCTCTTGTTCTCGTCGGAAAGGACTGCGAAAGAAAGAAACAGAAAAACATAAAATGCCTTCTCGTGTTACAACTATTCACAAGCCGGGGCCCTTCAATCTATATCTATATATATATTTATACACACACAGATAAACATAATTCAGAAGGAAAAATAAGGGTCTGTTTGGTTTATACAAAAATTGATATATAATTACTTATATATTTATTATACAGTTGCGCTCATTTTCAATTTTAGAAAACAGAGACCCAAACAAAGCCGGCCTTAAATTACCAGAATAGGCTTCTTGGATGGCCTGAAATTTGATCTTAGCTTCGTCCACGTACTTTGAATTCCCCGAAGCTGAACACCGATCCGGGTGCCATCTCTACCCATATTCACACATTTTCATATTCCGACATTCAGAATCACAATAATATTTCCAGAAATTTCAAAAACCCCAGGCAGTAAAAACAGAACAATATATAGATATATGTATATGTATATGTATATATCTCCAAATGAAGGCGAAACCTCAGAGATCCAATTCATTGCGAAGCAAAATAAATAAATAAATATATAAAAGTTATTTTCTGAATTCTGGAACAGGATTACACAAAAGTATAAATGTAATTCTGACCAGTGCTAGCTTCTTGTAAGCAGTCCTGAGCTCGTCCACAGAGCATTCCTTTTTCAACCCCAGAACAGAGTAGAAATCACCGCTCTTCGCTTCTCCGTCGGACATTGTGGAAGCTTTTCTTGTCGACGAATTCATATATCTATGTATATATATATATATATATATATATTAGCTATGAGCTAGTATACATGTTTGTGGGATAGGACACGGAAGCTTTAGCATGATTCTCTCTACCTGGACAATACAAATACTGATACGGCAAAAGAATGCTCCAGAAACAGGTTTATATATTATTTGTGGTGTTTGTGGATGGACGGTTGAGATTGAATCGTTTGATAGATATTTTGTTAGCAAGTGTGAGTGTGTGTCTCCAGAAAGTTCTGTATCGACTGTTTGTGGTCTATTTTAACGGCACAAGTGGGGCTCAAACTTATTAATGGAATGGGTTAGCCCTCATTTAACTTAGTATAGGTGAGGGCCCACTTTCGAATATGGGTCTCTATTTTTCCAATATTTACGGGTATGCCATTTGCATTTTCATTCCATTTCTTTCTTTTTCTTTAGATAATAAATAATGGACAGTGTTTAGATCATCCATATTTTTGGGTTAAACCCAATTATAATTTGATTGTATTTGTTTCCTTCTGAGTCTGGTCGTATCTCTCTTTATCATCAACTCTTTCTCTTTCTCAACTAAATTCATGGAGTGCAGGTTGTCATTAGTTTGAACTTATCAACCGTCAAAGGGTACCACTGGATTACAGTATAAACATATATATATATATATATATATATATATATATGTATTATGCCTGCAATTAGCATCTAAGAACTCAATAGATAATAAACTACTTCAAAATCGTAATTATTTTTAATTAATATATTAGCTAATAATTCTTTTATTTTTCATTCTAGTAAAATTGTTTAATTGTTTGAGGTGAGTATCTATATAGAATGATGGCGCTAAAAGAGCCAAACAGTTTGACATTTTTATCAATAATTCATGTCCGGAGAAACAAGGGCTAGTCGATTCATTTTTATCAATAATTCAGGTTGTTTGACTCTCTCTCATGTCTCTCCATCTCACCGACACTCTTTCTGGTCTTGGCTCTCTCGTTGGTCTCTCACCATCTCTCTAATGATTAAAGTTTTGGTAATGAAATCACCATGTTTCTGTACCTGTGTAGTTGGGATTTAACCTCCAAATATGAAACCATGTCTTTGAGCAAATACAATTATATATTAGAGAGCCACTGTATATCGTCTCAATTGCCACAATTTGAATAATAAGACGAGGACAATACTTGTCTTATCCCATCAGAAAGAGACAATACTTATCGAATTATTATAAAAGTATGATTTGTTGGGCATGATTTATTAATGGGTAAATAATAATCTCACCCCCTGTTAATAGTATAAATAACACCTGTATTTTCTTGATTTTTGCTAATTATAATTTCACTCTCTGAATCTCATATCCAGCGACCGGATATGTGCAATTACTCTTATACCCCTTTTTAATATTTATTTTAAATAATCAAATATTCTTTTATGTTAAATTATCTATTTTTCCTTCCATCATCTTCTTCATAACAAAATGACATATATATCTATATATATCTCTATCTCTATATATATACGCACATATATATCTATATATATATATAACTATCTATATATATACACGCACATATATATATACATATATAACTATATAGAGAGATATACACCAATCTATATATATACACGCACATATATATACATATATAACTATTCATATATATATGCGCACATATGAAATGGGTGTGTTGATTTTTTGGGTCTAAATCATGCTTCTTATTTGACGTATTTGTTGATCTTGGACCCAATTTATGTTTCTATGATATAGATTGAATTTGCCCAATACTCAATTCATACATATACATATATGTATATGGGTATATACATATATTTATGCACATATATATATATATATATATATATATATAAGGGATGAGGATAGTTTAGGTATTTCACATCATTTTAGATGGGCAAACAAGTCTTTACACACATATAAGGATAATTTGGTCATTTCGCATCTCAGATTTTGGTTGACCCGGTTTGACCTCGCCGGAGAATGAGTTGAGGGGGTGAAAGTGAAACTGTAATTTACGTTTCAGGGGGTGAAACTGTAATTAGCGAAAATCGAGAGGGTGCGGGTGTTATTTACACTATCAACAGGGGGTGAAACTGTTATTTACCCTTTATTAATTAATTAACTAATAAAGTAAGTAAAATATACATTAAGACAATACCAGTAGAGAAAAATTAGGGTTTTCATATTCCATCACTAACCGCATAATATAGTTATCTACTTGCTCAATTGCAAGAGGGAGATCCAGCACCGTGAATCAGATCGTAACGCAAATAGTCGAATACGTCCCAAAAATGATACCATCCACCGGATTCGCTACAACCCATCTTCAGATAGAGTGTGACTAGTACATGTCATCTACTTTATTATAATTTACTCTTATAACATGAAATTAAACTAAAACATGTCTATATCACATCGTCGGGACATGACCTGTGTAAATCTAGGGTTTCAAGTTTTAAGCATCATTGTGTAAAAAATCATGATATGTTTATTGTTAGTCACTAATTGACCCTAGAGGGGATGGGTGAATAAGATGTTCAAAAATCTATTTCAATCTTTTCGAATATTAAAACAAGCTATATCAAATTAACAACTACTTTAAGAAACAAGTAATTATTTCAATGATAAATTCAATTTAAGAAGTCTAGTAAATAATCACAAAATTAATATAGCATGCACAATATTGAAGTAAAGAGAAAGAGATAGAGAGATTGACACCGTGATTTTTACGAGGTTCGGTAACTCCTACTCCTCGACTCAAGAACCCCTTCTTAAGACTTTTCCCGATCCTTTTACTATGGCCCTTCCTTCACAGGTGGAATGTCAAACATTTACAACACAAGCTTCACAAGCTTGTCTTTCAATCAAGAGAACAATCCTCTCTTGAAAAATCGTTGGACTTCACTTATCCGAGATCACAAAATTTGTATGTAATCAATTGTATCATTCAAGAACAAAAACATTCAAAAACCTTAAGGTTTTTATGGAAGATAAAACAAGATAAGCTCAAGTGTTTTTGGTGATTTCTTAAAAGCTCTTGATAAGTATTCTCAAAGGATATAATCAATGAATAATATTTGAAGAATAAGAAGAAATACTAGAGTTTAAAACTTCTGAGATTTTGCAAAAATTCAGACTTTTGCTTGCTTGCTTTCAATGGTTTTTTCAAAGAATGTATATGAAGATGAAGACTTATTTCTCTCTTATACAACCACACTCTTACAAATACACATCTCATTCTTTATATATGGAGGCTTTAGGGTTTTAAGAATGAATATCATATTTGAAAAGAGATAAGAGTCATTTCAAAAGCATTAGACAATTTGCTCAAATGATGGAAAAAAGTTTCTGTCAAAGTGCAGAATAATGAAGCTTTAGTCGACTATTTATAGGGCTTTAGTCGACTACATGGAGTTTTTTAGTCGACTAGATGAAGTCTTAGTCGACTACTTGGTGGTCTTTAATCGACTACATGAGGCTTTAGTCGACTGGATGGTGGTGCTTAGTCGACTACTAAGAGGTTTTAGTCGACTCAATGATGTGATGAAAAACTAGTTAACCTTCGACATGGTTTAGTCGACTACTTCAAGTCGTTTAGTCGACTAGGTGATGGTTTAGTCGACTACATGGTGCACTTAGTCGACTATAGCTCAATTTGATATAAAACTCTAACTTTCGTCATGGTTCAGTCGACTACGTGGTAAGTCTTAGTCAACTATGGCTTCAAAGAACACTATTTTTAAATCATTTTTCTTCGTTTTGAATTCGGTTCATTTATTACTTGAGCTTATAAGATTTTATCAACGCATAAAATACCTTATTACAATGATTGCACCCCGACCTATCTACCCCAAGTCTTGAGTCTTCGACTTTCGCATTTTCGTTGAATATTTGATCCTTTTCCATTTTCGTGCTTCAATTTCTTTCTTACTTTTTCGCTTTTGTGTAAGCTTTCTTTCCGAACATGTTTTTGAGTCATTCACCTATCTTTTGCTAAAAACATGTAACTTAATTTTTCATTAGTATCAAACACTCTTTAATGATTTGTTATCATCAATTTTGGTATTGTTTGCCGAAAGTAAATTTCAAAGCCAACAATCTCCCCCTTGATGATGACAAAACATTTTGTGTTTGTTTGGTAGTGGTGATACATCAAGTGATGCTCCCCCTCAACATGTGCATAAATTTTTTGTTCAAATGCTCCCCCTTTGTAAATGAAATTTGCAGATTAATGGGCATTTTAATACAACTATTGTTTAGGCACATTTGAGATAATAAATATAGCGTTTCATAGATGATTTAAATTGAGTACAAGCTGTTATACTAATGAAACAAGAAATAACAACAAGAAGTCACGAAATAACAACAACAAGCCACACAAAAACAGAAATTGCTAATGATAGATAGTGAAGTACTAGATACTACAATAGCAAGATCAAGACTAAGCTCATCAATTGACGAGGCGAGACCAGAGATATGGGTAGAGATTTTTTGATCAAAATCATGAAGGCGCTCATTGACCTTTTGAATTACTTCCGTATTCTTGGTGAGAGTTTCATCTAGGCACTAAAGCACTTGGTCATGTTGCTTAAGTATGTCCGCATTGCTCTGAACAACCCCAAGAATTTGATTGAGAAGAGCAGCCTGAGCACTATTCTCGAAAACAGGTGGAGCCGAAGCACTGTCCAACGGAGGAACCGAGGAAGAGGCTTCTTGGCGCGGTGCAGAAATGTCAGTGATAGGGCGCGAACGAGGAATAAGTATACTATCGGCAATTAAATTGCCTTCCGTATCAGAGGTGATTTACATATGCTTGACATGAGTAGGGTCGAGAAAAATAGGATGATGCTCGGACACCTTATTGGGAAAAGAAAAACCGTCCTGTTGAAGTAGATAGGTAATATGGGAAGGAAAGAAAAATGGACCGGATGGCTTGCGCTAACATATAAGAATAACAGAGCTGAAAATAGTAGCTAAATCAACTCTTTTTCCTATCTTGATGCAGTACACAAGAAATGCCTCCATACGCGACACACTACTATGACTACCAATTTTAGGAAAAATAGAATAAGTAATGACATTATGAATTAACCTTGCCTCGGGTAGGAGCATAGAAGCGAGAAGGACGGCTGTCTGCATGGTCTCTTTGTCGATTCAAATTTTTCGAACTGCCTCAAGACAATCAAACCCATCAGCTGTGTATTAATCCTGCTTGGAAAAATGGCGGACTCCGTCGTCAGGAAGCGAAAATACGCGATTGATTTCCCTGTCGGGAAAAGTCACATCTCGACCCACCAAATAAATCCGAAGATGTAGGAGAATGTATTCCTTGCGATTTGAAAGAGAAGCATAGAATGCTTTGACAACACGAGGAAGAATCGGGATGTTGAGGGAAATGAAGAAATCTCAACCAATTGCTCGGAACAAATCGAAAGTTTGAACCCCAATTTCATTGGAGAGAGCTTGATTGACGATTCGGCACGGGGTAGGAGGACGATGATCAAATGTCGTGGTAAATCGAGTTCGAGCAGTTTCACCTACAAGAAGAGCCTCAAGGAGCAGAGGTGCATTTGAGTCTTCTTCCTCTGCAGCAGCTGGTATGCGTGGAGTGGTGGAGCTTTGGCCTCCATCAATCCGTGAACGTTTCCGGTTCAAGCCACGAGTCTTGGGTGCCATTGTAGAAGAAAAGGTGTGAATATATATATATATATATATATATATATATATATATATATGAGAGAAAGAGAATGGGTATGAAAAAATTGGGTGAAGAAATTATATGGAAATAGATGGAAATGTGAAATAAATGAGAAATGGAGAGGGAATGAATGTGAAAATGAAAGTTTGAGAGTTATAGAGAGGAGAGGGAATGGGTTTGGATGAGGGTTGTGGAAGAGGCGAATAAAGAAAATGAACTAGGGGAAGACGATAGTTAGGAAATAAATGCAATAGGTGAGTAGTCGACTGGAGCACTTGGTTTAGTCGACTAAGGCAAAGGATTTTTTGAAAAAATATTTGAAAATTGATGAAAATAGGTAAAATAAATAAATAAAAATAACAAAAAAATAAAAAAAAAATATGAAAGAAATTAGGTTAAAACATCAATATCCATGCCTATTCCGATTTCTCTACGAATTTTTGAAAATGATTCGTCAGCGAGCAATTTAGTGAAAATATCCGCTAATTGATTTTTAGTGTTAATAAAAACCAATACAACATCTCATTTAGCAACATGATCACGTAAGAAATGATGTTTAATTTCGATGTGCTTGGTTCGTGAATGACGAATAGGATTCTTAGATATACAAATAGCGCTTGTATTATCGCATTTAATGGGCACGTGATTGAAAATAAGACTGAAATCAAGTAATTGTTGCTTAATGTAAAGAGTTTGAGCGTAACTACTACCGGCTGCAACGTATTCGGCTTCAACCGTAGATAATGCAACGGAATTTTGCTTTTTACTTGACCAAGATACTAGAAAGTGACAAGTGTCGCTTGTGCTTTTTCGATCCATTCTACATCCCGCAAAATCGGCATCCGAATAGCTAATAAGATCAAGTGAAGTTCCACATGGATACCAAAGCCTTAAGTTAATTATACCACTTAGGTAGCGAAAAATACGTTTCACGGCAAGTAAGTGAGATTCCTTAGGACATGATTTAAAACGAGCACATAGGCACACACTAAACATTATATTCGGCCTACTAGTGGTTAAGTAAAGCAAACTACCGATTATGCCTCTATAGTTAGTAATGTCAACACATTTACCATGTTCATCTTTATCAAGCTTAATAGAGGTACTCATAGAAGTTATGGCATGTTTGGTAACCTCCATACCAAATCACTTTAGCAAATATTTAGTGTACTTAGATTGGCTAATGAATAAGTCATCTGAGCTTTGCTTGATTTGCAACCCTAAAAAGAAGTTCAACTCACCCATCATGCTCATTTCAAATTCTTTTTACATACTTGTAGCGAATTCTTTACATAAAGAATCGTTTGTTGAGCCGAATATAATGTCGTCAACATATATTTGGACAACCAGCAAATTTTTCTTAATAGTTTTTGTAAAAAGTGTGTTATCAAATTTCCCTCTTGTAAAACCATTTTGAGTCAAAAACCTGCTAAGTATCTCATACCAAGCTCTAGGAGCTTGCTTTAAACCATATAAAACCTTAGGCAATTTGAAAACATGATTTGGAAAAAGGTTATTTTCAAAACCGGGTGGTTGCTTTACAAAAACTTCTTCTTCTATGACGTCATTCAAGAAAGCACTTTTAACATCCATTTGATAAAGAGTAAAGTTTTTATATGATGCAAATGCAAGAAGCATTTTAATTGCTTCTAATCTAGCTACGGGTGCAAAAGTCTCATCGTAGTCGATGCATTCCTCTTGATTATATCCTTGAGCTACCAATCTTGCTTTATTTCGAATAATTACTCTATTCTCATCCTTTTTATTTCGAAAAACCCATTTTGTGTCAATTATAGTTTGATTTTCGGGTCGAGGAACTAAACGCCAAACTTGATTGCATTCAAATTAATTTAGTTCCTCTTGCATTGCTACAATCCAAGAATCATCACATTGAGCTTTGTGAAAGTTCTTGGGTTCGATTTGAGATACAAATGTCATGTGGTTGCAAAAATCTTTGAGCTAAGATCTAGCACTAACCCCTTTTGATGGATTATATATGACTTGATTAAGAGGATGATTGTGTACAATCCTATATGATTTAGGCATTGAGTTGGTCAAGTCATCATTGGACTGATGCTCAACTTCACTCATTTCCTTTTGGCTACTTTATGAATTGGAGATATTGAGAGTATTTAGATTATCCTCAATCCCAATAGCCTCATCTTCTTCTAGGTCAACTCTAGGTGATGGTGATGGTGATGAAGGTGTATCATCAAAGACAACATGAATTAACTCAACCATGGTTAGAGTTCTCTTGTTAAAGACTCGAAAGGCTTTACTTCTTGAAGAATACCTTAGAAAAATTGTTTCATCCGATTTGGAGTCGATTTTTCCTAGGTTATCTTTATCATTTAGCACAAAACATTTACACCCGAATACTTTGAAATACCCAATATTGGGCTTTCGACTATTCCATAACTCATAAGGTGTTTTTCCCAATTTCATTCGAATAATGACTCGATTAATTATATGGCAAGCGGTGTTTACTGCTTCCGACCAAAGGCTTTGGGGAAGGTTGTGTTCATTTAACATGGTTCTAGCCATTTATTGTAAAGACCTATTCTTTCTTTCAACTACACCATTTTGTTGAGGGGTTCTAGGGGCCGAGAGATCATGAGATACACCAAGATCATCACACAATTTCTCTAAGTCTTGATTTTCAAATTCCCTACCCCTATCACATCTAATTTTCTTGATTTTCAAATATTTTTCATTTTGAATGATTCTATAAAATTTATCAAGAATGGAGTGAGTTTCATTTTTATGAGCAAGAAAATGAACCCAAGTATATCTAAAGTAGTCATCGACTATAACAAGTACATAGAGTTTCCCAGCTAAGCTAGTCGTTCTCTCCGGACCAAAAAGATCTATGTGAAGTAATTCTAATGGTCTAGAAGTGGTAATGTCTTTCTTTCTCTTGAAATAGGACTTTACTTGCTTGCCTATTTTACATGTGCTACATACTTTATCTTTTGAAAATTTAGTCTTCGGGAGGCCTTTGACTAAATCATTTTTGGATAAACGATGAATGAGGTCCATGCTAGCATGTCCTAGGCGTCTATGTCATAATTAACTATTTTCGCTAGATGTGACGAAACATTTAACATCTTGTTCATGCAATTCACATAGCAACATAGTATACAAATTTCCATTTCTTTTAGCATTGAACATTTGTTTCCCATCTTTCTCAACTATGCATGCATTTAACCTAAAGATAACATCATAACCCTTGTCACATAATTGACTAATGCTAAACAAATTATGCTTCAAACCATCAACTAAAAGTATATTATCTATAGAGAGAGAAGAGGATATACAAATTGAGTCAATCCTTATAATTTTGCCTTTAGAGTTATCTCCAAAAGTTACATTTCCTCCTTCATAGGATTTTAGAGAAATGAACTTTGAATTGTCTCCCGTCATGTGCCTTGAGCATCCGTTATCAAGAAATCATTTTTCCTTTGATGCGGATTTCAAACATACCTACAAAACAAGTTTAAGTAGCATTCATTGGTACCCAATCTATTTTGGGTCCACTAAGGTTAGATAGAGATGCAATAGTTCCTTTTGGAACCCAAATTATTTTTGTTGCTACATTCTCTTTTCTATGAAAGCATGCAATAGTTTTTTTTGGAACCCAAACCATTTTTGTTATAATTTTCTTCTTCCTATGAAGGTATGCATTAGCTTTGTGTCCCTTTCTCTTGCAATAGTAGCAAGTAACATATTTATAATCATTTGAAGATGTATGAGATGATTATCTTATAAATGTAGGACTAAATGATTTTCTCTTTTTCAAAATAAGAGCATCTTTGTCAAAATCATCATACCCTAGACCATATTTATCAAATGATCCTCTTTGTCTTCCTAATATAATGTTTAGGTTCTCTTTTCCTTTTGTAAATTTAGCTAAGACATTTATTTGATCATCTATAGTATTTTCCAACCGATTATTTTCCTTTTCTAGCTCAATGCTTTTATCATTGCATGAATCTTCTGAGTTGGAATTTGTAGAACTACATGAAGATTTAGCTTTCTTAAAAATAATATGTTTGCTAGCTAATTTTTCAAATTCAGCATGTAACTCTTCAAACGCATCTTGCAATTCATTATAATTTAAGATAAGTTCATCATACGACAATTTGGATTTATCTAATGCATGTGAATTTAAATGTACCTCATCTTCATTTGTCATGAGACACATTTGTCATTTCCTCGCCATTTTTCTCCTCGTCCGAGTCACATGAGTCGTAGTCATCCCATGTAGCATTCATAGCCATCTTGTTTGGCCTTTTCTCGTTTTTCTTTTTGAGCTTGAAGCAATCACTTTTATAATGTCCCGATTTTCCACAGTTGAAACAAGTTGGAGGTTCCCTTTTGCTAGGCTCGCCTTTTGGTTCGATTCTCCTCATGAATCTTCCACCGTTGGCTTTCTCTCTTTGAAGGAATTTCTTGAATTTTTGGGTGATCAAAGCAATGTCCTCATCCACTTCTTCTTCAGTCGGCTCATTGGCTTCACTTTTGGTAGAGGCTTGCAAAGATACGCCTTTTCTTGGCTTGGTGCATTCTTCACGAGATTTTAACGTGATTTCCCAAGTGAGAAGAGAACCGAATATCTCATCGAGACTCATGGGGCCCGTTTCGGAACTTGGTTTTGGTCTTGGTCTTGGTCTTGTGATTTTGGTTTTGGTGGTCTTGGGTGGTTTTAGGTAAATCTAAAACCTATATATAATGTTTGGTAAGGAGTTGGTCTTGGTCTTGGTATAATTATATATATGTACTAATATGTATTAAAAATATATAAATATGAAATATATATATATAAAATTGGAAAAAAATATTAAAATGAAAATATATATATAATTAAAAAATATTTAAAATTCCCGAAAATATTTGACATTTTTATTTTATTTTATTCCAAAAAATATATATATAATCGAAAAAAATATTTTAAAATGTGAAAATTATATATAAAATTCAAATAATATATCTTAAATTCGAAAATATATATATAATTAAAAAAATATATAAAATTCTGAATAATTTTATTATATACTGAAAAAATTTAAAAATTTAGAAAAAAAAGATATAAAATGGGGAAAAATAATTTTTTTCGGAAAAATAATTTTATTCCCAAAAAATAATTTTTTTCCGAAAATTAATTTTTTTCCAAATATTATATATTATGTTTTTCAAAATAATTCATATTTTCGGCCATATATATATATATAGAGAGAAAAAAAGTCAAAATTAGTAGGCCAAAACCTTGGTTTTAGTGGTTGGTTTTAAAAAGCCCAAAACCAAGTCCAAAACCCACCAACCAAACATGGTTTGGTTTTGAAATCAAAGACCAAAACCATGCCCAAAACCACCTATCCAAACAGGCCCATGGTGTTGAGATCATGAGCTTCTTTGATTGCCGTTACTTTTGCATCTCATTTGGCCGGAAGACTTCTAAGCACTTTGCGTGACGTATCGGATCTAGGAACAATTCTACTAAGATGCTTTAGTCCATTCAAAATATTTGTAAAATGAAACATCATAGAATTCACATTTTCATCATCTTTCATGGCAAACAATTCATATTCATGCATGAGTATGTCAATTTTGGATTCTCGTACTTGAGAGGTACCTTCATAAGTTACATCAAGCTTATCCCACATTTCTTTAGCCGTTGAACAAGTAGATACATGATTAAATTCATTTGGACTCAATGCACAATTTAAATTTACTTTGGCTTTAGCATTGTAGGACATGAGCTTACGGTCATCGTTATGCCACTCATTGGGTAATTTGGGAACGATTTTTCCATCAACGACTTTGGTTAATACAAATCGTCCTTCAAGCAGGGGTGGAGCCAGGATTCCAACATAGGGGGGTCCAAAACTGCTCACAAAGTACTTACAAAAAATAAAAATAAAAAACTGCTCAAAAAGATACTATATAAGACCGATATATTTTACACCAAAATCATTCCAATATCCATCAAAATCATCAAAAAATAGAATTAGCCAAAATTTGCTACAAAAGTTGAGCTCGACGATTTTTCAAAGAATAAAAATCATCTATAATAGAATCTGAAGTGAAGGTCAGAGCAATTTCTTTTTCAATATTGGCACTTAGGTAGTCGGCAAGAAAATCATCCCCCATCCTGTTGCGAAGCTGTGTTTTGACACGTTTCATCTTGGAAAATTCCCTTTCTGTGGTTGCCGTGGAAACGGGAAGAATCAAGACAAGTCGAATTAATCTATCGATCAAATAATAGATTTTTGACTTCTCCGTTTCTACCAATCCTCTGCAAAGTTCAGAAATTGTTGACATATTTCGTAGAACTGGATGCTTAGGTATGTCAACTTCATAATGTTGCAACTGATATTTCAAAAGATCAATGTCAGTTTCTGTGAAATCTTCAGGATAAAACTTCTTTGCAAGCTTTCGTATGTCATCAATTTTAAAGAACTTGTAGCCATCTCTAGGTCCAAAGCCGAGCTAAGAATCATAAGCTCCACTGTCTTTTCACTAAATCTGTTATTCAGCTCCTGTAACTGTGAATCAATTGCCCCATAGAATATATCAATCTTATAGTGATGCTCAAGTGTGATATTCTCTTGTTGATGACGTGATCGACCCTTTATTTTTTTGCTATAAGGGGCATTCATATCCGGTATGTCAATGTTGTGGCGCTCACAAAATAGTTGAATAATCTCAAATAAGTTACTCCAACCTTCTTCTCTCAACTTCAAAAGTAAACTTTTAGTACTGGAAACCAAATGCATAGCATTTACAATGTCTTGAGATTTTTGTTGCAAAGCTTGGCAAAGGCCATTGGTTATTCCCATAATTTCTTTTACCAAATGCAAAATAAATACAAACTGAAATGATGTAAGGCTATCATGAGCAGCATCAGCATCCCCTCGTGTAGAAAAATTGGATGATTTATCTTCAATTATGTCTTCAAGAACTGAACATGTTGCCCCAAACAACCTTATCATACTGCATACAGAATCAAAATGAGAGCTCCAACTAGTATCTCCTAGTCATTGCAAAGTACCAATTTGATTGGCTCCTCTACCGGTCTCAAGTTCACCAAGAGCTATTAAATGCCCAATTTCAATTGCTTGAGCTGATTGCAATTCGTCATTTCTTTTGCAAGATGCCCCAATGATATTGACAATGAAATTCAACTTTGAAAAAAATTGATGGACATGAATCACTTTTCTAGATGCAGCAACTAATGCTAGTTGTAATCGATGAGCTAAGCAATGCACATAATATGCATAGGGACAATCATTGAGAAATAATGCTTGTAAACCATTCCATTGACCACGCATATTACTAGCACCGTCATAACCTTGACCTCGGAGATTGTGAACACTAAGGTTATGGCGAGAAAGAACTGTTGAAAGTTCTTTTTTTAAAGTTAATGATGTTGTATCTTTAGCATGCACAAGATCAAAGAAACGTTCTTGTAGAACACCATCTTTATTGACATATCTTAAGACAAGAGCCATTTGTTCTTTCTTTGATTCATCAAGCGTTTCATCAACAAGAATACAGAACTTGGTATCTCCAATATCTTCACGAATCTTCCTTCTCACTTTTCTAGCAATAATATGCAAAATCTCTTTTTGAATTTCTGGTAAAGTATATTGTGCATTTTTTGGAGCATTTTCAAGAACAACTTTAGCGACCTCATCTTTATACGTTGCTAAAATCTTGATCATTTCAATGAAATTGCCCCTGTTACTTGATTCAGGCCTTTCATCATGCCCTCTAAAAGTTTGACCTTGACAAGTAAGCCATCGGACCACATCAATCGAGGTGTTCAATCTCAATCGATTATGTGCAATTTGTTCCAAAGTTTGTCTTTATAAAACCTTATCAATATGACAAGGTTGATTCATTAAATCTAGACAACATTGCTCGGCAATTTTATGAGATGAACAAGGATCTTCTCCCACATGAGTAAAAAAAGAATCATTCTTTCCACCTTTAACTTTCTTCCAATTTCGAAATCCTTCACTAATAAATGCATTGCTTCCTGAACGCATACGTAGTTTCTTTGCAAAAAGAAAGCAAGGTAAGCAATATGCAGCATCCTTTGTGGGAGAATACTCTAGCCAAGAAGGAAATGATTGGAACCAAGATGATTGAAATCGACGGGGATGTGTTTCAGATCCAGAACGAGGATATTGTGACAAAATAAACTGGTATGGTCCCGCTTTGATATAAGCTCGTC
Source organism: Cornus suecica (assembly GCA_963922005.1). Lineage (NCBI taxonomy): Eukaryota > Viridiplantae > Streptophyta > Magnoliopsida > Cornales > Cornaceae > Cornus > Cornus suecica. Next base: position 35,754,968 of record OY998238.1, on the reverse strand, counting down.
GAATCTCATCACATTGATCGGGGGGATATTCCCATATTTGACGACGCAATCCTGGATCACGTTCTAGAAAAGTACGATCTACTTCCGTATGTTCAACTCTTGGAGATTTTGGAGGATGTTGGTCATCCACTGAAACATCCAGATTACAAGCGAAAACATCCAAATTAGAAGTAGAAGGTGCGTCATCTACTGTCTTATCAAATGTTCTCTTAAAGAACGAGTCTATAGTTTTTAATGGCTTCGTCATTGTATAGACTCCAAATAACCACTTAACCTGAAATATAATTTATTGATTAGTTACTTTAATATTTTTTAATTAATTATCTTAAGAAATGTTTTCACTGGCTCACTAATATTGTAATATTGTTTCACTGTTTTTTTTTTAAAAAATTGAAGTATATATAATATAATCCCAATTTCCTGTCACTGATTTTTAATATTGAATATTAAGGGAGAATTAGAAAATTTTAGGTCTAAATTCTAATCCCAATTTTCACGTACTATATAATATCAGAACAATTAACTAATTAACCTATCTTATAACAAAAAAAAATATATACAAAAAAAACGATAACAATCAACACCCAAATACTTTAAAGAAATATAACCAATAGATAACAATCAGACAACAAATACTAAGAATAGACAACCATCAGAAAGAAATATGCATGAAATAGGCAAGAGAATTAAATAGACAACAAATATACACATCAATTTATATACACATATACTGATCAATATATATATATATATATATATATATATATATATATATATTTATTTATGAAAAAAAGACGGAAACGAGGTGAAGAAAAAGAAGGAAAAAAACATACCTCAACTCGGCTTCTCTTTCTGAAATAGATTCAGTCTGCTACGGTTGTGGTTGTGGTGGTGGAAACAAGAAAGAGGAGCCTTTGGGTGGTGGATGAGACAAGGACGAGCAGCTTTGTGTTGGTGGAGAGTAAAGAAATTGGGGAATGTGAAAGAATTATTTAGAAAATGTACTCATATATACTAAAATTTACAACAAGTACTCCAAATGGGAAATTGATATGAATAGGGTGCAGACTAGTCATTATTACAATTTGACTATGATTTTATTTTGGCTACCAAAACACTCAAATCAGTTGTTACCAACACAGACTGCTTCGAATAAACCGACCGGTTCGCATTTCATGAACAGGCCGATAAGATATTGAACCGACCAAATTTGGTGATTGTTTGGCAACCGGTACGGTACGGTGTTGGTTTTTTGTTTTGGGTTATGTTGGGTTTAATAACCCAATTAAATAACATAATTCAATTAGTTATGGATCATTGCACAACAAAAGAAAATTACAAAAAAAATTACTAAAGAAACTAATGATGTGTAAATTTTTTATTTATCTAGCGAAAACATATATAATGCATTTTATTTAATGTAATGGTTTTTTTTTTGTGTGCGTGTAGTAATGTCTTTTTATTTAATTTGATTATTTAATAAAAAATATGAATTATTATTGTTTTTTAAAAAACAATGAAATTGCATGTGAATTATTTTTTTTTTACAAAATAATGAAGTATGAAATTACACCATACCATGGATTGACTAGCTAAATTATTTAGCTAGCCACAATTGATGACATGGCTAGCTATATGTGCAAATAGCTAGCCAATGTAACCAGCAACCACACCGGTTGCTCTTATAATTTCAAATTTTAATAAGTAGTCCAACAAAGTTCAATTTAAACTTAATATTATATGTATACTTTTTAGTAGTGTCCAATTAAATTTGGGCCTGTATAAACTTTGAGCCATTTTATAAATTTTGTATAAGGCTTAAATCATGGAGGGGCCCGTGAGAAATATCCAACCTATGTAGACTTATAATTTCAAATTTTAATTAGTAGTAGTAAAAAATTAAAAAAAAAACTGGGGGGGCCATGCCCCCCCCCCCCCCCCCCCCCCCCCCTCCCTCTGCCCCTGCCTTCAAGGACTTCTTGCCATATTTGGTAGTCAATAGCTTGAAGAAAATCTATCATTATAGTCTTCCAATAGCTATAGTTTGATCCATCAAAACATAGGGGCCTATTATTAGATTGTCCTTCAACGTGAGTGACTAAATTTGAGGCCATGATCGTTCTCTAAGACGGTTAAGTCTAAAAACGGATAGAGATTAGGCTCTGATACTAATTGTTAGTCATTAATTGATCCTAGAGGAGGGTGAATAAGGTGTTCAAAAATCTATTTCAATCTTTTCGGATATTAAAACAAGCTATATCAAATTAACAACTACTTTAAGAAACAAGTAATTATTTCAATGATAAATTCAATTTAAGAAGTCTAGTAAATAATCATAAGATTAATATAGCATGCACAATATTGAAGTAAAGAGAAAGAGATAGAGAGATTGACACCGTAATTTTTACGAGGTTCGGTAACTCCTACTCCTCGGCTCAAGAACCCCTTCTTGAGACTTTTCCGATCCTTTCACTATGGCCCTTCCTTCACAGGTGGAATGGCAAAGCTTTACAACACAAGCTTCACAAGCTTGTCTCTCAATCAAGGGAACAATATTTTCTTGAAAAATTGGTGGACTTCACTTGTCCGAGATCACAAAATTTGTATGTAATCAATTGTATCACTCAAGAACAAAAACACTCAAAAACCTTAAGGGTGCGTTTGGAAACAGGTGTTTCCGTTTTTGTTCTTGTTTTTTCCACTGTTCACGGGAACAAAAATGTGTTTGGGAGCCTTTAATGGTTTTTGTTTTCGTGAACAGTAAAAAAACGTTTTCTCACCCTTAGTTCAAAATTTGAGAACACTAAAATGGTGTTTTTTTTTGTTTTCGGCACTGTTTGTTCTCAGCCAAAAAAAAATTAGTTGTTGCAAATTTCCTAATTGCCATCTTTAACCTCCAAACCCTAACCCCCACTACCACCACTAGCCACCATCCCACCACCACCACCACAAATCGACACCACCACTATAAATCGACACCACCACCAACACAAATCCTTACCTCTGCAACTTGACCCCTCCAATCGAATTGGGGTGATGTGGTCTTTATACATGCTGCTACTTATATATTTATATATATATATTTTCTTGTATGCTAATCTTTTGAATAGCAGCAGAGTGGTCATGTTCATTATTGTATGGAAGACTTTGAAGTGTACACTGTAGCTGGTTTGTACAAGGGATGACAATCAAGTCAAACTTAATCTCACCCTTTGACAATTTGTTTTCTACTTTTTATTCCAAATAAATATCAAAAACGTGTTTTTTTTTTTGTTCCCGAAAAGTTTTTAGACAAAATTTCCAACCAAACATGTTTTTGTTTCTGGATTACCCTTAGAACAAGAACAAGAAAAACAAATTTCTCAAGAGATAAAAAGCGAAAATGAAAACACTAGTTTCCAAACGCACCCTAAGGTTTTTATGGAAGATAAATCAATATAAGCTCAAGTATTTTTGGTGATTTATCAATAGCTCTAGATATGTATTCTCAAAGGATATAATCAATGAATAATATTTGGAGAAAAAAAAGAAATACTAGAGTTTAAAACTTTTGAGATTTTGCAAAAATTTAAACTTTTTCTTGCTTGCCTTTAATGGCTTTTTCAGAGAATGTATATGAGAATGAAGACTTATTTCTCTCTTATACAACCACACTCTTACAAATACACATCTCATTATTTATATATGGAGGCTTTAGGTTTTTAAGAATGAATATCATATTTGAAAAGAGACAAGAGCCGTTTCAAAAGCATTAGACAGTTTGCTTAAATGATGGAAAAACGTTTTTGTCAAAGTGCAGAATAATGAAGCTTTAGTCGACTACTTATAGGGCTTTAGTCGACTATATGGAGTCTTTTAGTCGACTAGATGAAGTCTTAGTCGACTACTTGGTGGTCTTTAGTCGACTACATGAGGCTTTAGTCGACTGGATGGTGGTGCTTAGTCGACTACTAAGAGGCTTTAGTCGACTCAATGATATGATGAAAACCTAGTTAACCTTCGGCATGGTTTAGTCGACTACTTCAAGTGGTTTAGTCGACTAGGTGATGGTTTACTCGACTACATGGTGCACTTAGTTGACTACAGCTCAATTTGATTTAAAACTCTAACTTTCGTCATGGTTCAGTCGACTACATGGTAAGTCTTAGTCGACTATGGCTTCAAAGAACACTGGTTTTAAATCATTTTTCTTTCATTTTGAGTTCGATTCATTTATTACTTGAGCTTATAATATTTTATCAACACATAAAATACCTTGTTACAATGATCGCACCCCGACCTATCTACCCCGAGTCTTGAGTCTTCGAATTTCGCCTTTTCGTTGAATATTTGATCCTTTTCCGTTTTCGTGCTTCAATTTCTTTCTTACTTTTTTGCTTTTGTGTAAGCTTTCTTTCCGAGCATGTTTTTGGGTCCTTTACCTGTCTTTTGCTGAAAACATGTAACTTAATTTTTCATTAGTATCAAACACTCTTTAATGGTTTGTTATCATCAATTTTGGTATTATTTTCCGAAAGTAAATTTCAAAGCCAACATTTATGATAACATGATTGGGTAAGATAATATATTCATTCATTCTAAGACAATAATTATAATAAATGTAAAACCTTGTGTCAAGAATAAGTACGATATCTATTCTACACAATCATCATAGTGTTGTCACAGTTTTTCCTCAATACAATTGAAACAAATAAAAGGACTATATTACTTGGCTAGGGTTTTGCTAAAAAAAATCCTAGATACCGAATTAATTGCTCATGATGGAAGGAGACTACATCGTTGATGTAAAAACGCCCTCAACGATCTTCCTCTCCGGATCTCTAGATCTTGAATGACTCCTTTTTTTTAAAGATGTAAATCTTCAGAGATAGTGCTCTGGAAATTATGAAATTAAAAGCTCCATATATCTGGTCTAGACCTTGGTATTTATAGACAAAGCTGAGGAAAATCCTAGTTGCATTAGATTTGTCCCAATTGGAGTAGGATTCCCCTTTTATGTACATTTCCTTAAAAACTAGCCAAACCCTTCAATTTGGTATATAATATGTCTAAAACATGTTCTTAGAGGTGGTGGGGTTGAACACAAAGTCATCTAGGTTAAAACAGATCAATTCGGGTCAAACTGGGATTTCTGCCCGAATCTGAAATTTTCAGCTTTTTCTGTAGACATGTCTCACTATTTTGATCATAACTGAAGCTACACATATTGGATTGAGACGTGCTATCACTTGTTGGAAAGCTAACTTCAAGATCTTAATGTTAGGTTTAAGAATCACTCTATTTGGACCTGTTTTGACCGAGATATGGCCGTCTAAAATTGGTTGAAATTTGGCACTAACCCCCCCCCCCCCCCCCCCCCCCCCATAATAACACTTAAAGCGTAGCACCAAGCATAGGTCAAAATTCACCAAGAATAGTTGTAGCACTTTATAGCCACTTTTAGCTACTATAAGCGTAGGTCAAGCGTAACAAAATTATTGGAAATCTCTTTTCTTGATAGTTGTTCCATTTGAACCCCCTCGACTCCATTGGTATGTTACTTGAAGTTGCGGCTCCAAAAATGACGTTTTCACCCTTTGGGATACATTTTATACTTGAAAACACCTCTTTTGCTCTCCTCTTGGATAGAAATAATCATGTCCTTTGCTTAATTCACCAAAGTTAGCTCATTTTTTTCATTAAGGCCTGAAACACGCTTAGACACACAAATCGCATAAAAGTACCAAATAATGAAATGTAAAGACACAACAATAGCAAGATAGGGGCTTAAAATGTACAATATTCAGCACCTATCACACTCCCAAACTTACATATTGCTAGTCCCTTAGCAATGAACTCAAGAGAACTTTGAAAAACTACCTTGTGATGATTGTTTTTATTCTAACTACCATATATTAATCTATATTAATCCCTTACTTTCGTGAGGGTTGACGATTACATTTAACATGTGTAACAAGCCTTTTAAACCCCTCGACAATCTCGAGTGAACGAGTTAACTCTCGTAAGGGTTAGCTATACTACCCACAATTTCTCCATTCTTCATTCTCACGTATTCATGCATTCACACATTTATTAACCAAGTCATGCTATAATGTATAAGATAACATGGATGCAAACATTCCCACTCACTACCGAACAATAACTATCTCGAGCTCATGTTGAGAATGGTCCCCACTAAATTAAATAACTTCGTTACTCTCTACTCCAAATCCAGTCAACCTTTTGTATTTTTGTGAACATTCTCCTATAGTAGATCAATCTTTCTCCTTCTACTTCATTGATCAAACTTTGCCATTTTATATGTAAAACTCTTTCTTTCCATCTTTTCCACTTTATCCCTTTTTATCTTTCTAAGCTCCGGACTTTCCAGCGAGGATTTTTAGTCCCGATCAACTGGGCCCGAGCTTCTTCCATGGGATTTATAGTCCCGACCAACTGGGCCCGAACTTCTTCCCTTTTGACGCGAACACTCTACTACTTTGTGGTAGGAGGCCCGGATACTCAGATCGAAGAACTACTTTTTGCATTTTATTTTTATATTTTCAAATATTTTCAGATTCCTCCATATCAACTCCTTTTTCCCCCTTTTATAGCGGCAAAGCTAATTTTTCAACTCCATAGTCAAAGATTAATTAATTGTCCCATAGTGAATGTGTGAATGTGCTTATAGGTCAAGATTTCCCTTATTGGTTTCAATTTTACTAATTCATTCACCCATGTAAAACCACATCACTTCACAAACTCAATCTAATCATTACTCTCATGAGCTAGAATATCGCATCACATACTACTCATATATCATAAACACACTCAATCAACTTGTAATGCAAAACACTCATGCGTAAAAACAAAGAATTTTTTCAAAAAAAAAATTCAATCATTCCCTATAGCCAACTATACATTCCCCCTAAACTTAAATTAAAACATGTCCTCATGGTTCATCATACTCAGGAGAAACAATATAGTTACTCTTGAAGCGCAGTTCCAGAATTTCCTCTCTTCATGTCCGTTCTCACCCCCCCCCCCCCCCCCCCAAACTTGAATTGAGATACTTATAGAAATACTCATCAAAGCACACATACCCAATATCATAGCAAGGGAAAAAGAAATATAATTATCACTTTTCCGAAAATCATTACTCAATATTACACAAGGAATGATTCTTTTACTGAATAAAATAAATAATGATTTAGCCTTAAGGGCCTACAATCCTATGAAATTGAAAATTTGCAATGATTTTGCCTTAAGGGCCTAAAATCCTAAGTAATTTAAAATTTCATAAATTAAATGACATACTATTCTACAAACCGAGGCTAGAAACTAACTTTTACAGCCTATGACCAATGTTTTTTTCAGTCTACTCTCACGGGCAGCGGGGGAGTTGTTTTCAGGAATTCTCGTGGGACTATTGTATGCGTAATTGTGGTCAAGCCATTTCCTGCCTCTTCGACTTTGTCAGCGGAAGCACTGTGTATGAGAAATGGTGTTGAGTGGGCTTCTAATCTTCTTTATCTTCTTTTCGATTGTGTGTTGTTTGAGATTGACGCAAAAATTGTGGTCGAGGCTTTGGAAGGAAAGTTTAATTGCCCTGTAGAGATTTCGTCAATTATCTTGGATATCAAATGCTGAGACCTGGAAGGCCTT